>JANHGO010000063.1:73110682-73139932 GCA_024606505.1 Aquila spilogaster | reverse complement strand
ATCTTTACAGTCATCTAGTTCCAACCCCCCTGCTATGGGCAGGGTCGCCAACCACTAGACCAGGCTGCCCAGAGCCACATCTGGCCTTGCCTTGAATGCCTCCAGGGATGGGACATCCACAACCTCTCTGGGCAACCTGCTCCAGTGCATCACCACTCTCTGAGTCAAAAACTTTCTCCTAACATCTAACCTAAATCTCCCTTGTCTTAGTTTAAAACCATTCCCCCTTGTCCTATTGTTATCAACCCATGTAAACAGTCGTTCCCCCTCCTGTTAATACACTCCCTTCAAGTGCTGGAAGGCCACAATGAGGTCTCCCTGGAGCCTTCTCTTCTCCAAGCTAAACAAGCCTAGTTCCCTCAACCTTTCTTCATAGGAGAGGTGCTCCAGCCTTCTGGTCATCTCAGTGGCCCTCCTCTGGACCTGTTCAAAGAGCTCTGTGTCTTTCTTGTGCTGAGGGTCCCAGGCCTGAACGCAGTACTCCAGATGGGTCCTCACAAGAGCTGAGTAGAGGGGGACAATCACCTCCCTCACCGAGCTGGCCACCCCATTTTTAATGCAGCCCAGGATATAGTTGGCCTTCAGGGCTGCAAGCGTGCACTGCTGGCTCATGTCCAGCTTCTCGTCCACCAGGACCCCCAAGTCCTTCTCTGCAGGGCTGCTCTCCAGGAGTCCTTCCCCAGTCTGTATAAATACCTGGGATTGCCCCGGCCCAGGCGCAACACCTTGCACTTGGCTTTGTTGAACCTCATCAAGTTCACTTGGGCCCACTTCTCCAGCCCGTCCAGGTCCCTCTGGATGGCTTCCCTTCCCTCCAATGTAACCATTATATGAGCACTTCTGTGTCAGCTATCAACACAGTAAGAGTTTTATGTGAGAAACTAGCAGATGGTATCATGAAACACATCTCCTGTTGAATTTGTATAATGTTCCACTCATCTGTTTTTGTTGGGTGCATAAAGTGCTGCTCATCTATGTGATATCCGGCTCCTTGTTTGACCCTTTCAAATCTGTCAGTTATACAATAAAAATAAGTGATACCTTGGAAGTGAAGAAAAAACAATGGAAGAGGTTAAAGTTGCTGGAGAGAGGTAGGATCTTTAGGAAATACTCTGAGATGAGCAGTGTTGCAGGAGCACACCCTGTCAAACTACACAGCAGCAGTAAGACCTTTTGCAAAACACTAAAGGAGAGCAGGATGCTGCAGTGTTTTCATAACCTAATTGCACCTGTTCCCAAATCAGCCGATTAAGCCATATGCCCAGCAAAATATTTATTCAATCATTAGCTTGAGTGCCAGATTTAAAAACAAAACAAAACAACCTCCCCCAGAAAAGCAAAGCTAACCAGAATATTCACAAGAATGAAGGAAAAGAATAATCAATGGATCATCAAGAGCAGTGATATCTCGTTATTAACCTGTAAAGTTCACATCATGATGAACTAAGAAAAGAGAGGCAGATTTAGAACAGATGAATGCAGTGGTTATTACTCCTTGTGAATATTTACTTGAAAGAATATACTCACAGCAGATTTATCTGTATGGAATGGAAAGCGAGAAATTTTCAAGGACAATGTTATCCAGGAAAGGAGCAAAGCTGTGAAGACTAAGAGAGACAAATACAAATTATGGAGAGCTAGGAACCTCATTAAAAATGATCTGCCAAATTTGAATCTTGAGCTTACTGGCTCAAAAATACCATTACTTTAATTGTATTGAGCGGTGAACTCTAAAGTAGTTTGCCATTTTTTGTGCCAAAAAAAGTATGAATAAACTCAGTGATAAGCATTTGTTTAAAATGTTCTATTGCTGTGCCATCAGGCTTTATTATTGTCTCCACCGTCCAGATAATGCATCCAGTCTGTATTGTCTATAATGTTTAACATTTCCCTTGCAATTTTCTTTTTTTGGTTACAAACATGAACAAATGTACAGTTCTGCTGCTATAAAAGCAGTATAAAAGAATTATGAAAAATTACTATATAAAATTAGTTTATTCACCTGATAAGACAACATATGTATTCATGCTTATAACTTAATTAGAGTTAGAAATAAGGGTAGTGCTCCTTTCTTGTGCTTGTGTGCATTTGTAAATCAACATAATTGTGAGAACGTGAGCTAGATGCTATTCTAGTTTTTGTCACCAACACGATAAATGGCTTCATTGAAATTCACTCATCTAATAGTTAGAAGTTCAGATTATGTTAGAAATCCAGACTGTTTAAATAATCATCAAACATTTCAGTTGTCTTATCCTACCTAATTTAAATACTTGACCTGAAGTCAAATGAATGATCCTCTGGAGGATTCCATGGCTATTAAAGGTAGACTAGGGAACAAGCTTTGACTAACCTTTAAAGAGCTTTAATTAAGTGAGGGGATTTTAGATCTTCATGCTATAAACTGTTCTTCACTGTTTTACCATAGTGTCCATTTCAAGCCAGTGGGAAGACAGGTTGTATACTATGCATTTGAGGGCTCAGAGTCCAAATTCATACTGCAAGGACTGTTTATGTGATCTGCATGGCCAAAAAAAAAAAAAAAAAAAAGAGGCAATCTGACATGCTGGTGTTTGAAATGATTGAACAAATCTGACATTCCACGAATGAGATATTAAGTTCCATATTTTGGTTGGATGCTGCAAATCCACAACACATTTTTTGTACAAATGTTGTTTAAAGTAGAAGATCTGAAATCAAGCCCAGAAGTTGTGCTTTGTAAGCTAAAAACGTGGAAAAATAATGTAAAAGGACACTGGAATCTATGTAAAATTACTTTTTTTTCCAGTTGCAGCACAGAGGACTCAAATAATAAGATGGATACGTTTGCTTCTACAACAGCATTTCCTCATTGCGTATTCAGTACTGTTATTCCATTCAGTGACTGAACTTTTTCTAGGAACACACTCCCACACATAGCTATTTGGCTCCAGAGGAAAGTTGGAAACCTGTTGTCTTAAAGTCAAGTATTCATCACAAAATGCTTAAACCTATTATAGATATAGGGGAACAACAGCCACATAGGTGACAAACAGAATATAGTTACCCCACTGAAGATCATGGTGCTAATAAGTGATTTCAAGAAAGAGTGTTGGTTTGTTTGATTTTTGAATTCAGGTTAAGTTAGAAAGTGAATGGCAAAGTGAATGATTTTACATGCACTAGTTTCCTCAAAATTGAGCATTTTAATACTTAGCGAGAGAAGGCATTGGATATAAGTAACCCTTTCCACTTGTCAGCAAGAATTGTGCCAGAGCACTACATTTATTTAAGAAAGTAAAGCTTATGGTGTTTTTATGCATCTTGCACTGCATGTAGGGCAGTGTTTTCTTTATTTCAGTTCTAAGGACCCTGTAGTTCAGTAAAAGCTTTCTGCACATTTAGTTGCATTTGTATTTCAGGATGCAGCTGTGGATTCATGAAATACTTAAATCATTTGCAGGGAGAGCAAGAACAAGTTTTCTTCTCTCTGCTAGAAGACTTTGGAGAGCACTGCTTATAGTCAAATAGCAATTATTCTCAGAGGGTTTTCTTTGAGCGGGCAAAGAACTCTTATGATGGTACCTGAACACTTCCATAGCTACTCTGATCCTCCGAGTTCCCAATACCTGCCCCTTTCCCATACCACTGTTAATGGCTTTATTGTCTCTAACAGTCACTAATATTTTGATCAGGTTCTTGGCCTGCTGTTTTCACATGGCTAGCTAGAAGAGCACCAAGGCCACCAAAGAAATGCATTCATTTTTAAGGACTTGAGCAGCTGATGGCCAAACATCTGATGATTTTCACATGTATTCAGCTGTTCTCCGTGTAGCAGTGGAAGCAAATTGATTGTGCCACCACTATCCTGTCTGCTTCTGTGGGGAGTCCTGTCCTCCATGTTGCCCTGACATCTCTCGCAGAAAGCCTCCACGTATAAAAAGACACCTTCCTCTGGATAATGCTTAGAATAAATGAACAAATAGCATCCCAGAAAACTGCATTTTTAACTTCAAAATCTTGTTTCATAGGTTGATGACATGCCATGTTGTAATGCTTTCAATGGGATAATAAAGTATCAGCCTTCAGCTCCTTTCAAAACAAGGCTTATGACTATCAGAGGGCTTGAAGTAATTACAGATTGAACCTCGAACCTAGTGAAAATTCAAAAGTTCATGGCAGCTTTTGGGCTCAAGGTCCCTGCAGAGTGGATTTTGCAGCGTGACTGGGATCTACTGTCCTCAGGGAACTCGAAAGAATTGGTTTTCTCTACAGTTACCTGACATGTTTATTGGTACAACTTTGCATTTCTAGTTCATTGCTTCACAGCAGTAGCTTTTCAGGGTGAAAATGGTGTTTGGAAAATTACCACGACATTTAAATGATTGAGTTGGCTCTTTTGAGCTGAAACTTGTCAAAATCAGACTGACCTGTGTGGGAGACGTGACAATTTGCAAATGGTTGGCATATGTACCTTAATTCTCCTACTTAGTCACCTAATCGTTTTCTCTTTCTTTTCAGGGAGTGCTGTTGTTATCCATCCTAACTACCAATATATTTTTCTCGTGTTCATTTGTCACTTTAGTCTTCTCAGTAGCTTTCTTTATTTGTATTTGTATTTTTGGCAGCAGACACTTCAGAGACTGGGTTGTTTAAAAAAGCCTGTTTCCTTCACAGTTGCTAGACTTAACTGCAAGATGCCTCTGGCTCTTTTTTTTTTATTTTTTACATTATTTTCTATCACACTGTGTGAAGCATGCATTATTTCTAGTGCTTCCTGTTACACAGATGAAAGTTTAAGAAATGTAGTTTTCCTTAAACAAGATACTGTTGTTCATTACAATAAGGCCCAGTAGCCTTATTGTTTAGTTTAGTTTTCTGTTTCAGTGACTCATTTACATCAGTTGCCGTTAACTGCTACTTCTATAAACTGGGACAGGGCTTGGTTAAGGACAGCATAACTTATGTGACCTATCTGGGCTGACATCAAGCTGAATCTTGACTGGCAGTGCAGGATGTGAAAGGGTGAGGAAGGCATCACATCTAGAAAACAGCAGTTCTCCAAGAAATGAAAAGTTAGCCAAGTACAATTATCCCATTTCTGGTCCTGATTAAAGGCACTGCCACAGCATGACATAATTTGGCAGAGCTTTGCCTGTCCACTGGTGGTGTAGACCCCCTGTGTAAGTTGCATTTGTTGTATAAGAGCAGAAAATAAGTTACACTAGCAGAGGCCTAGGCTGATTAGCATCTGTCACAGAGCTCAGTATTCCCTTGCAGAGAGCCCAGCTGAGAACTAACAAAGCCCAGCCCGTGTTTGCATCAGGCATGATCTTCAACGTGCATGCACAAAAAATAACCTTTGCATTTCTTACTGATGTTAGTTTTGGTCTTCATAGAAAATATCCTAGGCAAATTAAATATCAAGCAAATTGTCTCCTGAGACTGAGGGAACAATTTTGTCCTTCACAAGCTCCATCAAGCTCCATCTGGTTATACTGTCATTTGTACTATTGAGAAGCACAGTGACATCCTTTCTTACAGGCTTCTCAGAGCTCACAGTTACATTTTCTTTTTGCCTCTAGTGGTCACATTAGTCACAGTTTTTACATTGTCCTTTGCAGTGATTATGTGTGAAAGTTGTGCCTGTGGTCCCTTCTGCTCTGGCAGAGTCAGCTCTGTAGTGTGAATAACTGTGTTCTGCCTTCCTCTCTCACAAACTGTAAATTAGTCTCCTTAGGGCAGGCTCTAGGTTGCAGCATTGATATTGGTCAATATCCTCATGTCAGACACTTCAGACTTGGGTTGATCGAGCATTTGTGCTGGGACAGCAGGGGTCCTATAGAGGAGCCTGCTGTAAATCCCAACATGCTTGTACTATATGTCTAAAACTAAGAAGTTTAGTTGTCACAATTAGTGTTACAAGTTCCATTTCTTGAATTGGACCTCTTAGTCTTAAGCATGATTTAGGCACAACTATGATGTCCATTTCCTAGAGCTGGTCGTAATCATTACTTGTTTAATTAGAAAGACCACCTAGAAACATCTCTTTCAAAACAACATTCTGTAAACAGACAGGTGATCAGGAGTATATCCTGCCCAGGACCATGCCTGACAATGTGTGAGATATAACAAATTCAGCTATCTGCAGTACAGCTGTTTAGATCTGAGCTTGTTTTTCAGACACCTTTTGCACTCAGTGGAGAAAAGGAGACATTTCTGGGCAGTGATTCATTTTGCTCTAGAGTGTAAAATAGGTCAGATGAATTACACTCTTGGATTTAGGTGAAGTGAACCCAAATTAACTTCAGAGACTATTTCAAGGACCTGCTGTCAAATTTGGATGATGTAAATGTCACAGAAGCTTCTGTCACTAGTGAATGAAAAGGCATAGTCACTTCTTAATGACTCACAAAATATAATAAAGAAATGGGCAGGGAGCTGCCACGCAGTCAATAGAAAACACAAACCACAGGAAAATGATGGAGTGTAGGCCATCTTTATTTGTTAGTGATACATGCATCAGACAAATGTATGTACTGCGGAGGGCATCCTCCTCCTTGTTTGGTTGCTGCAGCAGGGGCAGTGTGCGTACAGCACATTGGAGGATGCAGCAGTGCTGGTGACTAACAGCCTCAGCCGAGCCCTAGAGATAAAGCAGCGCCTTCTCACTCTTAAAGGGGACAAGAGGGGACAGGGGACAAGGAGAGTCTGTCTCACTAAAAATAAAATTGCAAAATGGGTACAGCAACTTATTCTTGAAAACGTGGTATTTCCGCTTCCTCTATGTAAACAAGTTCATTCTGTAGAAGAGGAAAGGAGAAGTATTTCTCTTATCCCTGAGGGAAATTGTGTCCTACTTCTATCTAATGGCATCCTCAGAAATGCACACAATAACAATAATCATTCTGAAGAAGAGATAGAGAGATTACCAAGGCTCTGTTTTGAATATCTAAACTTTTCCATGCTCAAGGACATGGTTGTCAGATAGAACCTAGCAGATGTCTTCATTAAATTAGACCCTTCCTCTCAAATTGGGAAGCTAAAAGTAGAAGTAACCCAAATCTTCAGTCATTCCGAATACCTTAGTCCTGATTCCTTAGCAATTGCTTTGATGCTACTGTTTATTTTCTCTCAAACTGGAGGGACTGATAAGCACAGCAGAATTGAACCATGTGAAAGAGTACTACTGAGAGGAAGGTAATAGATCTTCTTCTTTAAATAAATAGAATCTCCCTTTTTTGTTGTTGTTGTTTCAAAATACACTATTCCTCAGCAATTCATTCTGATATGTTGTTCTCTACATTGTATCTTCCATGCAATTGCCTCCTGGTGCACTTTATATGTAATATGTACTACCCTACACCCAGTGAGAGAGGAATACTAACCTTGATTGGTATTTGGGTTTTGAATACAGCACTGACATCTGTCTTTTTGGTTGGCTATGCGTGATTATTTTTTAGCCTTCATGGCTGGGTCACACCTGTTCTTTTCAAAAGCTTGTTTGTACCCTTCCTGGCAAGGGGTTGGTGTCCTGCCCATGGTCTCCTGCAGCTCAAGAGACAGACGCAGAGACTCTATGGAGTTTAACTAAAGGCAGTTCAGTCTTTGTGCACCATGGTAAAGCTGCTTGGGAAGGTGACTCAGAGCCCTAAATGAATGTCAGTAGTGGCAGCTGTCCTGCAAAGAGACCAAAACACTAATTTCTCTGCCATCCTTATTCAACTCCTTCTGAAAAGGATGTATGTTTTTTCAGAATTGCTCAGTGCTGGAAGGACATCTTCAAGCTCCTAGTTATATGACAATTATTCATGCCATACACACTCCTCGAGGAATTTTTTACATTTCCTTTTAACAGTATTTTAGATATGCCAGCTTACTCCATTTGCCTGGTTAGCCTTATTTAGGGAGGAAAATATTCTGTTGCCCTTTGAATTAATCTGTCTACCTGTTGAGTGTTCCCTGTTATCACAATTACAGTGTCAGCATCATATAATTACTTTATTCTTGGTGTCCCTGGATAAACGATTTATGCACCTGAGAAATTGTAAAGGTTTAAGAACTTTCTTCCAAGGCTCATTCTTGACTCTTAGTCCTAACTCTACTTTAAATATGATCTGTTTTCTTTTATAAGTATGTCCCTACATTGCTCATTTAAGTATCCTTTGAAGAGCTATAAAATTTGAATTTTAAATATTCAAATCTCTTTGTTTTAGGCTTTCCACTTGGTAAGTGATTGAGCTGAAAAATGAAAGAACACCAACTTTATTTGAGCCATCTCTGTAGCAGAACAATGAAATCTTATATTCAGCAAACTGAACCATTTTAATAGATAGACAGTGGGAAATAAGAAAATATCTCTTTCTGGAACTGGAGAGGTTCCATTTTCTTTACAAAACTTGTGACATAGCATGGTTCAAATACAAGCAAGCTGCAAAAGTCATGATTACAATGCATTGGGTCAGGAACTGCATTTTAAAAGGGAAGTTTAAACTTGTATATGTCTCATGTATACACTTCCACATCACTAAGAGCTACCGGACTTGACTTAGTTTATATGCAGCAGCATCAAGTCATCTTATTTCCTTGCTCAAACAAATTCAGAAGCTCTATTAGATTTATCATTAAAACTGTCCTTTATTTCCCAGAAGTATACACTAGCTGTAGTTTTACTTCCAATGTTTATCCCCTGTTACAACAGCAGGGACTGTTACGTGATTTACAAGCATTGCATTTTCCTTGATTAGTTTTATCTCTTTTTAAACAAATAGTACTGTGGCTAGTAAGAAATAGGCAGTAATAATATGTAGCTTGAAATATAAGCACATAATATTATCACATAAAATGTTTATGCTTGAGATCATCCTCTTCAGAAATTTTTCCAAAAATCCAATCTAATCCTCCTCTGGTGCAACTTGAGGCTGTTTCCTTTTTTCCTATCACTTGCTACCCGAGAAAAGAGATTGACAGGTAGCTGTAGAAAGTGATAAGGTCTCCTCTCAGCCTCTTCACCTCTACACTAAACAACCCTGGTTCCCTAAGTCACTCCTCACAGCTCTTGATTTCTAGTCTCTCACTGCTTCATTGCTTTTCTCTGCACACACTCATGCGTCTGCAATATCCTTCTTGTAATGAGAGGTCCCAACGTAAACACAATATTTGAGGTGCAGTCTCACCAGTGCAATGTACAATCACTTCCCTAATCTTGCTGGTCACACATTTCTGATGCAGAAATAGTCAAGATGGCATTGGTCTTCTAGGCCACCTTGGCTTATGTTTGGCTGGATGTTCTCTTTGAGAGAATAGAAATTTTTCATGATGTCTCTGATCCAACAGCCTCAGGTTTACAGAAAGGAAACGGTTTTCAAAGAAGGCTTTTCCTGCCTGTTTGAACATTTCTGCAGATTTCCAGATCAGAGCATTGTTTAAATAATGTTAAAATGATCCCAGATAAATAGTGATATTCTAACAAGTTGCAAATAAGTTTGCTTAGAAAATGAGGCACACACAACTGCACTGCTAAAAGGTATTTTCTTTCATTATAAAATATCTTTCATGAAGGATACACATTGACAAAAGTGTGGGTTTTTTTTGTTTGTTTGTTTTTGGCATCAATGCCTCCAATGCTGTAAAACCCTTTCAATTAAAAATCGTCTATACTATTTCAGTTTCACCAGAGAAAATCATATCATTGGACTTTCAGAGATATCTGATGAGAGAATAGTCATTGAAGAATGGTTAAGAAAGAAGAAGAAAATTAATTACCAGACATTTTGTAAGGAATCTTGTCTCTTCACTGCCAGTAATGAGTTGCAGAGAATTGACTATACTAATTACTAGCACTATATAAATTCTCAGACTGACACTGGGTCAAAGAGACTTATTTGAATAGGCAACTTGACTGACAGCCAAGGTCATAAATTGCTTCAGTAAAATGTCAATAAATGATTCAACAAAATCCCCTCCCCCCCCCCTTTTTTTTTTTTAATTCATTTGTGGCTTTTTTTCTCCATTCTCCTGACAATAAGTAAACATGCAAGTTCCTGAAGATATTAGGTTATCTATGCGGCAGCAGTTTCTAGGTAGCAGTGCTTTATATTCACAAGTACAAGAAATTATATAGTTATTGTCCAGGGAACTCTTCATATTCACGATAGCCAACATACAACGGGAGATGAAGGAGTGAGTATTGAGATGATACAGCAATGAGATTTTAAAAGCTGAAAGGCAGCTAAATGTCCTGAGGTGCAGGTCTGATGTTGGGGCTGGGAACTGTGGGAATTTAAGGAAAATTAGTGATATGTCTATTTTATGAGAAATCTTACTTCTGCTCAATTTGAGGCATCATGAGTTAGGAGAGTTTTCTGTGAGTAGGAGATGCTGTCCAGAGTCTTGTGTGCTCTCTCAGAGATATGATGAAAAGAGGACATGCTCTTCTCCAGAGAGAAATTAAAAATAGAGTAGAGTAACTCAGACTCCACAACTGGAGACTTGAAAGATAATCCAAAGCACAGATACTCTGCTTGAGCCAGACCTGGATTTAACATTGAATCCAAAGAGATTTGGGAATTTGTAAGTTCGGAAAATTATTGTCAACTGCGAAATGGATAGTGGAGAGGAAGAAGGACCATAATGCAAGAGAAAAAAAGTATAATTTGGGATTAAGGGGATGAAAAAAATGGCACACTTCTAAAGTACAGTTGCAAAATAATTAGGAGGTTAATCAAAAATGAACAAGTCAAATTACATATTAAAATAATGTGTTTATTAAAATTAATAATATAAGATAAGGCTTCCTTAAACATAAGCTTTCACGATTCCTTATTTTGTAGAGCAGGAATAGCAGTATGTTCTTCTGAGAATATAAAAAAATATTGCTCCTTTATATCAGAATATAAATCCTCTACCTTGACCTTTCAACCAGATTTGTGCACAAAAATCCTTCAATGAAAATATTAAACAGATCTTTTCTTGCAAAGAACAGTCTGCTAGTGGCCTGAGTCAAGGCTTGAGATCTTACAAGAAAATAAATACTGATAAAGAAAGGAGAATTAAGGCCAGTTAGCAAACCATGAAATTTAATAGGCATCTCTTTATCTTTGCCATTTTTAAAAAGCCTATTCATCATTTTAATATTAAAAATTACATTCTTGTAAGAGAGTCTTGCTTTTCAGCACCAATATTTGAATAAAAAGACATTTAGTTAATCCTTTCCCTGATATATTCACTTTCCATGGTTCTGGAAAGAAACTAAATAAAGATCCCATATATGAAATATAGCTTTATTTTTACTATTTTGTTTTGGATGTTGGTGTTTATACAGTAATCTATTTGACCCATCAGTAAAAAAAATATTGTGACTATTTTAGCACCTTGGAAATGTCATCTCGTTGTGTTTTGTTTGCTGAATTATACAGAAATTATCAGAATTAGTTATTACTACTGCTTTGCTCCTTTTATTAATGCTATATTTCAGTGGACTTCTTTGACAGAGCCATTAAGAGACAAGGGCAGTCTGCAGAGCAGTGCATCTTCTCCTGAATTTTAATATTTTGTATCCATAGAAAATGCTTCACTGCCAGTTAGAACTGACAAAAATGAAATATTTCACAGTTTTAAGAACCTGATTCTGTCTCTGACTGTGCCTTGGGCAATAAGGCTAAGGCTAATATCCTGCCATAAATAAACAGCAACCATAAAATTATCCTTTTATTTCTTCACAGTTTCTTGTAAGGTTTCTCAGGTTTCAGACATGAAGAAGATCATTTTAATACTTAAAGTATTTTACCAGAACAAAATACATGCAGCTCTTCCAAAGGATTTGGACAGCTTGGTTTGGGAAAGAAATTATCAATGTGGAATAATGGCACCACCTTTGCACAGCGGTCTGTTTTAATATGGGCAGAATTCCACTTTATAAGAGAGCTGCATGTCCTGAAAGATTTTAAAACTTTGTTCTTTGAAGAAGCCAACAACAATTTTCTATCATTCTGCATTGTAAGAAAATTGTTGTACTCAGCAAGCTCTCTATTTGTTTAAGCAGAACCTGCACAAACCTTTTGGACAGTAACATAGCACTTTTCAGCTCAGCGCATTTGTTCATAGTATTTGTGCTCTTCTTAGACATTGCATCTCCTTTCAGGAGGAAATGTTTTTGGCTTCTATTATTTATGACAAACAAAACAGGAACTTTCTGGTTAAGATTGAAAAGTGAAACACATTTAGTTCCATATCCCTCAAAGCAAAGACATATCTAATTCTAAATGACATAGATCTAAATTAAATAATTAAACAGACATACACACTAGGAAAACAGATGTGAACCGTATTAGCCGGCTGAGCATTTCTCCAGTTACAACATAAGAGCTGACACTCAAGGTGTGTTTAGTATTTGCTGAATGTGCATACAGTCTAATTGTTCCATTTAAGAAGAAACATTGTAATGACACTCACTATGATGTGTAAGCTTGCAGAGTAGTGATATTTATCACTTTAATTCACTCCTTGTTCACTTGATGGTAATATTCACACCACTGCAATAATCTCAGGAGAGCATCTATGAAACTTTGTGGAGACCTAGCTGCATTTAGTGTTGCAACGTGAGCTATATGAGTGTATATTTGCAACATTATCTCAATTGAAAGTTGTTGAGGTTTCTGCTACAGAGGCATTAGAAGGTCATTTGCAAGATTTAGATTGGCATAATGCTTAGAATTCAAAGCTACAAGACCACTTGAGGTTTCTATTATGATATTTTGATGAGGTGATTAGTCTAGGAAAATTATTTCATTTCAATCTCAAACCATTAGAAGAATCATTATATGTTACGAGACATTACATTACAGTATATTCTAGTAGTGATTCTTTCAGCATTGTATTCACACTAAAATAATGTGAATGGGAAATAAGAACCCCAAGCACAACTTTTAAATAAAAATATAGGCAAAAACAGAGAATATTCCTTAATACATCAGGAATGTGAAGAAATGTCAAATATTCAAAAAGCAAAGGAAAGAGCCAGAGGAAGATAACATCCTTTGCAAGAGTTGACTGAAGATTCTTGGTATCATGGAATAAAACAAAAATAAATATAATTATTAATAAGAACTCAGAAGCAGGAAATCATAGAACTGAAAAGTGACTCAAAAAATCTTTTGGTCCTCACTTCAAGCCTCAGAACAAGACCTATGACCCTCCTCGCAGATATTTGTCTTACTGCTTAATAAAAACATATTAGCAGAGGCTGTATAATCTCCCCAAATGATCAACTCCAGAAAGCCCCTATTTTTATCACTTTTGCTAATATTTGAACTGAATCTTTTTGCCTGCAAAAGAACAACAATGTTCATTTCTTCCTCTCTATACACATTTGTACCCTCCATATTGTGTATTTGAAAATCATCACTATGCTCTTTTCAGGCTTTTCTTCATCAGGCTAAATAACCTCCATTCATTCTATCATTTTTCAAAAGTCAAAATTTCTAGACTCTGTTATTCTGATCTTTCTGGGAATGCTCTGATTGACCAACCCTTTTTTTCTTTACATATAATTCCCCAACCTGGACAACCCTCTGAGCTCTGCCAGTCAGCCAGTTCCCAATCCACCTCACTGTCCACTCATCTATTCCTCACTTCCTCAGCTTTGTTATAAGGATGGTGTGGGAGACAGTGTCAAATGCCTTGCTGAAATCAAGGTAGACTACATCCACTGCTCTCCCCACATCTAGCCAGCCAGTAATGACATCATAGAATGCCACCAGGTTGGTTGAGCATGATCTCCCCCTGGTGAACCCATGCTGACTACTCCTGATAACGCCCTTCTCATCCAATTGCTTGGAGACGGCATCCAGAACAAACTGTTCCATACAGCCAACATACAACCCTAACAGTATCTGTTATAGTTTCCTTGGAAATAAATAGGAGGCATTACTTTTGGAGCAAACTATATATATTTTTAAGACCTTGGTTACATTTGAAGCCATGTAGTAGAAAACTTACAGGGGAAACATTGGACTGATTAGATTGTTTCAAAGCTTTTGTGTGATTGTGATTGATTGAATTGCCTGTGGCACTCCTAGTGGTAATGATACTGTGATTATTTAAGCAGCAGGCAACTTAAGGATAGTCTGAAAATGTTAACTTTGATCATCCTGCATTGTCCACAGTTTGTATTCAAGACTACTGCAATACGCATTATGTGACAAATGCAGTTTTCAGTAACTTCCTTATCATATTTGAATCTTGCTCCATAATTTTGTGGAGACATGCATACACTATTTCCATGCTGGGAATGTCATAGGCATGCCAAGTTACTAAAATGGTTCTGGCTCTTTTTAGAGTATACAAGCATTGAAGCCTCCCCTCCCCAGAAGAAATTATCAGACAGCAGAGAGCCAAGGCTACTTGTCAGGAAAGAAGATAAGGAGACATCTCACAGTCTCTGGATAAACAGTTGAACAGTCTGTGGGACTTGTCACATCTTTACAGTATGGTGTCTTGTCATTTTACAGTGTCACACAAGTCAATCTCAGTAGCAGAATATTTCTGCTCTTCAGACAGGACCTCTCCTATTTCCATATGGCATGTTCATTGCTCCTTCTGGGGAATTTAGCAGGTAGACAGAAGTGCTGTTTCCTCCTTTCCTTTTGGTGAATTTCCCAACAGCACAGTGCACGTGCTTTACTTCTGCCCTACACTATCTCTTTTGCCTCTAAGTTCTCGTATTTATCTACTTAGTCATCCCAGTTCTCTCATGTTGTTAAGAGATGGTAACTTTTTACTTCTGTGATACTATGTTGGATTTATTTCTATTTGTAGCATTCCTTTTATAACTTTCTTTACTTGCAGCCCACACACAGACATCTCTCTTGTATTCAGCACAGTGCAAACAGAAATTTCCTGTCACGCATTTTCTATTCAAAGGTATTATTTTCAGATTTGAAATATATGTACATATAAGTTCATTTTTATTTTTTAAAATGTAAAAGGACACTTATTTTTAAATATGCCTCACAAATATAGTAGGATTGTGGCTGAGGATGGTTGATGTCATTTTTTTAGCACTAACAAGGGCACAGGAGATATAAATAAATAGTTTTTGAGGCCATAAGAAAAGAGAGATGAGTTAAGATGTGACTTTCACATTTATTTCTTATATTTTTTGCCTTTAAAGCATTCACAATACACATCACGATTTTGTAGATGAGTATTAAATTCTTTAGTCTTGTTGGTTTAAGAGGGAAGCACAAGGGCTTACATCTCCCTGCAAACAAGAAACTAGTTTTTATTATGGTTTTCTCTTTTTTTCTTTATTTTATCAAGCCTCACAGGAATTGATGATAATTGATTGTTTAACTAGATATGGTATCACCCTAGAAGAATAGGCTAAATCATAGAATATCCTGATCTAGAAGTGACCCACAAGGATCACTGAGTCCAACTCTTGACTCCTCAGAGGACCACTCAAAAAATCGAACCTTATGTCTAAGAGCATTTTCCAAATGCTTCTTGAACTCCAGCATCTTGATGCCATGACCTGCTCCATGCGGAGCCTCTTCCAGTGCCAGGCCACCCTCTAGTGAGGAACTTTTTCCTAATATCCAACCTGGTCCTGCCCCTAATGCAACTCCACGTTATTGTCTCTTACTGCTGTTACTAGAGAGATCAGTGCCTGCTCCTCTGTTCCCCCTATGAGGAGCTATAGGCCATCATGAGCTTCTTCTCAGTCTCTAAGGGACCTCAGCTGCTCTGCATTAATCTCTACATCTAGACTCTTCATCATCTTTGTTGCTGTCCTTCGAATGTTTTCTAATAGTTTTATGTTCTTTTTCAACTGTAGTGCCCCAAACTACACAGAGTTGAGGCTACACCACTGCAGAGTAAAGTAGAACAATCTCTTCCCTTGACCAGGAAGAAATACTGATGCACCCCATGTTGGTTCTTTTTGCTGCCATGGCACACTGCTGGCTTGGATTCAACTTTCCATCAACCAGAAATCCCCTTTCTTCAGGGCTGCTTTCCAGCCTCTCATAGAATCATAGAATGGCTTGGGTTGAAAGGGACCCATCAAGTTCAACCCATCAACTCATTGTTCAACTATCACATCATGTTTTTGTCTAGCTGAATGTTGGATATTTTGCACAGAAGGATATTGTGAGGAATGGTATCAAAATATTTGATTTTTAATAAAGACAAATTAAGTTCATTAAACAGGACTTTCCCTGCATGAACCTGTATTGGCTGTAACCAATGACTGCATTATCTTTCAGGTATTTTTCAATAACTCCAGAATACTCTCCATAATTTTACCAAGCACTGAAGTGAGATTGACAGGCCTGTAATTACCAGGGTCTTCTTTCTTGCCTTTCTTATAAACTGGAACAACATTTTCCAGCTTCTAGTCAACTAAAACCTCTCCAGATTCCCAAGTTCATTGAAAAATAATTGAAAGAGGTTTCACGATGACATCAGACACCTCTTTGATTTCCTTGGGGTGAATTCCATTGTGTCCCATACACTTATATGTATCCAGGTAGAGCAGCAAATCCTGCACAAGTTCATGGTTGCCTGGGAGTTTATTGTTATCACAGTCATCATCCTTCAAATCAGGGTTCTGGGGGTTCCAGACCCATCACTGGTGATGAAGACTGAGGCAAATAAAGCATTAATTTTCTCTACTTTTTCTGCAACCCTATTTGTGAATTGACCATCTTCATCAGATAACGTAACAGTGTGATTTATGGTCCTCCTTTTCCTGTTAGAATGTTTTAAAAAGACCATTTTGTTGTCCCCCACAGTATTTTCCAGCTTCAACTCTAATTGAGCTTTATTTGCAGGAATCTTTTCCCTACAATGGCAAACAGTATCTCTGTAGTCCTCGCTTGTAGCCCCACGTCACTTTTTTTTTCTGCCTAAGCTCTAGAAGATCATTGTTCAGCCAAGCTGGCCTTCTTCCACTTCCACCTGACTTCTGACATTTTGGGGTTTCCTGCTTCTGTGCTCTTAAGTGATGGTACTTGAAAACTGATTTAATGTCATTGGATACAGAGAAAAATTGCCATAGGGTGATGGAACCTGACCCGCATTTGCAGAATAGTACATTTGAAAGACTATTATAGCTTGGTTTGGATTTGGTTTATATTCTTCTTTCTATAATTTAAAACTTAAATTTACATTATCAGCTCAGTAGCTGCCTGGTTACAGTTTTAACTCCTCCCCTCCCCCCATAAAAGATGAAATTACTAATCAAGGATATTTTAGATTTTAGTTTTCTCTTTAAAATACCAGAAAATACTTGGGTGTAGAAAATACAAGAATACTCACAATCTTGGGGAGCTATTAAAAAGAAGATAAAATATAAAACCACTTAAATGATGACACAGAAGACCAAAATCTCCTGATGGGAAAACATCCCTTCTTGCTATGCACATGAATAAACAAACAAACAAACAAATTCTCTATGAGAGTTAACACAGTAATCACTAATAGCTCCTTCATCATAACCAAGGTCTGTCATATAAATTTGTTATTAAAACATAAACGCAAGCAAACAACAACAACAAAAATGTGTCTGAAAAATGTTTTGCAGCAACCAAAAATGTGACTGAAAAAGTTTTTGAACAGTATTTTTGTCATCAGATTCACGTGTACTTACAAGTTTTTTTTCTGTGTCATTAAGATCATTATGTATCTACAAATTCATGTACATTCATGGATTTACACATGACTGAATGGCAAAGTGTGATATGCCATGGATTTTAGCTCCAAAGCAGTAGCCTTGTTATTTTAATATTAAATTTCTCCCAGGCTGAAGATGTGTACACCAGGTGTAATCCACAAGTTAATTAAACTTACTGAGTTAGAAGCCTTCTGAGAAAGGAAAGGGAAAAGGAAAAGGAAAAGGAAAAGGAAAAGGAAAAGGAAAAGGAAAGGAAAAAGAAATAATCAAAAGGACAAGTTGGAATCTACTGCTGCTGAGGTAAAAATAATAGCATGATTGCTTTAGATAACTGTTTTTCTGTATGGCAGGACTACTTAAATTGAGATGTTTCAAATGCACAAGATGTTCGTGGCCATTATTCCCCATGATTTTTTTCACAAATTGGCACATTTATCTACATCCCAGTTTCCCCAAAATAATGCTCAACATTTTCTTAAATTGCAGTATTTACCCAAACTGTTTGAAAGAATCCTGTATTTTTGCTGCTGTTTAAAACAACATTTCACTGCTAATAATATCACAAAGATGCTACCAGCTAGGTCTGAAAGCCAGACCTTCTGCACAGCAGGTGTTCTGCTTCATTACGTAAAATTAGTTTTCTTTCCAATAAGAACCATATGAAAGATTTGAGAATGATTTTTCTATAAATTGGAAGTGATGAAACATCTGGTTTCTTGCATCAATAGCTTTTAAGTTAAAAAAAAAAAGAAGAAAAAGAAAGAAAAAGGAACATTTATATATATATGTATACACTTTAGAAAACAACAACAACAA
The DNA here is from genome assembly GCA_024606505.1 of Aquila spilogaster. NCBI lineage: Eukaryota > Metazoa > Chordata > Aves > Accipitriformes > Accipitridae > Aquila > Aquila spilogaster. Next base: position 73,121,460 of record JANHGO010000063.1, on the reverse strand, counting down.
AGTCTTTAAAAAGAAATACAGAGATGCTAAGGAGCATAAGGGTCTGAGTATAGTTAGCCGAAAAATATGAGTTTGGCTTCAAATAAAGATATACACATACTTTGTAAAATAAAGCACTGAAAGTAAGCTTCTATACATTTGATGCAGAGAGAACCTAAGTGGAACAGAACTGGCAGACTAGTTTTTCTAGAGTACTTGGAGAAGTAGAGGCTAAAATTTTGTTCACAGGCATAAACATTTCAAATATAGGCTGTCATTCCACTTTTTAAGTGATATGCTTGTTTCAGAATATGACCAAGAAGAATTTAACTGCATTATTGAGAATAAAATGCAGATTTCTTGATCATTTTCTTATGGTAGAAATATGAGCAAGCTGCCATTGATTCAGAAAAGAATTTTTTATTTTTTTGTGACAAAAGCACTAATTACACAAGTATCATTCTTCTCGTCAGTATGAAAAGAATGCTAGATAAGTAAGGAAGCTATTTTGCTTATTTCTTTTCACTCTAGAGATGATCATAATCTTCACTGTTAGCTATCTGCTCTGCACCTGGTGAAACTGATAAGAAGCACTATTGGGCTGGCAGAAAAGCACATACTGTATGACACCAAAATAAAAATCATGCAAATTTTAAAAATATTACTCATATATATATAAAAGTGGATCTATAACGGCTCCTTTAAGTTCTTATTTGATTGAAAATCACATTTAAGGAAATTCTTAAATTGTAACACTAGATATGCAGAAATTATTTATATCCAAAAGAGCAGTTTTTGGTACCTGCAAAATTAGAGTAAAATGTATTAATCCCACCTAAATCAGAATTTAGCCTGTAGGATGTATTACAGATCAGAAAAAAAAAACATCTAGAAATCCATTGTCATGGCTATTTTGTTGGAGAAGAAGATAAGGGATGTAAACATAGATAAGAACAATATCCATGGAAGAAAAAAAACCTGTGTGAGATTTTCACTGTTGAGTTTATATTTTGAATTACAAATTCTGATTGATTTTTCTATGACTGTGAAAAATATGTATACTATTCCCTCTCATAAGTATTATTCCACTTTTCTAAATATTTCACATTCAGTATTCGACAAGTGGCATACTTTGCAAGATAAATCTGTCTGTTTCACTCCACTTTATAAAGCCATGTATCAACCAGAGCTCTATTTTCAGCTCAGAAATTTTGATCTCCTTTTTGATGTATTTAGCAAGTTGTACTGTTGTCTTTTACCCACATTTGAAAGTCCACCTCCCAGAAATTTTAAGCCAGTATTAGAAGCTTTGTCATCAAAATATTTAATTACCTAAACTTTTTGATTGTCTCATAATGCAATGACGAGCCTGGTTTTCCACTCAGTGCTAACTGAAAGCTTTAACTTACTCTGAAAAAAAATGAAATTAAATGAATAAAATGAAACAAATAAATTGGAGGTCTCAACCACAGTAAACCAAAAATAGTTTTTCAAAAACTTTTTAAAACAAAATTCTGCAAGTTCCAGTGGACTTACAAACATTTTTTTTACCATAAAATTCAAATTGTTTTGAAGGAAAAAAAGTTTATATTGAATTACAAGAAATATATGTTAAGAAATATATGATAGTATGCATTTGCAGTTGTTCATTTAATATATATAGCACAATTAATGGTTTCTCATAACTTCAGTTTTTGTTATAACTAGAAAAAGAAAATAACTGGTTATAATTGATCTATCCCATACTTTCTCCCTAAAACTTGTACTTACATTTTAGAGCATGTTTGGGAGTGCAGTAAATTGCCTAAGAATCCATCACTATTGTAGGTGCCCTTTACTTGATCTCAAAAAGGATCTGATTTCTATGTAAGTTCCATTTCTTACCTTTGAGCCCCAAACAAGTCACTCAGATACTTGGTATTAGAAAACATGTCTGTGTACTTGAGTAAATCAAGAGCAGTCTTGTGGGTTTTATAGTGCATGAAAAGACATCTCATTCACTATTCTTATTTCTAGAACACAATAATAAGATATATAATGGGTTCCCTTACATACTTTTTCTGGGAGTCATCTGCAGACCACCTTCCTTTGAACAAGAGAGTGACAGCAAGGTAATTCTTGCCTGTTTTATCCTCTTCACCAGACTTTTCTGAAAATGTTGTAGTCCATAAAAAGATTAAGAAATCATCTGAGATAAATAACTGATTATTAAAACATGCATGAGAGCAAAAGCCACTAGGAAATGCCAGCACAGGAAAGTAGAAGCACCAAAATAGTTAGGTGGATGATTCTATTCCTGAAAGAAGGCAGAAGCTCCACTCAGAAAGAAGTAAAAATGACAGCCTGTGCTATGTCTACATGCTATCCTCAAGATTCCAATAACAATATACATGCACAAAGATCTGCTTTTGAAACAGGAACCTCCTACATCTATAGTAAACACAGGGCTAAACATTTTTCATCTTGCTTGCTAAACACCCTTATAGAGAAGCTGATTTAGAATCAAGACAGCCTTATCTCTATTCTGTATAGAGTGGAATCAACCATGGTTGTCGCATAGGATTGTGCATACTGACTGGGGATAAAGTAAGAAGAAAAAAATGGAAGGATCTTTTCCTGACAGAAGGAGAAGAGTTCTTTCTTCTTTCTCATTTTACTTTGTTTGTTCATTTCTTTGTTTCCTGAAATACAGCTGTTTTGCACATTAGCCTGTGAAATGCACCAGCATCAATTTAAAATGCCTTCAGTACTTGCACAGCCCTCCAATGCCAAAGCGATGGAACAATACTTTGAAGATCAAATGCTGGGACACAAAGACAATTCTGAATGAGCCCAGTTGACTTTTAAAAATTGGAGAGAGCAAAGGGTAAAAGAGGAGGAAAGTCTGAGCTCAGAGCAGACTGAAGAACTAGTTTTAAGTACAAGAGGATTATCACACAAAGAACAGCTGTTGCAGATGGAATGACTCAGAGCTTAAATGGAGGCATGTTCATTGACCTTGTGTATAAAATATGAGGTCAGCTATACTCTCTTTAAGTGCTAGGTGTTTGTAAAGTCAACACATTAAGGAATCCTGTCAACAGCTTGAAAGAGACAAAAACTCAGTGTCATGTTCATGCTCTCCTAGCCTGAAAATGTTGTTAAACCGCACTTGTTCACTGAACATCTTACTAGCTTTTCTCTTCTTGTTTCAAGTCAACACCTGCAACAGTGGGGCTTCGATAACTCCAAATCTACATAAACAAGCATGCCTTAAATCTCTGGAGAAGGGAAGGAGGAAACAGTGAGAAGAGAAAGAGGAAATTAAACGAACGCTAAATAAACTCATTTTCTAATTCCAGGGCATGTAGACAGTAAAAAAAAATCACAATTTTATGACATGAAATTTGTGAAGTTTTGTTTGTTTGTTTGGTTGGTTGGTTTTGTTTTCATTTTAATTTCAGAATGGTTCACATCAAAAGAATATATAACATTGAATTTTAGGTGATCTTTACTATTTAATTCAGTCTGTAGTGCTGCATATGTAGCTTGAATTTCATTATGTTTTACATAAACTACTCCAAAGACTTTGTCTCTACGCTTTCTGCATGAATGTACTGAATGTATGGGTTTTTCTTTGTTTATTTGCTTGTTTGTTTTGTTTTCATTCAGTCTTCTCCTTGCCTGCCCTATAAAAAACAGGTATTTGTTTTGTGAGACATATTAGAGAGTAATTCATTTGGGAAGTTACCTAAGATGCTTTTCTGAGGAAAAAAAAAAAGCATTTTGCTCATTTCTACAAAGTGCTAACATACACATGTAAAGGTGAACCTGCTAACCACACTATAAAAGAAAAATATAAAGTTATCCTAAAAACTAATGCAGGACATGACTTTTTATCCTGTTGGAAGTAATTATCTTATGAGAAAAAAAAAAAGAAATCATTAGAGAAGTAAAAGTCAGTAAGTCTTCGGAACTGGCTTGGAGCAAAAGCATATTCACCTACAACCAGATTCATATCTAAACAGAGTCCCAAATAACATCTCTTTGTTCTGGCTTTCTGCTGAAGGTGAACTGCAATATCCCAAGTATTTAGCTGAATGCTTACTTTCTTTAAAGCTGTACACAGATGAGGTCATAGAATCTTCCTCAAAGGAGAAGAAAAGGTTGAAGCACATATATCAAGGAATCAATACTATGTATTTTTTGGACCCATCAACACGAGAGAGTTCCTTCTGTTTCCAACCCTTGCAAAACTTCTTACATTGTCTTTTCATGCTTACCTGGTACTTCAATTTAATTTTTTTTCTTTAGCTACTTATAAGACAAACTTTTTTTGGAGGAATTCACAAATGGTCTCGCCTACTGGTTCGTTTGGTTTCAAGATGGAATCTTTTCTCACATAATAAACATACTTGAAGTGGACACATATTGTGTGTTTAAGTGGATGAGATCCCTTGGGTAGCAATTGTAGCTAGCTTTCCCATGTGTGTCAGCATAGGACCAAAAGTATTCTAATAGTGATGTAATGATGACAATTTACAAAACATTGATCTTTAAAGCTACGCAAAGGCAAACCTACTGCAATTGAGTGAAATTATGATTCATCAAATCTTACAGAAAAATAATGATTGCTTTTTCATTTTCATACCCATATATGATTGCATTGGCAATCACTTCAAAAACTGAAGGCCAACCCAATGTCAAGATGAAGAGATTACAAAAAAAAAAAAAAGATAATAATAATTACAAAAAAAGCACCCTATCAGAACTTGTCAATTTGATTTGTTTGGGATTGGTGGGGACTTTCTCTAAGTGTTCTTATTTTCTAGTTGTTGCCATCTTTTCATTTAAGAATCATCACATGATGTGGCCTTTAACATTAGGACACTACAGAAGAGATCTTATTCCTTGTATCCTCTCAGGGAACTGTAGGTTTCTGCAGATATCTTTATATTCTGTCTTCTGGCGTGTGAGAGATCTCTAGTCATTCTGACTTAGAGGCATTCAGACGTAGTCCCACAGATGGTAGCCTCGCTCCAGTGGCTCCTCAGCCAAGCAGATATACCAAATGTCTGAACCTGTGGTTCCTCTCATACTGAGCAGGATTACTAGCGCAACAACACATCATCAGTAGGGTAAAACTAACCTGTCTCACAACTATCTAATACTTCTTCACCATAAACAAACAAACAAATAAATCAATTGCTAATTGTACTACACAAACTTCAAAGCAGGATACTGTCAAATAACCACAAAAGACTAAAAAACACTCTAGGACAGAGATACTTTTGCCACCAAATTGCAGACTGGGAGAAGAGGGTGTTTACTAAATACTAGAGATATCAGGAGACTGTAGGAAAGATCACTGCAATGTCAGAAGTATGTCTTTTGCCCTTCAGACTTCTGCCATATTTTTGTTTTGTTTTGCTTACTGCTACTAAGACTCACAGCTGTTCCATTCCACGATGTATTGTGCTAACAAAGAGTGTTGTTGGAAGGTCTACAGCTCACAGTATGTGGGAAGCAGAGTAAGATTCCTAAAAGCACTAAAGGTGATTAAATGCCTCCTCCATCTTCAGCACGTTAGTCAAAAGTAATTTTACAAATGTTCCAGGTGACAGACCAACATCCAGCTTCTGCTGTTACAGATGCAGCATTGGTGACAAAGTGCTTTACTTGGGAGCCTTGACAGTGTTTGTTGTCAGTGTAGTTTCTTGTGCCAATAGCATGTTGTACTCCAAATAGTGCAGCCTTCTTGAACTGCTAAAAGGACTACAGTACTGCCATTCTTAGTTTGACTTTGCCAATAACTCCTGTGAGTTGCTTACAGAATAATGAAGCTGCACCTCAAGTACTGTGTTCAGTTTTGGGCCCCTCACTTCAAGAAAGACATTGAGGCCCTAGAGCACATCCAGAGAAGGACAGCTAAGCTGGTGGGGGGTCTGGAGCACAGGCCTTTTGAAGAGCAGCTGAGGAAGCTGGGATTGTTCAGTCTGGAGAAGAAGAGGCTCAGGGGAGACCTTATTGCTCTCTATAACTACCTGAAGAGAGGTTGTAGTGAGCTGGGGGTCAGCCTCTTCTCTCTTGTAACTAGTGACTGGACTAGGGGGAATGGCCTCAAGTTGCACCAGGGGAGATTCAGGCTGGACATTAGGAAATACTGCTTTTCCAAAAGAGTGGTCAGGCGCTGGAATGGGCTGCCCAGGGAGGTGGTGGAGTCATTGACCCTGGAGGTGTTCAAGGAACATTTAGACGTGGTGTTGAGGAACATTGTTTAGAGAGATCTATTGGTGATAGGTGCATGGTTGGACTGGATGATCTTGTAGATCTTTTCCAACCTTGGTCACTCTGTGATTCTATGATTCTATTTTTTTAGTGTGATAGAGATTCTATTTTCAGATTTCATTTTTTGTTAGATTCACAAAAGTTCTGAGGTAGCCAGAGTACTGTCAAAGAACTCAAGCAACCCAGTCCAGCCACACATCCTCCTCTTAGGTGCTTGGAAATTAATAGATCCCCATATTTTCACTGCCTTTGAAAACCAAGTCAGTGCTCCTGTACAGATATGGGCATTTATATCATCAGTGGGCATTGCAGTTCTGAATTTATTTCTCACATAAACCTTTACCATATATTACCTGTTTCTGTAACTAATTTTTATAGCAGTAATATCACAGAAATATCACACCCACACCCTGAAGTATTTCACTTCAGTAATATATGTAATGCTTTTGAGAGCAGACAGAAAGTAAGCAGAAATAGGGGTGACAGTAGATAAAGCAAAATGAGACTTGAATTCTGATACCTGCTTCCACATTTTATCTAAAAGCAGCATCAAATGACAATATTCACAGTAGGGACAGGTGTCTCCTAATCTTATGTCACTGACAAAAGCCCTCAAAAGTAAACATGATACTTCTAACTTCCCATTACCCAGACCTTGATATCCTTCACATTTCTGTCCTTTCTGAGAGAACTTACTCCAGGAATCTTTACAAACCTAATTGCAGAGGCAGAGGTAGAACACCTCTGCCTCAAAGACTAAGTACCAAACTATTCAGTGACACCTAATGTAAATTCGTCTTCTCAGAAAACATTTAGTTACTCACAGCATTTGGTGGTAAGCAAGTTATTATTTTGGAGATTCTGACCATGTCTAAATTTTTCAGCTTCAATTCCTTACGTCTTCACATTTAGTTTAGCTCTTATATTGCGACCAAGTAGGCCTCAGATGGGAGAACGGTCTGTTACTTAATTGTTCCTGTAAATTATTTTATTCTCCTTGAGGATGATATAATACTTTAGAGAAAAAAATATATACTCTTTTGTTGGCAATCAAATACATGATGAATCCATGAAAAAAAAAAATCCATGAAAAAACTTGACAATTTAAAATATAGAACAAAATCTTGGTTCATGAGTCACCAAAGATTCCATTATTTTCATTCAGTGGGTCTGAAAAATTAAGAAACATTTACATTAGATTTAAGAGGTTCAATGTGTTAACATTCTATTTTTCAACCTAATCTAAATGCATTGATCAATGTAAAGATATTAATCACAATATAGAAAATATATATTGGTGTATTTTATAGCATGTGCTACTTTTTTTATTTCCATAAATAATCTACAAATTATTTTTATATTTACTATTTACATGTTTATATTTATGATGGTTTAATTTACTCTACTTAGGGTTGTGAGAAAATACTATAAGATGTCTTTAACTGAATTCAATTGGTTGACCTCCATGGGTAAAATGATGTGCTCTGTATTTTGAAATAGGGAAGGAGTGATCTTTCCAAATATCCTGAAACCTGGGCAAGCCATCAACTCTGACCACTGCATTGTGATGAGTTGAATGAGCTGAAGGCTCGAACTTCTGGAGTCAGGCCAGGGAAGAGGACAACCTCTTAATACAATAATGCCAGGCTCTACAAGGGTTTAAAGACCATGGAGCACACTGCTAATCTTGGCTGGACTGTCCTACCACAACCACCATATAATCTGGATTTGGCACCTTCAGACTTCATCTTCTTAGGCCAATGAAAAAATGTACTGTGTAGGCAACATGTTGTCATCATAGCAGCTGTGAAACTGTGGGTCACCTCCACTGGTGCAGATTTTCACAAGTGTTGCATGCAGTCTGTTACTGATTGCTGGCAAAAAATCAGCTAGTAGTGATGACTATGTTGAAAAACAGTGTTTTGTAGGTGAGAATTTGCTCTATCAAGTAGTGTTATTGCGTTCCTTTTGTCTGTTGTAGTTTCCATGGAATAGGATGCATTACTATTGGAGCAACATATGCATATTAAGTTGCTCTATCCTAACATAAGCTACTACCTGCAAAACAGAAATGGATAGTAAGTAGAGCTGCAATTGCTTTGTAAATCATAGAATCATAGAATCATGCAATGGCTTAGGTTGGAAGGGACTTTTAAGATTATCGAGTTCCAACCCCATGCCGTGGGCAGGGTTGCCATCCACCAGATCAGGCTGCGCAGGCCTTCATCCAACACGGCCTTGAAGGTCTCCAGGAATGGGGCATCCATAACTTGTCTGGGCAGCTGTGCCAGAGCCTCATCACCTTCTGAGTAAGGAATTACTTCCTAATCTGTAATGTACATTCCCGCTTTTACTATAAAGCCATTCCCCCTTGTCCTATCACTATCAGAAAAAGTCTCACTTCTATTTATAAGCTCCCTTCAGTACTGGAAGGCTGCAATGAGCCTCCTCTTCTCTGGAGTCTTCTCCAGAGCCTTCTCTTCTCGAGGCTGAACAAGCCCAGTTCATCTCAGTTTATCTTTGTAGGAGAGGTACTCAAGATTCACAGTTTCTGCTTACATTTCTGTAAGATCTATGACTGCAAAAAGCTACTCATTCAGAGGATAACATTTTAAATAGTGATATTGAATTCAGACAAAGAATCATGAATTTCACTCACACGTCTTCTAAGAACTAGCATTGTCTCTTAGAGAGTAAGAAATCTGCTATGATATACTCATTACAAAATAGATAACCCTACCCGTAAGTGCAAAAACACATATGACTGGAATAACATTTAGGTCTCTAAAATCCTGGCATACAGATGGATTCCAGCAGTGTAATTCCACTTGCAGTTCCACGCTATTGTGATTTCTAAAGCTTGGATGGAACTTGAAATAAGCATTTATAGCCATATCCAGTCACTATTGTCATTGCCAAGCTGATCTCAGTAGCCTTGAACGGTTCCTGTAAACACACAATTTCTTTTCCATTCTTCAGTATTTACACAAAGGTCCATGTGATGACTACAGTCATCCTTTTCCATCCTTTGATTTCTCTGATAGCAGAATATCTCAGATACGAACTGTGGATGTTCATATTCACTGATACTTTTTCTTTTGTGGGACTGGGCAGTTAGGATCTAGTGATACAAAAAAAACAAAACAACTTTAGGAATGGGTGAGATTTTGGAGGGGAGGGTGACTTTCCTTGATCTTTGTCGGATTGTATTTTCTTTCTATAATGTGAGTGGACATGGGAGGAGATTTCCCTGATAAAAATCAGCTCTTGCTTCCCTAAAGGCACGCTATGGTATTTACTGGAAAAGTTCTCCACATTCACTACTTTGCAGTATACTGTCATTGGAGATTCCACTGTTTAAAAAAAAAAAAAATCATGAAAGATGGTATTTTATTCCTAACTGAAAAATTAGAAATATAAAAAATCATCTAAAAATACTGTTGTCTATCTTTACTGCTGGATTATGGGCATTGCTAGATTCAACTGAATTTAGATATCCAGACGTTACTCAATTGTTGGCTGTTTTATTAAAATAAATAAAATAAAGATACTTTGATAATGTGAACTACTGGTTTTATGTTTTATTAATATCAGAAATCAACAATATAATTAAGAAAAAAAATCACTAAGCAACTTATTAGAAGGGACATATTATTATTATTCATTATATATATTTTTTTAACTAATTATACTACTTTATTGGAATTTACCTTAGAAAGCAAGCATTGGTACAAATACATTTTATACCCACAGTGCATAGAAATACTAGAAGCTCGTTTCTTGGATGACCTTTGAGTGGTTAAACTCTAGTATGCCACATGTTTTGAATATATATTCTAAACTGTACTAAGATGACCTCATCTACCATGTTGAAAGACACTGTCTCTATGTCTTCATCTTCTTCAGTGGCTTTTACAAACAACTCATTGGATAAGTGTTAGGCAGAGAGGATGGTTATAAATGCATCTTTGAATACTGTAGCATCATATGCTCTAAGGAGATAGGAGACATAAGTAGCGTGAATATAGATTACATATTACATTCAGAACAAATTCAGACTGCGTCTGAGGATAAGAGGAAAGCCAGTCACCAAATTTATGGATCATTCTGGATTTAAACCTACACCTGACACTGGACAACTCTGTTAAAATATATGAGTAATGCATTTGAAAAACATCCATTATAATATAAAAATACATTTCTGTTGTAGTCCAGGAACTGTTTTTGGAATGCACTTTACAAGAATAACAAAAACTTCACTGTTACGGAATTAAATCTGAAGAAATGCCCTGATGGCCAAGAAAGCCAATGGCATCCTGGAGTGCGTTTAAAACAGCGTGGCCAGCAGGTTGAGGGAGATGATCCTCCCCCTCTACTCTGCCCTGGTGAGGCCTCACCTGGAGTATTGTGTCCAGTTCTGGGCTCCCTGGCACAAAAAAAGACAGGGATCTCCTTGAAAGAGTCCAGCAGAGGGCTACAAAGATGATAAAGGGCCTGGAACATCTCTCTTATGAGGAAAGGCTGAGAGACCT
>JANHGO010000063.1:73088522-73107176 GCA_024606505.1 Aquila spilogaster | reverse complement strand
ATTAAACTGTTCTCATCTCAACCCACAAGTTTTACTTTTTTTTTTTCCTGATTTTCTCCCCATCCCACTGGGTGGGGGGGAGTGAGTGAGCGGCTGCGTGGTGCTCTGTTGCTGGCTGGGGTTAAACCACGACAATGGCAAATTAGAAACTCTAAGCATGACTTTTGAATAGCATTATAGGCAAAGACAGAAACCCAAATGATACTACATTGCTTAGTACATCAGGAATCAGAATAAATGTTAGATGGTTAAAAGAAAGAATTAGAGGAAGATAAGATCCCTTGCAAGAGCTGAGTAAAGAAATGGGTGGTCATGGAATGAGACAGAAAAAAACATCATCATTAATAAGAATCAGAACTTAGAAGCAGGAAATCACAGAATTGGCATCTCAAAAATCTTCTGATCTCAACTTCATGCCTGAAAGCAAGATCCATGACCCTCCGAACAGATATTTGTCTTACTGCTTCTTAAAGACGTGTTAGCGGAGACTGTACAGTATCCCAAATCAACTCCAGACCTCCACCATTTTCATCAGTTTTGCTAATAGCCAAACTGAGTATTTTTGTCTGTTATTTAAGCTCACTGCTTCTTCTCTATGCACATAATGTACCCTCCCTACAGGAAGCAGATTTTTGTGTATTTCAGAACTATTAGTATGTTCTCTGTGGTCTTTTCTCCATCAGGCTAAATAATCTCTATTCATCCTATAATTTTTCAAAGGTCATTATTTCTAGGCTTTTTTATTCTGATCTTTCTTGGTGTGCTCTGATTGATCAACATCTTTCCTGGCATATAGTACCTCACCTGGACCTGTTCCTCCAGCTAAACCCCAGTGGTAAGGTTAACTTCATCTGTCTGAAAAGAAAAGCAGAAAATGAGGAAATGGTCATTTTTCTGCACAGAAGAGAATGACTAGTTTAACTATTGAAATATATTTTCACCCCAAATTTAGACTATTTAAAATACATTCAATGTGCGCATCAACATGGCTTTGAAATGGACTTGGTGTTGGGGGTGGAAATATCTCTGATATTTTCAGGTTTAAGCAAAATGCTCTCTTATTTGAGATTTTTTTTCAGTCTGGAACCTTTTCAATTTTCATTGGTATGATTCTTCAAGAAAAATGTGAAATTGCACATGAATTGTACACACCTTACTATCTAACGATGTATCTCTTCCAACCACTCTAAATAATATTGGACTGCCACAAGCCTCCATTTGGAAACGAGTGTTATATTTAATATATCTCATCCTGATTTGTGTAACTTTGCATGCTTTGAAAAGGAACTGATTTGTTGGGTGACAAATTTACAACTGGCAAATACATACTTGTAACAAAAGTCTAGGAAATATCTCCAAAATTTCAGTGGAAGCTAACAAAACTATTTGAGTGAACAGTGCACAACACATCAAAGCCGGCAATATGTTGACAGTGTTCATTTGAATTACTCATACACATCACCTCATTCAAAATTAATTGCAACCACACAGAGGAAAGGCTTGATGTCATTGTGGAGAGCTCAATAAAAAATGCTCTTCAACGTGCACCATCCATTAAGAAAGTGAAAAAATTGCTAGAATATCCACCTAAAGGATGAAATGGAATGGAAAATAGTGAAAGTTTCACTGTCTTGATAAAAATGGATGCATGAACCATACAGATCTTGAATCTGCTCCCAAAAAATGGATGGATCAGAAAAAGGACAGCAAAGATGAGTATTAAGACCATCTATTAAAAGATGCTGAAAAGAGAACTGGAGAGGACATGCACAAATGAATCAATGATAGAAATAATTGAGGCAATAAATTGTGCTGAGAGGGTAAATAGGAAAACTCTGCTCACCCTTTCCTTATGTAAAAAGAAAAAAAGTGCCAGTGAAAGAATGATTGAAAGCAAAGCCATACCTACCTAAGACAAATCCCTGATACTCCCTGGCTGTGTCCAAAAGATGGGATACAGCAACTTTTCCCAGCTCCCAGGAAAGGAATGTGTAGCTCACACAGGTCCACCTGAAAAGTGCAAGACTAGGTTTCCCCTTTGTCTTCCTATTTTCCAGAAGAAGAAAAGCCCATCATGCAGGTCAAAATCCGTCTTGCCCAGGGACCTCAGTGGCAGATCAATTGGTGGTGAGCTGCTGCCTTACTATCTGCCAGTAAGTAGTACTAGTCATAGATATTGTGACAATCTAAAGTTGATATAAAAATAACAAAAGAATACAAAGTGAGGAAATAAACACTTGTGGATAATGACAACATTCAGATTACTATTACTATTAGGAAGGAGATAAACCTCAGTAGCATGATTGTATAATTTCACTACATATTACTATATTATTATTTTCTTGACATATTCTTTAGAGTATCTGTTCCAGACCGTTATAAGAAATGGAGTTATTAGAAAAGGGATTATCTATTTAATGTATTATGAAAAACTTAAAGTCAGATTAATAAAATTGTAAGAATCACTGTTTTAACTGTCTAGGTAATATGAACTTCAGAGAGTTATTATCCCTAGCAATCTGTTGCTTAATTTTGTTTTTTACATTTTGACCACGTTCCTTTCATACCTGTCTAGTGACTAATGTGGCAATGTTTGCTTAACAATCAGTGTTGCAGATGGTGCCATGCCTGGAGGTGGAACCATATATGGAAATTTCATTATAACTTAAGAAATGAAACTGTCAATTTAGATTATGCTATTATGAAAAAAATTAAGTTTCATGCAATGTTAAAATGCTGATGTAGTGACAAAACTGTAAAAGCAAGGGAATGCTAAGGCTTTCAGAAACTGCTTTACTCTTCTCCCAGAAACTACCAGCGGGCATGGCCCCGTGTGCTCTCAGAGGAGTTCATTTATTACTATGGATGTAGCATTTCCCCCAAAACCTGAACAGCAAGCTGCTTTAACAATTATCTTTCATTTGCTGTTGTCACTGCCTTGTGACACTTAAAAGAAATATAAATATTCAGTCTCCTGTATAACAGCACTGCAAATTCATGCCTGACACTGATGAGGAAATTTTCACCTTAGTTAGTGCAAACAAATTCATTTTTTTCCTGGTGTGCTTACCTCAGACAACTTTACAACTTCCTCCATCACTTACTAGTTGGTTACTTTTGAGGCATTTTAGGGATAGTCATATTTTCTTAGGAAACATCAAGATAATTTTGTCATACCTAACTCTGCCATTAATCTGACACAGTTTTGCAACACCTGTGGTTCCCTACGCGTGACAAAGCATGTTGCGATGCACATCTCTAAGCCTGCAGTCTGACTTGCTATTGTACATCCAGCTTCCCAGACCTCTCTCCAGGGGTCAGTGGAAGGCCTCTGTCCTTCAGCACAGTAGCCAGATTTGCTCCAGCTAACGCTGGCCAAATGTGCTTTCCCTACACCTGGTGCTGTTCATGTGTTTCATATGAAATGATTATGCAAAGAGGAATCGGCTCTGTTGATCTGCACATCCACAGGCTGAGGAAAGCTCTAAACCCGCACAACATTTCTTGCTTGCTCCCACAAATAGCCACAACAGTAGTGACAAAAGGTTCTGTGCTTGTCTGGAAGACTTTAAAATAACAAGCCTAGTACTGTTAATTGACAGATATGCTTCAACAGGCTTATATAAAAGTTTTTTTCTAAAAAGGAAGCTGTTTTATCTCCTATATTTTTTAATATTACATAATGCCTCACGTTGCTTGAAGTAGGTCTCATTAGTGAAAATGTGTAAAGATCATCATATTTCCATTGGGAAGTTTCAACTCTGTCTTGCAAGTTGCCTAATACTTAGAATAAGCTTCTTGTTCATAGTTCTAGTATTTAGATTTAGTAATTTAGTTACATCCCAAAATGCACTGTAGCAATAATTTAGGGTATTTCTGGCTTTAGGGGCCTGTGTGCTAATTGCAGAAACAAATTTATTCACAGTGAATTAAGACAAACAGGAAGGCCTTCAGCTGGCATACTGTGCAGAATGTTTGCTAAAGCTGAAATGGATCAAAAAGCTTCAGTAAGACTTTGTACTAGCAACCTAAATGAAACACGTTTCAGAATTTAAACATGAATAGATAATTCAGTTTTTAAAATACCTAGGGAGTGTTAACTGAGAATCATGCATGCTAAATCTTGAAGAAATGCTATGGCTTTAAATGCTTTAAGCTTTGCTAGCATAACTAGCAGAGTGTATTTCTACTTAATGGAGAACACAAAAGTCTGCTAAAATGTTTAATTATATATTTTCATAACCCATGAGACAGCATCTGCTTGTGCTTCATTTTGTACGGGTGCATCCCTAGATTTAACTTTGACCTTTTGGATGATCACTGTATTTTGATTCACTGTTATACAGCTGTAGTTAAAACATAGGTACTGCTTGTAATAGAAAACTCTCCACTTAGATACTGTTGTGTTTATGTGATGCTTTTCTAAGGCATCCAACTTCCATTGCAAAATCTGGAAATCAGATAATCACATAATGAGAAAAGTATTAATACCTGGTGTCTCATCCATAGATGAACAGCAGATGTAGAGATTTAAACATCCTGATAATAATCTGATAACTATTGTTAGTATTGCATTAGTTCAGCAAATATTACTTTTCATTGCACCAAAACCATTTCTGAATGTAATGAGATCAGTCTCCTACTTTGGGTAGTAGTTGTGATGGTTTTATGTAGATGTAGATGTGATGCCATATTTTTCTCCATGGTTATAGGACTACTTGGTGAATAGGCTACAAATCTGACATACACACTTGGATCATTTAACCACAGGAAGGACACAGGGATCTTCTTCTCCTTTCAGCCAAAGAATAGCGATCTTATCAGTCCATGGAGCAAAGAGGCTTTACTGTCTTCTGGGTATACATCAAGCCAGCTTCGTCATGCAGCCCAGCAGTGGGGCACAGGCTGGTGAGGGGGCTGTCCTGTGTGCTGGGCAGTGTAGGGGGGGCTCACACACCTGGCTGCACTATCTCCTCCCTGGGAAATGCAGCGCAGCGCTGTGTGGTTTGAGTTCAGCTGATGAGGAAGGAAGGAGAGGACCTGTCTCCCTTGAGACTCAACTTTTTTTTCTTCCTTTTTCAACACTGATTTCTGTTCCTCAGACTACTGGAACTGGACAACTAAAAGGGACGATGAAAAGACTGCATGGCTGGGTCCTCGTACTAAATTCTAAGAATAGATTATTTAACACTTCTTTATGGACATTTAAGACCATCAATGTGTCCCTAAGGATAGCTAGCTGCCTACGTGAAACATATTCTCTCTGCATTTGTTGACCTAATGACTCACATGCTAGATTTAATCAGATTCTTCAGAATATCCAGTTTCCTGATTCAAAAAAAAAAATCTCAACTTTGAATAGCACTCCTAGAGGTAAGTTTCACTGTGAAATCCAAAATGTTTCTGCTCTAGCAAAGCTTGCAGGAGTAAAGCTCAAGGGATATGCTACTGCAGAAGACATAGCTCAGTTTTACTCAATGGAGTTTTGGCTATTTACAACACAACTTGTCTCTAAGGTCCTCTGTACTAAGGATATGTATCGTAGGGTGGTATCTAAGTTCCCGTTTCTGACCCTCATGGCATGGCCGAGTTTTCATGGTTTCTAGAAGTAAGTCGGTGGAGTTGTTTTGACTTCAGTGCACCATTTAGAAGAACAAACCCACATTTTGTTCATTTTTAAATACTTCCTTAAACAAAATGAATGTAATTAAAAAGAGATTTGTTAAGTGTCCAGTTTTCTCTGCTGATAAATGTGTTCACTATTTGGAGTTTAATTTAGTTAGTTTACTTTTCAGAGACTTATTTTAAGCCTTCTTGAATTGTTGAAATAGCAATTTGCACATTGTATAAGCTGTTTACAGATTTCAGCTGCTAGAAGGTTGTTAGGGATATGAATCTATTTTGCCTTCAGGCGTGTCTGTCAAAGACTGATCAGCAAATGAAAAAATAATTACATACCATTTCAGATTATGTTTTGATGGTAATTTTGATACCAAATACAACTGAAACAGGCTTTTTCTTTAGGGGAGAATAAAAATAGAGAAAAAAACATTTGTTCCAGTGGAAGGAGCAGAGTCATTTATACTTACTCTAAAAAATCTGTAATCAGGCTTGGAAGTGCTCTCTGTGAAGAGCAAGGGATATCATATCTGAGACACAGAATGGGTTTGATTTGTCATTGTCCCCTTTCAAAGCCTAACTAAGTGAAATATCTACAGCACTTCAGAAGAGGATTACTTCACCTAATCACTTGTCCCCACAGATAGCTGAGCAAATGTGTGTTGTAATTACAGAGGGGTGAGAAACAACCTGGAAGAAGGTAAACCCTAAGCTCTGGGTGGCAACACCTGTAGGCAGCTTGTCTGCTCTTCTGTTCCCTTCCTGAAGAGCGTCTCTGCCATGGCTGGATTTGAGGGAGCTCTTCAGCTCTGACAGCACAGGAGCAGCATCTCTCTCACAAACAGTGACAGTGAGCTGTGTTTTGCCCATAGTTTCCCATAGTTAGAACACTCATTCATTAAAAAAAAGAAGAGAGGAGAAGAAAATGAAAGCATTTTTTGTCAATAATTTTAGTTTTCTGTACCTGCTATACCTGATTTCGTAAATCTGTCAGGTTTAGGAAAGGTAGGGCTAGTAAATGAATAAAGAATAATTAGAATCCAGCTCTAAATCTATAAGGAATGAGGGTTTCTTGCAAATATTTTTCTTGGAGAGAAAAAGTGAACTGGATGGATGAACTATAAAGTGGGTGAAAAAACTGGCTGAACTGCTGAGTGTGGTCCCAAGTGCAACCAGCAGCTGTTTACAAGCAGCATCCTCAGAGGTGACCACGGGAGCTCATCTTATTCATCATCTTCATTAGCAATTTGGCAAGGAGATGGCATGCATCCTCAGCAAATTTGTGGGCTCCACCATGTTGGGGGGAGTGGCAGGTATGCTGGGGTGCACGGCCACCATTCAGAGGGCCCCTAACAAGCTGGAGAGATGGGCTGACGGAAACCTCATGCAGCTTAACAAGAGCAAATGCAGAGCTCTGCATCTGTGGAGGAATAACCCATGAAGCACCTGTGTGGGCTGGGGCCGGCCGGCTGGGAAGCAGCTGGGAAGGAGAGGACACGGGGGCTGGCAGACACATGATGAGCAGGAGACAGCAGTGCGTCCTGGTAGCAACAAAACTGAGCCTTCATCAGGACCGTGCTAGCACATGTGTAGCCAGTTCGAATTAGGTATGAGGGAACGTGTCCTCACAGTGAGAGTAGTTAAACCCAGGAACAGGTTTCCCAGAGAAACTGTGCAACATGTGTCCTTGGAGATATTCAAAACTCAGATGGTCAAGGCTATGGGCAAGACAGGGTAACTTTGGAGCTAGACCTGCTTTGAGCAGGACCTTGGATCCAAGGGCTCTTACTAGCTAAATTATTCCGTGTTTCTAAGTCAAAGAAGAAAAGCATAGACTGCACCTCACTGCTCCTAAAGATAAAACTTTATCCAGGCAGGGGACCTTGTTCACTGCTCCATCTCACAGATCAGGAAAGTTTCTAACAATGAACCAAATACTGAAAGAGGGGACAGGAGAGTGATGGAAGAAGGGAATCAGCTCCCTTTTGGAGACATCCATAAACAGCAATAGTCTCTCTGGATTACAAAAACCACAGCCTGGGAAATTATTATATCAACCAAACTGTTGGCATAAATTGACCTAAATTATATGAGTTTGGCGTAATTTTATCTGTTTACATGATCTGAGCTGTATGATAAGCTATTTTTAACTGGTGATAATGAACTCCAACAGCTTACAGGACAGATGAGAAAGATGGGCCCAACTGTGCAGAGATAAGACTGGAAATCAGAAGTCTCCTCACAGACCTACTGCATGCTAAATATTTTTCATAATTGCTTTGAAACAGCTCAGATGGAAAATACTGTACAAACATAAAATAATATTACTAATATTATTGTGCTTTGTATAAATGCTCCTAGCAATGAAAGGAGATGAGGAACACAACTGTGCTACCCCATAAAATTTATATTAACCAGGATAACCTATGAACAGAACTTTTAAGAGACTCTCATTAAGGATCAGCTATCCTTCATGCTATACCAAATGATTAGCAACCACAGTGAAATAATCTTCCACCTGGCAGATAAATGTACAGGATATCACAAATGGGTGTATTAAATAATGGAAATGGAGAATAGACAAAGACAGACATAACAAGAAGGATTTTAAAATAAAATGTGGCTGTACCAATAGGTTGTGGTTAGCTACTGTTGTCAGTTTCCAGAAACTGTTGAGTCTTTCCAGTATCAGTCAGTCTATATATAGATATGTTTTTCATTTTATTGAAAAACATAATGCTCTTCTAGTCTTTTATGTTCTGAAGACTGCAATGCTTTCTACCGTAGTCTCCAGTGGCCATGGGCTATCCACCTAGTGCCTTTTGCTAGAGCATATAGATCTGTTTAGTCCTTCATTTTCAAGTTTATGAGATGTTGGGATAGAAGAGAACAGACAAATATGAAATATGAAAATCTGGTCTGTGACCATTACATATGTATTTTAGGATGTCAAAGTTTTCTCTGGGAAGAAGTTTTAAGACATTGTAAAGTTCCACATTTCTGTATTTGAGCTATTTCAGACTATTTTTCTGTGCTGCCTACCTAGCCTGTGCAACTTTCAGTCTGAAAAAGAGTTTTCTGCAGAAATTCTAAGTAAAAAGAAACTTTCATCTCATGCAAGCTTAAAACTAGTCAGGCGCTATCTATTTTACATCACTGTCTGAATTTCTTTGACAAAGATTAGAGGGGGAAATGTAAAGTTACAAAGGTTAAGGTATCATTGCAATAATTCCTTAAATTTTAAGTAAGTAGCAGAAAAGAGGAAATAATTTGTATTATACAACTTTTCCAAACTGAGATATTACAGTATAAAACTTTTCCAAACTGAGATATTACAGGAGTACAATCACTGAGTAGTCATATATTAGAACTGAGTGAAAAGGAATAAAAAATGAATAAATATGAAAACAATTTCTAATTAAAAGGTTTTGTTGACTATG
Organism: Aquila spilogaster; assembly: GCA_024606505.1. NCBI lineage: Eukaryota > Metazoa > Chordata > Aves > Accipitriformes > Accipitridae > Aquila > Aquila spilogaster. Next base: position 73,098,117 of record JANHGO010000063.1, on the reverse strand, counting down.
TTTGCATTCCTTTCTAATGTTTTTTGGAAGTGTTTAAGCAAATCAAGATTTGTGTTGGCTAACACCCAAGATTTATTTAATCACAGAAAGACATTTTTTGGTGACTAAACAAAATTAATTTGCGTGAAAGCCAATTATGGTTTATAAAGGTCAGCCACAGGAAAAGAAACAATGCTGGTCACTGTGCTTAGGTATAAAATCACAGCCATAATAAGGAATTGTAGGTGACTAAACAATCCACAAGGTGGGAATTTTTTATTTTAAAAAATGTAAAAAACTAAGCAAATTTAAAACAAGTGTTGTATGTTCTCAGAAAATTCACTAATCAGATGAAAAGAGTAGACTCACTAAACGTATTATTTTCATAATTTTTTTTAGTTCTTCCATATCATCATATCTTCTCTTAGATTATAAATGAAATTAATTTATATGCAAAGTCAGGTACTCGATCAACTTAAATAAGTGGAAAAGTTTTGTAGATTTTATTACCATTTCCACTTCTTTCTTGCTATTTTTTGCCAGCTACATCCAAGTTACACATCAACTATTAAGTTTTGCTTTTCCAGAGTATCCTTCTTTAAAAATAAGAAGCTACTTGTCCTATTTCTGAAATTCATTTGTGTTCACACCCAAAGCTCACTGATGCTAAGATGACTTCAGTGCTTTGTTCCAAGCACCCAGTTTGAGATATGTTTCATTGTCTGCTAGACCAGATCATATCTGCTACATGCCTGGATATAAAAAGGAACAGAAGGACAGAAGGCTCCTGGCCTTTTCTGCATCCCCTGCACAGGATTTAGGTGCTTTTGAAATGAGCTCACTTTCTGAAGTCACTGGCTCTTTCTTGGTCCTGTCTCCGCGAAGGCCAGCAGCAGATGAGCCCCAAGCCTGGAGAGCAAATGTGGTTTGCTACCAGACTGGCTCTGCAATGCCTAGGAAAAGCAGGTGGTGAGAAAGGAGATTTTGCATCCTTTTACAAGGCAGGGTTCATCTTCAGTGTGAATCAATGAATATTGGATACAGTCTAGTTTATGATCTGCTATGGTTTGCACCTGAATAATGTTCTTGATGCTCATTTTGAATCTGCATCATTTCTATGAATGATTGTAGAAGATTCTGTTCTGATCTGTGCTGCTGAATTTGGTCAGCTAATTTTTAGCTACAGAATTCCCATTGCTGGCTTTGGTTAAAACCAATATACATTCTACTGCCTGGAGGAAGATGTTTTCCTCTCCTATTTGATACTTGACATTGTTCCTGATGAAGTATATTTGCTGTGATTTCTTCAGTAACCCATTTCTATGCCATGGCGTTTTTTTTGTCGCTGTTTTGATTTGCTGCTCTCTCAGTTCTTCAAATCATGCTTACCAAGATATGACAGAATACAATTTTGAAGCAGGGAAAGCAGTAGTGACCACACAAATCCTTTTAAATCTAATCTGCTGGGTAGCAGAATATTTGTGATTGGTGGGAAATCTAGACATGCTTTTGATCTCTCTGTAGATAGAAATTCCACTACAAGATTTGCATTGGCTTTGCATTTTCATTTCATGATTTTTAAAGGGATCATATGTTTTAGGTAAATTAAAACGGAAATTATTTAGTGGGTATGTGTAGATATTTCCTCCTCATATTCTTGTTTGTGCTTTGAAAAACTTCTGTAGAACATTTAGTTCTATTATTAGCAAGGAAACAGAGCCAGTGAGTTGAACTGTGTATGACTGATGACTGTGTAGTTTATCCTCTATAGCAGGTGTTTAGCATCCATTTTTAATTTAGAAAGATACTATATATTCCATGCAACTTGTATGTAACATATTAAAAGGTTAGATGATAATCATGCAGCACATCATAGGATGTAAATGAGCTCAAAAGTGTATTGCATGTTTTATATCTATTTGTGACAGTTCCTTGTAGACTATGAGCTCTCAAAAGAGCAGGACTGCAAGCCAAGAAGTGGGCACTTGGAAGTGTGCTGCTTACTGCTGGCTGTATTCTTAACCATTCAATCTTTCCGGCATGCTTTTATTCCCTTTGAGAATGCAAAATATTCTTGAGCTCCTTTGGCATAGAAGGAAAAAGAATTAAAGTGATGATGAAAAGATGATGCCTACAGCATGGACTAAGGCTATATATTGTCTCCTACTTGGGTATACACTAGAATCACATCCAGGATAGAAAATGCAAATATACACAAAAGAAGAAATTTGGCAAACTCATGAGTTAGGGATGCTCAGGTGAGTGGCACAGGAGAAGAGCTTAACTGGAAGACAGAAACCTGAAGGTATGTCCAACATAATCTGGAGCACGGTGTGCCAGCACAGGGCAACTGGGAGAACAAAGCCTGCAAGGAAGGGGGGCAGAGGGAGCCAAACCTGGTTGTCTTCTTTATTTCTCAGGGAGCCTGCAGCAGCTCTGCCACTCAGTTCCAGCCCATCCTTAGAATTGCACTAATAAATGTTGCAGTCATGTTTTGCATTTGTATCATAGTAAGGACCAAAAATGCTTCCACAACAGATGACATATTGCTCTAGGCTCTTTCCCACCCTAATTTCCATATAGCAAACAAACAGAAAAATACTAACACTAAGTGCTCACTGGAGATAGTCAGCCAAATTATGCTCTCATAACTACTAGGTCAGTGAAGTCCATGCACACAGCCAAAAGCTGATTTGACCCATAGTGTGATATATAAGTAAAGCAATAGTAGTTGAACATTTATACCCCTTAATGAGGTCATATTTAATATGCTGTGAGCATTTCTGGTCACCTTATTACAATAAGGTTATTGTAGAAAGGAAGTGACAGCAACAGGCAATCAGTATTGTATAATGCAGAGACTTAAGCATTTCAATTTTTTTTTGAACATTTGTGAAAGTAGGGCTGTGTTAAAAAGACCAAGGAGAATTGGAGAGGCATTGAGGCACAGAAAGCCTGCCACCTATTTAAATTCCAGTCAGAGAGAAGAGCAGAGGTTTGTCACTAATATAATGTGAAGAAAAGTTTAAAACAATGAATTAGCTAGGACTTCTTTAAAGTGTAGTAAATAAATATGGCTGCAGTCAGTTTGAATCAGATTGTTGATGATTGGCAGTAGGATATTAAAAGCTACTCACATCAATGTTTTCCAAACAACTTTTTTCCACCCATAGTGCAATAGCATTTTCTTATGGGTTCTATGTGCCGCTTTCAATTTAAATTGAGGGAATTCTGAGGACTACAAAGGCTGGAATCCAGTTTAAATTGCAGTCTTTTGGAACTCACTCTCAATTCCCAGAAAAAAAATATCAAATATTTCTCATTTTTCTGCAGCCATCTCCCACTCTTACCCACACCCTTGGGCACAGAGATCCAGAAACACAGCAGATTTGTCACAGGCACTGTTCCCTTCCTTTGGCTGAGGGCAGAATAACTACGCTGACGCAGTAGCCTGAAATCTGTGGCCATACACTGCCTGTCTGTATCTGTACTAAATCCTAGAGGAGATTTTAAACTTTTTGCTAATTACAGGACAGTTATGTAGAAAGAATATAATTATTTATTTTTTAAAAATCTAAATAAATTCAGTTTTAATATTAAATCACTCTCCCAATTTGCTTTCAATGGTTAGCTTTACTGAGGACTACTCTGTTGTTCCTATGGATTGTTTCTCTTTGTTCCGGCAGATATTCTGATTCCCTTCAAACTGCTATTGATTTTGGTGCAAAGAGGTTTCACCTCCACTGTTTTAAATGCATTGTGTTCTTTAAAAGTGCGACATCAACAGCTGCCCGTTATTTGCTGCTCATCCTGCAGGTCAGTGTATGGAGAGGATGGAAAACCTCTTGCTAACCTGCAGAGTGTATCACACCACCATTTGTGCCCTTGCAAATGCTGTATTATGAAATTATTCCCCTCCTAAATGCAAAGATTTAACAAAGACTCAGACTAGGTGCTCAAATTGTTACTGATTTTGGAAAATAATAAAGATTTTAGAGTCTTATTTTGAAAATTAAATTTGAGCATGTTTAACCTTTAGTTTACCATGCCAATAATAAGAATTGTGCTACAGTAACTATCTATCCATGCAGTAGGTCTCTGTATGTACAAAACCCAAGTTTTTTGTCTCAAATGGATCAAACTGATCTTGTGACTGACACCAAACACACTTTGTAACAGAAAAGTAACAGAAGTAAAAGTAACAGAAAGCAGATAAACACATATACAACTGCACTGTCAGTCGTGCCTAGCAGACTATTCACTTAGAAACTGAAAGGGTATAAAATATTTGTCATTTAAAGAGAGGAAAAGAAAGAGAAGTGTGGCAGAGAGATAAACATGAAGATCAACACTATGATTCACATAAATATACTTTCTGATACTGAGGTCACAAGGCTCAGATGTAGTATAGAACAGGTGATTTGGTTTATGTAAGCTGAACATTTGGCCGAATTTAAAAAAAATCTAAAATATAAGAGCTATTATTTATACTCCAAGCTGAAAATTATGTAAGAGCTATGGCATACATAACTTTTTTTCACATTGTCATCTTTATATCTATATTTCCAGGGCCTTCAAAAATAAAAGTGAAGTCATGTCAATTCTGTGTGAAACACTGTGACTAAAACGGATTGCGTTCCCTGAGAGGAGACACCTTTGAGAAATACATTTTATGATGACTATGTAAGATTCTATATATATTTCACAAGATGGTATCCTTATCACTAGGGCTAATATTATTTCAAAATACTGAAAACTTTATTTCTTATAGTAAAACATTCAACAGATATCTTTTTTAAAATTACTTGTTGTTCTAATTGCTACATTTACTCATTTGAATGTAATAATGCATAAAATCAGACATCTTTTGGTTTACAAGTATGTATATATTCCTCACTTAGATTCATCAGAAATATTTTTTTTCTTAAACACAAGAGGTTTGTCAGTATCTTGTCTTACAGATACTTCGCATGAAATTGTATATTTTTTATATTCCATCAATTACATAGTTTTCAGAAAAATGTATAGATAAAAAGGCAGTACATATAGCTAAATGCTCTTCTGAGGCCAATTAAATACTTGAAAGTAGAGTAGCATGGGCTGAGACCAGACAGCTGTCCCCAATGAGCTGTGTTAAACTCTGGGGGATTGCAATGAAAAAGAAAAGTGTCAAGGGAAAAAAAGATAGAAGTAAAACAAAAAGTTGATCTTCCAGCAAAGAAAATTATGAAACAATCATAGTTTTCAGTTATGCAAATTCCTGTCTAGCAGTTGCTTTTGTGCTCTAATTTTTGTGTTAATAAACATGAGCTTTTTTCAGCTAAAATAGATTTTCTCATTTGAAGAAGGTACTTGGATTAAATAGTTGAAAGCAGGGAAGATACTGGAGAATATTCAACTATCTTTTGATTCAGAGATTAGTTATTCTTATTAGTCTGGAAAAGCTTCAGATTATTCATTCTATTTGGTTGTGCTATGTATTGTCTACATTTGATTGCTAATACTTGATGAGTGTTTTCTGTAATTAAAAATCCTGGTTGTTGTAAAGAACAATGAAATATGCATAATTTCCCTTTGTCTTTTTTTTACCTAACTCAAAGCTGTTCATACTTTGTAATTTAGGAGAGGTAAAATGGTCTATACATGTGTCAATGACAAACAACCACTGAACTTTTGATTTCATATTCCAGCTAAACCCATAATCAATCTTTCATTAGTTTCATCAGACACAATTGTCTTGACAAAGCTTGATTCAGCACTGAAGCATGTTGACAGCTCACCTGATACCATAATTGGACAAAATGATGTTGATAAGTCTAATTCTTAGCCTGGAGAATGAAGTCCAAGGTGGCCTGTAATCCAGAAGGCTGCTAGGATCTGTTGCTGCCGTCATCACACTGTATTTATACACTCACAGTCGTCCCCCCCGCTCCAAATTCATCTTTAGCAGACACTCAAAATCTGATGGCTAGAGATAATCTTGCCATACAGATAAACACTGGGTTTGACAGCAAGTTATTTTGTCAGCACTTGTGAAAGGGAGGCTGACAGCCCTGGTGCAGAAGACCTGGAAGCTGGCCCCTGCCTGCCCTTGCATGCAGGGCTACAGAGCCACTTGGCCACACAGCAGCATCCCCAGCGCAGTGGCATCGAGTGAAGGGATAGAGCTGAGGACAGGCTGTGACCGATGCTACAGGACCCTCACAAGTTACATTCTCCTCCTCTTACCCAAGTTCCACCTCAGTTAGAGGTCTGCTGTAGAGAACTACGGTATGTGGTGAGAGTGATTTCTTTGGCCCATCCCTAACACAGCTTCCTGACAACCATCTTTCAACAGGGCTATAGATTGAAGTTTTTCTTTTTGATGTTGTTTTCCTCATACAGGGTCCATGCATGAGGTACTGTTGGTATTTGGCTTTAGTTGGAAGTATTCAATACAAGCAAGAATGTTTTAAATTTGCAATAAAGATCCTGAAACATGTAATTGCTATTCTGGGGGGCAAAACTGCTTGTGTTCATAAGAGTATGAGGAGCAATCACAATGTTGTTGGAAAACATTAATGAAAATCAAAATACTTTAGAGTTAAGAAGTGGACAGAGTAGATGATAGGATCTAAATTTGATGTGTCCAGTATCAAATCTCCACCAGCACCCTGAGAATAAATGTGAACGCTTCAAGCTCCATATCCCATATGTTTTCCAACTGCATTGGTGAATGTTAACTTGGCAGTAACTTGGGCTTATTTTCTACAGCATCACTGACATATGCATTCCCTCCAGGGCCAGCTCCTGGAAGGCGAGCAATGCAGGATGCTCACTACACACAGCTCTTGGGTTTAACCTCCTCAAAAACAGACTGGACTGGTCCATGATATCAGGTACTTAGCCCTGAGTTCCTGTGACCCTAAGACAGTATAATGATTTTTCCTCGGGGTTTTTTAAGCTCCCATAATGCAAAATTCTGTGTGGTTTTATTGTAGAGTAGTATTTTTGCAGTGTGAAATTCAAAATACGCATTTTATGCTGTGGAAGTATGGCATGAAAGCATATCAGGGTGACTAAGGATGAAATGCTTGATGGGGTGGTGTGGGACAACTAGCTAGAGCAGAAGAAGAAAAACCTAATGCAGTTTTCACTGGATATTCACTAGAATTAATATTGCCTTTTGGGAAGGGTCCCATAATCCTTTAAATGACACCATTTTATTTTTGAAGACAATCCCATAGGTCATGGTGGTGAAGAACCTGTGAGCTAATGAATGAATATCAGCAACACACAGGACTAGGACCTGGGAATGAACTGCAGAACTAATGGCAGCTTGGCTTTGTGGTGTCCAGACTAAAACTAGGACTAGCCAGAGCCAGCTTAGGACTTCTCATTGATGTACAGTAAACTCAGTTTTGCCACTCTAGTTATGAGGGCAACATTTATTATTTTAGGTGTGGTTCACAACCCAAGTACAGAAATCTGGAAGATGGCTATCTACAGCTAAATAGTTTCCTCTTTATTGCCTGTAGGGAGAAGTAAGCACTTTGGGTGTGATTAACTTTATAAACGAGGGAGGAAGCGAGGAAGAGCCGGCTGTTGGAAGGGAGCACCACAGTGGTTGGACCCAGCAACCCTGCCTTGGCATCCACAGGAGGAGCTGCAGGCTGGGCAGGCAGGGTTGTTGCATCAGTTTTTACTAACAGAAGTGTTTTCAGGTGAAAGAATGTGTGACTGCTTTAAGTGGCATAAAGTTGTCTCTCACATAATGAGCAATTGTTGAGAAAGGGACAAAGCAAGAAAGTGGAAAAGTATAATCTTTTTCATTTAGAAAAGCATCATAATTATGGAAGCATACAGAATGCAATCACATATTTTCTGTTTGCTACTCACTGCCTCAAAGCAATTTAAACAGCCAAAGGAAATGAGAGAACCGGGAAGATTTACAGCATGTGTTGATATTCTTGCTGCAGGCAAAGAGACATAGCTAACTGGCTTTAGACAGTTTTGAAGGGAATCCTTTTGTAGAAACATAGGCAGACCATATTTTATTTTATTTCACAGTGCTGTGCATACAGCAAGCAAAAAAGAGAAGGCAAGATTTCAAGCATAATTGCATATAATCTTAATTAAAAATTATAATCATCTTCCCTTTCCATAACTTACTTTCCACAAAGTTTCTTGGTAGAGGAAAGAGGTGGTAGACGAGAGTTACTGAGGAGTGAGATGTACACTGAATCAGATGCTTTATCCTTTTGTGATGGATTTACTGACATCAGCTGAACTTCCACTTTAAAATCTAAACATTAGGAAACAACTGTTCCCTGATTGCTGTCATTCCACACTCCAGTGGAGTACTCCACTTGCAATATGGGAATATCGACTTAACAGGAAGCCCAAAACCTCTTAAACCAAGGGAAAATAATGTAAAGTAACTGTTTGGATTGATCAAATGTTAATATGGGAAAAATATTGAAACCAACCCATTCCTTATGCATAAATGTTTCACAAATGCCAGTATACGTATTCCTTTAATAATCTTAAACGGCCAAGCATATCTGATACCTTTTAAAAGGTTTAACATTATTTAATACTCCTGTAGAGCAACCTTTGGGAAACTGAAATGGCACATTACAAAAGCCACACACAGGTTACAAAGAAGTCTGTGACAAAACCAAGTTTTGAATCCAGAATTCTCCCAAACCCCATCTAAATCTTACTTTGTGACTGAGACCCCTTTTTTCCTCCTTACTAGTTAAGCTTTTAAGACTCTTGCAAACTGTCAAATGGAAAAACACTGTAATGGATACATTACCTTTAGGTTAACCACACACACTTCAAACATCTGGCTTGGCCAAGTTGCCAGGAGTCCTTTAGTCCCCTTGTGAGTCCCATAAGGCAGCTGGACAATTCCTCCATGCAGGCAGAAGGCTGCATTGGAGCAAAGGTGTGCTCTCAGCCCAAATGACACATCTCGCTTCAACTGCATCTGAGTGTCTGCAGAGCCCTTCAGAGATGCAGTGTGCTTACCTTTGTTTGGTCTATGGTAGCTCCCTTCCTTTTCCACAGACTTGCCTTGCTTTTGCAAAGTGCTTCATACGCTCATCACAACTGTAATGATTCCCTTTGATTTCTCTTCCACCAAGGCAGTGGGATGAGCTTTCCAGCACCAGTTTAGGAAAAGCAAAGCCCAGAGGAAACCTGCAGAAACTTTCCCCTCAAAAAACACACAAACACTTTCATGGTCAGGAGACAGCCATTCATTTATGTATGAGTACATTTCCACCATCTCACAGTGCAAAGTCAACTACAATTATTGTAAAGGTCAATAAGTTATCACAGCAAAGGGCATAAGGTTACCCTGCCCCTCAACCTCATCACCTTACTAGAAGAAGTGATCATGGAAGATAATCTCAGCATCTTGCTTTCTTAACATGTTGGGGAGAACTGAAGGCTAGTGCATTTTCTTCTTGATTCTAGGTACGCATATATCCTTGTCATGGTTTAACCCCAGCCAGCAACTAAGCACCGTGCAGCCGCTCACTCACTGCCCCCTGCAACCCAGTGGGATGGGGGACAAAATCGGGAAAAAAAAAGTAAAACTTGTGGGTTGAGATGAGAACAGTTTAAC
>JANHGO010000063.1:73037902-73088422 GCA_024606505.1 Aquila spilogaster | reverse complement strand
CTCCTTCTTGCCCTTTTTGAAGATCGGAGTGACACTGGCTATCCTCCAGTCTTCAGGCACCTCTCCCATTCTCCAAGCCCTCTCAAAGATTATAGAGAGGGGTTCAGCAGTCACCTCCGCCAACTCCCTCAGCACACATGGATGCATCCCGTTGGGGCCCATGGACTTACGTACATTGATATTGCACAATTGATTTGAAAATACAAGAAGAAAATGAAGAAATTATAATAATAATTATTATGTGCACAAAAGAGAATAGTGAGCTAAACTGTTGAAACATATTTTGACAAAATTTTAGATTATTTAAAGTACATTCCATGTGTACATCAACATGGTTTTGATTGTATCCAGTATCTCCACTATTTTCAGATATAAAGGAAATGCTCTCTGACATATTTTCATCCGTATAGAATCCTTTCACTTTTCATTGGCATGACTCTTCAAGCAAAACCTGAAATTACACATGCAATTTCACATGCATTGCTAACTAATTATTTATTTATTTCAACCACTCTAGGTAATACTGGACTGCCACAAACCTCCTTTTGGAAACAGCCGTTATATTGCATATTTGTCATGATGTTTTCTGTAATTTTGCATGTTTCAGATAGGAAGAGATTTGTTATGGGAGAAATTCATTACTGATTAATGCATCCTTGTTAAAAAAAGTCCAGGAAATATCGCTGAATGTTCAATGGAAGCTAGCAAAACTATGTGAATGAACAGTGCACAACACATATTCATTTTAATTGTTCATGCACAGCACCTCATTCAAAATTAATTGCAACCACATAGTGGAAAGGCTTGATGTTATCATGGGGAGCTTGGTAAAAAGTACTATTTAATGTGCAGAACCCACTAAGCCATCAAGGAAATTGCGAGAATGCAAAAAGGATGAAATGGATTGGGAAATAGTGAAAGTGTCACTGTCTTTGTAAAAGCGGATGCATGAACTGTACAAGTCATGAATGAGTGTTGTCCCCTCCCATAAAGAGAGGGTTCAGAAAAAGGACAGCAGAGATGAGTACTAAGAATATCTTTTAAAAGTCGCTAGAAAGAGAATTTGTACTGGAGGAGATGCACAGAAATTTTGTGACAGAAATAATCAAGGCAATGAATTGCACTGAGGGGATAAATAAGAAATCTCTGCTGAACCTTTCGTCATATACATATGCATGCATATAAATGCATTAATGTATAGAAAGGTAGAGAAAATGTTCTAAACAAAGGGTTTAAAGCACAATCATGCCTTTCCAAGAAAAATCCACAATATTCCCTGGCTCTGCCCAAAAGATGGAATCCAGAAACTCTTCCCAGCTCTCTGGAAAGACTATTGCTCACAACACTTCCACCTATATAGAAACATAGAGTCATGAAATCATTAAGGTTGCAAAAGATCTCTAAGATCATCATGTCCAACCATCTACCTACCATGACTGATACAGACTAGACTATAGGCTTCCCTTTCAGCTCTTGACTTTCAGAAGAAGAGAAGCCAGGTACTCACGTCAAAATCCATTCATATTGCTCAGTGGCAGATCAATTTTCAGCATTATAACTTCCTTAATACCTTCTAGTCCTAGTCATAGACACTGTGACAATGCAATGTTGGTATGAAAGAGAATACAAAGTGAGTAAGTGAATGACTATGAGGAAACCGACAACATTCAGAGTACTACTTCTATTAGGAGAGAGATAAATCACACATTTTGAAGAATTAACTTGCACGATTGTGTGTTTTTACCGTCTATGATTATGTTATAATTTTCATAATATATTCTTTAGAGTAGCTGTTCCAGACCATCAAAAGAGCTGGAAATATTAGCAAAGGGATCATCTGTTTAATGCATTATGCAAAGCTTAAGGACGCTAAGTCTGAATAATAAAATAATAGGCATCACTGCTTTAAATGACAAGGTAATGCAAACTTCAGAAAGCTATTTTTCCTGCCAATCTGTTTATTATTTTTTTTTAATATTGTGATCATATTCATTTCATAACTGTCTAGTGACTAATGTGGCAATGCTTTTTAACAATAAGAGCTGCAGATGGTGCCATGCCTGGAGGTGGAATCACGTATGGAAATTTCTTTATAACATAAGAAATGATAATATAAATTCAAATTATGTTATTATGAAAAAAATAAGCATTGTGTGATGCTAAAAAGCTGTCTTAGTGACAAAAACATCAAAATAAGGGAATACTGTGATCAGGATTTTCAGAAACTGCTTTACTCTTCTCTCTGAAAGTAGAGCAGCAGTCATGGTCCCGCGTGATCTCTGAGAAGGAGTTTGTTTGTCATTATGAATGACAGAAAATCTAGACAGCAAGATGCTTTAACAAATATCTTTTGCTTGTTGTTGTGGGAATATTTAGTCTCTTGTAAAACAGCACTGCAAATTTCTGCCTACCTGTGATGAGGAAATTTTTGCTGTGGTTGGTGTGAAGAAATCATTTTTTTCTCCTGATACGCTTGCCTCTGATGATTCTGCAGAATCCTCCATCACTTAATAATTTGTTATTTTTTGATACAGTTTAATGATAGCCATGTTTTTTAGGGAGCATCAAGATCACGTTTGTCATTGCTAGCTTAATTTGATACAGAGTTTTGCAGTACCTGTGTTTCCTGTGCATGACAAAGCATATTTCAAATCTCTAAGCCTGCAGCCTGGGTTGTTATTCTATGTCTTGTTCCACAGACCTCTATGAGTCAGCATAAGACCTCTGTCTTTCAGCATAGTAGCCGTATTTCCCCTACCTAGTACTACTCCATTCCACACTTTTCCTGCACCCAGCGTTGCTCCTGTGTTTCACATGGCGTAACTGCAAGAAGAGGAATTGGCTCTGCTGACCTGAGCATCTGCAAACTGAGCTCTAATCCCACACAATATTTCTTGCTTGTTCCCTCAAATAGTTACAACAGTTGCAGCAAAAAATTTCTGTGCTTAAATGGAAGAGTTTAAAATAATAGGTCTAAGGGTCTTAAGTGATAAATATGCTTCAATAGAATTATATAAAAGCTTTTTTCTTAAAAGCAAGCTATTGTATCCTATGTTTTTGAATGTTACCTAATGCCTCACGTTTCCTGAAGTAATTTTTGATGGTGAAAACTAGTAAAGAGCACCGTATTTCCATCGGCAAGTTTCAGCTCTTGGAAGTTGCCTAATACTTAAAAGAAGTTTCATGTTCATAGATCTAGTACTTAGATTTAGTAATTAAGTTACATCCCCAAATGACTATAACGATAATTTAGAGTATTTCTGGCTTTAGGGGAATGTGTGCTAATTGTAGAAACAAATTTATTCTCAGTGAATTAAGGCAAACAGGAAGGCCTTCAGCTGAAATACTGGGGAGAATGTTTGCTAAAGCTGAAATGGGTTAAAATGCTTCAGTTAGACTTTGTATGAGCAACTTAAATGAAACACGTTTCAGAATTTAAACATGAATAGATAATTCATTTTTTTAAAATATCTGGGGAGAATTTGCCAAGAGTAATGCATGCTAAATCTTGAAGAAATGCCACTGCTTTAAATACTTTAAGCTATGCAGGCACAACAAAACTGTGTTTTTCTACTTAATGGAGAACAGAAATGTCTGCTAAAATGTGTAAGCACATATTTTCATAGCCTGTGAGACAGCATCTGTTTATGCTTCATTTTGTACAGGTGCAACAGTAGATTTAACTTCAATCTTTTGGTGGATTGTTATAGTTTGATTTGCTGTTATACAGGTGTAGTTAAAAACATTGGTATTCCTTGTAATTGAAAACTCTGCTAAGATACTGCTGAGTTTACATAATGCTTTTCTATAGCTTTAGCCTTCCACTGCGCAATCTGTAAATTAAAGAGTCACATAATAAGAAAAGTACTAATACTTGGTGAGTCAACCATAGATGAATAGCAGATGTAGAGCTTTAAAGACTCTGATAATAATCTAATAAATATTCTAGGAATTACACTCATTCAGCAGATATTGCTTTCCATTGGCCAAAAGCACTTTTGGTTTCAATGAGATCAGTCTCCTACTCAGTCTTTTGTTTTCTTTTGGTATATGAGATGGTCTTAAATTCATGCTGTCACACTGTTGTTTTATTTTTTATGTGTTTTTCCCCAGAGTTACAGGAGTATTTGGTGAATATTCTGCAAACTTGACATACATGGTTGCATCATTCAACTATGAGACTGACACAGGAATAATTTCTTTTTCTTCTGAGTAGGAGAAAAGGGATATTATTAGACCACAGGAGCAAAGAAATATTACTGGGTATTTATCAAGGCAACTCTGGGGTGCCCTAAACAACCCGAGGGAAGGGTCTGCATGATCCTGTACATGGGACAGTGTAAAGACGGCTGGGAGCCCCCATCTGCACTATCTCCTCCCTGGGATGTGCATCACAGTGCAGACTGTTTTGACTTCCACTAACCAAAAAGTGTGGACCAGCCTCTGTTTGGTCTTACTTTTTTTCTTCCTTTTTCAATACTGATTTCTGTTCCTCAGACTAGTGAAGCTAGGCAAATAAACTAAATGGGAAGATAAAAAGACTTCATGGCTGGGCCCCTGCAGTAAATTCTAATAATTTAATTCTTAATGCTTCTTTATGGACAAGTAAGGGCAGCAGTATGTCCCTAAGGATAGCTAGCTGTCTGTGTAAAACACATTATCTTGTCATGTGCTGACCTAATGATTCACATGCTAGCTTTAACCAATTTCTTTAGAACATCCAATTTCTTGATTCTGAAAAAAAATCTCAACTTTGAACTCTTTGACTATCCCTCCTAGGTGTACAATTTCACTTAAAAATCTGCGATGTTTCTGCACCAGAAAAACTTGCAGGTATAAAGCCCAGACAATCTGCTACCATAGAAGACATAGCTCAATTTCCAGCAATGGAATTTTGGCTTTTTACTATGCAATTTTCCCTAAACTCCTTTATAATTTAAAAGGGTACTAATAGTGTGTATCATTGGGCAGTATCTAAATTCCCATTTCTTCACCCTCATGGCATGGCTGAACATTCTTGTTTCCTAGAAATCAGCCAGTGTTGTTGTTTTGACTTTGTGCAATATCTTGTAGAACCAAGCAACATTTTGTTCATTCTGAAATATTCCCTTTAATTAAATGAATGCAATTAAAAAGAGATTTATTAAAGGACTGTCCAGTTTTCTCTGCTACAAGATGTGTTCACTGTTCAGAGTTTAATTTAGTTACTTTACTTTTAAGAGATTTATTATAAGCATTCCTGATTTGTTGAAATGGCAATTTGCACATTGTATAAGCTGTTTATAGATCTCAGCTGCTAGAAAGTTGTTAAGGATATGAATCTATTTTCCCTCCAGGCATGTCTGTCAAAGCCTGATCTGCAAATGAAAAAATAATTACGTACTGTTTCAGATTATGTTTTGATGGTAATTT
Organism: Aquila spilogaster; assembly: GCA_024606505.1. NCBI lineage: Eukaryota > Metazoa > Chordata > Aves > Accipitriformes > Accipitridae > Aquila > Aquila spilogaster. The sequence goes on along the minus strand of JANHGO010000063.1, from coordinate 73,083,010 downwards.
GATACCTAATATAACTGAAACAGGCTTTTCCTTTAGGGGAGAATAAAAACAGAGAAAAAAAACAACTCTCTTTCTTTCCTGCAGGAGGAGAACCTTTCATGCTTAGTCTGAAAAAACTGTAATCAGGGTTGGAACAGCAAGGGATATCATATCTGAGAGACTGAATAGGTTTATCATCAAAGCCTACTAAGTGAAATATCTACTGTACTTCAGAAGAGGATTACTTCACCTAATCACCTGTCCCCATGGATAGTGGAGCAGATGTGTGTTGTAAGTGCATGCAGGTGTGAAACAAGGAAGCAGAAAGTAAACCCCAAGCTCTGGGAGATGATACCTGTAGGCAGCTTTTCTGCTTATCTGTTCCATTCCCAAAGGGTGTCTCTGCCATGGCCAGAATTGAGGGAGCTCAGCTCTGTCAGCAGGGGAGCAGCAGAATCTCCTTTACTAGCAGTAACAGTGAATTGTAATTTTTTTCCCATCGTTTTTTTAGCTAGAATATTCATTCATTAAAAAATGAAGAAGGAAAGAATAAATGAAAGCTCTTCTTGTCATTAAACTTAATTTTCTGTATGCACTCTACCTGGTTTCTTAAATCCACCAAGATTTGCAAAGGCAGGGTTGGTAATAGAATAAAAAGATAATTAGAATCCAGCTCTAAACCTGTAAAGAATTACAGTTTTTTATAAGTATTTTTCTTGGCCAGATGTGATCTGGATAAGTTAACTACAGAGTGGTTAGACTGGCTGGACTGCTGAGGTTTTTCACTAGTCTCGGTAGCAATCAGGAGTTGATTACAAGCATCTTCTTCAGAGGTCACCATGAGGGACAATCTCATTCATAATCTTCCCACTCAGGATACTCTATGGTTGTATGACAAGCAATGCAGAAAGGAGATGGTGTGCATGCTCAGCAAGTTAGTGGGCCACACTGTGCTGGGGGAAAAGTGGATATGCTGGAATGCATGGCCACCATTCAGAGGACCCCCAACAAGTTGGAAGATGGGCTGTTGGAAATCTCATGCAGCTCAACAAAGGCAAATGTAGAGCCCTTCATCTGGGAGAAGATAACTCATGAAGCCCATTGGAGACAGCTGGGCAGGAAAGGACATGCGGACCTGGCAGCAATGAAACAAAACTCCCTCAGGTTGTTGCTAGCACGTGCATAACCAGTTCAGATTAGGGTAAAAAGGAAAATATATTCACAGTGAGAATTGCCAATCCAAGGAGTAGATTTCCCAGAGGAGTGGTGGAATGTTCATCCTTGGAGACATTAAAATTCAGCTGGAAAAGGCGATGGACAACTCAGGTAACTTTGGAGCTAGCCCCACTTTTAGCAGGGTGTAAGGGAACTGTTATGTCATGGCCTGAATGGATGATTGAACACCTGGTGAAAGTGTTGGCTTCACCAGGGTGGGTCCAACTGTGCAGAGGTAAGACTGGAAGACTGGGAAGCCTAAATTCTCCTCCTAGATATTCTGCATGCTAAATATTTTTCATAAATGCTTTGAAATAGCTCAGATGGAAAATATTCTGCAAATATAAAATAACATTACTGTTATCATCATGCTTTACACAAATGTTCCTAACAATAAAAGAAGGTGAGAGATACAACATTATTCCATAAAAATTATATTAAGAAGAATTATCTTTGAACAGAATCTTTTAGAGAGTTCCATTAGGGATCAGTTATTCTTCATGTTATTCCAAATGGTTAGTAACCACACTGAAATAGTTTTCCACCTGGCAGATATATGTACAGGAGATCGGAAATAGGTACATTAAATAACACAATTAGAGAAAAAGAAAGACATAACAAAAATGCTTTTAAAATGAAGCGTAGCTGTACCACTAGGTTGTGGTTAGTTATGGTTATCTGTTTCCAGAAATTGTTGATTCTTTCCAGAACGAGTCTGTCTATAAATAGATATGACTTACCCTTTATTGAACCATGTAATGCTCTTTTAGCCTTTTCAATTCTGAAGGCCATAATGCTTTCTACTGTAATCTGCAGTGGCAGTGAACTATCACTTAGTGAATCTTGATAGAGCATATAGATCTGATTACTGCTTGATTTTACAACTTTATGAGATGCTGGGGTGGAAAAGTCAAATATAAATCTGGTCTGTGATCATTGCACGTGCATTGTAGGATGTCCTTGTTTTCTATGGGACAAAGTTTTAAGACTTTCTAAAGATCCACATTTCTACATTTCAGCAATTCTAAGCTGCTGTTCTGTACTGTCTACTGAACACATGCAATTTTAATTTTGAATTACTGTTTTCTGCAGAAATTCCATGACAACTGGTCCAAAAGCAATGCCTCCCATTTTATGATGCTGGTCCATAACGTCAGAAGCAGATGTTGATGGTATCACGGTAGAGGTTGAACCTTCCCACCAATATCCCATTACATGCTGTTGCTGTGTAACAGATGGCAGCAGAGGGGCAGTCTGACAGAATGGTATCTGACGTGGAAGTGCATATGAAGCAAAGGTGTGTCATTTAATTCCTCCATGCAGAAAAAATGGCACCTATTGATATTCACCGATGCTTGCTGAATGTTTATGGAGACCAAACAGCGGATGTGAGAACAGTGAGGTAGTGGGCGGCGCATTTCAGTAGTGGCAACAGTGATGTAAAAAGCCATGTTCCAGGCATCCATGCAGATTTGTATGAGTGCAGCGTGTGGACTCTTTCTCATTACTGGCAAAAATGCATAGCTAATGGTGGTGACTATGTTGAAAAATAAGGTTTTGTAGCTGAGAATTTGCTCTATCAAACGGTGTTATTGTGCTCTTTGTATCTGTTGTAGTTTCCATGGCAATAAATAGGAAGCATTACTTCTGAGGCAACCTAAGTGACTAAAGAGAGACTTTCATCTTATGCAAGCTCAATACTAGTCAACTGTTACCTATTTTAGATCAGTGCATGAAGTTTTTTTGACAAGGCTTAGATATACACAATAACAAACAAATGCAGTGTCACAGAGATTTAGGTTTTACTGCAAAAATTCTTTGAATGTTAAATAAGTAAAAGATTGTGTCATACAGCTTTTCTAACCTGAAAAACAGAAGTAAAATAATGTTGTAGTCATATATTATTAATAAGTGAAAAAAAAAGAAAAATGTATAAATATTAAATCAATTTTTAATTAAAAGTTTTGTTGATTATGCTTATATCTATTTCTAATGTACCTTTGGAATCGTTTAAATAAATCTTGGATGTTAACTAGCACAAATGTTGATTTTCTTAATCGCAAAAATATTTTTGGTGACTAAACAAAATTAAGTTATTGAAAATCAGTAATGGTTTTAAATGTTCAGCTGAATTAAGTTCGCAGCTAAATCACAACTTTGCAAAAAAAAGTAGACTCACTAAACATACTATTTTTGTAATTTCTTTCATGCTGTTACGTATTCTTCTAGATTAGAAATGGAATTAATTTATATGCAAAGTCATGCGCTAGATAAACTTGAATACATGGTAATATTCTATTGATTTTATCTTCAATTTTGTTTTTTTTTTTCATGATATATATTGGATACTATGACCAAGTTACACTCTAAGTTTTGAGGCATTTTTGTTGTTGTTTCATCTTCTTTCTCACTCAGTTTGAGATAGATTTCACTTTCTGCTAGACTAGATCATTTCTGATACTTGCCATGTTACAAAAAGGATCAGGAGAAGAGAAGGCTTCTGGCCTTTCCAGGGACACATCTGCAGGATGTAGGTGCTGTTAGAATGGCTCTTCCTGAACAAACAGCCCATTTCTTGCTCCTGTCCGTGCAAACACCAGCAGCAGGCAAGAGCTGAGCCTGGAGAATGAGCGGGTTTGCTACTGGCTCTGCTCTGTAGTGCCTAGGAAAGCCAGGTGGTGAAAAATGAGATTCTGCATCATTTCACAAGGCAGGGTTCATCCTCAGAGTGAATCAATGAATATCCAATACAGTCTAGTCTATGATTTGCAATGTTTTTCACCTGAATTATATTCCCGATACTCGTTTTGATTCCGCATCATTTCTATGAGTGATTTGAAAAAACTGTTTTGATTTATTTCTGAATTTGATCAGCTAATCCTTGCCTACAGAACTGCTACTGCTGTTTCTGGATAAAAACAAAATACATTGTACTGCCTGGAGGAAGATATTTCTCTCTCCTATTTGATACCTAGCATTGTCCCTGCTGAAATTTATTTGCTCTGATTTCTTCAGCGACTCATTTCCATGCCATGGCTGTTTTGCCATTGTCTGATTTGCTGCCTTTTCAGTTCTTCAGTTCATGTTTATTGAGATATGATAGAGTAAAATTTTAAAGCAGAGGAAACAATGGTGGCCACATGAATCCTTTTAAATCCAATCTGCTGCGTAGCAGGATTGGTGGGAAATCCAGAAATGTTTTGATTTCTCTGCAGATAGAAATTTCCCTACAAGATTTACACTGACTTTGCATTTGCATTCCATTATTTTTAATGTGATCTTGTATTTTGGGTGAATTTAAAAGGAAATGATTCAGTAGATTTGTGCACATACTTCCTCCTCATAATCTTGTTTGTGCTTTGAAAATCTCCCTGCAGAATGTTTAGTTCTGATATAAACAAGATAACAGTGCCCAGAGTTGGACTGTGTATGAATAATGATCAGGTAGTTTATCCTCTGCAATCAGTGTTTAATTTAGAAAGATATTAATTTTTTACTTTGACATTGCATATTTCATTCAAGTTTTACATAGCTTACATTAAAAAATAGATTAATATCATGCAACACATGGGATAGAAAGGAGCTCTAAAATATTTTTCAGGTTTTATGTTCATTGGCGTCAGTTCCTCATACACTAGGGTGGTATCTCAAAAGAGCAGGACTGGAAGCAGAGAAATGGGCACTTGGAAGCACGCTGCTTACTGCTGGCTTGTATTTGTAAAAATTTAATTTTGCAGCATGCTTTTATTCCCTTCCACAATGCAAAATTTTCTTTAGCTGTCCTGATACAGCTGGAAAAAGAATTAAAGTGATGCTGAAAACTCATGTCTACATCATGGACTTAGTCTGTATATCAACTTCTTCTTGGGTATACAATGGTATCACATCTAGAATAGAAGTGCAAGATTTTCCTTCGGACACACTAAAGAAGAAATTAGGCAAGCTTTGAGTTAGAGGTGATCAGATAAGCTAAACATGCTTGTGTTCTGTATACTGATGCTAGGACAGGTTTTGCAGTGAATGGTCCCCAAAATCACTTGAGGTTTTTATTTCAAAGGAACCTATCTCATCCACTTTGAAAAAAATGCCTTACAGCATACTAGCAGCTATGTAGGTTGAACACCTGAGGACCTAGGAGCAAACTACGGAGAAAATGGTAGTGTGGATATATCCCCAGACATTCAATTAACTGCTTTGGCTCTACTGTCTCATAAGACTTCCCGTTGTGCATGGCAGCCCTGCTTCCAAAACAGATGGCAATTCTGGTATTGGGAAGCCTGCATATAAACTCTGAAATAGAAGCTGTTGCAACAACTGAAAATTCCACTATGGTTTAAAATTGCAGCCTGTGAAGGATCTCATCGTGGAGCAGGGAAATACCAATAATAACTTCTGTCTATGAAGCCTTGCTTTGATCTCAGCTGAAATAATTTTGCTCATTTCAAGTCATCCCTATACCAGAAAGATATTGATGTATCGGGAGTGCAGGAGAGTAGCAGGAATTGTTAGGAAGCTGGAAAAAATGGGCTAAAAGAAATGTTGCTAATAAAAAAGCATACTACAGGAACTTACTTATGTTTGAATGAGTTTAAAAGATGAAAGAGTGGATCCCCACCAGGAGCAGCATATTGGATTGCTTTCTCAGGGCACCCATAGCTGCTCTTCCATTTGGCTCCAACCCACAATTCATTTGTACTAATAAACATTGCAGTAATGTTTTGTGTTCATAGCATAGTAAAGACCAAAACTGCTTCCACAGCAAAAGACATAGTACTCCTGGCCCTATCTCACCCTGATTCCCATACAGCAAACAAAAAAAAATATTGACACTAAATTCTCCCTGGAGACAGTCAGCCAAATTATACTCTGCCAAATGGTGTATCAGCCCTTGCACACAGCCAACAGCTGATTTCATCTGTAGTGCAAGACATGGGCAAAGCAATAGTATTTGAACATTTATACCTCTTAATGAGGTCATGTTTAGTACACTGTGAGTGTTCCCAGTCATCTTATCGTGGTAAGGTTATTGCAGGAAGGAAGTTGCAGCAGTGCGGGAATCAGTATTGTATACAGGGACTTAACATTTCAATTATTTTGACCATCTGGAAAAGTAGGACTGCATTGAAAGGTGAAAGGAGATTTAGAGAAGCACTGAGGTACACAAAGCCTTTCACCAATCTAAGTTTCAGTCTTATACAATGTGTGAAAATTTTTAAAACAATGAATTAGCTATGGTTTCTTTAGAGCTTAGTTAATAAGTACGGCTGCAATCTGTTTGAAGAGACACATTCATGATGAATATATCTAGGATATAATACAATAGGATATTAAAAGCTGTTCAAAACAGTGTTTGCCAAATATTTTTTTCTACCCATAAGGCAACAGCTTTTTCTTAGGAGTTCAATATGCCACTTCTCAATTTAAACCGAGGGAACTCTGAAGAACACAAGGGCTGAAATCGCAGCCATTTGGAGCTCTGCATTCCCAGCAAGAAATGAACGTTTCTGATTTCGGTACTGCTGCCTCCCACTCTCATCCACCTCCTGAGTGCAGAAAACCAGAAACGCAGTGTATTTGTCACAGTCTCCTTTCCCTTCCTCTGACTGAGGGCAGAATAAATAGCCTAAAGCTGTAGCCTGAAATCTGCAGCCATTCACTGCCTATCTCTACAGACACTGGAGGAGACTTTAAATTTTGCTAATTGCAGGAAAGCTGTGCAGAAAGAGTGGTGTTTTTTTTTTTTTTATGTCTAAATAGATTTTTTTTTAAATATTAAATATCTTTTTTTTTTCTTTTTTTTTTCTTTTTTTTTCAGTTTGCTTTTAATGGCTCTGCTGAGGACTGCTCCGCTGTTGTTACTATGGATTGCTTCTCTTTGTAACGGCAGAAATTCTGATTCTCTTCAAGCTGCTATTGATTTTGGCACAGAGAGATTTCACCTCCCTTGTTTGCAATGCACTGTGCTCTTTAAATTGTGGCGTCAACAGCCGCCCATTATCTGCTGCTCATCCGGCCGGTTGCTGAGCTGAGAGGGCAGAAAACCTCTTGCTATGCTACAGTGTCGCACCATTTGTGCCCTTGCATAGGGTGTGCTGTGAAATTAATTCTGTTTGAAACGTGAAGGACCTGAAGAAGTCTCAGATGAGAGTGTCCAAATCATTCCCGATTTTGGAAAAGATTAACAATTACAGTCTTATTTTGAAAGTTAAATTTGAGACTTTTTAGCAGTCAATTTACCATGCTGATAATATGATTCATGCTACAATAGGTATCTGTTCACGCAGTGGGTACGTAGAAGTAGAGAAAAATCTTTTATTTAACACAGGTCAAACTGATGTTGTGGCTGACACCAAAAACACTTCGGAACAAAAATAATAATACATCATAGAAGTAGCAGAAAGCACATAAACACATACAACTGTACTGTCAGTCATCCATAACATACTATTCACTTAGGAACTCAAAGGGTATAAAATATTTAACATTTAAAGTGAGGAAAAGAAGACCAAGTGTGGCAGAGAGAGAAACATGAAGGTCAACAAGATTCACAAAATCGTACATTCTTATACTGTCATTGGGCTGAGATACTTTCCAGAACAGTTGTTTGCAGGACTGGATCACTTCAACAACACTGAATAGTCAAAGCAATCTTTTTTTATGAAAGCTGAGAATTCTGTCAAGTTTTATTTGAAAGTTTTGAACTGTAAGACCTATTATCCATTTTCCAAATTGAAAATGAGGGCCTACAGTTATACATAACTTTCTTTCTTCTCATTGTCATCATCATTGTGTCTTCATTTCCAAAGATTTCAAAAATAAAAGTGAAGTCACGTCACTTTTGTGTGAAACGCTGAGACTGAAATGAATGGTGTACCCTGAGAGGACCGTCCTGAGAAATATGTTTTATGATGGCTAGGTAAGAATATATGTAGATTTCAAACAATGGTAGTCCTGTCTCTAGGAAAACAATGAAAAGTGTATTTCTTATGGTAAGACATCTTACAGACATTTCAAAAAATGATTTGTTATTCTAATTACTGCGTTTAATGAATAAAATACTTGCGTAAAACAGCCTCACTTGCTTTAAAAATATGTCTATATTCTTCAGATTCATTAGAAATCCTATTTTTCTTGAACATGAGAGATCTGCCAGTAACTTGTCTTACTTTACATGAAATGATTTATTTTTTATATTACACCAATTATATAGTTTTCACAAAAACATATGGATAAAAAGGCAATATATGTATCTAACTGCTCTACTGAGAACAATTAAACACTTGAAACTAGAGTAGCACGTGTAGAGACCATGCAGATGTCCCCACTGAGTTCCATTAAATTTTGAGGGATTGCAAGGAAAAGGAAACTGGCAAGGGAAATAAGATATATAAAAAAAAAGATCTTCCAGCCAAGGCAATTATGAAACAATCATAGTTTTCAGTTATGCAGATTCCTATCTAGCAGTTACTTTTGTCCTATGATTTTTGTGTTAATAAACATGAGCTGTTTTCAGCTGAAAGAGATTTACCCACTTGAAGAACATATTTGGATTAAATAGTTGAAAGCAGGGAAGATACTAGTAAATATTCAATTATCCTTTGATTCATAAATAAGTTATTAGTCTGGAAAGGCTTCAGATTATTCATTCTGTTTTGTTGTGCTGTATGCTATCTACATTTGATTGCTAACCCTTGATGAGTGTTTTCTGTATTTAAAAATTCTGGTTGTTGTAAAGAACAATGAAATATGCATAATTACTCTTTGTCTTTTTTTATTATTATTATTTGTATTACCGAACTCAAAGCTGTTCATACTTTGTAATTTAGGAGAGGTAAATGTTTTAAAAATGTATCAGTGACAAAAAAATCACTTAACTTCTGATTTCACATTCCATCTAAATTCATAAACAACCTTTTCTTAGTTTAATCAGACAGAATCTTCCCGACATAGCTTAATTCAGCAGTGATACGTGTCGAAAGCTGACCTGACACCATAATCGAACAAGTTGATATTGGCGAGTCTACTCCTTCAACAAGGTATTTAGTGTGGAGAATGAAGTCCAGGCTGGCCTTTAACACAAGGAGGGTGCTCAAATCCACCTCTGCAGTCATCACATTGTATTTATACAGTCACAGTCCCCCATACTGGAACCCATCTTTAGCAGATGCTCAAAATCAGATGGCTAGAGATAATCCAGACATTCAGACAAGCACTGGGTTTGACAACAAGTGATTTTGACAGCACTCAAAGAAACAACTGAAGTGATGGAGAAGAGTGGGAATCTTGCCCTTGCCTGCCCCTCAGTTGGTCACACAATAGTGTCCCCAGCTTGGTGACATCCAGAGGAGGAACAGAGCCAAAGTCAGGCTGTGTCTAATGTTACAGGAACTCCACAACTTCTATTTGCCTCCTATTCATCGCATTCTGCCTCAGTTAAAGGTCTCATATAAAGAATTACTGTGTGTGGTGAAAGTGATTTCTCCAACCCTTGTTCTTAACACAGCTTCCTAACAACCACTTTTTGTCTGGGCAGTGAATTGACATTTTGCTTATTAAAGCTTCTTTCCTCATACAGGCTGTATGAATGAGGTACTGTTACCATCTGACTTTAGCTGAAGGTATTCAATTCAAATAAGAACATTTTAAATTTGATATAAAGATCCCAAAGATTGTAATTGTTATTTTTATATGATTTTTGGGAAGCTAAATAAAAATCAAAACATATTAAAACACCTGAGGAGTTCTTATTGGTGTACAACAAAATTACTTTTGCTGCTCAGGTTGTAAGGACAGGATTTATTAATTTGGGTGTGGTTTACCACCCAAATATGATAAAAATCTGACAGGTAACTATCTAAAACTGAATAAGTTCCTATTTATTTTCTATGGGGAAAACAAACACTTTGGGTTTGATTAATTTTGTTCTATAGAGGATTTCTTTAACAGTTCAAGAATCCTTGGCACAAAGGTTTGCAGCAAGTAGAGCTTTGGGAGGAAGCAAGAAGGAACCAACAGCTGGAAGGAGGCACTGTTGCAGCTGGACCAGAATGGACACCCCTGCATCAGGTTTAAATAGAACTGTTTGCAAGTGGAAGACTATTCAACTGCTTTAACTGGCACAAAATTGTCTCTTACAGAATCAGCAATAGTTGAGGGAAGGACAAAGCAGAGAAGTAGAAAAGTCTAATCTTCTTTTAGAAAAGCACATAATTAGAGAATGCAGTAACATATTTTCTGTTTGCTACTCACTGCCTCAAAACAATTTAAACAGCCAAAGGAAATGAGAGAACAGGGAAGATTTACAGTATGTGTTGATATTCGTGCTGCAGGCAAAGAGATATAGCTAATTGGCTTTAGACAGTTTTGAAGGGAATCCTTTTGTAGAAGCAAAGACACATCATATTTTATTTTATCTCACGTTGTGCGCATACAGCATGTGAGAAAGAGAAGGAAAGATTTCAAGCATAATTGCATATGATCTTAATTAAAAATGATAATGATCTTTCCTTTCCATAACTTTCTTTCCACAAAGTTTGTTAAGAGAGGAAAAGGAGTGGTAGACAACAAATAACTGGTGAGTTTGATGTCACTTAATGAGAAGCTTTCTCCTTTTGGGATAAGTTTACTGACCTGAGCAGAACTTCCATTTTAAAATCTAAATATTAGGAAACAACCACTCCCTGTTTGTTGTTATTTCTATAATTTAGAATGTGGGAATATTAAGTGACAGGAAGCCTAAAACTTCCTAAACTGATGAACTAATGCAAAATAACTACTTGGGTTGATTAAGATGTAAATATACAAGTGTTTCACAAATGCCAAGTTATGTGTTCTTTTAATAATCTTATATTTAATGCTTTATAAAAGATTTAACATTTTTTAATACTTTCATGGCACAACTCAATACATTTGAAATGATGTTAAAAAAATCACACAGAATATACAAAAAAAAGATTGTGTCAAGACCAAGTTATGAATGCATAACTGGGGCTGAAGGCTAATGCATTTTCTTCTTATTTCCAGGCAAGGATCTATTCTGTATCTACTTTTCCTTTCACATCCCACTAAGGGTTGTATTTCTATTAGCCTATTTCAGACAGTTCTTTGCCAAGCATATCTTGAGCAAATTTTGCAGCCACAGTCTCAACAATTTTTTCAATCCAAATGTGGTTAATCCTGAGGTACATCCAAGGATCGCTTTCCAACTGGCTTATTTGATGTCCTTTCAGGAATCTTCTTTGTAGTGACATCAGAGAGTAAAGGATAGATAGCTTCCAGATTTGACTGAGATCTTGCTCAGAAAAAGAAAAAGATCTTTAAAAACATAGCAACTTTTTTGCAAAAATGAAGTCATTGAATATGCATTGGCCTTCAAAAAGTTGCAGTAACACCAAGGACAATGTGATTAAAGCATGTAAATGAAGAATGCACACTGGGAGCATTTTCAAGGAAGAAGTTGCTCCCATGGCCAACACTTCCTCTGGGTGCCTCAGCCATGTGAATAGCCCCTCACTGAGAGGCTCTTGAAGACGCAATCGTTCCAACACTCTGCTAATGATGGATTTCACAGCTGGACAGCTTCTTTACTAGAATTGCTGACATCTCAATTAGCAAATCCTAACCAGGAATAACAACAATTAACCAGGGAATTTAAGCTTCTTAAACAAAGCTTCTGTAGCTTTCTATAGCTTTCCTGTGTTTTACAGCTTCCAAGTGTCTGGACCATTCCTTCATCCTGTATTACACACAAACATCAAAGCTAGCATTAGCTGAATCAAAAAAGGCAGCTGTGAAGAGAGAAAGATCTGTTATAACCTCAGTTGGATTAATTTTACATTCCCTTCAGTGCTCTGTCATTCATAACAACACATGTTCAGAGCTAAGGAGCCCAACACGGGTTCTAGACCTTTTCACACAGTAGGTTAGGAAGTTTAGTCCATCATTTCCTCTTAATGTTGAAAGCTGCTCGATCACTGCAGATACCTCTTAACATCAGAGTTTGTTGGATTAGGTCCTAATTATATTGTAAACATTAATGTTCCCCAGAAGACAAGTGGAGGAAAGGGGAGGTATTAAAAACTGAAGAAGGGCCTTTACTGACATAGAAAAGTGTCTAAAGATGTGCTGTTGCTGCTTACCTGGCACACAAACTTTAAAAGTATATCCTTTCATCAGAGGAATATCTTCAAGCTAAGCACATAGCTCAGTCAGAACTCGTTCATAGAGGTACCAGCTTTACCTTTATCAGTCTTTAACTGAAGGTTGGAAAGTGTTTTAGCTTAGAAACGTACAGTGCAGCAGTTCGTTATAAATAGGAAAGTGGATGATGACTGATAGCAATGATCATGAAATGTGCATTTGAACAAAGAGTTCTGAGTGAAAATGTAAACTGTTAAGGTCTCAATTTCATTCAAGCTATTGCAAAAAGTTTCTCTAGATTTACCTTGACCTGTAAAGTGGGATAAAAGTATAAAGCATTTTTTATTCCTGTGAATGTAAATGACATCACAGTGGAATCTCTTATGTCAGCATGAAGATTCAGGTGTTTAATTTTGATGAGTAAACTAAACTTTACTGCTAAATAAGAAGCTAAAAGGAAGATATTACATATATTTTCTAACTGTATGTAGAAAACATTTTTTAGGCTTGACTTTCTGATTAGTCCATTGCAGTTTTCAAAATATCTCATCTACTAATAATTACATTATCTTATGTTGAAAGGAGAATTTATCTTAGAAATAAAGAGATGGTCACTACAGTTTAAACTAAAATTTAAAACAATATCAAGAAGTGCAGTAATGCTCAAAACTTTAGGATGATTGTCAAATGGAAATTCTTAAAGTAGATCTTACACTGATTTCTCAAATAACTTCTATATACTGTTGAATATGATGCACTCCGTTTCTCTCAATCAGCTACCTCCCTTGTGTGACACTGACAATGCAAAGAATGTGCCTCCCTTCCAGATCCCTTGATCCCTTTCAAGCGTACATCCTCATAGTCCCAGTTACTGCCAAAGGACTGCAGATAACTGAAGGGATGAACCCAGGCTCACGCTGAGTTTTGGATCAGCCTCCTCTTATGGAATCACAGTGAAGTTCTGGTTCTTCTATTTTAAAATTTCCTAGAGATCTCCAACATCACTGAGGTTGAATGAGTATTTAGAGCCATCACTAGAGAGCATTTACTTGGAAAGTTTTGTTGATATTTTAGGAAAATTCATCTCTGTGGATAATTTCTGGTTGTAAGGACACCATTACTTTTACTTTCTTATAATTGCTAACTGAATGTAATTCAGGCTTAATGAGCTGTGAAACATTTTGGGTATTTTTTAATCATGTGGGAAGATTCATGTCTATTGAACATTTTGACCATAGGAACTGTAAAGAAATCCAGAGCTTCAAAACTCCCTTTCTCAGAGATGTGAAACTGATTAAAGGCAAACACTCTCTTGAAATGGGCGTTATTTGTGGACCTACCCTTTCGTTTCTGGCTTAGAGTCACAGGCATTGCAATGAATGACTTACATATCTGGGGAGCTGGGGAAGTTAAAATGATGATTCAAGAGCTAAACACCTAAATAATTTGCAAGTTCCTACGGCCATTTATTTTTCTTTTATCTTGATGTTAACGTAGTTAGCATTAATTATAATGCTTTACTGCAGTGATTCTACAATGATAATTAATTACCCTTTTTTGAATTTGGGAAATCGGAGTTAATTTAGTATTTCGTTGAAGATTCCCTTGCTAGTCTATATGCACCTCCATGAAGTCAGATCTCACTCATTCATTTTTAGAGGAAGATTACCCACTTGATCTTTTAATTCTGCACTCAGTTGGCTAACGTGAAATGACACATGGTGAAAAAAGTCATCTTCACATTTATTTTCCAACTTAATTTGATTTGACTCAGTCATAAAAAGATACCTATGTGAACTATGTGAATAAATCATCACCTGCTCAGCTGATAAAGAGTTGTCCAGTAGGAAGAAGATAATTCACCAGCATTTGGTGCAGCATTCTCAAGAAAAACTGCCAGGAGGATGCTGTTAATTTCATAAATCTGTAATAATTTTGGTTCAGATGATGGAGTGTTGGTTTGCAGTTATTTTCTTCTGTTGAAGCTGAAATGTCGTTAATGAACATGCTTATTTTAGTTCAATTAATATTTGTAGCATTTTGCCCCATAATTTTCCCCTGTATTCAGTTTAATCCCAATTGTTCTAACTCTCAAATCATTTTTTGCTTTAGTGACGCGAGGTTTGCTTTCTCAGCTAAATAATCTTGCTATGTTTGGTACCTTAGCAAAACAATAACTTTCTATTTGTCATCTAAGTCCGTGATCGGAACATTTTGGTACCTTGCTACTATTTGATTATATGCGCTTTTGTACGGATAATATTTGGTGGACTTAACACAAGTCAATATTTAATAAATGGCTGTCCTATAGGAACTTCATCTAAACTGTGAAATTAATAATAAATGTTTTCAAATAGATGCTTTTCAGCATACGGCCTTTTGAATCATTTATAAGTTGGGCCCCTTTGGTAACTCTTTTCATATTTAATGCATTAACTTGGAGTATTTATTGCATTTCTGAAAAGAACAAAGAATGAGGTTCAAGAGGAAAATCACTCAGGGTTTAGATGAAAGGAAAAACAAATATTTCGGGCCAAATACACAACTAATTAGGGATAGACTGCACCCTTAGGTACAACCTGAAGTAAAACCCTATTCATTCCAACCTCAGGCAAAGGCTTAAGTTCTACATTCATGTCTGAAACATCACTTGTCCAGCACTCCCTTGCTATACAAAGCAAACATTTGAAGCAGCCCTTAAAATGCTGGGGGGTCTCTTTTC
This sequence comes from Aquila spilogaster, assembly GCA_024606505.1. NCBI lineage: Eukaryota > Metazoa > Chordata > Aves > Accipitriformes > Accipitridae > Aquila > Aquila spilogaster. The sequence goes on along the minus strand of JANHGO010000063.1, from coordinate 73,067,955 downwards.
CTTGGCACGGACAGCAAAATGTCATCCATGCCTTCTTGCTGTCTGTGTCCTCTTCTCCTCCAGCCTTGAGGAGGACCCAAGGTCCCAGTATGTCCCCGGGCTTCTCTGCTGGGACTGTGCAAATGATTTGCAAAAGATTTAGTTTATACATCTCTTTATAAAGTGGATTAATGTTATGGACAATCTGGCCACTTATGATAAATCTATATGAATTACCACACTAGAAAAGCAATGTTTTCTTCAGTTGTTACCTAATGGGAGACCTTCAGGGAGGCTTGACACAGTTACAGAGAGTAGATCTTTTTGGATGTTTAGCATGCAGATGGAGGTACTTTTCCAGGTTATTGCAGATTCCTCCCTCACCTCTTCCCAGTCTGCCTTTGCCTTTCCCTATTCCTGGTTAGATTGAGGCACAAGTAAAGATTGGTGTTGTGTTAGCCAACCACTCCATGGGGACAGGGTGGCCATGAGAAGAGGTGGCGGCTCTGCTACACCTAATAGACTGGAGGTAGATACAACAGTAATAGCATTTATATCATTGAAATTTAAATATTTTCAAAAGCCCGGAGGCAGTGGGAACCCCTTTTCATGGGGCAGCAAGACAACTAGCAACTTGCAGTAATACTAATGAATTAGTTTATTTTTAAAAGCTAGAATGTGTATAAACAGTCATAAAAATAAGAAAAAGGCACTAAAACAAATGTTAAATATTATTTTCATTTAAACAAAAGTTACAGATCATTATTTTTTTAGACCCTGTTGGCAAATACATGCTTTAAAAGCCAGGATGTATTTGTAATGCAGGGATTCAGGATGACTTGGCAGTATTAAATTTACTTTTTTTTTTTTTATTAAAGATTAACGTTAGTAATATATATAAGATATTCTACATCTGTAAAACACAAATTAGCATTTATTATTAAAGCACTCTGCTTGTTTATTTTGCTGTATGATTTTTCTCTGAAAAGTATGTTTATGCTGTGATTATCACCAACAAGGTTACATTCTATTCAAGGGGCCCAATCCTAGCTGCACAAGGGAAATGAACAGCATGAAGTACTTCTTACACGGATACCTTGCAGATTCAATAGATCCTGCTGTGATACCAGGCACTGATATAATTTCAGCTTCTATTAATATGAACCAGCAGGTCTTTGTTGTGGATTAACAAGCTCCCTGCATGCCTGCCAATGAATCATGAAGAAACCATTGGAAAAGCTCTACTTCCTGTCCTCAGTCCTGAACCTGAAGTATTTCTTTAATACAATACAGAAGACCTCGGGACCAGAGAAGAGTTGAATATTATGGTTCTAAACTCAAGGAGATGCTTCCCAGAGGGGCAAAATAAAGAGTATGGATGCTAATGGTGTCTGAAATTTCACATATATGCAGTGTTTGATATCATTAGCCTTGCAAATCTCCCTAGTCAATGTACCAGCACATTCTTATAAAGCTAATGTTCTCATACACGGAAATTCAAGTGCTGATTTAGACATCACATGTTCTGCCGAGCAGTGAGGCAGATGGATTTGACTAAGATGGTATTTGTAAGAAGATTGAAATACAAAATTCATTTTCAACAGCTGAAACACAATGGTCATTCGATAAAGGTCTAGAAGTATGGGATTCCTTACATCAAATAGACAGTTTACTTGTGATTAATTCATAAGTAACAGTTTCCAATTATTAATAATATTTGTTCGCAGCCAAGTCAGACAGATTTGTTTGAACTTTTGATTCAAACTTCAATAGTTTCCAAACGTTTACTAATTCTGGTCAGCTGCAGCACAGATACTGTAGGTTTCCCTGCCATTGTCTAATAAACAGTAGTGCAGAATAAATGCCTTTGAGGAGAATCTATTTTTGCATTCCTAATCAGAGAATATTCAACAAAAGAAAGAAAACTGTTTTCATTTCTAAAGAAAGCAACTGTTTTAAACTCATGGTTTGATAAGAAAGTGAATACAGGATTGTGTGTTTTTCTCTCTGTAACAGTCTGATATAATTTTTATGGTTCCACAACAGCTCTCTTTAGTAGGAAATATAGAGAGAAGAAAGAAAGGGAGGGAGTTCCTCACCTCAGTTTTCTCCCTCCTCCACAAAATGTTCAAAATTCTCTCAAAGTGAAACTGTAGTAATCAACTTTTCCTTCCTACTCTTCAGACATTAGACCCCACAAAATGTTGGTTTGGGGTTTCTCTTGTTGAGAACATTTTTAGGCAGGACCACCAACAAAGGAAAAGTGGAAACTGGTAGCAATGTTTCTGAAGAAAATGCTTGCTTAAGACATTGCTTAAATAACCACTTTACTTAAAACGCATAATAGTTCTCATTTTCTGGAGATTTTATTCAATCAGGTTACAGTGTTTCTACAGATTTAGAGGAAACATCCACACCTTCCCAGCAGCAGGGATCCATTCACTCTCGTCAAGCTCTATACACATATATTTTTTTCAGGATAGAAAGTGCAACTATTCTATCTCAGTGTTCAACTATTCTATCTCAGAGACTGAATAGGCAAGAGTCACGCTGTTATCTTCTCTAAAGAGCATGATTATTTGTGAACTGAGAATTATTTGTGAACAAGGGCTAATTTCAAAATCCTTGTGTTGCCCCTGAGGCTTGAGGAAGAATATAGTCTAAAAGTTGGAGATAACATTAGTGAAGTGCAGCAAAGCCTATTACATAGTAAGTGGGAATACCACCTTGGTAGTCATATTCTGATATGAAGGAAACTATCTTGTGTAAAACTCCATTTGATTTTCCTCAGAGCTATGAGAAATGAACCATCAAGGATTTAGCCATGCTGGATTAATATGCTGCTGCTTCTGAGCACCAGCCCTACCTGACTGGCCCTATTCCGGAGAACACAGTTGCTTGGGAAACAGGGAAATTGCTGTATCTTAGGAGGAAAACTGTCCATACTTCAGGTGGCAGTGTGATAATTTGGTTGAAACCCATCCCACTGGCAGTTTAAGGCAGCACTGGGGTGGATGAAAAAAATACTCTATTTTGTCACTCCTCCAATGGCAGTAATAGGTTCTACACAAAATTTTCCACTTGCCACAACTCGCCCATGAGAGAGTTAAGAGGAAAAGAAAATGTACTTCCAACAGATTTTCTAAGTCAACATTAATCCAGGTGCAAGAGACTCTAAAGGTTTGTTCAGGGTTAATAGTTCAAACTGTTTAGGTTGAGGCAGGCATTTTAACCACAGCATCCCACTTAACCAGACTGATGCCCATTTTTCCCATTTGGTGTAGCAGAGCCAGGCGGCAACTTGTTTGTAAAAAAGGACTTTTCATTATGATGCCATCAAGCAATATAATGAGAGATGCAAGGTAGAGAAAATTTCCCCACAAGAATCTGGGTATAGGTATCTGGGGAATTTGCTCAAAGATGCAAAATAATGAAGGCAGAGGTTGGGAAAAGCTAAATAAGATAAAATAGTTGCCATTTAAGAGCTTGAAAGAGGGGAAATAAAAGAATATTGAGTCAGGAATGAAGGTAGCATATACTGTTATATATTATTAAGCTACAAAAATGCTGAGGAGGAGATGAGTAGGAATAATTCAAAGAAATCAATCAGTAAGGAGTTTATATGGAAATAAACAAACAAAAAGGAGATAGAGAAAGCTGCCAAGGCAAGTTGTTGAATTGCTGTCCTGGGAGATATTAGTCTATTTAATCCAGGCAGATGCAAAGGGATGGAAATGACAAGTCTCTGCCAAATCAATGGTTGTCTGCAATATCAGTCCCGTTACATTCTCTCATTTTTGTTCCCTGGAGTGCAAACTGAATTTTTTCTGATAAACTACAATCAGATTATTTCTCATCAAAATGGACAATCCTATTAGATTCACATAAACATTACATCTTTTATCTGTCATTTAGGACTTTTATTATTATCATTATTACAGAAAAAATCTGTATTTTGGAGGTTAGCAGTTTGTTGGTAAGCCTCCTTTGGCACTGGGATGGAAGACATATGTTGAGGTCATCAGCACTATAGCACACATATGGTTACATTTGGAAGCAAGTAGATATCTATCATCGATGATGTGTTAATCTCACTACAGTACAGTACACCCATTTGGAGTTTTGTGTCTAGCTCTGGGCTCCTCAGAAAACCATGGAGCTGTATTGGACAGTCAAGTGAAGGGCCAGAAAAAATGATTAAAGGACTGAAACATCTCTCATACAGGGAAATGCTATGAGAACTGGCTGTTCAACCTGGATGAGGCTTTTAGGGAGAGATCTCATCAATGTGTATCAATACCTGATGGAGGGAGTAACAAAGATGGGGCCAGACTCTTCTGGTGTTCAGTACCAGGATAAGAAGCAATGGACACAAACCAAAATACAGGAAATTTCATTTAAACCAAGTAAAAACTTTTTTTACTGTGAGGGTTGCACAGAAAGGATGAGTCTCCATCTCTGAAGATACTGAGAACTCAGTTGAACGTGGTCCTCAATAATCTGCTTCAGCTGACCATACTCTGAGTCTATGTGTTGGACTAGGTGATCTCCAGAAGTCCCCACCTCTCATTATCTACTACTCTGTGATTTGTATACTTTGTAAATACAAGAAAAAATGTGATGACAATTAAAAAGGTATACAATTTCATCATACAAAATTCTAGATTATGTTTATCACTAGCAGAGTTTATCACTCCACTCTTATAACATTGTTATTGTGCTTATTACAGGTCCTCTATGTTTACAACCCACTATGAAATCTGTAGATTCTTCTGTTTTACCACTTTCTAATGTAAAATAGATATCAAGACTCTTCTTGAAAAGCAATAGCTGTTCCTGGATTTTTCAATACTGATAACATTTTTCTTTTCCTTTTTAATTTCCGTATGAGCTTTATATAAATACTGGCACATTCAGGCTCTTTGACCTCCCAATTACCTGGATATTGAGAAAAAAATAATATTCTACTATGGCCGAAACCTGAGAAACACTTGGTAGCTCAAGTTCTCTTTCACTTATTTGAAGGTAAAGTCCTACTCAGGATAAATGGGAGTTTTATTGTTCTCTTCAGTAGGACCTGAACCTGGCAAGTAATCACTTTCAAGGCGTGCTCTTAAATTCAATAGCAAATGGTCCAAATCAGTCAATACAAAATACTGTGTAATGCTACCACAGATTTACAAAGAACTAAGAAAAAATAAACCTGATTTAGCTAAAAATTACGTCACCAAACCCCTAAGGAAGATCTTGGAATCCTTACAGTGAAAGTTGCAGCAGAGCCTCAACTGAAAGTAAATGCAATATACATGGAGAAGATACCCATCGTTTCCCCCGGCTCCTAATTTGTACAAGCTGGTGACACTAATTACACATGAAATTTCTGAGACTGGCACAAACTACATTTCCCAGCACCTCTTCTTTGCCACCCAGAGGTGGCAAAGCAAGTACTGGAGGTTTCCTGGCAAATGGTTTCCATCCAGGAAAGCGTGGGAACTGCCACCATGGGATTTTCAACTCAGGAAGCCATCAATAGCCTGCCAACTCTTCAGCACATTCTGCTGTCCCGTGGGTATCACTGCAAATTAACTGTTTGGTGTAGGTTGTGACAGAGTTTCCACTCAACTGAGTCTCATTGATTTTTAAAGACTTTGATGACTTGCAAGAGTTCTGCAGAAAGCAGGAGGACATCTGCCTGTTTAGAGCAGGGTTGGAGAGATGTGGGACAAAAACATAACAGGGAGAAGGGAAAGAGGAAAATTTAAGCTTTTAAATCCTGATTCTGGTTAACTGGAATGACTAGTTTTTATTTGCCAGGATTTTAAAGTAAAATAAATCTATTTTCACATCACCTTTTAAAGCTTTTCTTCAGATCCCTTACCTGGAGGAAAGCAGAGAATGAAGCAATGTTGACACACCTAAAGGTACAAATGAATCCTGTGACATTTTTCAGTGTATACTGGAACAAAAGGTTAAATTCTATTTCTTATAAAATACAATCTTTGACTGCATTTATTCTGTCACAGACTTGCAAAATATGTAGACTTTCTGGGAACACACTGAAGTATACTGATGGTATATATACACACCTTTTAAATGAGCCAACAATATCAGAAAATTGACATCACAGATGGCACAAATATTAATCCTGTTAAAAGTATTAAAAACAGTCAATTGCATCTTATCTTAGTGTAGCTAATGACCGTTTATTATAATGAAAAATGCAGAACTGTCTGACATCATCTCCTGGTAATCTCTTATGCCAGCAGGGGAAACATTCCAGATTAAATTGATGTTTTGCAGAGGACAAATCCAGTTGGAAATACAGTTTCAGAGTAGCAGTGATCGCTATCACAAGGGATAGAGGATACATGAAACAAAAATACCATCTGTCCAAGGTTTATTACTACTCAATATTAACCATGTGGAATATAAAAGAAGATGTCAGTTAACTTGAAAATGGCACCAGGCTGTGAAAGCCTATGGAACTGAAATAAAAACAACCTTAACACATGGAAGATAGTGTCTTAAAAAGGTAAAATGCTGTTTAATGAGGATCAGTGAAAAGGTAAGCACTCTGCACAAATACATTTTGGGAAACCAACTGCTTTGTTAATCGTTACATGAATATGATTATACCTGATCTTACTGCAGTGATATTCAATGGAACTCAGCAATGTTACCGTGATGTTAAAAGTATTCCAGTGTGAACACCCTATTCAGTGTCTTTGACTGACATAGGTACTTGTGTTTAGACCAATAGCAGAGGTAGTGGACAACGTCTGGTAGAAGGGAGTGAGAATGCCCCATAAGTTGGTAAACCAGAGTGACAAAGCCAGACTGACAAAGAAAAGCTGAAGTTTTCCTTTGCATAGAATTAGTAATAGGGACAGAGTAACTGCAGAAATGAAGATTTGGTTTAGGTAATAGGAAAAATGTGTTAAAGTATTTTATATCTCTGTGATTCTTGGGTAATATATATTTAAGGATATGATTCTATGATTCTCCCCCTCTACTCTGCTCTGATGAGGCCACATTTAGAATACCCTGTTCAGTTCTGGGCTCCCCATTCAAAAAAGACAGGAATCTCCTAGAAGAAGTCCAGCAGTAGGCCACAAAGATGACAAAGGGCATGGAGCATCTCCCCGAAGAGGAAAGGTTGAGTAACCAGAATCTGTTCAGCTTTGAGGAAAGAAGACTGAGAGGAGATCTGATAAATGTTTATAAATATCTAAAGGGAGGTGGAAGGCAAATGGATGAGGCCAGGCTCTTCTTGGTGGTGTGTAGCAATAGCACAAGGTGTAATGGCCTAAAACTGGAAGTTAGGAAATTCCATCCTAACACAAGGAAGAACTTCTTTATGGTAAAGGTGACGGAGCACTGGAAAGGGCTGCCCAGAGAGGTTGTGAAGTCTCCTTCTATGGAGGTATTCAAGATCCATCTGGACGCCTTCCTGTGCAACCTATTGCAGGGTACCTGCTTTAGCAGGAGTGTTGGACTTGATGATCTCTTGAGGTCCCTTCCAACCCTTGCAATTCTGTGATTCTGTGATTTTCATATTCTAGCTTCTAGGAGGTAAGCTACCAAATTTAGAATTTCAGCAACTCCTTGAGGCTTACAGATCCCAAGATGTGTCACATTTAAGAGAGCAGAAAGGGTAACAGAGGAACTCCTGCAATTTCCTGGTAGGTCATTAAAAATAGGTAAACCACAGAAGTAATTTACATATTTACATCAATGCATGTAAACATCTACACAGAGGAGGGCAGAAACGAGCTATGGATATTAAACAACACTATCCTTGACTTCTTAATATAGAAACAAATTATAAATGTTGCTGAATTGCAATTAAAGGCCCAACACAAAGTGCATCAATACCAACAGATTGTTTCAGGTTGGAAATGTTTCAGCAGAGAGAATTCCATACCTTTTGTTTAAATTATTTTGTTTGGAGATGAAGATTTTCAGATCGAATCATTTCACTGTGGACTTATAGCTAACCTATTAAAGACAGCATATAATGAAGGCAGTGTGGTATAGGTAAACAATGACTTGAAATATTTGCATATATTCAACAGCGCTTCTCAATTGCTTGCAGTGTAAAAACTGTATTTTTTAAAGATAATTAGGCTTTGGTGAGTTGGAACAGTCTTTCAGCACTAGCCATGTACCAGTCCCTTGCAGAGGGGTTCCTGAAGTCAGTTCTTGTACAGCTTAGAAATAGCCACTAATCCCTGAGCTGCAGAGGGAGAAGCAGGGATGGATGCAGGGCAATTGGACTGCTGTGCTTGCTGCAACAGCACTTGCTGCTATGTGTTACATAGTTCTGCTTGGCAGCACAGCCAGAGAAATGGGAAATGGGTTTCATTCCTCCTTACCATAACAATGGTCATACCAGATATCTAGAGATGTCTAACGGGACAGGAAATACAATGCCATATGCAGCAGGCTGTATATTGAATAATAATGCTATATATCAGATTCTATCTACCAGAGGTATTCTAGGTGACTTATGAAAAAGGATCTTCTAAAATGAGCTCTTTTACTTGGAGAGAAATCTATATTCATAACCAGATATTGCTCACCTTTTGTGAGTTAATACTGGACATTAATCCCATCTGTAGTACTATAGCTTCCTATTTGCTATTTCAAGTTTTATATTACTCCATTTGTTATTAACTTCTAACACAAAATCACCACAACAGGAGTATGACGTACTTAGCACTGAGAAGAAAACACTGAATCTTTCTTAAGGTGCAAGTTCTCCTATGTCATTTCAGTGCTTTAGCTTCTAGCTCAAGCACTTCCAGCTTCTAGCAGTTTGAATAAAGTTTAGTGAAAAATTAGAAGAGGCAAGCACTTGTGCTTGCATAATCAAATCAGCTCAGCTGCAGTGGAATAAACAGAGGGAAAGACTTGTATGTTTTTTTCATTAGTACATACTATTGGCAAAGAAGTGGTATAATACATATGAAAATAGTTTTCAGCTTATTTTTCTATGGGTTTATGGATCTAGATTTTTTTTTTTAATTAAAGCACGGTAGTGTGGAACGAATCTTCTACTTTGAGTTTTCTAGATATTTGTTATTCAGCAGCCTTCTGAACACAAATTCCTATGTGGCTGGAGAGAGGTCAGAACCTAGCATGATAAACTTCACAGGAAAGCCAGAGGTTTTGACAGCAGCACTCAGAATGGAAGGAAAAAGAGGAATGAAAGCAGGAAAAACAGCTACTGTAATTGCTGCCATTGCAGGTGTTAGGTATTTAAAGAATTGCATTTGAGGACTTTCCCTGCTGAAAATAGCCATATGCATGCGATCATAGAAACAAGACCACTATATACTACCTTCCATCCCTGGAGGCATTCAAGGCAAGGCTGGATGTGGTGCTGGGCAGCATGGTCTAGTGGTTCGCAACCCTGCCCATGGCAGAGGGGTTGAAACTAGATGATCTTTGAGGTCCTTTTCAACCCAGGCCATTCTGTGATTCTGTAATTCTATGATTCTCTACCTTGCTTTGGAAAGAGCGGTCATATTTCTCACAGAAAGTACAAATCACATGCTGGGAATTCCACAGTGAACTCAAAGAATTTCACACAAGATGTTTATCACCCACATTTTAAATTTAGTGATTGCATGTATTGACATATTCAGTTTGGATAATTTGCATAGTGTTAAGGTATAACACACGTTCCTTAATTACACCAAATTTGTCATTGCACATATCCTACATTTTATCTGAGCGCAATTCTACTAAATACCTGCAAAATATTTGTGATAACTGTTTGCTGACCAGCCTCTAGAGCCATTGTTCTTTCAGGAAAAAACAGGTCGGAGAACATATTACTGAAATTTAGTTCTACGGTAATAAGAGGTTACCTCAGCCACCTTCCTAGTATTAAGTACATATCCTAAATCAATTATCTTGCTCATTACACCATCACTCCTTGGGCCATCTAGTTAAATACATCTAGATGAAAAGAAGTACATCTAAACTAGGCTTTCAGACTTGGGTAGCTGGATAAGGGGACAAGGTCATCGTCTCTGATGAAAGGGAGGGCTCCTAAGGAGAAAGTTTACAAGTGTTAGGTTAAGAATAGATAAAACTGGAAAAGTACTTCTCTGTGGGCCTTCTTTTTGTCCTACAACCTCTATTAAAGGAAAAACTGCCAAATTATACCGAATTATATGATGCTATGTGCTTATTTACTGCAGAAACTGTTCACTAGTTATAAGAATAAATTTCATTTTATAACTGTCCCACTCCCCCTACGTGAATTCTAGTGGGAATTTAAAATACTGGAGGCTGGCAAACTACAGCTAATTTTCCAAAGAAATACTCTAGTGCTCATACTTCATTATTATTACCTTTTATTTGCATTATAATAGCATCTAGCAGATCTGCTTATGGACTTAGACTCTCTCATTGCTTTATATGTTAATCCTGTACCACATGGGTAATTGGAAAGAGCTGAGAATCAGGAATATTTGTGCTGATTTCAACAAGCACTGAACTGTGCATTCCTGGTATCAGTACTGTAGCTGTTTTAGTTCTGTTTAGTGATACTGCAGTTAAAATTAAATAACCAAACATGTTAGCCCTTCTCCTTTCTTAGCCTAGGGAATGTACACTGACTGTTTTTATGCTGTAGAAAATGTGTTTGCAAAGCTAAGAATCACCTCACTGTATTTCACAGGGAATTTTTGTCAAGTCCTATAAATCAAACAATACAAGTTACAATTTGGTGCAGTGTATTCAGCAGTTGTTTATGTTACTTCTTTGTTTACATCTGCCATGGTGAATTTTCAGTCCAGTTTTTTTCTTCATCTCATTCAACTCACAAAATTTCTTCCTAATCTTTTTTCTCCCCAAAGCATTTGTTAAAAGTGAGCATCAGAAATGCATAGGAAAATCCTACGAATGCTCCTACTGTGGCACTGTCCAAAAAACCATTACCTTCCTCCTCCTATTCATCAGTCCTTCGTGTATTCACTCAGAAGCTGCATTTAACCCTTTTGGTACATTCTCAATCTGAAACTAAACTGCTTTTCCTTTGGAATCTTAGATAATTTACAAGTCATTTCTTTAAAGTATACTACCACTGCTCATGTAGGTACCTGCTGAGATAGAAATATTCACATTCTTTTTTTAAGTTCAAAGCCTGAATTTTTGTTTGAATGGCATCTAGATTACCATGTAACATAGATCCTTCTGTGTGATGGGTTTCATGCTGCTATTCCACAAGTCCACATATCCTTTGCAGTCACATTTTGAGACACGTTTATCACTGACACTTTCGCTGGCAAAAATGCTTTGTGTAAGCATGCTTCTAATCCTTTCAGGACCTTTGTTTCCATACAACCACCCACAGACTGTAGCTCTCAGCTGGCCACTTCATTGTCTGTTTAGCATGCGTTTTATTAGTTCTCTGGAGAGCTAATGTTTTAATTGCAATATCAACCATATAAGAGTATATTATGTTGCTACTCTTGACCCAAATTTTCTTAACCCAAAGAGTGGAAATGGGACCTCTTTTTCACAGATTTTTGTTTAAGGTGTTACTCATACCCCCTACACCCTCACATTTTGTTTTCGTTATCAGATAATGCTTCTAAAGCTCTCTAACCTTCTCCTTTCAGTTTCACTCTGGACAGCTAACAGTGGCTCTTTTCAAATATAAATAAATTATTCTGCTTGTTTGAGCTTCTGCTATATATTGAAGACCAAAGATGATCTCAAGCAGATTGGATTCAATATATCAAAACTGGCTGATATTTAAGAGATCTATCTCTCGCTATATGTGATTCACGTCACTCCTGGGTGCTAGTAAATTGGAAAGAGTGTAGTCTTCTCCTGAAATCAAGTCATGCAACTCTGCTTTTCTTCCCAAATGGAGAGCAGAAACATTTAATAAACATATATATCTTCTCATCATTTATGAACAATTTTACCATTGTTAATTCTTAAAAGACTTCCCAAAACTATTCTTCTCTTACTGTGGATTTTTGTCTCAGTAGTTGGCTAAACTCCTCTCTGTATTGCATTTAATAAATTCTAATTTATATCAGTTCCCTCCTCTTTACTCTTTTAATATCATCATTTGTAATCACTGTTATTGCATTATCACTAAAAATGTGCTCTTTTTTTTGTGAAATGATAGATTTTCACCCTTCAGCCTTCCCCTCTGCATTTCCCCCTAGCCCATTCTTACTTAAAATGTTCATCTATAATTCTGCTTACAAAATATCTCAGTGAAGGGAAAATTGACCTGTGATTAGTTATTTAATATGTCCTTTTAAATAACTTCCGAGGTCATCATTAACTTCAGAACAAGTTCAGTTATAGAGAATTCCACTCACTACCATTCTTCCACTCAATTCTTCTAATAAAGTAATTGACAATGTTAGTTTGACACGTTCTACAGATCTGCATAAAATTCAGACTTTTTTTCCTTTACATTGGATTAAAAATGGGAATAAAATAATGGTCAGCAAGGGGTACTTCAGACAGCCTGGCCTATTTAAACAGCGATGTAACATCTTAAGAGAGACACTCAAAGGACTGAAGAATAGAAATGTTTTTTTTTGGTTCTTTTGAAGACTGTAAGTTGGTAATCATACTTGCATTTTCATTATTCTTGTATGGTATTGATATTGAAACAAAAGCGTGAAAAAATATATAAGAATTATGGACTGAATTTGGTTTAACAATGTTTATACTCTTACAACTGCAGACACTCAGGTAATGAAAAAACTGACTCCTGAAAGTGCATTTTCAGAGTAATTTGTACAGTATCAAAACCACTCATTAACTCCTCCAAATCTGTCCCTACAGAAGATACTCATGCTAGGTTAAGAGCTATTGTCACTGAATCCAGAAGAGAGAAAAATGAAGTCTGGTAACTACAGGTAACGAGCAGATCTCTGGCACGAAGGGAAAAGTTGGGAAGCATACCTGAGTGCCAAAGGTCCACAGATTTGTTACCATGTATTCACCTTTAAGAATTTATGCTGACATGCTAGATGTGCTTTGCAGTTTAATGGAAGGAAAATGCACACATGTGCTGCTGACTGTGCTGAAAGGCATTAAGTGGAAATAATAGCATTCTGTACTGAAATGGAAATTTAACCCATCATTGAGAAGTATTGCTAAAGCTCCCAGCTGGAGGACTGGTATGGAGACAAATGAAAAAGAAACCACTTGTCTGTGTTCTTCATAGCCGGGATTGTGCTTTGCACATTGTGCTGAAGCAAGTTGTGTGAGTGGTCAATAGTGGAGAGAAAGGTGTGCATCCCTAGCAAGTGGGAAAACAAAAGATGTCTTTGAGAAGGTATATTGGTTAAATGTGGGATTGGTCAACAGAGAAGTGTTCTGTGAGATCCAAGAGACTGTCAACCACATTAATGTAGTTCACTGAAGAAAAGGAACTGCTTTATTTTGTAGGACTGTCATATTTTGCCCACAGTAATATAACACATGTATAACTCTAAAACAGCTCCCACATAAACATCTAGCTTTAAAGACAACATGAATGATGCCTGCCAACAGCCGTCCTTTACCTGTCTGTGACTACAGAGAAACTTTGAATCTGACCTTGACCAGCAACATTAAATTAATCCAATTTTATAGTTATTAGAGAAATAAAATACTATTATATAAATGAAAAACTTGGAAGTACTTTAAAAGTTTATTACCTGCCTTTGCCATTTTTCTCCTTTGCAAGCTAAACTCATCGACCCCAAGAAAGTCTCAGATCTTCCATTGATTTAATGGAGTTCTCCTCCCAATCATAAAATTTCAATCATCTTGTCTTTGAACAAAACCAAAATCTTATAAGTACCTATTCATTAAGTTGTAATGCTACAGTCTAACTAACTACCAGTTGTGAAAGCTAATGTACTTCATGAGTTATGGACTAAAAAATGCCCATCCAAAACCTGCCAATTTATATTGAATAAGAAGTTAATGAAACTTGTGAGAAACTGGGGATAAACCAGAGGCGAAGAGGGTCAAGAAGACTTCAGTTTACTTTATCTTCTCCTTCTGGCTCCCTGAGAGTATAGAAAGGCTGCAGACGATCTTCCTGCTTTGGGAAGGGCCGCCTTACTCAGCCCATAACATCAACTATAACTTCTTCTCAGGCAGCAAGAATGGCAGCCAGTTCAGCTTCCCAGGGCTCTCACTTGGCAAAAGAGCTATGATCACCTCATTTCTCCCTCCCAGCTGTCTACAGCTTTGGGAAATCCTTTAACTTTATCTGTCCCTAAGGCAGACCCCGGTTATGAGTTTGTTATCTTGGAGGAAATACAGTCTGCATGGTGCTACTCATAATACTACTAGAAAATGATTCAATGCCTGTTAGATGGTCTCCTGGTCCAAGCATTCATTTTGTACCTAGAGCACCTGAGATCATCCCTTAGTCTGTATCTTAGGCAAGCTGCTTAGTAAGGGATGCACTCCTTTAAACTCTGCCCAGAGTACAGGAGAAAATCAAGCCTCAGCAGAGGACAATTTACCTCACTTTATAAGAATCAGAAATAGCTATTTATTAGAGGAACTCAAGATGACTGTCTTAAACAATATGCTTGATTTTTCAGGCAGCAAAACAGTGTGAAATGACTTTTATTTGTAGTACCTTTTTCTGTGTAATTCACCCACAAAACAGAAGTAACAATATAGAGTCCACAGAAGAGCTCTATATGATAACAGTTAATTGTGTGAAACACTTCAATTGAAAGGAACATGATAAAAGAATCATTCTGAACTGACTAAGAATTCATACTCCTCAATTCAATTCCAAGAAGATTGCTACCTAATGGTACGGTTCTTGATAGCACTGTTTTGTTGTTGTTGTTGTGTGGGGTTGAATTGAAGAAGCAGTAAAAAACAAAAGTTTAAGAGGATGATTATATTTCTATATGTAAGTATACACTAGTAGCCAAGACTGAAAGATAAAAGATTTGTAATGTTTCAAGAAGTAGAATTTTAGACGTAGCCTGCACAGGCAAAACTTAAGAACTCGATGTCTTAATTTCTGACTCATCCTTTAATTTTAATTTCTTATAACATTAGACTTTTTTATGATGACTTCTTTGTTCTCCAAATTGCATCTCTAGCTTAATTGTTTTTGTTGTTTTGTCTTGGTAAAATATAAGACCAAAGGCAGATAGAGGCAGCAGTCAGATGCTAGCAATAATTGACTTCTGGTCCAGAATCAGTTACTGATTTAACTAAAATGTCTGAGCTAAGACTCAGAGAGGACAGTGTTGACCAAGGCTCTTCTTTGGTCATATTCACTGAGCAGGCAGGACAGAAAAAAATGGTGATACCGCAGATGATAGCAGGATGGAAACTACCTACAGAGTCTGGTTAAAGTTATTTTGTGGTCATTTAGCATTTCTATTATTCTTAAAAGTAGAACTAATGTACAAAGAATCAATAGCAACAACATTTTAGAGCTTTGAAACATTACATGTAGATGCTATACTGTAGGACTAAAGAAACTCTCATTTTAGAATAGAAGGCATATAGAGAGAACAATTTTGGGGTAAGTGCCAGTTAGATTTCACATTAATTATTCATACAAATAAGCTTAACTGTGGAATACAAAATAGAAATTTGGCCTTTACACCAAGATGTATTGTTTGCAATTCTTCTTATGAGGACAAGTGGATTTTCGTTTCTTAAAAGTCATTTATCATGCATGAGATCATTATTATTTAAAATAGTCAAACTCTATTATTGATTGTTTGAGAATTTTTATTTTTTAATATTATAAAAAATTAACTACTTTTGACAGCTAAAACTTCTGAGGAATAATATTCCATACTGTTTTATTTTACTGTGCTTCTCTCATTTTCAGTGAATAAACGATCTTTGTTTTAATCTGAACATCATGACTAGCTATCCATTACAATATTGCCAAAGAATGCATCAGAATAAAATCAAGATCTTCTATAAGGAAACTAGTATAAAATATCATTCAGTAGCTCACTGCTCTCTCAGTCCTCAATCATGTCATGTACATTACTGGATATATTACAAAAAAACACATCTGTAAGAGGTCACACTTCATTTCGATTTGGCATTCTTATAATCTCTTGGCATAATAATATGAACAATTGGAGTGAAAGATAAAATAAATTTGCAGAAATCTTGAATTTTCCATGTATAGAAGATTTGTTAGATAATAAAAGCAACAGCAACACAAAGGGGATTTGTTAACCTGGTCTACAAATACTGCTGATATGCTAAAATGAGCATAAAATAGAGCATTACATCCTGTCAGATTCTAGCTGTGCTAAGCAAATTCCTGAGAATACCATTTGTACACTGTGAATAACCTCAAAACTTAATACACCGCTTTCAAAGAATTTCTCCTTGTAAAAACTTTCAAATATCTCTAACCTTTAAGCTCATTGTGCTACTGGATAATCATCTTGATTCATGGGCAGAGTTGGGCAAATATACTACACTGCAGCTAAGAAGTCAAATTACTGTTTCAGTGTGCTCATGGTGGATTCAGTGGATTGCATCCATCCTGCAGATATGAAGAGACAAGGAGAACAGGCACTTTGCTTGTAGTCCTGGCCCTTGGCTCTGCAGGGTTGTCCATCGTCACCTGAAAGGGTGCAGGCAGTGACCTGTGGGTTTCATTCTCTAAAGCTACCGTACCTAAGAATTCATTGCAAGCTTGCACTGAACTCCAAAACTTCTGCTGAGCCACAGGCAGTTTTAGGCCTAATTCTTTATTTTAGGTCCTTTGTCTATCTTACACTTCTCCAGAGTTGCCCAGTCTCGTGTAGCTTTAGTGTGTAGGGTAAAAAGTGCCTAACTCAGCACTGTGGAACTCCTGACATTTGACATCTGGATGTGCAATAGCAGGGGAAAGTCTCTTTTTGGATAAAGTCTCTGAGATCAGTGGTTTCAGTTTCTGAAATAATAAGCCTGGGTTCCAAAGCACTTTTGAACTGTCACACAGCATTCCTAATTATGTTGGAAACTTTTATATTTCGAAGGATTTTATGAATGCCATGTAGTGTTTTTGTGTGAAGTTCCTAGTGGGCTGTTTCATGGCACACGAGTTTCCCTAGTCAGATGCTCAGATTTTGTATTTTTTGTTCCGTTATATTTTAGCCACTTCAGTACATGTAATCAAGCATTTTCTCTTCATGTTTGTCTTCCTACTGACATCTTCCTCTTTGGTTCAACATGCTGAGTCTCTGCCTGCCTGTGTATTTCCATTACCAGACTGTTAAAAGGGAATCTACCTTTCAGACATTTCCTGAGAAACAGCACACTGAAGATTAGTGGGTATGCAGGCACTGTGGTCACAGATACCGTATATCTTGAGAGGCAGAGCTTTGCTGAAGGGAAGGAGCAGGCTTTGCTGAGTCAGCATGGAGCACCTGCTTAAGTCTCATCTACTTTCATGCTTAAGTGCTCTGATGACTTATAACCACAGTAACCAGCTGCCAGCCCTTCACTTCCCAATTAAAACAACAACAACAAAAAAAAACAGTTCTGGAAGCTGTTCATGCATTGTGAGCAGTTCCATACAAGGTCTCTCTCTTTTCCTGATTATTCCATCTCCATCCAGAGCAACAGGACAGCTTCAATTTGAGCAAACTGTATGAAAATAACTGTATTTTCTAATTATGTGCCATTCTTTCTTCTCTTGCTTATTTCATCTGATAAAATAGTGTGAATTTGAGCAAATATCTGAGGTAGTAAAATAGCTTATTAAATAGGACTCCCTGATGATTTCAATGCACTTTCAAACCACTTCAGAAGCTTGATGGCACAACATGGCCTACAGGTGCTTCTCACTAATGTGGCATCTGGCACACTGAGAGATAATAACAAAAGAAAATCTGACTGCTTCTTGAACATGGCTATCAGTGCTGGCATTACTATACAAATGAAATAACCCTTTCTTAGTACATTAAAATTTTGATCCTAGAATTTCCTTTCATGGCACAAAGTAAAATTCCAGCCAGCTCCCATTCTTAAATAAATTGGAAAATTTATACATACTAGTCCATACACTAACATATCCAACTTACTAGTCCAGGCAGTGCCTACCACGGGGAATGGAGTGAAATATTGGATTACTTCATACTCTCTCAAAAGCCATGTGTTTTTTCCAGTGCAATCTCTCACATCAGGTCAAGATACTTGAACATTTTCAGATGCAAACACATGGCAACAAAGCCATGAAATAAGGGAGGGCCATCACCATCTCCTTGGGAAGGAGATGCTGCCTTCCTCAAGACTGCCTTTTCTCAAGGCAGAAATGTTTTATCAAGACAGAACCATGTAAAGGACCAACAAAAAACAGTTTCTGACTTTGTGTTATGCTTGGTCACCTCGTCCTTACTGTTGGGATGTGACAAATCATGGCCAGACAGAGAAGATAGCAGTAAATCCTTTTGTATCAGCAATTGGTCTGGCCAAGCACAACATCTGCAATCAGCTCTAAACTTGGAGAAATTTCATATAAGCTAATCACCCATTGCTGAACATACTGAGCGAAAAAGGGCTTAACAATCAATCAGTTTCTTCGCTCTAATGCTTTACCACTTCCCTTGTAGATTTTAAGGTATTGGAACCTCAGTGTTTAAGTCTTCAGACTCAGTTTATGTGACTTAATTATGGATCACTCTTCCTAGTATCTGTAAAAAATATTACCCAGATTTCAAAAGTTATTGCTGATTTTCCTTTCCCATTACTTGCAGTATACGATTTCATTTGAAAACAGCTGTTTTTTTAAAAAATGTCCCTATTTTTATCATGCAATAGTCAGCTCTCTTCTAAAGATTCATTATTGGTATTTCAACAAAGGCCAGAAATCATAACTAATAAATGTAACTGTTATTTAACTGAGATAAGTAGCATCCTGTCTAGATGAAGTTTTCAATACTATCCTGATGATGTTGAGCGTATGGCTTTAGTATGCATATACATGAGGCAACCATGTGATCTGCAGATTTAGGAATCTGTAGTTGCTCATTAACTCAACAATTATGCTGCATTTGGTACACTTAGACAACAAAACTTTGTATATTTGTTTTCATATATTGCTAAATTTCTGAAATCTTACATTTGTCATAATACAGTTCTAAAGTTCTGAAATCTTTTGCACTCAATCAACTGACTAAATAGTAAATTTTTATATGGGTTCATTTAGTGATAAGCATTTGTAGTAACCTTGAACTTCAGCAGTATTCTATTTTTAGGGTTTTCAAAGCCTTGTGTAAGTGTCTTCTGTTTTGGATATCACTATATTATCAGAGATTAGTTTTAAACATGTAACAATTCACATTCATGGTTGTGAAAATGCTGTAATAAATACTTTAAGGTCATGGCTACGTGCTTGAATCAAATCCTTCTGTCTGAACCTTGTAGAAATCAATGGGGAATGCTTTTGGTATCTTACACTCTATTCAAAATTTCATCCTTTTTTTCATTGGGGTACGAAATGTTCGGCTTTGGTTTTTATCAGATTTACATTTAAAATCATTGCTTTCTTCTAAAATGGTCAAGAAGGAATATTACCCAGTTGACTGATTTTTCTTTTCTAGATTTTCTCTTTGAAATGAAATGGAGAAAAATCAACATAAAGACGTATTCTTATACCCTTCCTTTTTTTTTGTCAAAATTTTGTGTTTTGAAGTTTTCTGTAATCTCTGTAACTTGAAGAGATTATTTGTTCAGAGTTTTCAGAACAGTTTTAGGCCTCTTTATACTTAAAGCATCACCTTAGGAGACAGTTGACAGTGCTGTTCGTCCCCCTCCCCTTTGTTCAAATACTTGTGTATATGAATATCAAAGCCATAGATTACACAGTGAAAATGGGCTGCACACTCTATATTAGTAATGTCTCTTCAAGGAGACTGAGACAGAGGGCTCCCAATATTCCTGCTGCTCAGCAGAAACTACCAATATTTAATGTGACAGACGAAGTAAGAGGGGAGGGTGTTGATGGCAAGAAGCAATGGGCTATTTCTTATACCATAAAGATTTACCTTGCCTCGAGTTCACGTTCCACAGTTTCCCTTAGCAGATTTTTCTGGCCTGATGTGTTATTTCCCTTACTTGGACTATCAGTGACAATTTTTCCTCTAATGAAAATACTTTTCCAGTTATTTTGCAAAGATTGTTCTGTGTTAGTATTATAATCAGTGATGAACTGTTACCATGCTTAATGCTGCTATGCTGGTTGATGTATAAATCGACAATTAATTACAATTCCTGAGCTGAGAATTTGTCTTAAAAACAGTGTTACTGACAGAGGAGGCAAATGCATTTTCAGCTATGGGCCACATTTTCAAGTAGCAAGGTGCCTGATGAACAGAAATGTTTTTTGACTCAATTTTTTATGAAAGAATCAGGGAGAAATGGTACCAGAATATCTCTAGGAAGTCTTGGTTGTTTGTATTGATTAATAATGGCATATAAAAAATTCAGCACATTATGTCCGTATTCAAGCAGTAACTGCAGTATTCATTCTTTCACATTTAGATCCCAAATATAAGCATAGAAGATTGAGGAAACCTCAAATAAGTTCATGTGCCTCTGAGACTTGATGCCATGAAAATTTATGATCACATATAACACCAGCTGATACCTGCTATTTTAAAGAATGCACTGTGCTTCCTATACTCTTTTCAATTATAAAAAAATAAAAAAATAAAAATTTTATGACCACAATAAATATTTAAATACTGAGTCAATATTCAAATGTCCTGTTTTATAAATGTCCCTTACAATGGATAGGTAATTTGGTGGTTCAAATGTTTTGATGCTTCTTCCAGCTCTTACAGCAGCAGTCTTTCAAACAAGTTGTTACTCTAGGCTGCACTGCCACTAAGTAATCCTTATTAATAGAGGAATATTTTGTAATGTGTAGAATTTTTTTTTACAGCAAAGATGGAATTTTAAGAAAATATTTTATATTCTCCCAGTTGCTCCAGAGGAAACCAGATGAATATTTTCCATGGCTTTTAGTGAAAGCAGGATTGACAACTTAATCTACAATGTTTATTCAGAAGTAAGCTTCCCCTATTTGATCACCTCTTACTTAATCCATCGACATACTTATTCTCCTTTGATCCTTTCCTTTGATGGGACTGCTGAGTCCCTTTCTCAGCAACATTTCATGTTCTGGTGTGTGTATAACTATCCATAATATACCTTCCATAAGCAAAAATACTGTTTGGTGCCCACTGGATGTATTTGGTTAGAATTTCCCATGGTTTCTGCTGGCAGTAGAGGATGCATACTTAGGATGTCCTTCATTTAACTGAAGGACCATGGATACCTAGGGGCAAATGAAAGCAACATTTTGGCTGGCCTCAGGACTGAGCATTGCAGGCAACTGAAGCTATTGGTAATATGGGGGTCTGCCCCTGTGATAAAAGAAGCACAGCTCAGCCTCTGTTTCAGTTTTAAAAGCAGACTCACTGAAGTTCAGTAAAAGGGGGATGTGAAAGATAAAGGAGAACAGGAAGTTCAAGTGGGACATGTGGAATATAAAATAAGAGAGACAGAGAAATTTAAAAGTTCAAGAACAAATAAATAAATTTCAAGCATTATTGGGTAGAATTTGGAAACAGTGCAACTGGAGTTACAAGGAGAATTATATTGACATAGTGTTAAAGTGAAGTGGGGTTTGGTATTTAAATTCCTATATATTCTGAAATAGGAGCAATGTTAAGAGAAGAAGAAACTGAAGGAAAAGAAAGAATGGCTAAAATCTAAAGAATTATGAAGCGCGTAAAAATTAAGACTATAAAAGCAGCAAGTCAAATAAGGTGTGAGGCTAGTTCAGAAACTCTAGTAGAATCTTTACTTAAATTGTGAAGCAAAGAAGTATATTGTCTTTTATGTCTGCCTATTACGTTCAGATAGTAACACAATTATTTTCTAGCAGTCATAACTATGAAAGTATATTGATAAAGATTTGGTCTCAAGAGAAATAACATTTATGTCAGAAAGAGTGACAATCTCATTTTACCTACATCAATATTCCTAGCTTGGTGTAGTCTCTTTTCTCAGAACAATATATTCTATGAAAATAATTTATGTTTGGTATCCTGTCAATTGAATTAAGAATATTATCAGCTGAGACAAAGCAATTTCAGAACCATAGCCTTGCATTCATGGAAATTCTTCTTTGGTACTCAGCATGTTGTATATTCAGTAATTAATATAGAATATTTGTCATATAAAAATATTAAAGAAGGATGAAATGTGATTAAACGTCAGTGTAGTTGAACATGTTTCTTTGCTGAAATACTCTTTCCTCAAATTAAGGAACATCTCGAAGAGTAGAAATATTAATGATGATCAGGATCTTCATCCATATGCTTTAGAGTTCCTTACAAATGGCATGGTGTCACTTTCATGTTTTGCAATGGGAAAGAAAAAGGCCATACACAACACTTTGCTGCAGGCAGCCCAGCCACTCCTGACAGCTAGAGGTGAAGGCTACCACTACTCCATTTCCATACCTGGTAATCTAGAAGGCCCAGCAACAGAAAATCAAACTTTCTGGTTTGAAATACCTGGTTTCTTTTCCAGAACCAGTTATTTCTTTGGAGGTGGGATCAGATTCTCTTCATCCCAAGAGCTGTGTTTCATTTGATCAAGCATACTATAAAATAAGCCTACTCTAGGCAAGTATTTAGAAGAAATATATTTCCAGGGAACTGATAGTGTCGATAAACTCTGTGAGCTTTGCTTACTTTGTTTTGATTCAAATAGAACAAGATTCAAGTACTCACTGCTGTAAATTGGCTCTGAAAATACTTTTACATATATTTTGACAGTCCCTTTTTCAAAGCTCAAATGTTCCCTCTGGGAATTACGCCCACGATTCCATTGAAAAGACAATACAAGGAAAGAGTCAGAGTCTGCTTCAGGAAAATGAATAAATCTATTATGATGCAGCCACTTAACAGTAAAATCAAGGCCATTTTTTTTCTCAGGTGTTCTGATTTTATAACTTTTGAACTGTTTGTTAAGAATTCTTAATGAATCTTGAAAATGTGGAGTTCAATTTCCTTGCTTTTATTCTTTAGTATACATGTTCTGTATGAACATGCCAGTACAATCAAGAAAACATTGATTCTGCTTCGAGTTTTATTTCGAATGTAGAAGCTGACTAGTTGGAAACTAGAGATAATCCTTTACATAAGCTTGCTGTCAGTAAAGTTTTATAGGTTACTTTTTTTCCATTTTTGTTGTTAATTCTGATTATGTATAAGCATATGTTAAGGCATTTTAAAATATAAATACTAGATGGTTTGAAGAGTATGTCGAATTCTTGGGAGATGTCTAGTGTATAGACGCACAAGGAATGAAGTTTTCTCCTTTTCTTTCAAGTGAATTATCGCAAAGACTATAAGGCAGTAAGAAAGCTATTTTTCACCTAAGATAGATGAGAATATATAAATAATACCTGGAAAATGTCAGCACCAACGTATTTCATTGAGACAAACCCTATAAAACAGAAAAACTTCATTCTGATTTCATCTATCATCAGATGCAGTTGATCTATTGAAAACCAGAACACTGAAGGATTCAGTCAAGTATAAAATGTTCTGCAAACACTGATAGAGCTGATTTAAAAAGTATTTCCAGATAAGGAAGACTTCTGGGAGAGTGCCATCAACACTTCCAAAAGTAATCAGAATGCCCTTTAAAACCACTGTGATTTATTCTATCTACTTCTGCTCCTTTTTTGATTCTTGAGGGCCAGGTGTACAAGGTAATCTGACTTCTGAGAAAGTCAGCTAAGACTAATTTATCCAAACAATGAATTCCTAGAAATATAACTGAAAAAAGTAATTTCAGCTCACAGTGAACTGAGTATGTATTTCTGTTTCCAATTGTGAAGATCGCATTCTCCTAAAACAAACGAAAAATTTGTTAAAATGAACATGTTCTTCCACGTAACTGGACTGACTTTTAATTCATCCAGCTATTACCAAACAAATAAAACGAATAAAAACAACCTTGACTGCCAGAATCACAATGTATCTCTGACTCTCTTGCATGTCCTGTTCCCATTTGACTTTCATTTTCTTTCCAATAACATTTAAAACAATCTTAACTAATATTGAATCTGCATAAGTCTTTAGCTAAAATGAATTACATAGATTCTTATCTCTGTAATGTTAAACATTTGGTACAAAATTGGACTATATTTCCTGTTTTATTTGAATTTGTAGTGATTAAATAAGTGTTAGGTTTTTTTTTTTTTTTAATGTGGATGCAAAACTGTGACAGTTAATTCTGTGTTTCACAAGTACAGCTAACACTAAAAGTTTATTGTATCATGCATGGGAAATACATGCACTTTTCTAGGTCTAGAGGTCTTTGCTGTTTTAGCTGTGGAATAAGAAATAGCTGTAAAGACTGCCCCTTTCCTCCTGCAGCTTGCAGCTTGCAGTGCTGCTATATAGGGAGTCTTTCTCGTATTTTATGAAGGCTGTGGTTCAGCTGTCAGTGATCTGAGAAATGACCCACATGCTGATCAAAAGATAATACTTGGGATAAATTCATACTCAGGACAAAACTTGAGGAGCAACAGCTTGGCTATTTATGCCTTTTTAATACTTGTAAATGCCTTTAAGTTGTCAGGAAATATGCACTTTAAGGCTGATGAATCATCCCTGAAATCTGATCTTGATTTTTTCATGTTAGTTGAGTACTAATTCTCTTGCCTCTGCCTAAGTTAGGTCTAAGCGGGACTTGCTCAACATAGAACAAGTATTTCTTGGTTTTATTTTGCCCCTTCAGAAAGACATGAAATCTCAGCCCAAACCAGAAAATATAAACCAGCCACCCAACCTCCCACTGCCCAGGGGATCACTGTTTCTTTGGTATATCATGAATACCATGAGTGATCCAGAAGACAGAAGCATTCAGCACAGCTCTGAGAAAAAAAGAGAGAGAGCCATCATTCTGACAACAATGCACCTAGTCTTTGGACACAGATCTGGCAAACATCAGAACAGGTAGTCTTCATGTTCTTCTTATGCAGACATGGAAAAAGAAATAGAATGTGCTCAGTGTTGCACAGCATAGGTGCCTAGGTCTGGGCTCTTAAGATGAGTTCATGCATATGAACTCCATTTGCAGGATTTTTTTTTCACCTGCAGATTTGGTCTGAGAACTGTGGCAAATAGGTCTTATTGCTTGCACAATGCCTGTTACATCCTCGCTATAAGATCAAAAGATGCAAATACTTTTCTCCATGCCTTTCGGATCATGTTTTGATAGTCAAAATATATTTTCAGAGGCACACCCAGTCATACCACAGACATCAGGGAGCTTCAGTGATGGCATGCCAGGCAACATCTTATCTCAGTTTCTGTGACTGTCCCTTGGATATCAAAGATTTAGCGGAAAGGGAAGCATCTGAACAAGCAGAATGAGAAAAGAGAGCATCTTACATGGTCTGTATTCCCTCTGCACCAATGCTGGGGTCCTTGTCTGACCTGTTTGGCATGAAGCTCAGTTCAAGACTGATTTTTTATTTGCATTATAGTTCTCCAAAGAGGATGGTGGTTTTTCTTGTATTTTTGGAATATTCTGGAAATAAACACATGCAAGAGCTTCTGAACAGGCATAAATCTCAGCATTATGGCCTGAATTATTTTTTTTCTTCAGAAAATAAATCATTTTCCCTTACAAAGGTCAAAATGTACTTGAATATGGTTGAAATAATCTTTTTTATCCTGCTGTATCTTTATAGTGAAACTGAGTTACACAATGAAATTCTTAAAAAAGGAGCCATGGTTTGTTATCTATGTTTTCAGCTTTCAAGATGACATGATTAACTATGTAATTAGCAGAGTCATTAACAAAGTTAGAAGAGATCAGTCATAAGTGTTTAAAGCACTTTGATCCATTACAGTAGAAATCCTTGAAGGGTAATGAATGGGTATAGATACTCACAAAAACTTCAAATTTAACTCTGACTCTCTTATTTACAGACTATGATGAATTTTACTTTTTTTTTTTTTAATTAGCCAAGATACATGCCACTGGGGCATATCTACAGGAAGGGAATCAGTATGTAAACAATGTCATTTGGCAATAATGTGGGGTCAGTGAGAGATCCTGATTTTCTTCAATAAATTCCCTGATGACATTTCAATATCTGTACACTAGTTGTTGGAACACTTTCTACAACAAAACTCTGCACAGGACCAAAAAGCCTCCATGAATTTAGACTTCTTGCTTTTCAGAGCCAGAACACAATTCTTAAACACTTTTTTCACAGACTTTGCGATTATGTTAACAATGTAGTGTTCTGAGGCAAAATTTCAATTATAAACAAAATCAATACATTCTTACTACACTGTTTTCCATAGCCAGAATCCATTATTTGTTGCATTTTAGAACTGTGCACCCTGCCATGCCCAAATTGTGCTCAACTGCTTGTTGCTGAAGAGTTCAGACAGTGAGCTGTAGGTTAGCTTCAGCTTCTTAACAATGTTCCAGCTTGTGCAGTTACCTCTTTCAACATCATTTGACTTTAGAATGGAAAGGTCACTGTTTACCAACAGTGGGAGAACAGCAGTTAAGCATTTCTGAGTAAGTTATTGAATATCCAGACATGCAATTCAATAGCCATAAAGCTTTACATTTACACTGCCTTTGTGAAACTGGAAATTAGAAATGGATGTGTGGGCTGTGTGCTGTAACAAAAGGGGAAAGGACAGTTGGAGTTCTTCCTCACTCTAGACTGGAGTAGTGGTACCACAGTCTCCACCACGCAATTTGCAGCAGATTTTGCACTTTATGACATTCATTTCCTGTGGAAAACAGCACAGCCAGAGCCTTTTCTATGAAATTCTGCCCACTGATGCCTGCTCTGCATATAACCTACAACGATTACTCAAATGATAACTTTGTTCATCTTTGTCCTTCCTACCCTGGGAGTCTGTACAGCCAAGTAAGAGGAAGAGGTCAGGCTGAGCCAAAGTTGCTTTTTTTCCACCTTTATAACCCTCAAAAGCCTAGCAGAAGGTTTGAATTTTCAACTTTTTAATTAGTCAGTATTCAGAATATAGTGCAGCAGCAATGATGGGTTACATAACTAAATAAATTGATGTCTGCAGACAGGAAAAATATCTCTTTCATGAGAATTATTGATACTTTTTCATACCAACATTACAGGGAACTTTTTATCACCAGAAAGGATTATTTTCAGCTACAGATGATGATCTCAAAACAAATATGAAATTATGAATCTCTGACAAATGTTGCCTCACTTGTGCTCAGAATACAAATTATTCACTGAGCTTCTGGAAGGTACAAAGGACAGTAAGGACCATACACACTTTTAACATATTTTCATGAAAAAGAAAAACAACAGAAAAATGAACGGCCTGTCAGATGGTCAGTATACTTTATGTCTTCAAAAACTGAGGTCCAAATACAGGACAAGGCTGAGATGAGTCCCAGGTACAAAGGACAGCTGAAATATACATAATATGATGGTTTTCTTCTGCTGGTTAACAAAACAAAACAAGGTACAATTCAAAGCAAATCTTAAATAACTATAGCTTGGAAATTTTGAATGTCAAATACTGTTATCAATATACGAATACTGTGGCCATATTAACATTTCTAATTACATGCTCCATTTAGGCAGAATTAACTGCAAAATGTTCATTTTGCAGAGAATGATACTGACAGCCATGACGCTCTCTGTTTGGCGAAGCAATGAAAAAGCAAAAGTGAGGTTATAGGATGTGGAAATGATTCTGTGTTTCTTGCTGCTGCCACCTGGAAAAGGTATTATCTCTTCTTATGATAACTTAAAGAATCAGGTTACTCTAAAGCAAATGAATATTCAAGGTGGAGTTACCAGCCTGCACAGTACAGATGAAGAGAAAAACAGATATAAAGCCACCTACAAAAGTACTGATGGACTTTTTTTTTATGTAAGTAATTATCTGCATATCTTGGTGCCTACATTCCTGAACAAAATAGACAAACAAAAATAACCACCAAAAAATATCAGCAAATGAAAAACAATGACTCCGCGTGCGCATCCATTCTTTGAGTTATGTCTGGGAAGAGAGATATCAGTCTCACAGGTAGAATGTGCACATGTCCCTATGTGATATATTATATAAGTGATAATTATTTATTCATCAGTTACCACTGGCAGACTATTCCCTGCCTTCTTTCCATGAACATATTAGGAACTGTAGAATCATAGGTGTTGTAAGGGACGATCTGGGACAATCTGGAGATCTTCCAGTCCAACCCTCTGCTAAAGCAGGTTCCCTACAGTAGGTTACCTGAGATCACATCCAGGTGGTCTTGAATATCTCTAGAAAAGGAGACTCCACAACATCCCTGGGCAGTCTGTTCCAGTGCTCAAGAGGGAGGAAATCCACCTTGCCTGTGTGAGGAATGAAGTCACAACCTTCAGATTATGAGACTGAAGGAAGCAAGAGTGGTTATAGCTGCAGGAATATGAAAACAAGGGGAGTGGTGGAGGGTTTTAGTCCAGTTACTATCATACAATTCTGCAAATATTCATCTATACAATAAAAATTAGGAAATGTCATTACTACTCATTTTCAATAAAAAAAATACATTGTTTCAGATATAGGATCTAGCAATTTTAAAAATATCTTATATTTATAAACAGCAGGTTGTAGTTTACCACCAAGCATTTTGGATTGTCCTTTGCTTGAGACATACCATAGAAAGGATTAATGTGTTTAGTTACACAATATTTCCACTTTTATTTTATAACCTGATTTCAGCATGCTGCATTACTTTCGTGCAACTCTCTCTAATATTCAGTCTCTTCTTAGTTTAGGTAAAACACAAAATTATGACTCTTACTAAAAATATTTTCCTTTCTCATTTGTTGTCAGCTAACAAATTTAATAAGAAATGGATTTCTAAATTTTTTTTTTACTGTAAAAGATCTTTCTGTCTCCTTCTGTATAACCATCTTTGTAAGCGTTTTCCTCATTATTTAATCAAACATAGAAGCAAGTGCTAAAAAGAAGTGGAAAAAAAAAAGGACATAAACATTAAATAAAGAAGTAACCAAAGAGAGGCAACTGAATTATGTATAAGCTGCTGTTCTTTGGACATACACAGCACCAATTGAAATAAATTCAGGTTTCCAACAGATTAGAAAAAAATGAGTTTGATTTTTACATTCATTACAGATTATCTTGGGACTTGAAATATCTTCTCATTTTACACCTAAACTACCTTACTGAATCAAGCAGAAGAACAATACTGTAAAACATGCATGAGTGAATGTTTACCAAAGACCATTATTTTCCACTTAGTGTACACAGTACACTAAAATTAGTTTTACAACATACTTGACTATTGCCTATATCCTACACTATGTAACATAAAAAAAAGAACCACAGAAATTCATGGAGAACAGGGAAATAATGATCTATCTAAATATTTGGCCAACTACATCAACATCAACTGTATCGTATTTAAGCTTTGAATCACTCAGATGTGTGTTCCTCTACAGCAGAGAACTGTGGCAGCATACTCCCTCCTAAGGGTTAGATATCATACTCACGCCGATTAATGGTAATAACTTTTAATTTAATAGTTATCATCTACTTCAAGTAACATTGTAACATTGATGACATTTTCTTGGGTACACAGTAAGATTTATTTGAGTCCCACGATGCAGCAAATAATACGTTACTTAATTATTTTTGTTTGGCTTTGTTTTGCAAGATGATTGAAGGGGGAATATCTGGTGAATATGAAATTGGTTGGAAGGTCACAGCCAGAGGGTTGTGGTCAATGGCTCTGTGTCTAGGTGGAGGCTGTTCAGGAGCCATGTCCCCAGGAGTCTGCCTTGGGACCAGTACTCTTTAACATTGCTATCAAAGATATCAGTGATAGGATAACATAATCCTGTAGTTAGCATTTTTAAGGGAAGCAGTTTAGATTTTCTTTGAATAATGCTTAAATCAGTGTCATGGTTTTATGATTTTTATCATCGGTATTCCACATCATAACATCATGTAATGCATTGGGAGTTAAAGAGT
>JANHGO010000063.1:73025984-73037802 GCA_024606505.1 Aquila spilogaster | reverse complement strand
GTGTGTGTTTTAGCAATAAAGGGTTGTCTGTTGTCTGCTCTCAAGATTACAGGCGTCCATCTACTTCAATCTCCTCAGACAATGGTCTTGGCAGCAGTGCAGCTACTCTTTGGGCACTGGCCTGGCAACACGAAAAGAACACATAGGCTCCATGTTCTCCTCATGAAGGCATGAGGAAAGACATAGGGTGTGCTCAGTGTTTTACAGCGTATGTGTGTAAGACTGGGCTCTTAACATGAGTTCATGGATGGGATCTTTTCCCCCTCTGTGTCTTCATGAGTCTTTTCAACAGCAGATCTGGTCTGAAAAGTGTGGCAAATGGGCTTTGTTGCTTGCACATCTGTTGTTGTAAGATCAAGGTACAAATGCTGCTCTTCATGCCTTCTGTTTTGTGTTTTGCTAGTTAGAAATTGCCCCCACACTTAGGATCTTTACTAGGAACAGTCTAGCTTGGCATGCTGTGTGTAGTTCCTGACAACACATCAAACACTAGGCCTGTTGCAGAAAAACAGGGTTTCATTACAACTGCTTTAATAAAAGGAAGGAGACAGTATCTATTAAAGATGATACTCCTTTGGTGCTTGCTTTGTTTTGCAGATACTCCTTTTGCTGCAGGTTGTTAAGGCATTGACAGTTTAAGGCCCTTCCTATTGGTGAAATATCTGCTGATCTGGTCTTATTTATAGGCACATCTCCAGCCTACCTCAAGACAGTACTGTGTCAACAAACATAATTTCCTTATTTGTTCTTAAGGCATCAGGGCATGTGCAGCTCCACCACCACCTAAATAATAAGCAAGCAAGAGGTAAACAAATTCTTTTTTATCTAATTTTATGTATAGAATAATGTGGGGTTGGACTACAGGTTTTATGGTAAGCTAATTTTACATTGATATAGATACGTATATTCAGATGCACATCCAGGCATACCACAAATGTCAGGGAGGTTCTGGGACAGCAGGCCAGGAAACATGTTATTTCAGTTTTTATGACAGTACCTTGGGTATCGAAGGCCTAGTAGAAAGGAAAGCACTTGAGAAAGCAGTATGAGAAGAAAGAGCATCTTGTCTGCTCTATACTGTCTCTGTGCAGGACTGGGGTTCTTTGTCTGACCCATTCTGTACTAAGCTTAATTCAATACCATTTCTTCATTGGCATTATAGTTCTCCCAAGATGGTGGTGGCTTTGCCTTGATTTTTGATGGAATAGCCTGGAAATGAACTCATGCAAGATCTTCTGAACAGGCATAAAACTCAGCATTATGGCCTGAAATCCTGAAACACAAATATATTTTTTTTTCCTTGCCATAAAAGCAGTTGTTTTCCTCTATAAAGGTCAAAACATACTTGCATGTAGTTGATATTATTTTTTTTTATCACACTGTGTCTTTACAGTGAAACTAAAAAGAGCAATGAAATTATGAAAAGAACAGCCATGGTTTGTTATCTATTTTTTCAGCTTTCAAGATGACATGATTAACTATGTAATTAGCAGAGTCATTAACGAAGCTAGAAGACATCACTCATAAGTGTTTAAAGCACACTGATCCATTACTGTAGAAATCTTTGAAGGTTAATGCATGGGTCTCATGGTGAGGTATGGAGAGATATTCACAGGAGCATCAATTTTCACCCTGACTATCATTTATGGATTTAAGGTGCAGATTAGAAAGTTGAATTTTCAAGTCTTAATTACCCAAAAGACTTGCCATTGAGCCACATCCCTGAGGAAGGAATCAGTATGTAAACAATGTAATTTGACAGCAAGATGGGGGCAGTAAGACATCCTACTTTTCTGCACTGAATTCTTTTATGACATTTCAGTATGTATGCACAAGGTGCTGGTATTCATTCCTACAACAAAAGTGCAGTTGGGACCAAAGAGACTCAATTTTCACCTTTCATAAACTAGAATTCAAGCCTTAAACATTTTTCTTTCCTTATGAAAACTTTGCAATTATGCTAACAATGTACTGTTTTGTTGCAAAATTTCAATTACAAGCAGAATCAATTCATTCTTACCATGCTCTGCTACATTTATCCAGCATCCATGGTTTGTTGTATTTTAGAAATTTGTACTCTGCCATGTCAAGACTGGGCTCAACTGATCGGTACTGAATAGTTCAGACAGTGAGCGCTCGGTTAGCTTTAGGTTCTTGACAGTGTTCCTGCTTGTACAGTCACTTTGCGCATCATTTGAGTTTAAAATGGAAAGGTCACTGTTTGCCAGCAGTGGGATAAAAGCAGTTAAACATTTTCAGAGTAAACTATTGAATATCTTTAAATGCTATTCAATAGCTGTAAATTTATACTGCCTTCATGAGCTGACACTGAAAATTAGAAATTAATATGTGGCCTGTGTGCTGTAAGAAGGAGGGAAAGGACAGCTGGAGAAGTTCCTCCTCGTTCTGGTTTGGGGAGGGGGTACCACAGCCTCAACCACACAATTTGCAGAAGCTTTTGCACATTACGATGATCTGGTTTCCTATGGAAAGCAGCACAGCCTGAATCTATGCCATTAGATTATTATACCAGTGATGCCTGTCCTGCATCTAACCTGCCATGGATGCTCAAACGATTAACTGTGCTCACCTTCATCCTTCCTGCCCTGGGAGACCACACAGCTAAATCAGGGGAAGGGGACAGGGTGAGCCAAACTTGCAGCTTTTTTCACCTTTATAACCCTCAAAAGCCTAGCACAAAGGTTTGAATTTTCAGCCTTTTTATTAGCCAGTGTTCAAAGTATAATGGAATAGCCATGATGGGCTACATAATTAAATAAGTTGATGTTTGCAGAGAGACAAAAAAAAAATCTTTTATGAGAGTTACTGATACTCTTTCAGACCAGCAGCATAGTGGGATGTTTATGAACCAGAAAGTGGCCAGGCTTTTCTTCAGCTACAACTGATGATCTCATAAAATAAATTATTTACCCTGACAAATCTTTGCCTCAGCTATGCTGAGAATATTACTTCTTCACTGAGCTTCTTAAAGGTACAAAGAATAATAAAGATCATATAAGCTTTTAACAGCTTTTCATGAAAAAGGAAAACAACTCTAAATAAAATAATGATATATCAGATGGTCAATATACTTTATGTCCTCAAGAATGGGTGCCACAGTGAAGGCAAAACAAATACAGAACAAGGCACCATAACTAGAAAAAGAAACAATACAAAGGTGTAAGACAATTAAATCCTTGACTTTATGTTATCATCCTCACCTCCTTACACATGCACAGCACAGTTGGTTGGTTGTTACAGAACCATTTTTTCGTGTCTTATTTTGAACATCAGGAGTTAATTATGTTAACTTTGGGTCAGGCCACACACAGTTTACAAACCAAATCAAATGGAAGCTACACATCAATTCAGTGCATACTAGATCACATTTTATTCCTCCTGGTGTCACCACTGTATTTGCAAAAATCTCTAAAAGGTTCCAGTTATGATTTTTTTCTGGTCTCTACTTGGAAAATATCCTTTTAATGATGATGTACAGACAATTATACTCCATTTTTTATTTCCTGATGCAGAACAGTTTCAGCAGAGGTAGCTCAAGAAACAGTATGTGGTAAGCATTTGGGACAGTCCATGAGCAGAAGACAGCCCTGAGCTGCCTTGCACAAAACATGGGAATGCAGATACTTAGATTCATCCTTTCCAGAAACAGACAATCTGATTCTAAATTCCTTAAAAGATCAATAAATCAAAATTAACTTTCAGCTCTTGTAGCTCAGTGTTTGGTTTTTATTGAAAAAATAATACTGAATCTGAGCTGACTGTAAGTCTGATAGTCTGTAAACCCAGACTCACTCTTTCCATGCAGGGTACCATTAACTGAAAGCAGAAGGAAGTACAGGCACACATGCAAGAACAATTTTCAGTCTTCTCAGAGTGATCAGGCAGAAATCTCAAATGAAAGTTGGACGAGAAAACAATGATATAAGATAATTGAATTCATAATATTTTTGTAGATAAATAACCATGGCCATATGACATCTGTCTGTGTCATGCTTAAATATGACAGATGCATGTACACACAGATATGTATATATATTGTATCTTCAAAACTGCAGGACATCTCAAAGACAGAAGGAATTTTCTGCTTTCACAGCATCATAAAGCTGCTCATGTACATCAAGTTATTCTGGACACATTCAAAAACAGCATGACAGCAAAGTCACGATTATGCTTCAAATAAGAAGCACCATAGTAGTCACCCTTCTGACGACCCCATGAACTAACCCAGAACCTCTCCACCCAGCTGGACAGGTCAGCATGCACCATTCAGAAGAGCTCTTCCCTGTGTGTCATGCAGGTGAGAGCAATGCTCCACAAGGCAGTGGTGGTGCTGGTCTCATCAATTCCCTGGGCAAGTGCAGCTTGTCAGCTACATCTATGCTAATGCACAGCTCCCTTTGCAGCTCTGTATCACTGACCCTTAATTTCCACTCCTATACCCATCATTTCTATGCAAAAGAAAGCCAGACAAAAATCAATGGCAGCTCAGAAAGAGATGGTGGTCTGGCTGTCAGTAGACCAAGACCCAACTGCTCTGCAGCCTCCATTAAAAAGAGGTTCTGGATGTTGCCATTAACTGCCAGTCAACAGAGACCCATTTGAGCTCAACTGTCAGGGGCTTTTCCCTGACATAGCCCTAAATCTAAGGCTTTAAAATGGTCCCTGCTAATGCAGTGGCAGCAATATAAATAACCTTCAGGCTGCTGAGCCCGGTGAAGAGCTGATAATGACAAAGAGAATATCTCCTTACCTGAAGATCTGAGTAAAGGGAGGATTATGGGGTGTTTTAAGAGGACACTGAAATTAAAACCCAAACCCCAAGCAGACACAATTCTCTGGCTCACAGAACTGGTTGTGTTTCATATCCTTTCCCTGATAAACATTTGAGAATAAGCTCTCTGAAATACACCCCAAATTCTTTATAAAGGCAAAGGCGTCACA
Source organism: Aquila spilogaster (assembly GCA_024606505.1). Taxonomy (NCBI): domain Eukaryota; kingdom Metazoa; phylum Chordata; class Aves; order Accipitriformes; family Accipitridae; genus Aquila; species Aquila spilogaster. The sequence continues at coordinate 73,032,840 of JANHGO010000063.1, read as the reverse complement.
GAGTTAAGCCTAGGAAAGGTAACTGTTCCAGACATCTTAACAGAAGTTTATACATTAGACAGAGGTCCTTCTGCCCATGTATTTCACCATTTCTGCTTGCAGTCACATCCATTAATAAATGATCATCACTGAAGGGGCACATTCTTTCACTTTTTATCTACAGTTTTCCTAAACTGTAGGATTGTGTAATCATGCCATGGGCATTTGTCTCTATCTCTTCCTTCTCAGCCCATAACTTTGAATTTGTTACTTAGTTTTCATCACATTTCTTGCCAAAGTGGGCCAAAGATGTTACCCAGGATACCCCATAAGTGACAGGAAGACATACTCTATCAGCGCTCCCATCCTAGAAGAGCCTTGGCTCAACCCTAATTTGATGCCAGAGACAGCACCCTTACAGTGATCCCAAACAAGGAAAAAAGATTCAGACATGGCTTATATCAATGAGAGAATCAGACAATAAAGATCCACTCATAACCAGGCTACATTTTTCCTCCTGATTGTGGTAGTACTGGTTCATGAGCCAGTTTACACAAGCAGCAAAACAATCCAGAGGAAAACACAGGGGTTTAAGCAGACTTCTGGCTGAGATGATTCCTGACTACAAAGGACAGCTGAAACACGCACAACATGAGGCTTTCTTGCTACTGGTTAACAAGAACAGTTATAAGCCAAAGCAAACCTTAAATAAATACAGCTTGGAAACTCCGAATGTCAAGTTTTATTATTAATGTGTTCACACTGTGGCTATATTAACGTTTCTAATTATGTGCTCCATTCAGGTAAAATTAACTGTAAGCTGTTAGGTTGTGCTGAGAACAATGCTGACAGCCATGACAGCTCTCTGGGTGGTGCAGCACACAATCTCACCAAGCTAAGGTGAGGTGGTAGCTCTCAGACCTAGAAGGGCACTGGAGAGTTAGGGTAATGGAAATCCTGGTGTAGGATTGCCAGTGACACCTACAAAGTGGGAACATCTCTTCTTATGATACCTTAAGGGAATTAGGTCACTCTGAAGGATTTGAACATTCACACTAGAGTTATCAGCTTGTGCAATAAGGGTGAAGAAAAATACAGGCAGCAAATGGCCTACAAAATATTGATGGAGTTTTGTTCACCTAAGTAATTATTAGCTTATTTTGGTGCCCAAACTCCTAAAAAACCCAAACGCTTGTATCCTTTCTTTGAAATCAGCTGCTAGGCAGTAGTATACTTATCTCTCACAAGTAGAATGTGCACCTATGTTTTAATTGGGAAGCATGTCCCCATGCAATATATTGGATAGATGGAAATTTTTTAATTGCTGCAGCCACTAGCAGACTATTTCCTGCCTTCCTTCCATACACAAATTAGAAAGCAAGATCATCTGTGGCTGCAGCAATAGGAAAACTCTGCAGGAGAGTGGTGGACTTTTTTAGACCAAGGGAAAAAAAAAACCCAAAACATACAATTCTGCAAATATTCATGTATACAATAAAAATTAGCAAATGGGATTATGGTTCATTTTTTATAAAGGAAATACATTGTTCCAGATTTAGTTCCTGGCAATTTTTAAAAATTCCCATCATAGTTATAAATAGCACATTTTAGTTTTCCACCAAGCATCTTGGATTGTCCCTCTTTTTTGTCTCACTTCCTGTATAGTCATCTATGTAAATAATTTTCTCACTATTTCATCACATGTAAAAGCAAAAGTTTGAAAAAATGTAAAAAATTACATTGAAATTTAAAAAGATTTCCAAAGAGTAGCCGCTGCATTGTGTAAAAACTGTCTTTGTTTTGAGAGAGACAGTACCAACTCACATTAGCCCAGATTTCCAATAGATTACAACACATGGAGTTTACTTTTTACACTCCATACATTACACTGAGGACCAGAAATATCTTTTCATTTTACACCTAAACTACCCTACTGAATCAGCAGAGGATCAGTATTGTAAAACCTGCATGAATGAATGGATACCAAAGGCCTCTATTTTACATTTGGTGTGCACAATAAACTAACATCTGTTCTACAGGTGACATGCCTCTTCTCCATTTCCTACAGTATATAACACAAAAAGGGAACTGCAAAAATTCAATGAAAACATAATTTTACTGAAACAGTGGTCCAGCTAAATATTCAGCCAACTGCATCAATGTCAACTGTATCTTATTTAAGATTTGAGTCTTTCAGATTTGGATTCCTCTATGGCAGGGAACTGTGGCAGCATATTCCTTCCTGACAGCTGGATTTCATGCTTATGGCAATTAACAGGAATTAACTCATTAACTCAGTAGCTAACATCTACTTCCGGTAACATTGCTGATAAATTCTTGAGTGAATTGTAGGAAGCATTTACCTGGTATGACTATAATGTATTTTAATAAAACACCCTAAGTTGTCTGTGTATGTAGGGAAAGGAAGCAGATATTCTAGCTTTTCTAGCTGTCTGCATAGAGGATTACTGAAAAAAAATTGAAAACAAAACTAAAAAAGGAGCCACTCATCCACTAGAATTGTTCATCATTAAATGTGGAGTTTCCAGTTTTGAGACAGATATTCCTTATCTATGAATTCTGTCCCACTAGTAATTAATGACAGTCAGTGAAAGTCTGTTAGACAAAACAAAATATAAATGAAGAATATTTGTATTATTTCTATAAAAACTGATAAAATTTTACCATAGAAACCCATTTCAAAACATTTGTTTTGAACTCTGCTTTCAAAACATTTATCCTGTAATAGAAATTCTACATTGTACAATGCAAATTTTACTACAGTTAGCATTTTGAAATGAAATAGTTGAGATTTCCCTTTAATAATACCTAAATGAGAAATGCTGTATTCTCAGGATTACTTTTGCTTTCAGAAAACTTAAATGAATTTTTTGCTCTTAGAAGAAGTTTTACAGATGAATGAAGTAATTTTGTTCTTAATCTAAATATAGCCCTCAGTATCTTGACACATCTTTGAAAAGAGTTCTAAACTTTTGCTTTAAATTTATCTTTCTATGTAATAACTTTGGATACATAATGGCATACATGAAAAAAAGATTTTTCCTTGGGCAAATTCAACCTAGTCCTGCTCTGAACCAGAGGCTGGACTACATGACATCCACAGGTCCCTTCCTGATAACGCTTCCATGACTGTGAAACTTAAAAGGATGTTCTGTTATTTTTGCATCAATTGATCCTTGCAATTAACACAAGAAAAGGCCAGTAATTTTGACCAGAATAAGGCTTTTTCTCATCAGTTCTGAGTGAAATCCTCTTTAAAATTTCATGTAACAGACCTTGAAATGTATTTAATGGAAGGAAGAGGGTACATAGAATAATTGGAAGAAAGAAAAAATAACTACTATAGTTCCAGTACTAGACCATAAAGGTCCAAATTCAGGAAAATGTTCATTGAAGAAAAGCTAACATACTTGGCTGGAGGTGAATGCAAAGCTCATTGCAAATGTGGTCAGTAACACATGCCAAAACACCCTACAAAAAACATTATTAATGACTTAAAGTAGGACTTCTGAGGTAGGGTAATATTGACATATAATACAAGATATATCTTTTCTTTGAGCCCTCTTACATGGCTTTCTAGAAAAACTGTGCAAATAACACTACTTATCCAGTTGCATTGCATATGTGTATTGCTGTCCACTGAGTCAGTCCTATGTAACAGGAGTGTGCTATATTTTAGTGGCTTTGTCAATCTGTATACTTTTTTTTTCTTGTAAATGCTAAGATTAACCTTTGCATAATTAGAGAAGCTGTCCTTACATGGAAAAACACTGAATGGAAAAACAACCTTAACCCCCCTGAAATAAATAATATTATGAAGCTTGGTGAGGTACTTCTATTTCCTGTCTTTTCCCAAACTAGTAGACTATCAACTTCCTTTTAGAAGTGCATGGTTTTGGTGAAGGCTAGAAAAGTGATCTCTCTGTTTACAGAAGATACCATCCCACGGTATCTGAGATGAGAGCTGAGGAACAGCAGTTTCCCTGTATGAACCAAGAGGAACCAAGGGGGAGGACAGAAGAGCAATTAAGAATCTGGCATCTATCCATGACAGGGATTTAAGCTGAAAACTGAGGCTGGCATTCACTTGTGTTACAATTCCCTAATGGCACACTTACTTGATAGAGTATAATTGTTCATCAGGAAAAAATATCTGGTTAGGAAGCTTTTAACTTTTCCCCAAACCACCGAGTCAAGTAAATGTGTAATTATTGGCTGATTAAAATGCAAATGGCTTACCTGCAAAAATGTATTTGTGCCTGGTCTACTAAAAAAATGGTTTTGCTTGTGACTTTCTGTTCGTAAAAATGTATATATTTTCTGACAGTTTTTTAAACTTGGTCGACCTTTGCCAAAATCTGACTGTAAAAATTAATGAGAAAACCAATCTATTTTAAAGACATGTAGCATCTACTACTTCTTTAAAGTGTGTATTTGTTAAAAATGTCATTTTAATGGAGTAAAAATTAGTATATTTTTAAATAATGTTTTTGGAAAGGTTAAAATTTTATGTTTTAATTTTAAACCTGTTTCCTTGGAAGATGTAAATTTTTTGCTTATAAGGTATTTCAGAAATAATCAACATGCAAGGCTGTGAAGAGAATTTTTGAATCAGATTTAATATTTACAGACCATAAGCATTTTGGATTGCCTCCAACCATGGAAATGTCTCTGACCCTGTGTAAAATATTGATGGATTTAATGGACCCTGAAATATTTTGATTATCTGAAACATGCTTGTTGTGAGTTGACCCTGGATGGACACCAGGTGCCCACCAAAGCTGGTCTATCACTCCCCTCCTCAGCTGGACAGGGGAGAGAAAAATATAAGAAAAGGCTCATGGGTCGAGATAAGGACATGGAGAGATCAGCCAACCAATTATTGTCACAAGCAAACCAGACTTGAGATGGGGAAAATTAATTTAATTTATCACCAATCAAATCAGAGTACGATAATGAGAAATAAAATCTTAAAACACCTTCCGCCCACCCCTCCCGTCTTCCCAGGCTTAACTTTACTCCCAATTTTCTCTGCTTCCTCCCTGCCAGCGGCACAGGGGGACAGGGAATGGGGGTTAGGGTCAGTTCATCACACATTCTCTCTGCCTCTCCTTCCTCCTCAGGGGCAGGACTCCTCACTCTTCCCCTGCTCCAGCGTGGGGTTCCTCCCACAGGAGACAGTCCTCCATGAACTTCTCCAGTGTGGGTCCTTCCCATGGGCTGCAGTTCTTCATGAACTGCTCCAGTGTGGGTCCTTTCTTCGGGCTGCAGTCCTTCAGACACAGAATGCTCCAGAGTGGGTCCCCCACAGGGTCACAAGTCCTGCCAGAAAACCTGCTCCAGCATGGGCTCCTCTCTCCACGGGACCACAGATCCTGCCAGGAGCCTGCTCCAGTGTGGGCTTCCCACGGGGTCACAGCTTCCTTCAGACATCCACCTGCTCTGGCGTGGGGTCTTCCGTGGGCTGCAGGGGGACAGCCTGCCTCACCATGGTCTTCCCCACGGGCTGCAGGGGAATCTCTGCTCCGGCACCTGGAGCACCTCCTCCCCCTCCTTCTTCACTGACCTGGGTGTCTGCAGGGTTGTTCCTTTCACGTATTCTCACTCCTCTCTCTGGATGCAATTGTGCAGGTTTTTTTTTTCCCCTTCTTAAATATGTTATCCCAGAGGTGCTACCACTATCACTGATGGGCTTGGGCTTGGGCCAGCGGCAGGTCCGTCTTGGAGCCGGCTGGCATTGGCTCTGTCGGACATGGAGGAAGCTTCTAGCAGCTTCTGACAGAAACCACCCCTGTAGCCCCCCACCACTGAAAACTTGCTATTCAAACCCAATACAATGTTTTTCTGTAGCAACCTATATATTATTCCATGACCTATTTTTCTTTCAAAAGTAAAAATCCTATTTCTTTCTATTGAGTTTTATTAGATTTTAACCATTATTAAAAGAAAAAAAACCCCAGAAATAACAGAAACTGAAAATTTCTTTTAAAGATGGATAATCATTCCACCTTTTCCACAGTCACTTAACTCCCATACCATAAAACGGAATAAAAGCTTGCACACCTGTGTATGCATGTATGATGATCTGAAGAACACTGTCTATAACGTGGATACATGTATCTGCTCAATTTCACATACATCTAGATTACATCTATGCCATATTATGCAACATTACATTATACCATTAAAGCATCTTCAAACATGCATCTGGTAGTGTAGCATCTTAACTATTAGCAGAAATAGAGCTCACCCCAGGACAGTTACTAACATCCTTTTTTGTGATGAAATTTGTGTACACATTTCCTGAAATGAGATAGTCCTTTTTAAAAGGGTGGATTAGGCTTCGTCTTAAAGTCTGTTAAGTACATCTATAACAAACGAAGGAAAGCAAGCTAGTAAATGTTCCTCTCCTGTGTTGTTGATTACTAAATTTTTTGTGTCAGGATTTGACTCTTAATATGTTTTTTTACAGCTACTAGGCTGTGTGTGGTTTACCTAAGTAAATAATAATAAAAATCAATAGTAAGAGCAATAAAATCAGTCTTCTAATCGTTTATTCCTTTCTTCAAGGATTAAAATATGCCACACTTTTCAACCACATTGTAGATATTCATTGTCACATAATGATGCAATAACTTAAATGAACTGATATGTGTTTCCAATAGCTAGATGATATTTGGTACTGTCAAGAAAAAGATGCAAAAAACCTCTTTTTTTCCTAATTTTCCTGAATTTAACAAATCGAATATCCATAGTAAATGTGAATGTGTCCTAGTTTTAGCTGGGATAGAGTTAACTGTCTTCCTAGTAGCTGGTACGGTGCTATGTTTTGAGTTCAGTATGTGAAGAATGTTGA
>JANHGO010000063.1:72924787-73025575 GCA_024606505.1 Aquila spilogaster | reverse complement strand
TCTCCCCCATCCCACTGGGTGGGGGGGAGTGAGTGAGCGGCTGCGTGGTGCTTAGTTGCTGGCTGGGGTTAAACCACTACAGAATGTCAGTCAAAGATTATCAGGGCTTTCTCAGGATACATTTCTCAATTTTTTCGTCTTTTGATTCAAATAAAATTCAACAGAAGAAATTTTGCAGTGGCTTCCAATATGTGAAAAACCATATAAAATCGATTGCTATTTTTTTAGCTTTTGACATAAAAGATATTATGTAGGTTACCAAGCTACATTTTTGCCTAATAATTCATCTCAAAGAGTCAGTTTTTTGTAAAAAACTCACATCATACTCTCATTTTAAAATCAGTAGGCCTTATACAATGATAGAGAATGAATGATTCAACTGGTAAGCGTTCAGTGGACTTTCTTGCTGTGATTTTGAAACCTCCATTTTGGTAAAAAAGTCAACGCTGATGTCTGATGTGAAATCTTATGTCTAAGGCCTTCATTTAAAAACATTAAATGTTTTTATGGCAGTTACAGTAATTTTCCTCATGTAGCCTGTGCTGCCTGCGATGTGGAAGACCATGTTCCTTACATATTTATTCATACTAGCACCTGCTGGGTTTAGAAAATATTGCACATCTCATGCAAAAAGCTAGAAAACCAGAACATACTGTGGACCAAAGAGCAATCCCATTCAGACAGTGATATTCTCCTAAAAAAACCAGTAAAACTCTTTCTTGGGATTCTAGTCCAGCAAGTACTGTCTAGCAAGGATCCCTCTATAATCAGTGAAGAGAGAAAGAGACACTTCCACACAGGAATTCATCCCATTCCGAAATAGATGACTATACCATATGGTGTATTATCCCTTGGAGGCTACTATTTCTCTCTGTTGCTACAAAAAGAACCTAGATAATGTGTTTAGTCAAGTCAGTTAACTTTTTCATGTGCAAAGTTAGACAAATTCCAACTAACTCTTCTAATAATCTTTCTGGTGTATCATAAATAGAGATAAATAACTAAATGCTTAGACATCTCAAAAGGATAATTCAGCAAATTAATTCTCCATCTTTATGCATCTTCAGCCTAACCATAAACCAAATTGTAACACTGATTTTGAGGTATTTCATCATGCTCTGTAGTAATATTTATATAGATTTTCTGGTTTGATTAAAAACTAAATCTTCCCTTGCAAAGTTGTTGAGGTCTGTGCACTTTTTTCTTCTCTAATTTCACACTGGTACTTTCAACTTCTTATTGAGTTTTTCAATATTATGGAGCTTTGAGTCTAGAATAACTTTAAGCACTACAAATAAGATGGCAGCAGTGGTTAATTTTTCCTGAAAGAACAGCTACCATACTTTCCCTGGGAGCACGGCTCATGGCTTATGAATCTATTGAATAGAGATGTTGAATCCTGAATAGTCATTTTCCTGTTTGAAGTTGTCAGATACTATTATTTGAGAAAAAAATGTTACAGTCTTTTTATTTTCACCTTCAGAATGGAAAGTGAATAAGCTATTCCACTTTTTGACTGATATGTTATTTATTATTCTAAAGCATTAATATCGTGGGGCTGATAAGAATGTTGCGAATGGAAAGAACAGGAATGACCATCTTATGGTGAAGACACTGGACCAGCACTCAGGAAGATGTAAGGTGAATTACCCGTTCCCCATGGGACCTTGCTGGGGTCCTTGGCAACCATTCATTTTCCCTGGGCTCAACTTCTCATTTTTGAAGTGATGGAAATAAGACTTCCTTGCCTCTCAACTGAATTTGGAATAGTGGTTGATATTTTCATTGTGGCCAAATATTTATGGCCACAAACTTAAACACATATATACAGCAACTTACCTTGATTACCCTGTGATTACACCCACTATGATTTTAGCACAAACCATAGATTTCTTCCAAATTTTTATTACTAAAATGTACTAGTGACTCAAGCAGGGAAGTAATTCACTTGAAAACAGCCATTTGCCAAACTGATAACCCAGTAAATAATGACCAGAAAAAGGTCATATAAGGTTTAGTCTAATCCTAGCAATACCTGAAGCTAAAAAATAAACAGGAAACAAAGGAAACTGAAAGGGAGTTAATAATAAGAAATAAGTTAATGCCTGATGTTTCTTGAAAGCCTTTTTTTTTTTTTAGATTCACTATGGTTTATATGCATAATGGCTTATTTGTGGATAAGCCATGAATTTTCAGGCAGTGAGCAGATTTTCAAATTATATAAAAGGATGCTACACTATGAAAGAGGGGACTGAAATCACCATTACACTACAATGATTGAGACACATGGCAGCCTTATTTGAGTTTCCCTTGTGTAATATGATCATGCTACATTAATATTTGTTGTATTTCTTATTCTCCTTTATTTGATAAACACCTACACATCTTAACAGTCTGCCTGCTTCTGATTTTTATTCGTTTTAATTCTTCTGCCCACATAGTTAAATTGCAATAATTTTCACAACTAAGTCTATTCCAAAAACAGATTAAAAGCAAAGCTACTTGCACTCTCTAGGGAGTAAAGATATGAATACTAAAAGTTAAAAGTGACTATGTGGGTCATCCATCCAAGACCAGATCTTGTTTTTAACAGTAGTTAGTAAGCAATAGATAAGGAATCAGAACAATCACTTGGAAGATTTCATTGGTATAAGAAGTGATAAAGAAATCAACCAATCTATTTATTTTTTAAATGAAATTTTCAGAATCAATGAATCTTGAAATTTATTGCATGCTTTCAGTAAGTCTTTAAATAGCAGCTGGTTTTGCTTTGACTTGAAACTCGGAAGAGGCAACTAGAAGGAAACAAGCTGTCATTTTTAATATCCTGCTTTTTCTGGTTTCCCCTTAAGAGATGACAGGGGGAAGTTAACAAAATTTATGATTTGATCCATATTAATTAGCTAAGTCAGAGAGCTGCTAAGGACCCTAGGGAGACTCTCCAAGTGACTGTAATTTTATACAGAAATCTCATATGATATTTCAAGCAAATCTGAAGACAGAGCTAGCTGAACTAGCCATTAAATATAGTATTATGTAAGAGGGTTTTGAACCACGCCTAATTTTAATCAAAATATTTCTCATACTTAAATATTGATAAAATATTTTGACTATCCTTCTTAATATGGATACCTACATAAGTATGGTAGCTAAATTGCATGATGCTCTAAAAGAGTTAATAAAAAATATATTTATATACGTTAGGGCTGCCTTCTGGACCATAATCCAGATTTGTTTCAAAATTTGTGGAAGTGAAGATTGACTTTGGATGAGACTGTGCATCCTTTTCCTAATCACTTTCACAAAAAAAATCATGTGGTTTTGTAATACAGCCTTGCATAATAATGCCTGTAAAGTTAGAAATATAGGACATCCTCGTAAGTGAGAAAACATGAACTGCAAAGCAAGTAGGGATAAATGTTTCTGTGTCTGTGAGGCAGAGGCACACCAGAGACAGGCTTTGGTGTCCTACAAATGCCAAATTTGATCTGCAAATTTTTTAAAGAAAGAATCTGGCATTTTTCTTTATCCAAAGGGACCTTCAACAACACTCTGACAAGAGGAGAAGAAGTTCTGTATTATGACAAGAGTTCAGCTACTGAATTGAATATAGGGAGCTTTACTTTCTTACATAACTTTAGCAGACTAAGCAACATGCATTATCAGAATGGCAGGCAAAGGTACAGATACACTATTTGTGTCAGATGTAAAGTATAATTTGCATTTTTTTAAACCAGATCAAGAAAAGAACCAAGAAAGAAAACACCAATAGAAAGAGAGAAAGAAAGAAATTTCAGAAGAAAAAAACATGATGTAAAAGACAGTGTCTTTGCTTCTGTGCTAAGCGTGCTAAGGAAAAAGTTCATTCTCTGCCCTGAGGAGATACTGGAAAATATTGACTGCAACCAATTTAATTTCAGAATGAATCATCCCAGAACTGCTTTGTACCCCATAATATGCCAGACTGCTCAGTCCAGTTCAACAAAAAAGAGAAACAAAGATTGCTTTTATTTTTCCTCAGGTTTTGTGTCCACTGACTGTGGCTTCTTTGGGGGAACTTCACAGATTTAGACTGAAGAGCAGTGGAATTAGCTTTGCTGAAATGCAAGCCAAGGAGAGCCAGCCTGGCAGAAGATCTTTGCAGAATCTGTTATTTACAGCAGACTTAACAGGACACGATTTCTCTAAGTTATGTTTTTCAGCAGCCTTTACTTTACCTACTAAAGATGCACTACCTATACCTTACTTTTACATTACTTTACATAACAGAGTTTAGCTTGAGTATTGCAGTGCCTGAGAGTAACCGGTTTTTCCTGAGCAAATTAGGAAGAGAAATGGCTGGAAATAATTGAGTCTTTAATCTCAATGCCAGGACATAAACACCTGGTAAAATTATCATGGTTCACAGGCACAGCACTGTTGAAGCCAAAGCAGAAGATTGTATCACAGCAGGACAGTCCTGGACTAGCCTCTGGGGAATGAAACAGCTGTGGGCTTTTTCCTCAGGATTTACGAAAGAAAGAAAAATTTCCTGTCTGGGTCAAAAGGAAGAAATGGGGGCTGTTCCCAACAGAGCTTCCCTTTGAAAATCTCCCTTTGAAACAGCATTACATGGCTATAATCCTTCCTGCTACTGACATGGAAAAAGAAAGGGTGAAGGCTGCCTGATGATGGCTGTTGAGTGATGCTGACATCCACAACGCAATCCTGTCTAGACTTTCTGTTGGTGTTAAAGTTTTTTCCTTCTACATTAAACATTGCCTGAAGAGTGAGTATACTATTGTTAAACTGTGTAGCATCATACAAAATGTATAAGGAGGGATTAGCTGTCTTAACTGTCAAGGCTGCACCCACTTGTAGCAATTTTTCTTTGGGTTTGAAAACATCATCTCCAAAAAGGTCCAAGTTGCACAGGAGGCAAGGGAAGCTCAGAGTAGGGAGTCCAAACCAGTTCTCTGCTCTGTTAATTCACTGGTTTAATGTAAAAAACAACTTAAATATTAGACACAACCACTATTACCCAAAGTCACCATGATCTGGGCCTAGAAAAGTCAATAAGTGATCTTATTCAGGCCAGGATTTCTGCTGCTCTCCTCACTCTGGAAATTAGGAATAACTGAACATTTTCGTTGGTGGTTAACCCAAGAGTTAGGACTTTCTATAGAGCTCTGCCCACAAGGAGGACTTCAGTGCAGGAAAGTAAAATTAGAACAAACCCTACTGCCTCCTAAATAATACAATGAGTTTTCAGTACCTTGTATCATAAGAAACAGCCCTTTCAGAGCTTATACAGCAGCATTAGAATGGGACGTTTTAGTTTACTTTGTATTTATCTGTTTATCCCACCAAAACAACACAAAAAACCTCCAAAACCTATTTTTTACCTTTTGCTTGAAATTGCTTGCAGCACTATTATTTCCTACCCTTGTAGCTTAGCAAGCAATACTATATGAACCATATATTAAGGTTTCTCACCTCTTCACGTACACACTAACTAGCATCATTTCATCTCACTGTGTGCTTCAGGTCAGATCAGGACTATTTCCACCACAATCTTGTCTTCTCTCTCAATATAATTCTCTGAAGATAAAATTAGTAATGAGAAAAAATTGGCTTCCATTAAATAACTGGAAGTGTTTCCATTTATTTCAGTTGGCTCAGGATGTCATCTTTAGTTTCTCGTTTCCATTGGTGGATGAAATCCTGATGAGAAAAAAAGCTGCACTTTTGTCATTAATGAAAAACTGCCTTAGTATGACTTAATATCCTTTTCCAGTACCCAAACATTGTTAAAAAGGTATGCATTCTTCTCCTTAAAAGTATTTCCCCCCTCTCCTCTTCCCCAGCTGACACATTTCAGATGCTCTTGAACACAGATGCAATGTCCTTGCTGCTTATCACATGGAAATAACTTGTAGTATGAAAGATCGCTCTTTTTGAGACCTGGGGAAGTGTTAGCCTATCACTGACTTGCTATTCTAAAGATGTTGCTAATTGAATAGCTTCTCACTGCCTTTTGCCTCTTCCATCCCATTCCCATTGCATAGTCATAACTGTGCTAGTCTCAGTTAAATTCACTACTTAGTTTCACGAACAGTCTTATTTTCAAAATTCTGTTGCCATAAATTAAGTAATAACAATACAGCTTTAGCATACAGAAGCCATGGTCTTTGTTAACATTCTCATTTTCACGTGTCTAGATTACTTTTGGAGTTGTGACATATAGTTGAAGATTAATTTTTTTTACTCTGAAAACACTGCTAGTCTTTTCTTCATTTATATTTTCAGGGAAATGTTTTAGATCTCCCATGTATTTGGGTAATCTACATGGTAATTGTAGCTTGGTTTAGGAGTCTCTGCATTTGCCTGTATTTAATCATTCATTCAGAAATGTATCTATCTGCATCATCAAGGAAGCGTTTGGAAAATATTTTAGTTTGCTGATTCTTAATTTTCAGAATTCCAATTCCTACGTTAAAGCTTTCTGTGGTTTTATTTTATTGCATCACCTACATAAACTGGTAATCCTCACATGGGTCTGAAAGAGTAAATACGAAATCATGAAGTGAAGTAAATTCAGTAGTCTGTTTCCCAGCTGGAGATCCCTAAAAGATGTGCGATGGTTTTAAAAGTGGCAATGATGGATTTGCCTCTTTTCCACTAAAAGGGTCATAGTCCCAAAGACGGTAGTAGAAACATTAACAGAAATAGCTTTATTTGTGAGTAGTAGAGACAATGTTGCTAAACAAAATCCTAATCCTTTATGCCACCATCCTTATTTATAAGAATCTCCTGCTCAGCTGCAGCAATATGCAGGCCTACTCCAGAAGATATCTTTAAGTTACATTTTATCAATATAAAAAGCTGGTAAAAACTGAAATCTGAAAATAAGGTATCAAGATAACAATAAAAAAGGTAATATGAAGACAAATGCCATAAGGACAGCTAAACTGTTTTAAAATCACTACCTTACTAATTAATTTTAAACCTTTTTTTTTTTTTTTTTTAAATCTTAAAATGAAGCTGACGTTTTTTTTCTGGGAAAATTTCTGTCCCACAGATATATGTACCCGGTAGGTGCTATAGGTCCATTCCTGTGCTTGGTCCAACATAATCTGGGTCCTTTCCACCATCCATTACAGAATATTTAGCCTAGGCTTGTTCTGCCAGCCCCAGAGGCTCTGACTCTGTCCCAGCACAGATAGCAGGCATCATCCTTGCTAAGTAATGCATGAGACCTTGACTCTACAAAAATCAATCTACTTTCATTTTCATAAAGCATGAAAGGTAGATTGCCTCTGAGAGATGGGGTTTTTTTTTTATTCCTGGGCTTTCAAACCAGCAGAGGAAGAACATTGTCATCTGATACTTTAACAGCAAACATGACATGAACTGTCATCACAGGTAGTGCAGAGTTTTGCCAGCAAATATAGGAGCGATCACAATAAAAAAAGATTTAAAGCCTCCTTATTATTATAATCACTGTGCTTAACGCAATAGCTTTTCACCTGTTCATTGCTATTTTTTGAGAGTCAGCCATTCTTTGCTATAAAACTTCCCAGCCTGAGCCTCCTCACAGCTCCCTAATCAAATCTTGCCATCTGAGAGCAAGTGGATGGCCTCCCCTCAGATCTCGTCAGTGTCATTTATTGAATGGATGTATCATTTCCAATACACCACGAGACTGTCCCCTCTGCAGAAGAGCTGAGCTCGCTGCCATGAGAGCATCCCTAGACCCTGCAAATTGGCAGTGAATTTTCTCTGGCAAGCCTAGGGGTAGTCTCAGCCTTCTTGTATCTCCCTGCAATGCTGCTTTTGATGCAAATTTTCTGCTCTGCCCACATGAGGCTGTTGCCTCTCTCCACAGTATTTTGGTGAGCCATTCCACCCCTCACTGCCTTCGTGCAGGAGATGTAACTGGGCACCACTACCAGTCTGTACTGCCAATTCCCTGTGGTGCCCTTGGGCACACCCTCCTCCTGTCACTCAGGTTTTGAGGCTGCTCCTCAGAATGGAAACACATGAGGGGGTGTTTATTCACTTCCAGACCTATTTTACAGCTTCCCTTTAATGAGCTGCCTACAAGCCAAAGTGCATGTTTAAAGTCTGGCACGCTGATCAGTCCTGTCTTGCTGTCCTTTTGTGTAAGCTTGCCTGTATCCAGCCATAATAATTTACATTTTTAATGTTCTTTTAAGAAAGGATGGAAAATAGTATTTTTTCTATAATCTCTGTTGATTATAATCTTGTCTGTTCAGGTTCACCACTCAGGAAAGCTCCCACCTTGCTCTGCAACCCAACCACACTCTCAGCCCCTACTGCCTCATGTCCCTTGCATGCTTTCACTCACCCTTCTCCTCAGTTTCACGGGGTTGTTCATTTCTGTGTTACTCCTGCATCTGATCTCACTCAGCTCTAGAAGTCTACATACAGAGTTATAAACTCAAAAGAAAAAAAAAAAAAGGAAAAAAATAACAGAATTAATGAAAAATATGAATACTAATGTATTAATTCCAGCACAAAAGCAGAATGAAATACTTGTAATCTTCCAAAGCAGCTCCACCATACCAGTGTAAGAACATTTCAACATAAAATACATAATCTCTATAGAACACATATTCTCTATAGAAGACATAATCTTTACTGGCAGTTAATCTTAGGCATGGATGTGCCATGCCCCGCTATTATAGATGTTCACCAAGTGCTTCTCGGCTACACCGGTTAACTTTGATCCCCTTCAGGACTTGGCAGTCACATCAAGGGATGGAGGCTCTTCTTATTTCCTAAGTATATTGTGCCCAGATTTCTATACTTTCTTAAGTTCTGCTTTCTATATGTGATAATATAGATAAGTATAATTTCTATACTTTCTGGTTTAAAAATCAAATGTTAAGATTTATCTTCCAGGCCAAAAGAAAGTATGAAAAATAAACCCAGTGTTCCTTAGGGCACATCACTGGAAACAAACTCTTCAAAAAAAAATTACACTTCACACTCAGCGTTTCTTCTTCCTCAGAGTCATTGTCACATTTTCTGACTTTACTGACAAACAGAAAGCCTGTTAGTGCTGTCAGCACTGCAGAGTCAACAAAGCTATGGAAGAGACAAGAGAATTCTGCTCTTCATGCATTACCAACAAAAGCAACAGCTGTAACATAGGTACTGAATTTTTTGTTTTAACTAAATCAAAGAAAAATGCCACACAGTTAAGAAGCTGGAGAGAAACTCTGGCATTGGCTGAGAGAAACGTAAAGAAAACTTGCACTGAAATTTATAATCTAGGTATGCTGCTTTCCTAGCTTTTCTCTTTTAATCCCCACACATTTCAGAACCTTTTTATTAGAAAACAAGGCCTGGGTCAGTAACCTAAGTTTTTATATAAACTGAATTTAATCTTTAATGGTATAATATTATGGTTGTTTATATTTACTCTAATCTCTTCTTGAAAGAGGTGCCTCTGTGAGTAGAAACTTTATAAAGCTAAGAAAATAATATAAAAAGAGGTTGTAGAAGCCCCATTCCTGGAAACATTCAAGGTCAGGTTGGACAGGGCTCTGAGCAACCTGATCTAGTTGAAGATGTCCCTGCTTATTGCAGGGGGGTTGGACTAGATGTCCTTGAAAGGTCCCTTCCAACCCCAAACATTCTATGATTCTAAGATTTACCCCAAAACACCATTGAAGAGTTAAAAACGCCTCTTACTCTATAACAATAAACTGTCCATCTGATATTCTATATTAGGCAAATGAATTTATTCAGGTGAGAAATAAAATGCAACCCTGTCATGTATCATCATGGAAAGATTAGCTGATGACTAATCGGGGTTTGGCTGTGGAGTTACGGAGCTGGATGAGTCTCTTCCAGCAGTGTATGCTGGTGCTGCATGGGAGATACAAATCAGCCCAAACTGGGTGGTCTTCCACACCTCCTATGCACTGCAAAGATGCATGGGTGCCATCATGCTGCACACCTTTCTCTTAATTTTGCTTGCTGGGGGCACATGAAGCCTCACTGTAGAAACTGATGTTCTCTAAACCTCCTTGCATAGACACCTTACCCTGCTCCCCTCTGGAGTGTGTTGCTTCCACTGTCCCTGCAGCCTGCCAGGGAGGCAAACCAACTGTAAGTCTCTTCAGGAAAAAAAAAGCAATCACTTTTTTATGGTTTCATTTTCAGAGTCCTGTAGAACCATATTTTATATGAGTATGCAGTCTGCTTCAAAGCCAACATGTCAGCCTTCTTCATTCAAAACTGTCTAAGCTCTAGAAAAAGGGGAAAAAAAGAACCTGATTTTTTTTTTTCCTATACTTTACTCCATAGTATCAGACATACTTATTCCAAAAACAGCCTTCCAGCAAAAGACAAATAAACCAGCCCCTTTCTCATTGTGTTACAATTAATTCTCTAGGAATTCTAAAGATGGTCTCCCTTCTTTCCAGTCTAAATAGTTCACTGCTTGCTTGGAAAATTAAAGGAAAATGGCAATTTTACGATGTCTCTTCTGACATTCAGTCACAGGTTAGTTCTAGTTAACATGCTTCATTTCAGGTCAAGACACATTTTGCTTTCTGCTAGCCATTTCCAGCTGTGCAACGTATGGCTAAATTTTCACGTTTGTTTCACATCACAACATGGTAGCCTTTGGAGTTAATATGTTACTCCTTTAAAATAAAAAAGAAAGAATTGTTACTCATTTTACTTCCGTACCAATTTGATATTAATAAGGAAATTTCATAACAAAGAAATGTAAAGGCTAAACATTGAGCCACTTCACTCACCTTCATAATATCTTATTTCAGAAATCCCACTTGGGGCTCTTCAGTCATCAGGAAGAGGTGACATATTTTGATTTTAATCCTACAAGGAAGATTGGTCTTTCAGTGGTGCTCTAAATGTTTACTTTATCGTAAGTCTTCTGTCACAGTGGGTAAGTAGGAAGCTGTCACCTGCTTTTTCTTCCCCACATTCCAGTGACACTCATCAACTAGACGATCTTCCCTATTCTACTCAGGTAGGATCCAGTGCTGTGTTGTATGAACAAAAAGAGTCATTCCACAGACAGAGGCACACATGCTTTCCATTTCCATTTCCATTTCCTTTTCCTTTTCCTTTTCCTTTTCCATTTCCGTTTCCATTTCCATATCTTGCACTGAAGTATGTTTTTCAGAAGTTAAAATGATGCTTTACGTCCAAGAATACAAGAGAAGCAGCAAAAATCACAACAGTTAATTTTCTAGACTGAATCACGAATAGTCCATTAGAAACAAAAAGTCCAGCTGTAGTAGAATGTCTCTTACTTTGTAACAAAAAATACTAAAGCGCTATATTAAAAATTTAGTGAAAAATTGTAAGAAAGAACAATTTAGCATACAGAAGCCATGGTCTTTGTTAACATTCTCATTTTCACGTGTCTAGATTACTTCTGGAGTTGTGACATATAGAAAAAAATAAACTTAGTCTTTGCAGTCTTATTAAAATAATCTCCTGGCTTTGGGCCAGTTTTGCCTAAATTTTAAACAAAAAAAGTTATTTTCTTGGTTTGTTCTGATAATATCAAACAAGTTTGGTTTTACATTAATTTTTTAAAATGTTTCAACTTTGATTTTACTACACCAATATCTAATGTAAACATTCCATTCAAGATATTAGGGGAGAAAAAAGAATTGAAACGAGCATTTTGATGGTTCTGAATAAAAAATCTTTTATGTTTTCCTTGTTTTGGAAATATCAGGTTTGGAGATGAAAAAAAATTCCAGATATCCACTTTCCTAAAGGATACAATTTCTTGGTTTTCAATTTGTACCAAGATTTTCTTTGGTGCTTAAACCAAAGTCTAACTTTAAGTTGGAAACATAAATAAACCTTTCACAGGGTTTTACAATTAAGCCAAAAGCGTAATAACAAGGCTTACCTCCTACCCCTCTCCCCAGATTAAAAGCCACCCCACAGTACCAAAGAAGTTTTGTTTAGCAAAGAAACCGCAATGTAACCTGATATATTTGGGGTTCCAAGAGATGGTTGTATTGCAGAAGACATGTTACTGCCTAATACATGTTGTTTTGGTAGAAAAACTTTGTCAGAAAATATCAATCAGTATATGCGAGAGAGGTAAAAATTTGATCAATAGCAGTGGCCTCATTTACACCCCCACTCATCTGCAGGCAGATTCTATTTTCAACAGTGTAAGTCAGGAATAACTCCAGAGGAATCAGTGGCAACACGTCACGTGAGGAACTGTGGAGTTATTTTTTGGAGATCATATGTGATTCGATGTATCCATTGACTTTCGTGTTGTAATTTTTTAGGACTGAAGGGATAGGAGAATAAAGTACAGCTGCTGGGCACACAGGTCCGATCTACACTGTGTAATGGTGCCCAGTGCATGGAGCTCAGAGATGCTGACAGAGTCTGCTTCAAAATCAAAGCAATGTATCCTGGACAGCAGTGTGAAGCAGGGCTCAGCTTGCTCTCTACCTACTTGGATGCAACCCTGTGCTAAGGCAGCAGTACCGCTTCTGTCACCTGAGATGTCACTGCACAGAGCAGCTTGAAGCTCTATGGTGGTGTAGGCTCTACGGGCTCTCTAGAGTGCTTCCTAAGTATGCCCCGAGGCTCCTCAGGTTGGTGTAACCATAATTAAGTGCCAGAAAAATACAAATGGTGTACTGAAAGATAAACAACCATACATTGACCTAAAACAAGCAGCTGCTCAGGAAATGAACTGTGTGAAAACAAGAGGCTGGGATTCCTCTCCATTTAGCTACAAGGCAGGAATCAAAGGCTACATGTTTAAAGTAATTGTCTCATGTCTTGCAATAGAGAAATGGAAAGAAATGTGCACTTTCGGTGTGACTTACCTTAGACAAACATTTAGAATGGATCTAAATGTGTAGTTTTTAAGATATTACAGTTAGATTAAATTAATCCCACCCAGTGCATCTGAAACAGCAGCAGTGGGGCCTTGGCATAAGAACTTTGACAACTGCAGTGGGGGAATAAAGACTCCCAAATACTGATGCTAAAGAAACAGGGAACATTTTCCATATGTATACAAACACGTTTGCTTTTCTGTCCTGATATAAAGATGAAGATACCATATTCTGCCTGGCTAACGAAAACTCGAAGCACTGCCATCTGCCGCTGCAAACTTTGCTGCACACTCATAGCTGCACAGGCACAAAGTTTTCAATAGGATTCAAGTTCTCTTGAACTTGCTGAAAGCTCCAGGGTGGGACACAGTGCCAAGGTCAAAGCAAGGGAAACTGTTGACAAGGTCATTTATGGGATACAAAGACCCAAGTAAAAAAGGCCAGAGGTATATATCTGGTAATATGAAGATCTGATAAGATTATATAGATGTATAGTAGATCCATGCAAAAAAAAATGGCAATTGTTTCCTAAACAATGAAAATATTTAATATCTTTCTAAATAGCTATTAGACATAATTTACCTTAACTGAATGACCTGAAGTGATATGTATATGGAGGAATAGTACTACATAGTTTTCTGAAGTCTAGAGATCCTATGACAAGGTTTACTTAGTTAAACAAATAAATGTCAGAGTCAAATCTGTGCTTTAAATTGCCTGAGATTTCAAGCATTAAAAAAAAATTTCCAAATGTTGGGTCCCTGCACACAAGGAAAGCCAAACTTCTGTCACCAGAAGCAAAGCATTGGCAGAATGATTTTATTTCTTTATGTTTACCTGTCCTTGAAATGACTATTTTTCAGCACGCTGCAGTGTGCCATGAAAACCCAAAGCAGCCTTCCCCTTTACTTTTATTGTTAAACACAGTTTGAAGTGTCTGAGTGGAAAAAAGCTCACTTGTTCAAATCAATTCTACACTACCACATCCATGAAGGTGAAAAAGAGAGAGAGGGAGAGAAATCTCTAGAAATGTGATTTATCAGCTTTGCATGGCCATTACAAAGAACAGTTTGTGCAAATTATTTGCAGTGGCCAAATATGACATTCAGGATATCACCCCATACATATTCAGATAAAACAGTTTGATGTCAAAAGAGTTGTAGGACTTCAGCATACTAAAATGTCTCTCTATTAAATGTGTTACCAGAGGTTCCCCCCAGTTTCTTGCACAAAGTGATTGTCTCCTGTTTTGAGCGTCCTCATCAGATGCAGTGCATTGTATATGAGCAGGGAGGCAGTAAGCCTGTAAGGGCTGGGGAACCTGTCCACAAATGGAGATTGTTGTGGTCCTTTGGGCCAGCCTGGAACTCCACCATGGTCAAGAGTACACCAAAGGAGCCATCTACAAGAACACACATTTCTTGTCTTAAGTGTTAGGTATGGATGTTCAAGAACTAGTTTGTCCTGTTCTGCCCTGAGATTTAGTAATCTGTAACAGCTGCCCACAGCTCCCTCATCTTTAGTTTTTACTAATCAGAGCTGTAGTGCACAAGAATCTGGGCCCTGTAACTCTGAATTGCCTGAGGGTCTGAATCAGTAATTGCTTTTCCTCCAATTTTATCCTTATAGAATCAACTGTAGTCACTATCCATAAACCCTGGTCAGAAAAAAATTATCACTCATGTTCACTAATACCGACTCCACCATATTTCATCAGTTCCTGGACACGTCCAAAGCACCTTGATTACTATCTACACTCATGGCATCAGCAATAAAAAATGCTACAAACACAGCTGTAGCTTACATGGCCCTCAGTGCTTGGATCTATTAGACATCAGATGCTGTGGTTTCGTGATTGCTCCAATGTATCCTCTTTGCTAGATACTGTAAAGCCTTTCTGCTCTCTCAACTAATCTGTCACCCACCCAATCTGTCACCAAAAATTGGAGCTTCTGCTCCTGCAATATGAGCTTTCCTTTTGTCTAAGATTCCCTATTCTTTACAAAACCAGAAATCATCCCTCCTAAATACTGATGAACCAATTTTACCAACAGTACATGTCCAGAGTCTTTGCCTTCTGCCTTCATTCCCTTCAGGGACAGATGTTCCCATGGATATTTATCCCTTCTGGAATATTTCCTTGCTTTGCTTCCAACAAAAGCTTTATTCTTTCTGACAACTATAAAAAAAAAAATAATCTCACAGGGCTCAATGATTATTGCTTTGTTATTTTGATGCTACTGCTGTTTCATTCTGTGTGGGAAAAAGAGCAACCCACCAGCCTCATTTTGCTTACAAGAACAGTTATTTCAAACAAGACACTGTGAAAGCTACAAGACATACAGAAGGAGATTGCTTTTTTTTCTTATAAGAATGTTTAAAAACAACATCTAACCATTTATGCCATTTTTAATAGCTTGTTTTATAAACATATATTTTTTCTTAAACAGGATTTGGAAGTGTCCCTTAAAATATCCCATGGTTCCACCATGACTGTTTTTCAAGGCTCATGAGTGAATTTTGCATGGATGTTAACCCCAAGGCAAAATGGAAGACATTTTAAAAAAATCTGGTTAGACACCCTGTTTTGGGTTTGTGTGGCAGGGTTTTGGTAGCAGTGGAGGGACTTGTTTTGATTTGATTGGTAGTCAATGAAATTGATTTTGTTTTTTCCCCAAGTTGAGCCTGTCTTTTGCCCGTCACCATCAGTGGTGAGTGATCCCTCCCTGTCCTTGTCTCAACCCACAAGCCTTTCTTTATATTTTCTCCTCCTCATCTCGCTGGGGCCGGGGTGGGGAGGAGTGAGCGAGCAGCTGCATGGTGCTTTGTTAGCGGCTGGGTTTAAACCATGACACACCCATACAACCAAATACGTGCATTTGCAATTATTTTAATTAGTCCTTCAAATAAAGGTTAGTGCAGTGCTTATTAATGTCAATACCATGCCATATATTCAGGTAAATATATGTTTACTTATTTGAATGTGCGATCAGTCATAATTCTGCTTTCTCCTTTCTCTTTTGGCTTTGAAAAGGGATATTAAAACCTGAAACTTTATTAGTATAATGTTATGATTGAGAAATTACACTTACTAGAGTAAAGAGACTCAAAGGATGGTTTCCAGAGCAACGGCAATTCAGCCAGCTTGCACTTTATGCATCTCCTGAAGGGAAATTCTGCCTTCTGCTCACAGCTGGACTAAATCCTTACAGTTACCTCTGGCTGTAGAGTGACTCTGCGGCTGTTTCATCCTTTTGCAGGCTGCAGCAGCCATGTGGCACCTGCTTTCCACCCACCAGGGATCCAGCCACCAGCTGCAAGTTGGGGAGAGCCCAGCTCAGACCCCTCTTAACAACCCTCCTCCTACCCAGGACCTCTCTCAGGAGCTCTTTACAGGACAGTTCTCCTTGTGTCCTACCCCACCTATGCAGCTATACTGTCTCTTCTGTGACTCTTCCTTGGATAGTAACGTTTGTCCCCAAAGGCTTTAAATGTGCATCCTCCTCCGTGAGGCTCCAAGCTGGCCCTGGTCCTGCTGGTTTCCTCCCAGGAGCTCCTCCACTCAGGAGCTAAGGGCCTCCAGACTGCATTAGATAATATAAAGCTGGAGGTCTGGACTCACACACGAGAAATGCTGATCAAAATCTCATACCCATACAGAAGCAATACTGAATTCTCCAATTTAACATCCATAGGAGTAATAAAGGCTCCTATTCACCCAGCCAAGACCTCATCAAACATATCCCGCCCCCAGATTCATATATGCAGCTCCTACTGAAATAAACAGTAAGTTTGTACATCTGTAGGCTGAATTTTGTCGTGTTTATATAAACACTGTCTACTTGATTTGGTCTTGGTGCTGAGAGTTTGAAATCAGTTAAACTATGTTATTTTTAACTGCAAACATTTTGTACCTTTAAAACTGTATATGGCAGTTTAAAACTGGATATTACATTGCCAAGTATAAAAACAATTAAATTTTAACATATTAATACAGGAACAAGAATGTTCTCCCAGTAGGGATTAATACCATTATAAAATAACCTTTAAAACAAGTTATAATCGTGGAAATCACACCATCCCTGCTACACCTACTGACATATGATGCCCAGCTCTCCAAGGGCGGTGGCCAAAGTACTGTCATCTCATGTTTCTCTAATACTCTCAAAGCCTGCTTTGGAGTATCAGATTTTGAGCTGCATTTGGGAAGGCTCAAGACTGCTGATGAAAACAGGACTGACTCTTTTGTAACGGACTCAGTGGCAATGCTCTTGATGTGGGTATTTGGGAAAGACATCTGACATTTTCCACAAACCAGTGCAACGGACTTAAACAAAGCAATTAAAAATATAATCTGAAGTAATTAGAATTCCTTCCTAAGAATGTCACTACAGTGTCACAGGTAAAGCAACAGACAGAGGTAATTAATAGTTAAAAAAAAAAAATCGAGGGGAATCTAATTTCTCATTTTAATAAGACAAGAAGAATCTGTTAATAACTTTCTAAAGAAAACCTTTAGTTTTCACAGTACAATCTTCAGAAAAACAGTTTTAGAATATATAGCAGTTGAATACATTAAACAATCAGAAAAATATTAGCCTAGCTGCTATATATTATTTACAGTTCTAAAACACTCACACAATCTCTGTTAAATTAATCTGACTTCATGAGCTTGACAGGATTAATACTAGTGTCATAAATCAGCAAATATTCTGAATGTTTATTCTTGAATCCCATAGAATTAAAAACAGTGATGAAGAATCAACTTACAGTAAACAGTGTAACACCATCTCTACCCCATGTTCAACAGTCATCCAACCACCATTCCCTGTTTGTACAACTGAAAAAAGGAACCGTGTTATAGCATGAAAAAACTTATCCGATTCATTGCCTTCTTCCTCATTGCTCCAAACTTTTGCTGATGTTTCATCATTTTGTCTCTTTTTTATTTCATCAATAAGACTGCAGGTTCCTGGAGTCAAGAATAAGCTGTTTGTTCTCTGTAAACCTTCATGCTCAATGCTGCCTTTAAACATTAAGTAACAATGCTCAGGGAAGAGAAAAAAACAATGGAGGTTATGACAAATGTTTTGTTCGTGTCTTTGGGATCAAAATTTGCTTGAGAGTTTGATCTTGGAAGTGGCTGAGCCCTCTCATTATCTAGAGAATTCAAGAAAGTGTCTTTAGTCAGGATAGCTTACATCCATTGAATTCAGTTCAGCTACAGTTTATAATGCATGGTTAAAATTTAACATAATTTTCTTCAAAGAGCAGGCCCATAGACTTGTTGGACTTTTCCACTGAGTCAAAGGAGAATGTTCCTTCTTTTGTAGCATAGAGACCCAAAATCCCAGTCCTTCTGTACTAAGAAATGGAAGGATGAAACATTTACATGCATATATGGATATAATGAAAGTATAATACTTCTTTTGTGGTGTATTAGCCAACAGAATTATTCCTAGTATGGAAAAATTAATTCCATGTGCCATATGCCAGTATTTGTGTAAATATTTGCAGACTGAAACCATTTTATACCCTCAACTATTGAGCAAGATCCTCAAAGAATATTCATCAATAAAGCCTTGTGATTTCAATCGGCGTATGTTAATTTAAATCTAGCTTTTTATATGTGTAATATGGTAGTAGATAAAAAGCCCATAATCTCAAACTTTGTCCATGGTTGTCAGGAATACAGCCCTGGAAGACTGGAGATTACACCTTGATGTCATGCCAAAACCAGATCACATGGCTGGAGAGAAAGTATAATTCTATTTTTCCTAGAATTCAATGGATTTTTTTTCTGTGTGCCATCAATGTCATTTAAATTACTCAAGCAATTTAGATTAATGTAGGTGGCAGCAATAAGTGTTAAACTCAACAAACTAGCTTTATGCATACTTGCCACTGTCCTGGACCTTCTAAATATGGAACCATTTGGGAAAGGTTTATGAATAAATGGTACCTGTTTTGAGTTTCCTAATGTTGATTTGAGAATTTAAGTGCCTTACAGTGTGGTGTCTGAACAAATTCTTACACTCTCATACTGAAAACAGTATTACACTTACAAAGAAAAATTTGCTGCTATTTGCCCCATGGTGTTCATTTAGATTAGTGCTGCTACAGTGATTTAGTTCTATCTCAGAAGACAATGAGTCTAAATTTTATTTCTGTTAGTTGTGCAGGCATGTACTGCAGGATAAATATCTGGAAAGCAAAGGTGAGGGGACAGATGAAGCTGTTCACTGGATAAAAATAATTTTAAGATAATGATGATTCTTTTTTCTTTTTACACACACACACACACACAAAAGACTTCTGGCAAGAAACATGATATAACAAATTTGGGATAAGTACCCCACTTCCCCCAAATGAGAAGAAGCTGAGATTTGTTGGGGTTTTTTCAGCCGAGTGATCGGGATACCACTCTGAATGCTGGTTGTAACTGCAGCTCTGCTAAACACTTCCTCTACAGTCATAAAAAGGACACAGCTAAATATAACAGGACTGATGCACGTGAGTGTTTTGCCTGATCAGAGTCTTAACTGACCTGTGCATTCAGGTTCAGCTTTTGAAGGAACCCTAAAAAAGAGGTATCAGTGAATACAAAACTACTTGTAGGAGAAAGGGAAAAGGACCTTGCAGTTCCCAGTGAGCTGCCCCTCTATGTGCCTCTCTCAAGCATGTGCATGTATGGTGCCCACAGCAATATCCTCCCCGTTGATGACTGGTCTGTCTCAGTACTTCTTCAGTATGAATACACACTAAAGGAAAAGCAGAATGCCATTCACACCATTAGTGCGGCAACAGGACATGGTCAACTCCTTGCAAAGAGATTCAGGGCATAAATTCACTTTGCCAGACAGCTGAAATAAATAGATAAAATGGCAGCAGGTACAACTTTTCTTTCTTTTCCTTTCAGGCACGTATTTTCTTCCTTATTTTTGACACCATGTTATTTTTTCATGCTTCAAAATAAGTAGAAGTGGCACACAGTGTCCCATTCAGTTACCACAGCACTGAGGTGCTGTTCATATCAGGAATTTCCAGTTCTTGTAACACAACCAAGTGGAGTGAATGAACTCTGCTTCAACTTGTACTCACTGGATAGGAGCAGAAGTGCTATTGATTGGCAAGTTGGCATTAAAACCTTGACCGTATAAGCAGCTTAAATCATTTCACCTACAGATCTCTGAAGAAACTTCTTTCATATCCACCAAATACCTCATTAACTAGAGAGATTTTAGTCCCAGGGTGCATGCAAGACCTCATTCTGCCATAAAAATTTACTATTGACTTAGCTGGTACAATATGAAGCCCTAAAAATTAAACTGACCTCAGAGTGTGATTATGTTTCCAAACTTCCTACCAAATCTGGAGTTTTAATACTACATGAGCTATGTAGTGTGAATTTTTTGTTATCATTCCAACCAAAACACTCAAAGGGTGCAATTCTTCGGATTAAGTATGTTGATCTATAGTGTAGACATCTATGTATGAATTAGTCATATAGCTTCCCTCTGGAGTCAAAGGAAAGAAATATGTATTTCTGAGATGTGATGCATCTGAACCTAATGTAGACACCAAAACCAGCCCAGATATTCAAATTCAAACTGTAAATTTGCCTGTTCTCCATTGACTCAGAAAGGAGCATGGGGGTCTAGCTCACCCATGGCTTTCTCATACATATTTCCACACCCACAGCTAGTTGAGATTAATTAGCACTGTGCCAGCTGATGCTGTAGAATGACAAACCTCTGAGGTGTCCTGCCAGTTAGAGTAATCTGGTTGCCTTCAGATTAAAACATGTGATGAGGCAATCTTCTTTTAATATGCCAGAAGTTATGATCTAAGGTAAGTGAAGTACTGTAGATATTCATACTATGATCTTGGCATTGTCCTAATTCCGTTCTCCACAGCCACGCTCTTCTGCAGGAGGCTCCCCGCTGTGCAATACTGGCTTACAGATAGTGGCATTTGAAATGCAGTTCAGATTAACATCAGTCTTCCTGCATAAACATTTTGCTTCAAATATAAATATTTCACTGCAATACTGATTGATGCAGATGCAGTAAAAATGATCAGGGACATTCATGTGTTTTTTAAAGTTGAGTACTCCGAAGTAAGAAAACTAATTTATCAGTTCGTTAAGCACTCTGAGGAACTACTCCACTGAGGCTGTAGCTGCCTGCCTCTGACCTGTGCTCATAAAGCTCACAAGCTGAGTGCCCCTTTTCTCCTTGGTTTCTCAACAGTGTGCATTTGGCAACTGTTATGTCTAACTGTTAAAATGAAATTATTATGCTATTTCGTATTTCTCATTTTCATCAAAAAGGATTAGTTTATAATCCTTACTACCATTTCATTGAACTAACAAAGCTGGTTTTCAACTGCAACAAAAAAAATCTAAAAAAATATTATTCTTTATGACTACAAGACAGATTGATTTTCCCTTCCCAATTTGTTTAAAACAAAAATCATTCTAGGCTTAACATTACAACTTGCATAGAAGCTTTTGCCACTTCAGGGTATTTTTATCATTCTATTACTCCCCTAAAGTATAATCCTGGGAAACTTTAAAAAGCGCAAGCAGAATGGCAATGTATCACAATAGTGTATAGAAACTGTATATCCATAACAAGTTTGCTAGTGCAATGATAAACATGGTATGAATATGTTTGTACTTGAAAATGTTTTCCTAACATTGTTTAAAGACACAAAGGTTTAAGATGTGTGCCTAAAACTACCTTTCTGAGAGCTTAATCATCTATAAACACCTCAAAACAACTTAATATTTGGCTTTATAATGTATGACATCCAAACTGCATTACTCATACTGCTTTCACCGACTACAGAGTCACCAGTATTAGACTGCCAAGGTCTCTTTTCTTATGATTTAATCAAGATTTGACATTAAGGAAGACATTCTGTATTTATCATTTGTTTTAGTGTATATTAGGTTTTCAT
This sequence comes from Aquila spilogaster, assembly GCA_024606505.1. Classification (NCBI taxonomy): domain Eukaryota; kingdom Metazoa; phylum Chordata; class Aves; order Accipitriformes; family Accipitridae; genus Aquila; species Aquila spilogaster. The sequence goes on along the minus strand of JANHGO010000063.1, from coordinate 73,003,742 downwards.
AGAGGTGGTTTGAGCAGAAATGAAGCTGTGTTGTTCAGCTTCCACCCACTCATCATATATCCAAAGCGGTTTTCTAAGCAGAACATGATATTGTTGTCTTCTGTAGGCATCTATAATTGTCCACTGGTTGAGGCATACAGAAATTCAGTTTGCCTCCTTAGCATGTCTTCCTACCCAGGGTGTTTTTTCCTTCTTGTGGAAATAGATGGAGTAATGTAAATGTATAACAGGACTGAAATACTGAAACAAAAAGCAGAATTGGGCATTTGCTCTGAATTCCAATTTTCCTGTTCAAACAATCTTTCTACAAATGTCTGTGGCACCTTTCATTTTGTTTTCTGTCCTGCTCTGTGTTTTGTATCAAAAGGATCACATTATGTTATAAAATATATAAAATGTCACTGCTGAAATGGAGTATTTTCCAGTAACTACTATTATAATAGTGTATTTCAGTGTCATTTGTCTCTATACACAATGAATAACTGAGAATGTGAGACAGCTGTTTAAAAATACAGGTATTTGTAGCGGTAGCCCTTACAAGAGTTATAGTCTTTTCCATGTCTTGAGTTTTAGCTTATTTTTGCTCAGGATTTTCTCTGTAAAATGGTTACACAATAATAAATCATGTGTTGATTTTACTGATCAATAAAACCCCCACCAAAACAGTTGTGAGGAATGCTTATCTCATGCAATATGTAGCAGACCAGTGAACAACCAACCAGTTCGGTATTCAGTGAAAGCGGAAGAGCAGGATGAGAGGTATGTGTCATCAGTGTTCCTTTTAAAATGCCTATTACTCGGATAAAGCTTGTAACACCAGATCCCACTCATTACAGACATCCAGAGAAAAGATAGAACTGTTCTAATTATGCTGTGCATAGAGGAGCAACTGGATGTATTCGCCAGTCCGGAGTGAGGCACTGGAAAATGTGGGTAGTTGCTAGGCTGCTGCTGCCTTGTGACACAGGCTCAGGAAATTGTGCTGATCAATCGCACAAGAAAACTTATCTCAAACCTCTCCCGCACAGAGTCCTATTTCAGTACCTGGGGCCTTGAAAAATGAAAAAGAAAAAAAAAAAAAAGTGCATAGCAGCAAATGCTAAAGGAAAAATAGCCAATTAAATGCTAATATTCAATTCTGGGTCATGGACTTCATTTTATGCAGTCTAGCAAGAAATGGTTTGTAACATTTTGGGAAGATGAAGCTTGAGGTATTTTCAGTCTTGGGTTGGATTTTACTGCACATGAAAAAAGCTGCAATGGACTCTATGTAGCTACAGTGTGAGCCATGCCAAATTCAGCTGAATTATTTATGTGAGCATTTTATGACTAAATACTGTCATCCACTTGGGATGTCAGTATCAACAAATATAAAATATCTAATTGGAGGCTCAACTGGATTAGCAGTTATATTAATACAAACCCCTGTCACTCCATCTGTGGGATTCAGCAGTACCTGTAGATCTCTTCACTTGCTACGTAAAGTCACTTTGCCGTAGAGTAATGGCAGTGTGCAGACTTAGTGGATCATCTACTGCTAAGAAACCACTTCACAAGGGTACAATCACCCATGTCAGAAACTACAGCAACAATTCAGAGGACAGCAGTGATCAATACATCCTTCCAAGGCAGCAGATTCTTATCTAGGATTTCACTGGAAAAGGACTTTATTAAAGTTTATCACAAAGAAACTCTCCTTCAGTTTTCTCCAATTTTTCCAGACTTACAGGGACAAGATGACCCTAAGAAATTCTAGGAGACTGCAGGTTTAGTCATCACAGATGTTGCTAAACACAACCCCCACAGATCTATGCCACTTTTATGTGTTTTTGTGTTTATTTGCCATTCTGCAGATAGATATGCTTTTGTTTTCAGCAGTGTTTTCAGGCAGTGACAGTACTGCAAATAGTAATGTAAGTTTTCTGAAGAATGGAGAAGTCTCTTTTTTTTATAATTGAGGTAACAGACTGAATATATGTAATATACACTTTTCAGATATCCTGTGAACCACAAAAGGGGCTCCTCATTTATACAGTACAGGTAGACCAGAGAGGGACAAGAAATCATTCCCTGCAATGTAAATGATGGAGTGTGACACAGTGTGTCACAGGGTGATGAACAATGCCATTTGAAAATTCATCCCTGTAATTAAGTCAAGCAATTCTGAATAGGAATTGACCTTTAGAAATCATGAGCTATTTATCCATATTTCAAAGAAAAGACTGAAATTATTGGCATTTATAAATTGGACACAATTTACATTTTGGCAGCAATAGCAGTATGAGCAGGATGGAGACATAACTGCACTGTTAAATAGGTAAAACAAGCAAGTATCCTCGTAAACCAAGGAAAAGGAATAGATCCATAAAAAAGAAGTTCTGATTATGAGATGCAGAGAATTAACACATGGTATGAATTCTTCTCAGCCTCGTGCCCCTGTGGTTCCTGGCACACACATTGAGGGTTTAAAGAGCTTTATCCATCTGCAGTATGAACAGGTCAGTCTGTTCTGAGGCAGCTGGAAATTACATGTCGTCCTGAGAAATCTCATATAATTTTCCCCAGTTGCAGCCAAACCTAATACAAGGCAGTTAGAGAATATACAAAATAATCCTCCCTTTCTAGGTTGTAGTCTAAGTGATGTGCAATACATATATCAAACTAGAATATTGCCTAAAACAGTTCTGTCCAAAAGAGGTGAGTCTCAAAAGCGAGAACCTTGAAAGCCAGAGATTAAAGGGCACAGTGGCTGATGGCCATGCCCATTGCCCATGCGCACACACCTACACACACTCATCCATATTCTGCCTCTCTCATGGAAAATAGTCTTGACTTATTAAGTAAGAAGGAACTGTAGCTGGATGCATTATAACATTTGTTTTCCCTTTGAAGGTATTGTAAGGATTCTAAAAATATAAAGATGGGACTTGAAGACCACTCATAGCAATAAAAAGACAGCTAGGGAGTGGCTATGGTACAAGTATACTCCATGTATGGTCCATCATTTGGATATTTATATGGATAATCTGCAATGAAGATAGTACATGTATCATTGTTGCCATAGTTACAGTGGCCTTGTGGGGCACCTATTGTATCACTCTTGCACTTATTTACTAGAAAAAGAAGCAATTTCATTTATTATTTATATGACTCCTGTTTCTTTTGCCACTTCATCTCCACTCTGCACTACCATACAGTCACTTCACTTTCCCACAGTTCTTTGAACATGGCTTGTATCATTTCAGATTGGACAACCATGAAAATGGCACAAGATAATTTTCTACTGAAAAATATAAAGCATCCTATGATCTTATGTGAATATGAATTCCAGACTGTGCTTTTTTTTCTTTGGATAAACATAAAATACTGTATTCTCAACATGATATTCAATTATTTTCCAAAAGTGAGAGGAAATACAACTGAGCTCAGTGGCTGGATCACATGCTATAAAGTAAATAAAGTAATTGTTGTATTTATTGTTTTAGTCTTCAGTAATTCAGCCTTCTCTTGATGCAAAGTTCATGACAGTCCTCAGGAATCATACTGATTTAATGCTGGTTTACTGACATTAACAAAGATGTACTTGTCCTGTAGTTGATGTCTTGGGAAGATAAAGCAGACAAATAAGAAAATGCTTCTTTTAGTTATTTTGGGGTTTATAAACTTAAAATACTTGTTAAATACATTACAATATAGTTGCCCACAACGCTGACTAAAACAATAGCCTAGAAAATAAATGCAAAATAATTGATTACAAATAATGTTCCACATTGTTCAGCACAGCATTGCAAGCCACCTACGTTCTACAGAGTGAGCAAAGGAAAAGAAAAGTGACTGTGCTTTTTGGACAGTGCTGTGCTGAGACATGTGATGGAGAGAGAAGGGGCTCTGGGAAAGTGTGGTGCACGGGCTCTGGGGGATGCATCTGGCCACAGCTCAAAAGCTGGAAGCTTGAACAGTGCATGGCCAGAGAGGGGCTCTAAAAATCCTCCCTTTCTTTTTTATTATATTGACAAGAATATACAGTCAAGAATCATTTCAGCAGCTGAGAATGGCATTTCTCACTCAGGCAGGTGGCAATCCTCCTGGTTTCACTGTGGCCTCTGTCTGGGCACAGAGTTTTTTGGCACTGACTGTCTTACTGATTTATAAAATGATTTGCTCTGATCCTTCCTATATTAAGTAAAAGTGTATTAAAAATACCAACAAAAAAACAATGGCACATGCACCTGAGAAACAGATTCCTAGTGGCTGGAAGAGTCTAGGCTCCAACATACAGGGTATTACAAGAGAGCAAATTTCTTTTTTGGGGATACCAAACCAAGATACATTACTGTGCTCCCCAGCAACAGCACTAAAACTGCAGGTGCCGGTGCCCTTGCCCCAGTCAAGTTCCAAGCTCCTGCAGAGGTGCACGCCCAGGCTGCACAGGTTGTTTCCCCCATACAAAATTAAAGTATGCTTTTAATATGGACAGAAGTACTTAGCCTTAATTCTGGCATGAACTGGTAGTAAGAGCAGTGAAGGTATGGCAGCACAACCTTCAGAACAGCACAGCAAAAAACCTTTTTCTTGCTATGTTCAAATACCCTTTTGAAAGTCACTCCCCTAAATTATCAGTTAAACCATTTCTCTCATCTTGCTGTAGCATTCCAAGAGCCTGAACTTCAGCTGAGCTACTTAATTACCATCAGATGACAGCCTAACCCCATTTGGTTTTAATCTTTCTCTAAACATGGGACCCATCTCCTATGGAAACATGTTCAAGAGTTTCCTCCAAACTAAACCCGCAACTCCAGGGTGATCTTCCAACATAGAACAAGACCACTTGAATTTGACAGCCACCCTTTTAAATCTAATGTCACGTCCTGGATTCAGGCTGAACAAGGAGTTCATTCCCCAAGGATGTCTGTGGTTGCCTTTGCGGCATATCGTCCTGTCCTGTCCGATTTACTGGGAACATAATACAGGAGAGGAGCCATTACAGGTAGAGCAACATTGGCAGCCCAGGAGCAGCAGGCTGCCACCCAGGACAGTTGTCATCTTGCCTTGCACAGCCCTCTTCAAGCACGCTCTTAATCTAGGCTGCAAACACATATTGGTGTCACTTACTTGACACTAAGCTGGAAAGAGCTATGAGGGCTGCTAACCTCAGCAGCGTCTGATTTCATGTGTGAGTAATAAGTCCATATTCCCTAGAGGGAGATGAATGCTAATGGCTTGAAACTAAGAGGTGCTGAGCATTTAAAGCCTCTGCTGAAGTCATCTTCTAGGACTGAAGGCACCCTAACAATTATGGATCCTCCCACTCCTCCTGGGATCAGGACATAAATAAGGTTCTATATTTTTCTGTAGTTAATAAAGGAGCTCCACTGTCTTCTACATAAAGGAAAAGTAATAATATGGTGTCATTTAGATGACTGCTTTGTACTGTTCAAATGAGCTAATCTCTTCTGCAGTGAAACAGTATCAAAGGGTTATAAACAGTCCATCTAATACAGTGAACACACACTGTGAATTTCCACATATTTGTCAAGTCATATCAAAGTTTAGCTAAATGTAATCCCACGTCTCTTGCTGGTTATTGGCAATCCTTGAATGTGTTGATTAAGAAATAAATGTGTTTGAGACAATAACAACTGATTCCTGAGTTTCAAGAGTGGTAGCTAAAAGGACTTTTCTGCACAGTTTTTTCTCCCCCCAATTAGCAAAAACTAAACTGCTCAAGCAAAACATTTCCAATTAATCTCCCATTCAAACAAAAAGTATTTTGAGAAAGGTTCAACTTTTTCTGTGAGATGTTTCACCTTTTAGTGCAAGACAATCCAGCACTTGGCGTTTTATATAACTCATATACAAAAATTAAAAAAAAACACAATACCTTAACATTTGATATGGCATAGTCAACAATCCTGATCCCATTTTATTCCTAATCTCTGGATTTGAGGCCATTGCATATATAGAGGAATCCTCTTCCCTAGCTCTTTTGTTATTGCCTATTCTTTCAGGTATCACTCAAATGCTATCAAAATTTTTACTATTGAGAAAGAAATAAATCTTTTTTTTGTCCAGCTGAATTGTCTTAGATTCATAGCTTCCAATTTTACCAAGAGAACAGATGCTACAAGCAATATTATAATGTTTTTAACAGACAGAACCTCAGAGGAACAGAGTCAAGAAGGAAAAGACTAAGGGAGCATTATTTGCATTCTTCTACTCTCTTTTCTCTCTCAGAACAGCCACAATCAGTAAGAGGTTTATGGTCAGCATATTCACTGAGCTTAATTAGGTATTTTCCTGTCCCACATGAACCTTCAATAGTGGGAAGCCCTCTCAGTGGGGAATTTCATTCAGTCCAAGGTGCCCATAACCTCTACTTTGCCAGAAGACCAGTGCAAACCCATAAATGGGCTGCCGAGATTTCTGCAAGGCTCTGGGATGTGTGCATGTAGGAAGACCTTCACACCAGTCTCAACAAATGTCACACAGACCCATATAGCTAATGCTATCGGTGACTTCTTTGTAAGGCTTGGGGACTTTATACAGTGCAGTGCCACCAGAAATCACAAGCTCTCACTGTTGGAAATCCTAGCATTATAAAGACATATCAGCACAAACTAAAAGTAAACTATAACTTTTTCCATGATTTTCAGTGGTGTTAAGTGCTTGCAGCTCCTACTAACTTCAGTCAGATTTGTGGGTACTCAGCACTTCCACAAGTCAAGTTATTTAACTTGAAATTTTCTTGCTTTTGTCATTTTTTAAATATCCTTAATACTAGTGGCACATCTGTACAAATATGATAGTACAACAGAAGTAGGTTTTGCTTTTGGCTATATGACCTACTTTGGAGCTACTTTCACAGTCAATTATTCTTTTGGCTTCTCTATCATTTTACAGTGTTAAGACTTTTTTTTTTGTGTTTTTTTTTTAATTAAAACCTAATATTTTATTATCACAGAGGAAAAAAAAATTTCTGGCCCCAAACTGCCAAGGAATTGCGACTATATGAGTGAGATATCATGAATAAGAAGTGAGCCAATGTTTTTAAGGCTTCAAGACACAAATTAGGCTTCTCCATTATTATTGAATCTGAAAACCTTATTCTAAAACACTCAGTAGTGAGAAGCTTCCATAGAGGTCAGTGGGAGTTTCTAAGCACTGAGTGTTTTTGAAATTGAAGTTATATATTGACATGTCTGAAATACTGATTTAGGCTCTTGGCGTAGCTTTTCAATGTGAAAAATTCTGTTATGATTTGTGAGAACTTGCAGGTGGCAGCTGAGAAATTGCTCACTGTTGCAATATAACTTGAGAAATTAACTTTTGGGGGGGGAAGTATGTTATCTCATCGGTTCCTGCTTTACAATCAGAAGTCAATATGGTTGTAAAATGTCCTTTTAAAGTGATCATTAAAGGTATAACTTAGTGGGTTCAAAAGTTACAAAATATAAATCTCAGAAATTACTTCCATATTTTTCTCTTGACTTGTATTTTTATTAATAAATTGAATAACTACTATACAAACAAAAATGAAAATATCACATGAGCCAGTGTGATGGGTCAGTACATAAGTTAGAAGGCCAGAAGACATCTGTGCGATCACCCTGTCTGCGACCCTTTGCAGTCACATTTCTGAAAGTAAATCCTCTGTGCATCCCCAGAAACATCTGCTTGGCACGTGGTTCTTAATGTAGGGAAGGAGGCAGAAAGCTAAGGAATATAAGCCTTCCTGGTAAAAGCCCACTTCTCCACCAGTGGGCTTTTACCTGTTTCAGATACTTCCTTCTCCTCACATTTCCCTTTTGGTTCACATAGGCTTCTCAGGGACCCACCCATCCCTGTTCTGAAAATATTTTCTGAACTCCAGCTTGAGAACCGCAGTTTGAGACACGTGGCAGAGGTCAGAAAAATTCCTAAATTCATTCCTGCTTAAACTAGGGCTTCCCTTTGAGAAAACAAACAAACAAACAAAAAACCACCACAACAAAAACACCCAAACCAAAGTGGAGGGAAAATAGTCAAGGGATAGAGAATTCACCACAGTGCTTTGTAAAACCCTTCCCACGGTTAACTGCCAGCAAAGTTAAGAACCTGCAGCTCATTTCTAGTGCTCCAGCCACTGGATCTAGTTATATTTGTCTTCTAGGCTCAGATGCACATCTAAGTTTCACTCCCCCATGTCAATATTCATCAGCTTTGGTCAAGTGCCCCATTAACCTTCTCTTTGGCAACTTCTCAAGCATTTTACTATGTAGCACATTTCCAGGCTTCTAATTACAGTCTCCTCTGCACCCACTCTGATCTATTAACATGCTTCCTGACCTGGAGACACCAGATCTGAACTGGTAATGGTCATGTAATATACCAGAGGTGGGTTCACGCACACCTATACCAAACAGAGATGTAAAATTATCTTCATGTTTCTTACTCAATTTTCTCCTAAATCATGACAGGAGTACATTAATTCTTTTGGACAGTGACCTTGTGAGCTCAATAAGAACAACTTATAATCAGATGAATAGCTGCCAAAAACTGCACTCTCTGTTCAAGACTACCATGTACAGAGTTCATATACTTCTTATTAAAGAGTTTTTTATTTGATGCAGGTCACGAATTCTGATCAGCTTCATAAATGATGTTCTGTCCTATTTGGCAATATCAAATTGTATCCAGTACCACTGTTTTCCGTAAGACCCTGGCATATTTCTTTGTAGGTAATGTGACCCTTAAAATGCTAGGTAATTTCACAGCTATTTCAGTCTCATCTTGCGTTATACGGTACTGTTGTTACGGAGCTTATGTTGAAAATACCATTGTAGTAGCAGATTAACATTAATACCTTCTTCACACATTCTCTGACATTAATTTTGTACCTCAAGTCTCTCACAGGAGAAAGCACTTGACAAGAAGAAAATATTATAAATTAATGAAACAGAAAGAAAGGGACCAGATAGAAGGAAAAAAAAAAAAAAAGAGAGAGAGAATTTGATTTAGATGCCTTGGTTCATTTCATAAGAAATGGAGAAATGTGGGCCCCTGAGACTGCCTGGAACTGACAACTGCCTGAAAAACAAGTAGGCCAGTTGGTAGAAAATGCCAGAGAGGGGACTATATTTAAAATTCATTCTTTCTCTTAAACATATGCCTTAGTTGCTTATACATACACCTTAGACTCCTATATACAAGTAGATTTGTAACTAGAAATCAATTCACTTGGACACCTCACTTGTATAATTGGTACAAAGGAATGCCTCATGGTCCTTTTAGATAGGACCAGAGGAGGGTTGCCCATTTTCCATATGTTGGTTAAAGCCCTCATCCAGAATGGGTCTTAGTCCTTGACCGTATGGGATTCACACCTGCATTTTCTGCTTCCCAGACAGGCATTTCACTGCATGAGTCACGCTTTCAGCCAACTTTTTAATGTAAATTGCATATACAGCCCCAGAAACAAAGGCCTTTACTCAAGTCACAGCATCCTCGGCTGGATACTCCAATCTCTGTGCCAGAAAGTCCAGATTTCATATTTCATCTGTGTCTGTGCCCATACCTTGAGGCTGCAGGGCAGTGCCAGTTAAATAAGCAAGTTGGAGCAAACCCAGAATATAAGGCTAATGTTAAGGATGTCTGAAAAAAAGGGAGTCATTCCTTTGAATGTCTTCTATTGCCTGGATAAGGGATGCTCTCTTTAGCCATGATGTCGCGATCTGCCGCCGAGGCTGTTGTGGAAAAGGCATAAACACCAGTTCGGATCAGGTGCCGCACTAGCTTCTGCAGCCAATGCCAAACACGATTCAAGCTTCCCTACTAACCCAGGCCTTTAGGGGTCATAGGACATCCAATGTAGGACCTCTACATGGTCAAATATGGGATGGAACGAGCACTTAGGGAATGATCCCTTAGCCAGCATGGCAATCTTGGTTTCCTTAGTAAGGGGAGAAACAGCCACTCTTTACCTGTTTTAGAGATGGAGTAAGCTATTTTCCTGAAATGCCTGTCAATCTCTGTTGACTAGAGTGACTAAAGTTAAATGAAATAAACATCCTTAGGCTACCACCTCAGCTGCAAGACAGGTGAACTTCAGGCACAGAAGGAGCTTTCTGAGAAAAAGCTTAGCTTCTCAAGGAGCTAATTGGGTTAGGCAGAAGTCTTTTCATTCTCTCATATTAATTTAGATGTTTATGTTTTCCCCTTATGTTGCCCTGTTGATACCTAAATGATTTTTATTCAGAGTTTGTCCAGATTCTCTAGGCAATGTAACAAAGACAAGACAATTTCTTTGTCCCTTGAAGCACTAAATTAAGCTAAAACAGCATGACAAACTAATGTTCTTTTCTAGCAGATCATTCTTAAGCACCTTCATTATTTTATTTCTGTATTGTACTATACAATAGTATCCTATTTTCTGAGCTGAATTCTGTGGAGCTCAGTGTACACTGTTTAAGTGAGCTTAAGGATGTACTTTGACAATCACTGATGTTACCCTCCATATGACCCAGCTGTTACATGACAGAGGATTAGTGTCCTCATAATTCCCATTTTAAAAGTTAAAATGGATTGAATGGAACAGGTGCTGCATTATTTGTGTTGATCTTTGTTCTGCTGTACCTCTTTTTATCTTGTCCAAGCTATATTATCGAGGGCTGCCTAAAAAGAAATGCAATTCTAAAGCAAGAACTTGACTGATTTGTGGACATGTCTAGGGTAGTCTTTAGTTTTCATACTGGAAAAAAAATCAAGTTTCTTTCCATATTTTTTGTTGTTTGAACAAAATCTGAGAAGTGGAAAACTCTTATCTCCTGATTTAAATTACAAGAAAAGAAATAATGAGGATTAATCTCTTATTCTCAGCAGGTGAGATGCTGATATCTGACTTTTGTAGAATGAAGTTTATCTCATCAGTATAAATTTACAATTTTTGAAACAACTGATTCATATGAACTCCATGTATCAGATGAACATCTAACTTTTTGATTGCCAGTCTCCACAATGAAAATTAACAATGATATCTCTCATACATTTCCCCTTAGAAAAGGTGAATTTTTATCTGGGAATATTGCACAAGCAGCAAATATCTTAGTCAATTCCTCAAGAATATACCAATAATCTGAACTGATTTTAGCTTTAAGAAAACTTTGGTGACTGTAAAATTAATATATAAACATAACTCTATTTGTTTATTATACTATTACCTGAACCTTGAGTTTGTCTCCAAGATTAAACAAATTCAGTAACTGGGACTGTCGGTCCCCACTATTCTAGCAACTTGCTGTGCTGGAGAGGAAGCAAGTGTATTATATATACATACAGAGTCAATTTTACTTGTTTCTTCAAAGGATAACTTCTATCATCTCTGGATTTGGTGATTGGGATTATAGTTTTTGCAGTTCAAAGGTTACCTTCTTTCTAAACTAGAATTCAGGTGGAACTCAAGATTTCTGGACAAGAAGTGTTCCTTTCAGCTCTATTTAGCATGCGTGGCAGTGATTCTCTTGATTTGCCTGATAAAATCCGCAAGGAAGCAAACATATCCAAGTTTTCAGAAGTCAGAACCATCTGTGATCATATCTGCCATTAAAACAGCATCATCTTCCCTCTCCTCTGGTTTTTGCAAGACTTCCAGCTGGAAGTTCTATGCATGCTTTTTGTCCATCAAGAACTGTCACATCTGGCTAATTAATCTGAAGTTATTATTGCCAGAATGTTCCTCCTCTGAACTACAGGGTTATTATTTTTGCCTTTTCTATTTGTTTCTCAGTAGATTTTTTCTCACTTCAGATCAAACTTTCTGCTTACTTGGGACCAGTTAGAGCTTTTGCTGTCAGTCCCGAATAAGTACTGTGTTTTGATACACAAAGTCTCAACTCTCTGTGGGTTCTTCTTTTACTCTGAGGAGAAAGTCTACAGAAAGACATGAGTTCCTGTTGTTTCAAAATCCAAATTTGGCTAGTTCTTTTAGCCAGCAGGCAGGAAATACAAAACCACAAACTCTGGCCACTTTCTCCTTCTTTGTTTGTATGATTGGGCCTTAGGAATTATGTTTTGAGATTTGGATGCCATTTAGAACAAAAAGCTTGTGGGAAATTGGACCTTTAAAAGGTCTGTCACAAAGAAGGCAAAATATTTTATTATTTTGCTTTGGTTTGTTTTGTTTTTTACACAAAATAAAGCAATAAAGTACCAGTATTAAACTCCATTGGGGGTTAAATAAAAGTATATTTATCTTAGTGATTCATTTCCCTCACTCTGGGCAAAAGACAGGCCAATGCCCCAAACCTCTTCAGCATGTGAAAGATTGGGGTTTTCCTTACAACTAACAGGCAGTGAGTCATAAAAATGATTAAACTATCATTTTCCTGCTGTGAACACAAAAAGCAGAAACTGCAGCATTTGTGAACCTGTCAAAGGGTTAAAAACCATAAAGATGAGTTAAAGAAAAAATAGGAAGTAGCCATGCAGCTAAAAAAATTTGATGCAAAGCATATAAAAAATACTTGCATCTTGGCTACCAAAGATCTTTTATTTTTTTCCCCAGCTCCAACGCTTAGTTTTCTTCTTTGCATCCACATTTTTATTTTGGTTGATTTATTTTGTTTACTTGCTTTTTAAATAATCCTGCAGCATATTTCCCAGCATTTATGCAATATACTTGGAAAGAAGCAAATTAGAAATGGTGACAATGTGCCATTTCCAAAAGAATAAAAGGCGGAAAGTAAGCTACTTCTAATTAGCATATAATTAATTAACAAATGGAAGGAAGGGTGACAAATCCTAGAACAGCTGGTTAAAGAATGAATAGTTCAGGGCTAAAGACAGGACTGTCCTGTGCTTATGGAACTGACAGTGACAAACCTACTGGAAATTAATACTACAAAAAGTGGAAAGGGTGAATAACAAAGGAGTTGGAAAAAAAGATGCTTCTGAAGCAACCATTTTGGGGAATTATATAATACCACCATTTCACATCAGCACAACCTCACACTTTCCAAGTTAGAAACAGCAAGGCAGAGGTACAATGAAACTCAGGGTATTTAGAAACCAAATCTTGCACAAAATTCTTCTATAAAAACTACTTAATCCCTGAAGAGAATTATTGCTCAGGTCACAACATTGTAATTTTAGATATGTAGAAAAAACTGAAACCTTTAGTATAAATATCAAAACCTTTTTGCTCTTCTTCATATACTCTCTTGGTATTATGCTTATTCATATAAGAGTATCTAAATTTTTGTTCACTTAATCATTCCTATGAAATACCAAAGGAAAAACTCTTCATACCATGGTTCAGGATGTTAATATTCTAAACGCGTATTTATACCCCTAAACAGAAATATTCTGATGTCTCAACAGTAAGCATTCATAAACCCAGTAAAACAGTAAAAGTTGCTCTGTAGCTTTGTAACTTTTTATTTAGATGTCCAATAATAGACACCCACAATCATTATTTTTAGGCTCTAGGCCAAACTCATCAAGCTACTGAACTGTCTGTGTAGCACTAGATTTCTCTTTCCTCTGACTTGTAGGGAGGCCACAGATAAGCTACACCACAAAACAAAACAAAACAAAACAAAACAAAACCCTCTCACAATTCCTAGAAATTAATCAGGGAAAAAAGTTGTTTCTAAATGTTTCTCTAATACCAGATTGTATTCTAGAATATATTATTGCCCCAGTTTACCAGAAATCTATCTTGAGGAAGAGGCATTTTGCCAAGAAAACATCAAAGAAACAAAAAACTGCTTGGATCGCCAGCTTTAGTTTTTAATCCTAATGTTTGTTGCAAAATTTTCATGGTTTTGGTATGGGTAGTAAACCTCACTGGTACTACAGTACACCACCACAATTCCTTTGAAGAAGCACGTCTGATCCAGCATGCAGAAAAGAAATGGCAAAGAAACTAGGTGGGAAGTCCTTGAGATCTTCTAGGTTGGAAAGCACAGATGGATCAGAGAGCCTCTGACACAGAAGGAACTTCTGAAGGAGTCAACAGCCCTGGAAATCTTTTAAGAAGAGAAATGGCCTTCACTGGGAATTCAAATTGTCCCCTTCTGTGTCTTTAAGAAAGAGTAAAATGGGAAAGTGAAGGAGAAGGCATTAGATATGCAACATAACTGGCAGAATGAAATACTTTATACATAGTTTATTCTACAGAGATTCAGATGCATATTTGCAAAATAAACTCTTCATAGCTGAATAAACACTGTACATTCAGATTCTCAGCATCACAGATGGCACTTCTCTACTATTTCTATAGCTGTACTACAACAGTAATCTTACAGCACACAAAAGCATGAGACTTGCATTAGTACACATATGAAAAGCAGGACCAGCCTAACAGTGCAGAACACCTTTCATTGAAAGTTATGTGATGTGTTCCAAGAGATTTTTTCTTAAAGATGTTGACCTCTCGGTAGAGTGAGCAAAAAACTAAAAGGCTGTTTGCAAACGTTAATAGGAACATAAGAGGCATCATGAACTCCAGCTGAGACTAAAGCAGTAGAGAGTGATCTCTGAGGTATTTCAGTATCCAGAAGAATTGAGCACTGTGCTGGGGAATCACAGCTGATACTAAACAGCATGTATCCAGATGTATTCCTGCTTTTGCCCCATCCAGGTGGAGCGTGCCAGTTGGCCCAGACTAAAACTGTGCCAGAAGTGTGCTGGCAAACAGTGTGGACAGCCACATACACACCAGTGCCTGTGTCCATGCCTCTGCTCAAAGCAGTGTGTTGGTGGCTCTGCTATTATGTAAGTATGTACTATACTCATTCTATGCAAGATTAATGTTTTTGCACAGCTACCTTGAAAGAAAGCCATCAAGTGTCAGGCAAAGTCAAGCCAATGTTCTTCCTAAATGTATATGTAGCATGACACCTAAGATTTTCTTTTCTTCTTGACAAACTCCTGCCTCATTCACCATACAACTTCCCATTTTTTGAAAAAGCGAAGTAGCCACTCTGGAAACTGCCTCTCCTGCACAACCTATAGCTGTAATGATTTTGTAAGAGGGAACTGATAGCAAATACGAAAGTTTTGCTGTTGATACTAAATTATTCAGCACAGTAAAAACAAAATCCAAATGAGAAGAATTATTAAAGGGTGTTAGGTTATTGGGGAGCTAGGCAATACAATGAGGGTGTTATTTATTTATGATAAACATAAAGCATTGCACATGTGGAAAAGTAATTCTAACCATACATCACTGACAGTCTCTAGATTAGCTGCTGCCCCTCAGACAAAAAACTTTAGACTAACTTTAGCAGTTCAAAGTATCAGGTCAGTACTAAATAACAGAAAAAAAACCCCAAAACACCACACTATCAAATTTGGAAAAAACAGCAAGAGAAGGAAAGAGTGAAGAACAGAAAACATGCATATGATATTGTGAACTGGTGATGTACCTTCATCTTGAATGGTTTGTGTATTCCCCTCTCCCTATCCCATCTCAGGAAAGGATATTATACAACCAGAGAAGTCAAGATGAGAGTTACAAGGCGAGACGACTATGCAGAGAGAGATTACATAGAGTAGGACTCTTCAGCCTTGAAAAACATAACTGAAGTGGACTACAGCAGATGTACAGGGTATCACGAGTACCTTGGAGAACACAAATAGAGAATGACGCTTCTCATGGTAGAAAACTATGAGCCATCACAAGAAATTAGCAGGTGGAAGGTTCAAAGCATTCAAAATCCATTCTTCAAACAGCACACTGTTCAAGTATAGCATTCATTGCCATGGAAGATAGCCGAGGCCAAAAGTTTACAGGGGCTCAAAAAGCAGTTAAATAAATCAATCAACATGTATGGTCTGGGTCCAGAAATTTCTTCAGTCCAGAAATTTCTAAGCCACAGACCACTGGGAGAATACACTCCTATCAATGCCTGTGGATCCAGGACCTTATACTTCTCCAGGTATCAGAAGTTCAGTCTTGGAGGAACCACAGGGACCCACTGCAGCCATGCATATGTTCTTCTCTCTTGAAAAAATCTTCATGTGTACTGAATGAGGTGTTTCAGCCATTTTAGACAACAACTTCATCCCCATAGCCTGAAGCTATGGAATCATGGAATCATAGAATCATAGAATGATTTGGGTTGGAAGGAAACTTAAAGATCACCTAGTTCCAACCACCTATCACATGGTCAGACACTTTGTGAAGACCCCTGCAGAGTATAGCCCAAGACAGGAGCTGTGAGGTGTTGAGGACAGCCCAGCTAATTTCCAGGGGGGGGCAGTTTTTGTGAGCTAGCAGCAGCAGAGGATGCGAGGCTACAGTGATCTCCAGAAAGGATGACTTCAGGGGATTTGGCTGTTAGACTCAAGCAAATCCACACTGAGATCTGCAAATTTTCTAAAGTAATTTCCTGGGCCCAGAAGAAGACATGCTGGTGTTACAAACAGCCACTTCTTGTTGCATTTCTTTCCCTGCTCTAAAAGGGGTGTCCTAAAAGGAGACTTAAGCTGACTGAATCAAATTTTTCCATAATGTTTGCAAACAAAATATTTCTTTCTTTTGTCTCATGATTCAGGAAGGTAGAACTATTTTCATTAAAACAGTTTTTCAAGAAAATTCAGGCTTAGGTTGTGCAGAATTTCAGACTAAACATTTCCAAGTGTGGCAAAGCCATAAGCAGTGAAATAGGTTTTTAAAATAGGATATTGCAAACAATTTGAAAACTCCTTAGTACTATTGGTCCTACCCTTCAGGTTAGGATGAACAAAGCTATGTGGGATACTTTTTTAATAATAAAAATGTTTTAATTTTGATTCTGATATCTGGTAGAAAGAATATTTGAAAATACCCATGAATCACAAAACTAGATTTTGAGACACCTTCGATCTCAAGTTGGTATGGCTGAGTGAGAAGAGTTCTTGCTTTGGAGAAAGCTATAGCTACTTGCACTTCTGACCCCCAGTAAGCAGTCCAGTATTTTAGGCTAATTTTCCACTAAAACTGAGTTTGAGTGAAATGCCAGGCTACGAATTAGAAGGACTGATTCTTTGCAAATAGCAAACACTATTATGGAGGCGGTACCCTCCAGCAGAATAGCTGAGCTGACAGCTGGGGATGATATTTTAAACTACTGCAACAAGATTTGCTCATCTGTCAAAGACCTTAAAGAAACCAAATAGCTGGCTGACTGGGAATAAGTCACCCTTCACAGCACTTCAGCATTTAGTTTCACCAGCTGAGGCCCAAGCTGCAAGCTATTTCCACTGTATAATACCATTCCCTGAAGCTATCAATTCTGAATGTCATATAAACAGCGGCAGCATTAGCGCAAGGATATTTACTGCAGCCTGGCTGAGGCTGGGCAACGGAGAAGGAAAGGGCTGGCATACATCGAAGTGATGGGAGGTGTTTGTTTCTCTCTGTTGCTCAGTTCCTGCAGCCAGGAGAGAGCTGCAGAGAGCAGGGAACACTTTTGCTTGTTTGCAATGCTGGCAGTTAAGGTGCTTTATGAAAAAACACCAGGGGCTACTATTAAAAGTAGGACTGCTAGTATATGCAGGAGGAACTGTTTTTTCTCCAGCATGCAATCTTGCTCAGTGAATTTGGGATGTAGGAATATCAGCCCTACGTGATAACTCAGACAACCTGAACAGGACAAAAGTAGCTTTGGCTCTCCCACCTACCCTCTCCCACTCTAGCTACATTGTGCATGGTTAAAAGTAGTGATCATTCAAATGTTTAGTTTCATTGCAGAATTTAACACTGAAGTACTCCTTATTCTACATCCTTTCCTATGCCCTGTGCCTCACTGGGCTTCCCAAACCATTCTTGGAGCTCTAGGTCCACAAAGGCCTTGAAAACTCCATAAAAGGCATTTGCATTCATCAAAGACATGACTGTAAATCAAAAGATGACAGTCTGTATTTCCAAACCACAATTATTTCATTTGATATTTTAGTTCCTGGTAATGTTGTTAGAAAAATTTCATTGTGAATCAAAAGCTAATACCTTTGTATTTTAAAAATAAATCATTGATATTTTAGTTCCTTGTATAAAAATTTCATCAGGAGTTTTTGTACATTCACATCTGCATAAAAAGGAGGAGAATTTACCTCAAAACAACAGAATTACTTTTCCTCGATTGTAAATCTATGACAGAAGAATAGGTTAAAGAAAAGCTTTTTAAATCAGTAGCACAATAACATCCTGTAAAAGATTTTAATTGTAAGAATACTTGTGGCTGACAGATTTCATGTACACTCAGCTGCAATAATACCATGTGGTTTTGTCATGCGCCCAAGCTCTAGGAAAAAAAGCAAGTGACCAAATCTTAACTAGCAAATTACCTTTAGGCATTAGAGTAACATTTTTATAAATATCACAGTTGACCACAACTTGGGTTCATGAAGTTAACAGATATCTTCTTCTGCCCTAGAATATACATCTTGACATTAACACTATCAAAGCTGAATGACAAAGTTAGACCTTAGACCCTTAAATTCACACATACATATATGTATATGATGTATGTATATTTTAATACTGGTTTTTATATAGTGAGAGACTTGACTGCCAATACTCAGGATATTTATAAGTAGGCCCTGGAATTCCTTAAACTTAGAATTTTGTTCCAAATTTAAGTATTCTATATTTTAATTCCAAAAAACTTCTAGCATTCCATAGATTTTGTATTTTTGTGGTATAATAGAAGTAGGAAGCCTGTGAAAGAAGAGACTGGCCCACTGACTATTCAATCAAGCAACAATCAAGCATATTGCTGAGAAGCAATGGTTTCTTTGTCTTTTCCTTTTTTCTTTTTTTTATAAGAAAAATAATGAAAAACAAGAATAAGTGTGAAAAGAATAATTTTTACAGATATTTCAAGCAGCAGCAATGAACTACTAGTCCTGAAGTTAATATAGTTCAGCATTCTGAAACAGATAAACTAAAATGGTTTATTTGTTATCCAAAATTTGAAATACCTAATCGAACACAATTGCTGCTCCAAAGTACTAACAGGTAGCAAATGTTTTTTCTATATTTTTAAAATTCCTCTTATTCAAGTGCATGAGACACAGAATTTTTATACCTGTACCTGACTGAAACAAGAATTAATACAGCAGAATGCCTGTGTGAGATGATAGGCTGTAATTAGCATTGTTTTAAGAAGAAACACTGTGCCTCTCTCCTATCTTCTCTGACACTTTGAACATCTCCCTATAGATAAAGCATGTCCCTATATATAAAAGACACTCAGTTACCACAGTTTCTTTTGACTTCCAAGGAGCCCCATGCTGCTAGGGAAAGTAGTCATGGGGTAACATATAGTCAGAGAAAGATTTAAACATGTTACAACAATGGGCAAATGCATTTTAGTACCAACAAATACAAGTAACGTGAAGTGTGTGAGGGATGAGGGGGAGAAGAATTAAACGTTCATACACTTTATAGGATTTTACATTGTCAATGATCTTATATGTCATTACAGTCAAGTAAACAGAGACCTCTCTTCACTATGCAATTCCAGATACAAAGCAAATACTATGCTAAGCATGCATAAGGAACTGAACAATCAATAGTATGAAGAATATAATAATTATTTTATATGCAACAAAAATGCAGCTTTTTCTATTATTCCTGTCTGGAATATTGTGTAAAATATGCATAATAAAGAAGCACATTCAGAGAAGAGTGATAAGAATAACTGGGTGAGAAAAAGCTCTTGCAAAGAGTTTGAAAAGACTGAGACAGCTTTCAGAATATTTTTAAATCAAATAAGTTCTTTGTTTCCTAATGCACAAGGAATAGGATATTCAAAATTTAAAAAAAGAGAAAATAGTTTATCACCCAGCATGGGTGAAGCCAAACTGAGGAACTCATTACACAGAAAGTCATTTTGTCCTAGAAATGAAAAAGATTCAAAAAGCAATTGAGAATTTTATGTGGGTACAAAGAGTTACTGTAATACCCTGAGAGAAGGAGGTCAGACTACTGTGTCAAGGACCTAATCCTTTCTAATCATCTCCAACTCAAAAGAGGCCAGAATTAGGTTTAGCCTGTATGGGGTAAGCAATTCCACATCTATCTGTAACAGGGCTTGCATGTCTCCCTGATCTAATATGACCCCAAGTCAGAATGAATACAATATTTCCTCTGTCATGTCACACATAACAGGACCTATTAACATTTTTTTCAGGACTGTTTGAAAATTGTTTGAAACTTTTTCCATTTGAAAATGTTGGCCAAGAGGCAAAAAATATTTACTGGTAGAATTTCTGTCTTGGAAAAGATTTTCTTCTAGGAAAGATATAAGATTTGTGCATTATAATAACAAATACAAGGTGCTTTTCAATACATCAGTATTCTAAAAGAGACTTAAGAATAGTCAAGTACTCCTCAAAATTAAAAAAAAAAAAAGAAGCTTAAATTTAAAGAGAAAAGGGGTATGTCTCTGAGTCTAAACAGCAAGCTGCTAGACCGTCTGCTGGCACTCCTGCCCTAAGCACACATATGATCATAAAAAAGGATGTGTTGGCTGCCTACATTCATGTCTATGTTTTCAGGCGGCATTCAGCCTGTTCACATATTGATTGGGAGCTTTGGTATAGGAATGGGTGCCAAGGTATTTTGAGTTTAGATGGGCAGCTTGCATAAATAACATTACTGATGCCATATCATTCACAGAAAGTGCCGTGAATGTGCCAAAAAATCATAACAGCAGTTGGCATTATATTTTGTGGAAAGAATAGTCTGCTTTAGACAGGAAACAGAAGGCAAGATATATCTCACTGCATAGCAGTAATTATATGGGAGGCCTACTTTTTCATCACTGGATTCAGTCCTGGAGCCGAACATGGTTAGAAATGTGTAAGTTTCCATTAAATGGCAAATGTTTGCACTGGAAAGCTGATTCACCCTCTCCCAACAGCAGTATTGCCTTCAGGTCCACAGCAGTATCTAGGGTCTCAGCAACATTAAGGTGTTGGAGTCTCTCACAGCTTTGCACAGCTAGAGCCAGCTACCCTGCAACTATAGGGAAGTGTTTATCTCCTGCCCACTTGGATGTATTGCAGAGAGAAATTAAGAGGAAAATAAGCCCAAGGAAATTGGCATTGTTCCCCTCCTCAGCCAACCAGTTGCACGTGCTATGGTATAACTGTGTGTCTGTGAAAACTTCCCTTGTATTTTTGGTACGCTTTTGCAGAAACTGAATCAGGTAATCTTATTCTAGTAGAGTTGTTCACAATCCTGTTAGGAAAGTTATTAAAGCAGTGCCATCAGAAGGTTGTTAAAAGAGTGCCATCAAAAGAAGATGATTCCTGAGACAGACTGTTGGAAAGGAGGTTTAGGAGCAGGAGGAACTGAGCCGCAGGATTTCACTCAGCTGGTTGAAGAAGGAAGGCTGCTGAGGGGAGAGCAGGCAGAAGAAGGATGAACCACTTTAGTTCTTCTGACTAAACTGAATATCTACTAATATTTTAGCAATTGGCTTTTCACAGGCTAGAATTAATATATTTTTTATCTTATTGAGGGGATTATAGGAGAGTAACATTTTTTTTCTATAAAATTATGAAAGACAATTATGAATTGCAGTAAGTTAACACACACTTGTGTATTTGCACTAGGTAATTACAATACTCACATATTCATCTGTATCCATTATTTTTTTCTTTGATATGTCATATTCATTCTGATATTTTGGTTTCTATTTTCCCCCTTGCCTCACCTTCTTTGGGATCAGATGAGCTGAGGTTGAAATATCCTGTCTTAGGCGGAGGCAGGAGAGAAATTAAAGTCATTAGTAACATCCAGCTTCTGTTCTGTCACTCTGGATATGAGCAGTTGCTATCCTCTCTCCCTATAGCTGTGCTTCCTTTTTCTTTGTCATCTTCTCCGCAGCACAAAATCTCCATGGACTCTTTTAGCTGGACAATCGTTTATTCATGGCAGTGTTTAAAACAATGCTGGTTCTCACAACTTACCTTTGTGATAAAGTCCTGTGCACCTGGTACTCACGAACAAGGCTGGGTATTAGACCTTGAAGTCAGTGAAGGAACCACTACTAACTTAGTGGAAGTGGGATCACCCCAGTGGCTTGCACTAGTCCTCCAAGATCATGGATAGCCTACCTCCTGAGTTTAGTGGACTTGGGATCATGGTCTATCCAATCAGTGAAGACCAGTGGGAGCAATTCTGCAGAATTATCATAGACATTTTAGTATGCTGAAATTTGAAGTTGCCAAAAATCAGAGTTTTAGAACTAAACAAATACTGAAGTCCTCCAAATAGTGTCTTTTACTAATATTTTTTTATTTAAGCCAACTTTTCTTATTATAATAACCACTTTGCTGAAGCATGAAAAGCATAGTTATTAAGTACAACTTTTGGATGAAGATGGGTAAAAAGAAGGTTTTATTTTATAAGGTGGGTTTGTGCTAACCTCTGTGTTTGTTGGTTTCTTCACTGCAGCATAGATAGCTAGTTATGTTTAATAAATTTATTTTTTATAAACTAAAGGAGCCATGTTCGACCTTGTTTGAGGAAGAAGTATCTATTGATTTAGGGAAGAACAAAAATAACTTCTGGTCTTATGGTCTTCTAAGCAGTTAGACATAAGCAGTAGGACAGAGCGCAAGTCTTTTCTGGACTGATCCCAAAATGAATTAAAATCGCTTATCTGCAAACACATAATTATGCTATTTATTTAGCTACAGGTTACATTGTCCTATTTTTGGTGATGAAGGTAGAGTCATTTTTCAGAGAGCACTGCAATTAGCATGGTTGACAGCTGATTTGTCTGTCTCCAAATCTTTGTACTGACATGTTATGTCTACCTTAGAGACATGCTTATTGTAGCATATAATTTATGTAGCCTTACTTTACATTTAATTGCTATGACACATCATAATGAGAATCAGAAACCAAAACTTTAATCAGTCCTAACAATATTTGAAAAAAAAAAAAAAAAAAATTCTAACACTTGTGCATAGGGAACTATGCAGAATCTCCTAAGTGCCAACCAAAATATCACTGCTGGATTTGCTAACTTACCATCTGAATTTAGCATAATAACTAATATGTAAAATTCTCAGTGCTTTCAGCAATGAGCCTGCTGTTACTAGGAAGGTAGGAGGCACCTTAAAGTTACCTCTACTGCAGATAGCTGTATCTCATTACTAGTGACAGACTCCATTGGTCCCACAGGGATTTGTTGTCAGACTGAGTTGGGCTCAGAAGCTGGCATACTGTTACCGTGCATTGTCTCCAGCTGATTTGCCTTCTGGATAGCTAGGACTGTATGCAGTCATTCCAATCTTTTTTTTTTTTTTTTTTTTTCCCCATGAAATGGACCAAATTAGGGTCTTTAACCAGACCAAAAATCATGAATGTAATATATCTGTTTTTAGTGCACTCTCTAACGAATCTTCATTTTCTTCTTCACGGTGCAAAGACAAGGCCAAGTGCTGGGTCCTGCACTTAGGACACAACAACACCATGCAATGCTACAGGCTTGGGGAAGAGTGGCTGGAAAGCTGCCCAGCAGCCCAGCTTCCAGGTGGTCATCTTCTACCCTTGTGGAAGATGTGTTCACTGGCCCAGCATGCTCAGAAAAACAGTTTGCATGGGTGTGCATGGGTGAACTCACAGGGAAACACTGCATCTAAGCAAAGGAGGAGAGCACTTCTTCCTCAAAGCCGAGTACAGTTCAGTTGTGTTTCTCTCTATAAAACCCAGTTGTGGAAGCTAGAGTAAGGGAAGCAGCTGTATGAGCTGCAAAGTAATTTGGGATGAGTTATTAAAAAATAAACTTTTGATTTCTTCCCATAAATGAGAAGTTACTGATAATAGTAATAACCTTTAGACACAAACACATATAATGAAACACATCTTTAACTAGTATATAGGATTTGTGAAGGCTGGTTTGACAGCATGACAAATCTGCATGACATAGTGTGTCAGGTTTAAAGTGAATATAATGAATCCACTTTTTCCCATGGAGGATATAGAAAGACTTGAGAAATTTGAAACTCAAAAATTTTGTTTCAACAACAGGATGGGTTGCTTAATAAAGCAGATAGATATTTAAAGTACATTGGCTAATGTTACGTGCAATTGTCAAAACCAAAGCTGATCAACTGAAATTAATCTCTGCCAGAGATGTAAAAACAAGATTTGTGGATATAAGTGGACTAAAGTATACTTGAATTCAGCAAGGTATTTGAAAAGATTCCACAAAACAGTTTTGAGAAGTAGGAGAATATTAGACTGTGGTGTTGAAGACAGATAACTAGTAAAAGCAAACAAACAAAAAAACAACCACAAAACAAAACAAAACAAAACCCAAAATCCCTTCCTACAGAGAAGTTGAGAACTTGGACTTCACATTGAGAAGGATATAAATTAAGACAAAGCATGTCTTAAGTCTTACAGTCTGTAAAATGAACCTAATATCAGTGCTTTAAAGCTGTGTAACATTGATTTCTGAAGATCAATGCATCTGAAGAGTTTTTGGGGGAGAATACGTGGTGTGTTAGATATCATAGAGTTCTGTGCTGACAAAGGTCTATGATTTCTAATTCTAACTTCTTTGAAGCTAATCAATGATTTGCCACTGAATGCAGCAAAAGCAGCATCTCTTCTAAATATCCTGTGACCTCTTGCATAAGCCGTTTAAAATCCAAATATCTCACATAAATGGAAAAACCTCTGAAAAGGGTGGTATGAGTATTAACTAAAAAAGGATTAAAGCACAGATAACAATTAGAAGAAAATTGCTCAACTCTCATTTGTGTTGATGAGCCTTAATCACATATAGCAGACCTACTGCAGTGCTTAAGAATTATTTCTGAGAACAAGGGCTCCCCTGTATAAAGACTGTGGGATCTAATCCTAGAATAGCCTCAGATCAGGAAAAGGAATTTATGAGCCTTCTGCTGCTGGATCTGTTCTGATTGCTCTAAAGACACAGGTAAAAGTAGGATGAGGACTGGGACAGATTAAAATTAATTTCCTTCAGAGCAATGGAAGGGACTTTTGTACTTCCTGTGCTGTATTGAATATTACAGCACATAGCTATTTTGTCTGTAAGGCTGTTCAAGAAAGAGACGCTATTTCTTTTCTTTTTATAATGGGAAAAGCTTGGGTTTAGCTATCTCTTTATATTCAGGAAAAAAAGGACTATTTCAGTTCTAACTTTTTTTAATTGCCCTTGGGTAGGAATCAGAAACAGAACATTACCAACAAGAAGATGAAATATTCAGAAATGGAGGGAGCAGTGGAAGAGAGTTGCATTAGAGACTGTAATTCAGCCTTAACTGTAACAGCTCAGTGTTAGAGCCTTTCCACAGCCATGGCTATAATTTGCCTTACTTTTGTATTTTTAATTTAATGATGTCCTTAAGTATATGCTGCACATTGATCTTTACTGTACTCAGTGATTATGATTGGCTATTTCACTTAAATATTCTTTGTGGAAATGAGATGTAGCCAGTTTAATAGCAATTAAGAAAGATATAAGTAAAAAACCAGGGCTTATAGGTTTTTTCAGTGATACAAAGCTATTTCAGGTTGTGGTGGGTTGACCCCAGATGGATGCCAGATGCCCACCAAAGCCACTCCCCTCTTCAGCTAGACAGGGGAGAGAAAATATACCAAAAGGCTCGTGGGTTGAGATAAGGACAGGGAGAGATCACTCACCAGTTACCGTCACGGGCAAAACAGACGCGACCTGAGGAAGTCTTCTCCTGCTCCAGCATGGGGTCCCTCCCACAGGAGACAGTTCTCCACGAACTTCTCCAACATGAGTCCTTCCTACAGGCTGCAGTTCTTCACGGACTGCTCCAGCACGGGTCTCTTCCATGGGCTGCAGTCCTTCAGGCACAGAATGCTCCAGAGTGGGTCCCCCACAGGGTCACAAGTCCTGCCAGAAAACCTGCTCCAGCGTGGACTCCTCTCTCCATGGGGCCACAGGTCCTGCCAGGAGCCTGCTCCAGCGCGGGCTTCCCACGGGGTCACAGCCTTGTTCAGGTATCCACCTGCTCCGGTGTGGGGTCTTCCATGGGCTGCAGGTGGATTCTGCTCCACCGAGGACCTCCATGGGCTGCAGGGGGACAGCCTGCCTCACCATGGTCTTCCCCACGGGCTGCAGGGGAATCTCTGCTTCGGTGCCTGGAGCACCTCCTCCCCCTCCTTCTTCACTGACCTTGGTGTCCGCAGGGTTGTTGCTCTCACATATTCTCACTCCTCTCTCCAGCTGCAGTTTCTGTTGCACAGCAACTTTTCCCCCTTCTTAAATCTGTTATTGCAGAGGTGCTACCACTGTTGCTGATGGGCTCAGCCTTGGAGTCCGTCTTGGAGCCGGCTGGCACTGGCTCTGTCGGACATAGGGGAAGCTTCTGGCATCTTCTCACAGAAACCACCCCTGTAGCCCTGCCGCAACCAAGACCTTGCCATGCAAACCCAATACACAGGCAGAACAAGAAATGTCTGGAGCACAAACAGAAAAAGGAATGTTGCCAGCCACGCTGTGTTGGTTCCAAGGTTTGCGTTGTAGCAACTGGAAAGGGGACCTAAGTATTTAGATTTGAGCTGCATTAGGAAATTCAGCACTGTGCACATGTCTAATCCAAACTAGAATTAGGGTCAACATCAGACAGCAGACCATTTTTCTTCTTTGTGGCACAAGAATAAAGATTAGTCTAAATTACTATCACATTTGCCTAAAATGAATTTGATCTTTAGCTTTGCATTATTGAAGTTACGTAAAAACTTAAGAGGAATATATTCTGCTAAGAAAGTAAACCTTTGACTGATTTATTATTTGTCCTTTTTCCTTTATCTTCAAATTTCTCTTTTTTTTTTTTTTCTGAAACTACAATTTATTGAAGTCATAACAACTAGGAGGAGGGCAGAATATATTATCAGGTACTTAATATAGTCTGGATTCACCAGCTAACATTTTGTAGCACACCTTAGCTATGTGAATGAGAACATATTCTGGGGGCAGATGGCCAACAGGGGAAGTTTCATGGCATGAAATACAGGCAGATGTTGTGCAACTTTATCCTGTAATTATCTGTCACTCGACCTCTGGTGCCAAAAGAAAGAGGAAAGCAAAAAGGATGCTGGAAGAATAAGGTGAACAGGTATGAGGTACAACATGCTGGACTTAGGCCCACTCGGGCATGATTTTTGATTTCCTTATAGCAGGATGTTGAGTTAGACCAGAGCTCCAGTCACTCAACAAGGCTGGCCAAATTGAATTACCCATGCTTGTCCATCATACCCTGGCTGTCCAACAGTGAAATGAAAAGTCCAGCCCAGCAGGCTCAAGAAAAAATTTCTTCAAAATTAAGATTTATATATATGCACTCATTAAAACTGAAATAAAAATAACATTTGCAAAAATTCAGTTGCCATTACTCTTGATCAGAAAACCCTGCCTACTTACCAGGAAAATGATTTGCAGCGACTACAGAAAGTCAATTTTACTTTAAAAAAACCCTCGACTAAAACCCCTGACTTTGTTCTTTCAGTTCACTTTCTGTCTCCAGAAAACACTGAATAGATGTCTAAGCTTCAGCCTTTTCAGCAGGAGTAAAGCGTGGATATAAATAACAGACATTGACTTGGGGAATTATAATCATGAGCAGGACGGTCCTGAAAAAAGAACCAGAATAATTTTGCGTTAAGAAAACCATTTTTCAACAGGAGATTTAAAATAATAGGAGATCTTCCATTGGCAGTACTTGATTGTTACTAAACGTATTGTGTATTTGTCAAAAGGAAGCAGACACATGTTAATGAGTCCCTTTTGGTCTCAGCTTCCTGATGGTGATTTCTCTTTAAAAGGCTCTTCTTCTTTCATTGACAGCCAGAGCATAAGTGAGACAATTTTGTATATAATGCAAAATTCTATTTTACTTTCCTGATCCTCACTCCAGATAGTGAGCAATGGGGAAAATATATGATTTTAAAACAAAGTTGGAAGACAGGGGATGGGAAAGAGAAGGAAGAGGCAAGGAGGTGAGAAGCCAGGAAGGATTAAGAGGGTGTGTATCATTTAGCCCTGGCCTCTATATGCCATTTATGTGGCTAGGCAGGAGGCAAGTAGAGAAGTCAGGTGAAGGATCCATGCACTACGAAGCTTCTTCCCATCTTCCCTGTGGATGTGCTGTATTGCTCAGAAGGCAGCCTGGAAGTTGAGAAGAAGGAGATGGAAATTCCAGGGTGACTGAAACAAGCAGGCAGAGAATGGTTGGGAACTAGAAAAACCACGTGTCATTTTCTGGGTAGTCCTGGTTACAGAATATAATCACTTAAAAAACTTTCATTCGAAGAATATATGATGATTAGGTATCTAAATTATCTCACTGATGCATGTGAGGGAAAAAAAAATCAGATTCTTTGCTACAGGTTTTCACATAATTACTACAGCACATTAGGGGGCAGATTTTCAAAGTTGTGCTAACAAATGTGACCTCTCTTTAAAGTCAGTAAGAATTGCTTGGTTAAGTCTCAGTGCATTGCTTTGAAAATGCACCCACCTTACCTTTGGGAGGTGGAAAGCAATTTTTTTATCCCTTCTTTGAAAATATTTTTAGTTCCTTAGGAGTCTTTTCCCTTTCTGCTTTGTATTTCACAATTTATCCCCAAAACACTATAGTTGTTACAGAATTTTTTTTATATTATAAACTGTGTTTGCAGTATCCTTTCAGAGGGCTGTTACTGAGATTACAGGATTTTTGCTCTCTCCAGTCATGGTCAAAAAGATTTTTGCCTCTATTTTTTTTTCTACTGCTAGCTTACAGGTATTAGTCATGTTTTGCTCCAAGGCAAATGTCTAAACTTATTCCTGAAATGACTATCCATACTCTTAGAATAATGCTGTACATACAGTTGAATTTAATTGAGTTTTAATTGTTAAAGCTGTGTCAGCATTTTCATTACAAACCACATAATAATTGAGCAGCTACCAAAAAAATACCCAAGATACCATCACATTATAAAGTGTACAATGACATAAAAATGGTATGAAATTAAAACAATCTGTACCAACATAAGATGAATGAAACTTTATTCTCTGCTCTACTTTCCCTCAAACTCCTCCTGCAGCAAATAAGAAGATGAATTTCTTCCAGATTTTCAAACCTATCATATAAAGAAGTCTTACAGTGCTTTTTTGTATTGTCCCTGTACATTTGAAACTAATGTTAGAAATGCACAGCGGTTATTTGCCTGGTTGTAGAGAAGATAATATAAAATCATAATGCCCCAATTATTCCACTGAGGATACTACTAATGAGGATATTTCCATAATATAAGATGCTGCAGAACTGACAAATAACAAGAAATAAGTTAGTTGGGTACTGTATAAATACAGTGGAAAAATTATCAAACATTTGCCTTGGCTTTTTAAGGCTTCAATTTAAACTTAATGTAAGTATATTTCATCTTGCCATTTTAAGCCTCTAATTACAGTTACCATCCTTTGGCTTGGCATCTAAATCACAGCCTGATGAGACTTATTTTTATACAAGGAGACATCATACAAGGAAAGGTCATGCTCTACGTAATTCTGGCTTTGTTTTACTGCTTCAGCCTACCATAATATGAAATTTTATCAAACTCTAATCATAATTTTATTTTTTATCATATTTAAGAGAATAATTAAGGCCAAATATCATGTTACCTAAACTAAAGGGAGAGAACATGAATCATTCCTTTCAATTCTGTCTCAGGAATCTAGGACAACCAGGATAAAAGTCATACAGGCAAAACACACTGCTCTTTATATGAAGGAAGAAGAACACCACATTTTCAGTACAAGTTACTTTAAATATTACAAAACATTTGAAAATAATCCCTCAGCTGCTTCTTGCAAAGACAGAAATTAATGAGCATAGACTGGGAACTGCTCTCTGCTCTGCATGTTGAAGAAAAAACATTTGTTACAACCACAATTTCAAAAGTAACTGAGGCCTTAACTGGAACTGGCTTAATTGAGATGTAGTGGAAACTAAGCATTTTAAAAGGCTATTTTGAAAATGTTTATTCCTGTTGCTCTCTATTTCCTAAGGTGTCTAACTCTCACAACAACTCTATGTAAGAGAAAGACTCTCCAACAACCAGCAATGTGTGACAAAAACATGTTCCCACTGCATTGTGATGCACTCTGGGGACACACCAGTGTCAACCAGTCTAGGCTGGTGTGCAAGACCATCTCAAGCCTTGCAGAGATACTAGCTTGGGTCCACACTGCTGACCCTGCTTCTTTGCATCTTACAAATACCCATATGCAGAGCAAGATCCATTTTAAAGGGATGTTTAGGTATTTAGAGTGCCCAAAGATGTATTTAATATTGTTGAAACATTTCTCAGCAGTACAATGGAGTTAGACGCTTAGAGGCTTTTGCAAGTCTTGTTAAATAATGACCTGCATGTAGGACTTTTAATAATTGAAGCCTAAGGGACTTGCTTAAGTCACACTGGGGGAGAGATTTGGGATCTGTCATGGAGGTATGTAGTGCCGCTACTAACTATGTCCAAAACAAGTCCACCAGGCAGGCGATGATGACACAGGACCCACACGTGATCTGTGCTCTTCTGCATCAACAGCTGGAGGCCAGGACATTGGAACTGGCAACAGATGCCTGTGTTTAGGCACCTGAGTTACTGCCCCAAAACCCATGACAGGATAAGTGATTGATCACACATCTCCTGAGTACCAAATTCATTCTCAGTCATTGAGGCATCTTTCCTCATCATAGTTAGAAATCCTCAGGAATAGCTAAAGTATATTAGCTAGTACAGAAATATGTTTTTAAAAAAACCTCTAGAAGTATTACCGTCTGAAGGGCCCTAGGTGTGCTTCAGGTCCCATATCAACATATATTAGTCATTTGATCTCACAAGACCTAGTTTGTCATTTTTTGTCTTGGAGAAAATTATTCATAAGTGTGAAAAGGATGGCAGAATATATTCCCTACTAAGGAAGAAGTAGACTTGCTAGGATAGCTAAATGGATTCTGGTACTTTCATGCTTCATTATTTCCACCAAAAGGAACATAGTATTTATTTGCTGAAAGCTGATCAAGTCCCTCAATTTCTGCTGAAGTTCAGTAATTCCAAGTACTCTTTTGTGCAGAGAAATTTGAACTTCTACTGAACTCTCATCTTGTAATAAAGTAAATAAAACATTTTAGTCTTCTAGCTACATTATGCATGAAAATGAAGGTGGAAATAATACTTAAGAATAAAACAGCAGTGGGTAGCATGGATTTGATTACAGATGGAGTCTGCATCATCTTGCTTACCACTAAACTGAATCCTTGCCTTGGTGTATCAATGGTTAGCATGAGCACCACAACAGCAGAGGAGAGATAAAGGGAGGCAAATGTGTATATATATATATCAAATCTGTATCATTCAGCTGTAAAACAGTTAGTCTTCAGCTATTCATTATTCCACTGAAAACTTTTTCCAGTAATCAAAATAGCTGTCACGACTGTTGCGACAAATACATATCCAAAGCAGGCAATTCAGACCTAGACTTCATACTGCTATATAAACTATTCGATAAATACTTCTGAATAATAGATACAGTTACATAAATCTGGACCTGTTTTTATGTGATTTGTGAACAAAAGTGATCTAGGTTTATCACATCACTTGACAAACTGTGATGTGAGGATATAGTTTCAGACTTAGCAAGGCACTTAAGCATGTATATAAACTCTGCCACATTCTCAGGTCTGATTAATTTCTAAGAAGTTAAGCACATGCTTAAATGATTGCACTATCAAAAGCAACACTACATTCCTTTTGAAATGTAAATTAAATGTGCCAACTTGCACAAGATTTTACTTACATTTTCTCATTCAGCTTATTACTGTGGCTGAATTAAAACCTGATGCCTTCAGTTCCTATGGAAATAACAAAAAGAGTGACTCAGTCCTTCACTATTAGAAGATACTTGACTTACCTTGAGGTAAACTAGCAAGCTTCACCACAGACAATTCAGACAAAGATAATAGCATGGCTCTACAGCTCTGCACAACAGGAGCAGGAGAAAAATTGGTCCAATCCTTCAGCTCACGAAAACATGCATATGCAAGAAATCAGTGGAGTTAGTGATTTATATCAGCTAAGGATCTTCCCAGTATTCTCTACTGTACATCATGACTCAAATACAAAATTGTATACAAAGGAATATTTTGCAAGAGCAAAATAATTAGAGAAACTATTAAGAGCATAAGGGCTATTAAAGTTGTTTAGTAACATTGGCTTGCTTTCTAGACATAAGACTAAATGCACATATAAATGGCTGTTTGGATGCAGAATTAACAACATATAGTAATGATTATTCTTCTCCATTTTAAATTGGCATAATGGAGCTAATAATTGTAGTAACTGCACATAGAAATGCAGACAAACACACTCTTGCACATTTTCATACGCAGGCTAGGGTCTGTACTTAAGGAAAAGAATGTGGAGAACATTCCTCAAACATTTATTTTGAAGATAGCACTTCTAAGCTACCAGTAAAGAAGCCCTAGGTTTAAAAGGGAAGTTTTATAAGTCTTTTCACTTCTCAGCTGAGGAATAGGTAAATCATTACTTTTTTTGAAGCCTGGTATTCTGGCTTATATGAATTTCAGATTTGCAGATAGCAGACATTTGATTTTTCTTTTTCTTGATTGGAATTCCCCTATAAACCTTTGGAAGCATTGCACGAGCATCCTGGTACTCTTAGGCACATTTGCATAACTGTTACACATAGCGCGTGCTTACTGTGCGTAATAATAAATTAATTTCTACATGACAGATTTTCAGGGAGTTCTCACTTCTAGCAATGGTGGGTTCTATCCAGGGACTACGTAACATATCCCTTTCCCTTCCTATGGGGTTTCAAGTACCTCTTCATGCTGAGTAAAAACTTACTTCATGATTGCGTACCATCATTCCCTGGATGAGGTCCCATCACAGGGCATAGTTTTCTCAAAGTCTGTTCTCTCAGTAGGAACAGCTGAAGTGATCACAGGGTAGGGCTCACTCAGTTGATGTATCTGCTGTGCAATTTCTGTAAAGGGGCTTGATTGAGCAACTGAGGTACTCTGCAGCTATTGGGAAGCTATTTAGATAACGTCCTGCTTTTTGAAACATCCACAATCTTCTTACTAATTTTACAAGGACAGGACCCATGCCTACATCCATACAAATGTACTATGAGGCACCTACTGTCTTACACAGGTGAAATACTTATGATTAAAATATACACAGTTCCATATGTTATAATTTTTAGAGGCACTGATATAACGTTACAATTCTCAGTCTGCACCAAGTGATATAAATACATACTCTTGTTACAGTGGTGCACCCAAAGATCCACAAACAGCAATTGACAACAGATGGAATAGTGTCATTTTATTTCCATAATCTGAGGGCAGAGCAAGCGATAATTAAGCAAATCAGGGATATGTGTACAGATACAGCAAACGGTCATCTCAAGAAGCATAAAAAACTCCCAGACAGTGAAAATAGTTAAAACAGTTACAACCTCAAGAACAATTTTTATGCAAGTAGCAATTTTAATTTTTTGTGGCCTCTTGCTTATATCAGGTCATTTTAATAGTTTGGAGAATCTGGTATGGTAACATTTCCCATGCTGAAAATTATTTATTAGAAAAAATCTATCATCTTTGGATGACAAGATTAAAGTGAAGACAACAATATCCTTGCCACATTGTCCATGGCAAACTATTGCTAGGGAAAGAGATGTGTGCTTTAGGGGAAACTCTGCTTTGAGTGAAGAAGGTGCCACATAATTTCAAGCAAGACTTCAGATTTCTTTTTGTGTAACCAGGACTCCCGGGGCATGAACTTCCTGAAATGATTTTTTTTCCTTCCAGGGATGCCTCCCTGAGGAACTTCTGGTCTCTGCAGTGGGCCAGAACACTCATGGGGGAGTTCTTTGGTTTATTTATGGTTTTTCTGGTAAGAAAACATCAGATTTATGGGATGATAACATTTCATGCATTTGGGCAAGATTTTAGAGAAGAGCTGCAATAGTCTCAAAAAATTATCAGTACTTAAGCAGTATAATGAAACCAGCAATTTTCTCATCACTGCCTTGAAACTATTAATTTAATCACTATGATATTATATCTCTCTATAAATAACAATAAAAACACTTTATAAAGTAGATACATCTTTTACGTGTTATGAATTTCATTTTCTGGAATGAAATGAACCCGTACCTGTTCCTTTTTTAGCTAACCTAAATGAGATAAATCTGAGTTAATCTGATGTGAATCAATCAGCATGTGCCCAGTATCATTTTATAACTGTTAATAAAGAGATGCTATAGGCACTTGTAATTTCCATGGAAAAGCAATACATTATCGTACCTTTATAATAAAAAATTGCTTTGTTGTATGATTATTAACCTACTCACTGAAAAGCAAGTGTCAAACTTTGTGAAATATTACAAGCCAAGAGACTTATATTTAGTCCTGGAAAATAAAGTGACTACTGTGTCTTATGCAAGCATTCATCACTTCATAATTAATGGTTACAGCAGAAAAAAACCAGGAAGATTTATGGTGATATACTAAGTAATTTTACCTGTCAGGTACTTCTCTCAAAGGATACCCTCTCAGGAGAAAAATACATTGTGATGAGAACAACAGCTTGATTCTGCTTGCTAGGTGTCCCTGAACTGATCCAACTAAACCAGCAACTGAACAGTTGTGCTATACCCTGGCTAGTTTTGGTTGACTTCTTTTGCTGCTAAATGGGTCTTTATGGCTTATTAAAACTGAAGAGCTGTCTAATTTTAGGGGAGGTTGTTGTATTTTATATAAACAAGGTTTTTGTTACTGGTTATCTTTTGACACCATCTATAATTTAAGATGATCATGACTGTATATTATATTGCATCCTATATGGGCTTGGCAAAAATGTCAGCATGTGCTCACTTAAAACACTCATACTGCTTACTTAGTTCATGTCTTAT
Organism: Aquila spilogaster; assembly: GCA_024606505.1. Lineage (NCBI taxonomy): Eukaryota > Metazoa > Chordata > Aves > Accipitriformes > Accipitridae > Aquila > Aquila spilogaster. Next base: position 72,968,766 of record JANHGO010000063.1, on the reverse strand, counting down.
TCCTTCTTTACTTTTCAGAGGGGTGAGAGTATCCAAGATGAGTCCAGAAGTATGTGGAATTTGACCTGAATTTTCTTGTCCTACAAAACTGTATACTTAATAGTGTTAGAAAGCTTTCCTCCTCTGTAAGCCCAGGGTAGCAGGGCTTTGCTTAGACCTGAAGTACTAGATGTGGCCCTTTAATTTGTGTTTAAATATTTTCTCAGACAGTCTCAGCTACGTCACAAGGCTGTCTGATTTCTGTCTCTTCACAAGATTATTGTCACTGTCATTTACCAAAGGATGCAACTCCTCCCTCTTTAAACCCAATGAGAATTTTGGTACATTGTCTGTTACATTCTAGTGTCATTATAATTGCTGGGATCTGAGCCAGGAAAAGATCTGGAATGCTGTTTTAATGACAGTGGCATGCTGATATATTGTGATATTAACCTCTAGCTATAACTATAGGAATACTAGTTTTTAAAAAAAAATCTCTCTTACATATTTCTTTTCTACTGCTGCTGCAAAAAAAATCTTCCTTTAAATGTGCTTCACAAAACCAAAACTCTCACTGCCTAAAAAGCATGGATTTTCTCTTAAATTATTGCTCTTTCTTTCTCTGTCTGGCCAGCTGCTTTGTATTTGACATTTGTTTGTCTTCCAGAACTTTTGGGTTTTTCCTAAATGATCTAATTCTAGTAAAACAACAACAACAAAGTGTTATTTCTTGACAGACTATTGCTCAGATGGTTCATTTATGTAAAGGAGCAGTTTAGCAATCTTATACGTGGACAAGCTTCCTTCTGAATGGCTTACCAAGTTATTACAAATCTCTGGTTTAGGACATTTATTGCCCTTGAAAAAAAAAGAATAAAAAATGTTCTATGTGGTGCTGTAAACCAATCAGCTGAAAAGCTAGACCTGAGTGCTCTAAATTAGTATGCATCTAATTTTGCTATTTTTCTTGTACAACTGTCTACTGTACATCCTTCACCCTCTTCCTTTATTTGTAGATTGAACTAATTCTCAGCAGACTTCTAATACTCCTTCCGAATTTATTGGAAAACCTTCCTTAAATATATAAAACTTTGAAACAATCTAATTATATTAATAAACACCAGCAGGACTATTGCAATATAATGAACTTCAAGACCCAAAACCCATCTCCATCTTTCCATTCAAAAGGTGAAATAGACATAACCATCTTCAAAATAGTTCTTCTGACAGGAGGCTTCACAGACTGTTATCACAAAACAACTGAAGGAGGTATGAGTGTGGACACTATGGCACATTGAGGTACAAACCATCTTGTGCTACTCTGCCCACGCTCTAAGCTTGGTGGAGATGAGTCAGACCCTGTCTGAACACCACACAGCTACAGCAGCATGGCCAGGGCAGCTGCAGGGAAGAAAGGTCGCTGAGGCAGTCCTGCTCTATCTGGCTACACTGCATTTTTCACATTAAAATCCGTGTGTATGGTAACTCAGTGGAAAGCTAATAAAGATCCTCCTTTTCCATGACACCACTGTTCCAGCAGGTCACAACTCTGGAAAAGAGGACTTCTGAGAGAAGCATTAGCCTGGGCCATTCTCTTGCTCCTCCACATCTGGCTTCATTAAGACAGGAGTCAGTCCTGACAGGCACCGCTGTCATGGTTTAACCCCAGCCAGCAACCAAGCACCACGCAGCCGCTCACTCACTCCCCGCCACCCAGTGGCATGGGGGAGAGAATCGGGAAAAAAAAGTAAAACTCATGGATTGAGATAAGAACAGTTTAATAGGACAGAAAGGAAGAAAATAATAATTATTATAATAACAATGATAAAATGACAACAATAATAGTAAAAGGATTGGAATATACAAAACAAGTGATGCACAATGCAATTGCTCACCACTCACTGACGGATGCCCAGTCAGTTCCCAAGCAGCAATCTGCCCCCACTCCCCAGTCAACTCCCCCAAGTTTATATACTGGGCATGACATTACATGGTATGGAATATCCCTTTGGCCAGCTTGGGTCAGCTGCCCTGCCTGTGTCCCCTCCTAATTTCTTGTGCCCCTCCAGCCTTCTTGCTGGCTGGGCATGAGAAGCTGAAAAAATCCTTGACTTAGTATAAACATTACTTAGCATAAACATTACTTAGCAACAGCTGAAAACATCAGTGTGTTATCAACATTCTTCTCATACTAAATCCAAAACATAACACTGTACCAGCTACTAGAAAGAAAATTAATTCTATCCCAGCCAAAACCAGGACAACCACATCCTGTCCCATGTCTCTACATTTTCACAGCTTTCCTGTTCTTCTCCATCTTGCTGCAGCTGCCTTTGCAGGTGTCTGCCTCCACAGGATTTCCAGGCTCACAGTACATGCAAGAAGCCTGGGTGCTGGGCAGCCCTACAGTGGGCTGGCTCCTTCTCTGCTCACCTACTACGCTTATGAGCCCTAAGCAAGAGCACATGGGAACAAACAGGCTGGAAAGCAGAGAGGTGTCACTCTGCTCTGTGGTGGCACACAGAAGTGTTGTGAGATTGTGATGAGCAGAGGAAGCTGAAGGAAGATGAAGGAGGGATAGGAAAAGGTTTTACTTCCATTCCCATCATGCTGCCAGAAGATGGCAAGGGCAAAGGCAGCAAAAAGAGCTACACAGAGGAGGCGGTGCCATATGTGGAGTCCTGTCTCAAGGATATGGAAAGGAGAATGCGAGGCCCTGTGCCTCTGGTCCCTAAATGAAAAAGAAAGTACTCTCCTAAAAACTCTGAATGTGATACAAAGTCAGAGAGACCAGGGAACATTTTTGTACTCTTGCTTGGCCATGTTCCTTAAGGAATCACAGTTGGGATTGTACTTCCAGGGACAGTTTGAAACAGTGATAGCCAAGTACATAGACTGATGTCCCAGTAACCAAGCTAAAGTAACTGCACCTACTGGCTCCTTGATTCTGCTATGTATTAAAATTCTTGTAAGTTTATGTACAACAGCGACTCAGAGATACAAAGGAGATTTGTCTTGGTGCAGTCTTCTGGAGAGGCCAATGTTTGGAAGCAGCTTAGTATTTGTTGGGTGCTCATCTTGAAAATTCCTTGCAAAGAAAATGTAGTGGTTCTTCCTTAAGTTGGGGTGGGTTTTTTTCAGTTATCAAGGCACATATCTTTCTTTAAAGAGCTAGTATGAAACTTGTTAAAGAGTGTGTTGCATATCTTCTTATTAAGATATTAAGTCATTACTCAGGGTTTTATAGCTTCAAATTTCTCTCCAGAAAAAGAACTCTAAATCATAGCAGTCAAAAACTGCAATAATATGTAACGTTTGGAAAAAGACCGATACTGCAAAGTTCAGCTCAAGAACAAATGGTCCTGGAGCACACCACTTAGTAAAGAAATGCAGATGAATCTTTGAGATATAAAAAGAAGCCAGTCTGCCACATTTACTGACTTTGAGTAGCACCTTACCCTGCCAGCTGTCCCATTGAAAAAGAGACACAGAAAATGAACTACTAACTGAAACAAGTAAATAGTTTTCATTCCCAAAATAGCTGTAATGAAGAGCACACTGAGATGTGCTGATGCGCATAGTGTTCTGAGTCCTTCTTTAAGATTCCTCCTAGAATTTGCATTAAGTGCTAGTCTTTGTTTTGCTTTCAATTATATATGTTTGACATGTTTGAGGAAAATTTCACATCAACACCATGGAAGTTCAGTGGAATTTTAAAAAAAACTGTTTTCTTTCATTGACTGTGATTGTCCACCCAGGCTGACCCTTCCTGTTTTAGGAAAGACAAACAGGCATAAGTTTTCAGTGTTGTACAGCTCCATAAGTAACATCTCATTTCCTCGTGGCTTCACCAATGGCAAGGGGCAGGGACAAGGCTGGACAGTGCTCAGTCCGAAGAGGCAGTGGCAAGGACGAGGCTGAACTGTACCTGGACATTGTCATTTATGTCTCATCTTATGATGAGATGTGACATCAAAATGAAGGAAAAGAGACTTCCTGGTTGGTTGCAGAGCAGCAGGAGTACGAGATCATTGCTGGCCAATGCAGAAAATCAAGGTGTGCACCCGGGACGAGTGCAGAGGGCTGTCATGTGCATTTCTCAGAATGCCCAGTACTTCACAGTGCAGGAAACACACAACAGCTCGTGGAAGTACACTGGGCTCCACTTGGACCCCCACATAGCACCTTTGCAACCGGAAACAGCACTTGAAGAAAATTGACTTTAGGTCTTACCTAACCCCACAAACAACAACCTGGTAGCATTAAAAAATTACATCGCAAATTAAATGCAAATATGCTCTAAAAACTCTCAGTGTTTTCCCAGGAATTTATTTTGTTAACTAATATACTGGAATGTAACAGCAGAAATATATTTAATAAAATTGAAAATTACAGAAAAGGTAGATCTGAAATGTCCTCTCTCTTTCTGTCTGTTTCTGTCTCACTATCCAAGAACAAGGAGACATTTAACAAAACTGAAGGTGAATTGTTGCAATATGTCTCCATCAGGAGGGTTTCACATTTTTGGTAACTATTTTATAGAGAAAAGCTAAAGAAAATGGATAAAGAAGGAATTTTAGAGTTATTAAAACCAAATTTCAAACATATACAAGATAATGCTATAATTTTCTCCTTTGAAGAAAGAACATTCAAAGGTGAACACAGCTTTCTAAATGGAGTTTTTTAGCGCTCTTTTACAATCACTGGACTTTTATCTTTAAGAGCGTTCTAACCTTGTTTTATATGTTTGTTAGTCCTGAATGTTTCAGCACTGTCAGCTCCCACCCACAGTAGTCTCCTAATTCTGAGCAGAATGGCTATACAGTACAGCTAGATGCACATTTTGTACTGCCTCACCAATGTATCTCATGGCCTGCCTCACCAAAGGAAGCATTATGAGTCTGAGTTGGTATTTATTTAAATTCAGATCTACTGTCAGGTGAGCTCATCTTTCTGCTACACAGACTGGAAGATGAGCTGTCCCTAGAGGTCACATTCAAGTGTCAGCTGAATTTGGAAATGTCCAGTCTTTCATCATCACTGTTGATACAGTCAGCAAATGTCATCACTTCAATGACATTAAGTGTGTATTAGGAGTTTCATGTAGACTACCAAAACAATTTCAAAAAGCAAAAGATCTCAGTCAAGATCAAGCTGTGTCTGACTTGGATCATCATGAAAACAAAATACTCTGAAGATCCTGAACCACCCAGTTTGCATGTTTAATCCCTCTATTCAGCTACCATATATCCAATGTCTATTTTTCTCTCAGACTTCAGGAACTATTTTCTGTTGTCCTCAATTTATTTTTAGTCTCCATCAGTATTTGTATGGCAGTATTTGAACCAGACTCTTATTGTGCAGGGTACTGTGCACAGAAGAATGTCTTTAAAGGGCTTGTAGTCAAGACCAGAGACAACAGAAGAATATAGACAGATAATCTGGAAAGAGCATTTAGTACCCTGTCAGAACACAGTGGGATTTCTCATATAAAACAGTATTTTAGGGTACTTCTACCTCTTTCAGTGCCAGCTTTCTGAGAAATCACACTTTCAGAGTATACTTCTTTTAGTCTGCACTGCTAATGTTAATGAAAACTGAATGATAATGAGATCAGTCACCAGTGTATATTCCTGGGGTTTAGACTATGTTCCCACACTCAGCAACAGTGCAAAGCTGCATCTAGAATAACCTATGCCCGTGCCGGTTATCTAGCAGATTTCTTAAAAATCATTCTTGCATTATATAAACATAACAGGTAAAGATTAGAAGAAGGTTGTGTAGCTCAAGGGCTGGCATCAAGGAGCTTGTCAGGAGGACATCAAATAGACAAGGAGGCATATTCATTATGTACAGTATATAAAAAAGGCATTTCACTGCACTTTAACAGAAGAGACACTTTTTTGGTTTTCTTTGCTTTCTTGCTGAGATCCTTCAAGACCTAATGCAAATATTTACAGTACCTAAAGTTCTTCAAAAATGACAGAACTAAATTTGCAGTATTAGCTTTCCGTATTTTCCTGGACAACCTTTTACTTTAGATACCCAATATCTGTAGATAATATTACAGATTCTGCAAGAAAAATACTTCTCTGCACAGCAATAGTACAATGTGGAGTTTTATTATTGCATTATAAAAAAAATCAAGAGTGGTTTGATTTCTAAAGCAGATGTATATTAAATAGATAGTTGTTTTTTCTCTGAAGAAATTGAAAATATATTTTATTTAGCTGAGGAAATAGATTACTGAATGCAATAGCTGTTGTACAGTGTACCATAAAATTATTACAATACCTGAATCACAGAGAAAAAGATGTCCACTAGTTATTTTTTTAATATTTAGTCAATTCAAACATAAATCCTTGAAAATATCAGTTTACTTCTGCAGAAGGCTTCATTGAAACAAATCTAACATAAAAAGATCACCCTTCTCAAAAATTCCCTCTTAATCTTTCATCCAACAATCTTTGTATCCTCACATGCTTGTAGCAAGGTAGCAGGACTTTGGTGTACTTCAAGCAAGGATGCAAGGCTGGGCAGATGTTGAATTTCCTGACCATTCATATTTCTAACTTGATGGAGTGCCTCCTGCTATGTTATTGATTGGAAGGAAGGCAAAGGAAGAAATCACGGGAAGACCCTAAGCATTACATGGTGCTCATGGTGCACTTGCCTTGCAGCCACCTCTAGCAGTCACCTCCACATTTTATTACTACCCTTATGGTGATATGGTCTGACTATATCTGAGCAGACACAAATGATGCGTCCTACAGAGACTGATTTTTGCTGCAAGGGCAAGTAAGATTTGTAGCGAGCTCAGTCTGTGAAGGAGCTCAGGCTGTCATAAGGATGATGGACAATATTCATTCACAGGAGAGTTCTTATCCATTCCCAAAACTTATCTTTACAGAGTGCATGCAGCCACTGACACCAAACAGCTTGTGCACAGGAGAGGAAAGGCTACCTGTATCTTGCAAGTATTCTTATGAATATAAGACTCCTTCGTTTCTCCCAGCTGCTCCTATTCTTAAGCTTCTTTGGAAAGCTGATGTATGCATCTTCACACTAACATGTAATTTGGTTTGCAAATTTAGTAGTAAAAGGGATTAGGAAAAAATAAGGGGAAAAAACAGAGAGATGTTTCATGGAAGAGGAAAACCTGTGCAGAGGCAAGATGTCATGGAGGAGATAATAGCTGGTGTAAGAAGAAATACTGAAGACAGTTGACAAGGAAGAGAATGTGACTAAATTGGGCAGTATTCAGCCACTTGGTCATTGCTGCTGCAGACATTTCAGAGGGAAATATGAGCATTAGAGACAATTCTTGTAATGGAGATAGCTGCTCAAAGATTGCAACATCTGGCAGGTTTGATAGCCTAAGACTACAAGTCCCAGAACAGACTATTCAACCACCAATTTTATTGGAAATATTTCCTATTAACCCACAATTCCTTGCACAGTGCCTTCGGATTCAGACACACAGAATATAAAAGCCCCACTGATGAGTAAGATATGCTTCATCTTCCAGCTGCATTGAAAACATGCGGTTCCTTTTGGAAAGAAATAAGCACATGGACTTAATTCAAGCCATCATACTAAGCAATGTGATGGTGATACCAGGTGGTTTATAAACATTAATGTACAACGGATCAATAGCAATCCAGAGCTTTTTAAATCATATCGGCCTTGGGTATTGTGCCCAACCTCAGAGTGTAAGATCATTATGGACTGAAAAAGGATGATGATTGGAAGTGGAGGATCAAAAAGAAAAATCATACTGTTCAAAATTTTGACTACTACTTCAGTTTTACTAGACTCTGTGGGACGTTTCCTTTTTTAGAAGGCTTGAAAGTATTCTATTTCTGCATTTAAGTTGAAAATACAAATTTACAGAATTAGGAAATAGAAAAGTTGACACCTTTCACCTTGCTACAGCTTAATAACAACAGAAGTTGTTAGAAGGAAGTGCTGTGATACACCTGTGGATCTACACAGACATAGCTGAAAATGTAACAGACAGTGCCTCTGCTGCAGCACAGCTAACAAGGCCCGCAAGCCACATATATTTCCTAGGGGTTTCCTGAGGAATCCACACTAGTTGTTCATTTTATGTCCCTTCCAACACCAGTAGCCTGCATCATTGTAAAAACTGGCACCACAACAGCACAAAGCTTTCTTCCAGGGAATGGAGCAATTTTTGTGCCAGAGATCAGGGCTGTAATATGCACTGCTCTCAACAGCAGAGCTGTGAGACCAGAAACAAGACAGATGCCAATATTGGCACTGCTACCTTTATGGATTGCAGATGCCTTTACTTACTGTCAGGCTGAATGCCAGTTTTTTTTCTAGTTCAGGCACTGTCAGAGCTTTAGTTTCTATCAAGAATAAGCAGCTTTAAACAGGAAACTAAGCAATCAGATTTAAGCTACCAACTGTCTGTGGTAAGTCTAGAAAGAGCTGATTCTATAGGGAGCATTGGTAATGATCCAAAACTTCCTTATCAGATAATTCTATACAATATGCCCTCAATATATCCTCCAAACATGACTTTCTCTTCCTTAGTACTTCTTCATTGGGGAGTAGAGATCTCTCAGTCCAAGCTACATCCTGTCTTGCGGTGTTTGTAATCCTCTCAGAGTTCATTTCTTCAAGGAAACCAAAAGTTTGTCCTGACCCCAGGTGGAAATGTATCCCTTGGTGGAATGAGGTCAACAATTTACCCCTCAGCCTGTATCTGGAAGCACATCCATCTGCTGTTGCAGAAGAAAAAGGTGTTTGACTTTCATTTGAGAGCAGTCTGCTAGATTATTCTACCAATTTATTTCCAATACTTGTGAGGTTTTAACTTTTTAAGCATGGGATGGCCATGTTTTAAAACTGTAAGCTCAGTCTCAGGGGTAGCTCAGATTTCAGCCTTCACAAACCAATGAAAACAGAAGTATCTGTTTTCAAAATGAGTAGGGTTTTTTTTCTGATTTCAAAGCCAAGTCTTATTTTTCGATATTACAGGGGAAAGAACGTATTTCAAATACTTTTCATTATTATTACTATCTTAGTGTTTATAAAATAACAATAATATACAGATCTTGTCTCACTTTATTTTTAACCTATACTACAAGCAAATCAGGATCCCAAGTCCCATTTAATAAGCTGAAGCATAAGTGGCAAAATGATGTAACGAATGTACATGTAATGAAAATCATGGGCAAAGTAGTGAAAAACTCAAAACTGCATCCAGCTGTCCAACATCCTAACCAGATGCCATACCTCTGAGCACCCTCTCTTCTAACATTACCCAACACAAATATTACAGTTCAAAAATACACCAATACAACAAAGTTTATTTCAAAACAAGCTTCATCCCTTCCTGTTGACCACCAGCTACAGCAAATATTAAAAGGCCCCCCACAGTCAAATTTTCAATTCTCAGATTTAAATGAGCTTGTCTGCCCCAGTGCAATTAGGAATACCTCAGAGACATGTCTGACATGTTGATTTGTCTGACATTTACTTAAAGAGAAAGTCTGTGAGCAAATACTTCCTTTTTTTTCACATGAAACTGTTGGTTCTGCAAGTCTTTATTTGTAAGTGTTGACAGGATCAAACACCAGACATAAAGTCTTGGTATAGACTTGTAATGACTGGCTTCAATAGAATGCCACAGCTGTATGTGAAGAGTTGTGTGTGGTATTCAGCAGCTGTTGATATTATCATCCCTCACATCTCATTTACAGAAATCCAGCAACCGATGTTCAAGAGCATACTTGCTGCGGTAATAACACATAGCACTGCATTGCGCTGGGAAACCACTGACTTCACAGCATTTCACAAAGGTCATTTTATGGATGGGAAACTAAAGCACACAGAGAAAGTGATTTACTCAGGAGAATCTTGAAGATGCAGAATAAGACATAATGAAATCCAGAGCTCTTGACTTCCAGTCTAGACCATTAGTCATTAGGCCTGACTGCAAAACTCAATGTAAAAACATGAGTTTATTCACGATGAGATGTTAACACAAATACAGCCATTCTTCTTTAATGTTTTGAGACTTTGAGATATGGTAGGACTGTTAATTTTGCTAGCTGCTCTGGTGATGGAAAATTCACATCAAGTTGCTGCTTTCAGCTGAACAGAAAATAAGCAGATTTTTTTTTTTTTTTAATTTTGGCCTGTATGCCAACACAATATCTCAATACAGATACCAGCATGTCCAGCAGAGTCAGAAATGGGATATAAGTTTCTCTTAAGTTCTCTGCCCACATAGCTGAGAAAAAAACATGTTTTGGAAACAAAGTCTCATGATCCTTTTGCACTGAAAGGAAAGTTTACAAAAGCTGTGTCAACTGACTTTAGAAACCGAGAACACTGTTTTGTGTTACAGCATATAAACAGAGCAATGCATGACAAGGCTTAGGGTGATCTCAAGATGTGGATGAAGTATACACAAGTCCAAAGGAGAAAAAAAAGAATCAAAAGAGAACAAGGCTTTAAAGGCAATCCATAAGTTAGTGTTAAACAAGAGGCCTGTTTTGGGGAGTTTGTGATACAGGTAAAATCTGTGCATGCAAAATGGCTTTCTAGTTCCAAATTTTGCTGCAAGACACTTCTGATTCACTCACAGATGTCATATAACAGCAATATGTTGCTTTATGTATTGACCTAAAACTGTGTATTTAATCACATATTCAAGAATTTAAAACTTTACTAACTCAAATTTGTTCCTCAAAGGGATTCCTTTTTTCCATGCATGCCTGCTCTCTCCTTTCGGTACTGCTCATCCTCAAGAAAATTCTGGTTCCACCAGAACAGAAGCATTTGTGGTTTACATTAAAAAAACCATTTTTTTCTTTCACTGAGATTCTGTACTAGATTTTTTATCAGGCAGTTATCAGCATGCCTTTTAGGCCAAAAACAGAAGGGGGAGGAGGAGGATTTTGGCCAGCCAGACAGGGAGGGTCTAGACACCTCCAGAAGCCAAGGACTGGACTAGATGAACATTTGTTGTGATCTAGTGTAGCAATTTATATGGTCATCAGTTAAAAAGATATTGCAGTGCTGACATACACGCCTGAATACACGAATTCTAATACTTTTTATTTGTGCTGCTCTATTAGACAGGGTGCCTTGTGGAGTCTGCACATATTAGCATCTGAGTCTGCCAAATGCTTCTTCATTTAAACCTCCCATTTACTGTTACTGATTAATTGGTTGTTTTTTGCAGGACCTGGGATTGTTCTTCCTTTATCTTCAAACACTGGCTGTTCACATGCTTTCTCAAAAGCCATTAGCAGTCTTCTACTTCTTTGCTCTATTCAATAGGGAACATTCATATTTGAATTGACTTCTCTTGCCGTTGGCAACATTCTGTGTATTCAATGAACAGAAGGTACTTAGGCAAAGATTACAATATTTTTCATATTGTATATCTTTTTCATATTAAGGTATCCATGCACAGTGAGGTCACATTCAATTTTTGCTCATTGCTTGTAAAATTTGGGTAAAGATTTTGTGTTTTTCTGGTTTGCAGTCAATTTTTAAAAACCTCATTTTTTTCGAGGTATTTATTTCTTCCCAGTTTTTGAATTTCAAAAGGTGAGGGGAATTTAAGAGTTGGTTGTAGTGAAAAATAGCGCAAGATACGTGGTTAGCACCTTGCATTCATGTCAGCTTAATAAGATAAAATAAATGTTGCCTGGTGAGTATGAGACAAAAGGATGAAGATCATATTGCTGGCAGCCTAGCAGTGTGCCAGTAGGAAGGTTAATTAAGGGCAGAACTTATTGTGACTTGCTCCAAGCAAAATTACTCCCTCAATGAAGTCAGACAGCTCTGGAACATTTAATGTATGTCTGAAGAATTTTTTTTCTTCTTTTTTAAAAAAGATCACTCTCCCATAGTGTTTATTTTCTTTCTGGTGATCTTTGAATGACACTAAAATCCATAAAACAAACAAGGTAGCATAAAGATACTTAGATATGCAATATATCGTAGCCTTGGCTTCTTAAATATAGCCAACTTCTCAAGGGTAAAGGAATGAAATATTTTGTTTAACAATTCACCAAGTATTTTTCCAAAACAGGAGGGAAAAGGGCTACAGTGTGGTTTTGGTTTTCACTGCAGGGCCCAGGCTCTAACATTGAGAAGAGCCAGTGAAGTGAAATTTTGCAGAGAAGACTGCTAACCAGAACATCAACCTGTCTCATTCACTGTCCTGGGATTATTATTGCACTTCAGGTCACTTATGCCTAGCAAACTCAAAACATTCTTCCAGGCAATGTCTCAGTGTAATGTTAGTTTTGTTCATTAAGAAAAGCTTTCTGATGAGTAAAGCATTTGAAGTAGAATTCCCATTAAAAGAAACACTGTTTTAGACAGTTATACTAATTTGCTTGCAATTACTTGAGGTGATAGCATTACCTGTGTGCAATGGTAAACGTGTTGTTTGCTGCTCAACTGAGGCATTTCCAGCTTATCTAGTTCTTGTGGGGGACATGTTTGAAGCAGACCACATACTTAGTATGTAAAAGCAATACAGCAAATGCACAAAGTTCCTGCAACCATCCCCCTTTGGGCTTGCTTCTATACTCTGTCAAACCAGTTATACATGGGGGGGTAAGGGCAATTACACCGAAGTTAGTGAAATAACACTGGCATCAAGTCAGTGTAACAGAGGAGAATTAGGGCGCTTATCTCTGGCAAAGACTGCAGCATTATGCAGTTTCTTTTTCAGCCACTTTGCTGCTTCTGTGTATGTGAGATTAGACATGGGATTAACTGAGCTCCTGAAAAAATTAAAGGAACACATCTGTGGCTCTCACAGAGCACAATAATGCTAGAAAATGCTGAAAACAAGCACTTTATTAGTTATATTGCCAGGATTAACACTGTAATATACCATCTCCCAAAGCTATGCAGTCTTTTGTGACTACAAAAGTTGCTGAGGTCTGTCCTTAGATGTGCATGGTGTCTTTTGATACTGAAAAACAGAACTGGTCCCTCCAGGGAGAGTATTGTTCATTCTGCGTAGAAGCATTCTGCTACAGGAGATAGATAGATGAATCCTTCATGATAAATCCTAACTTAATGCATTTCAACATGGCTAATTTAGAGAATTATATTTTAGAAACTTGTATTATATTGCTGTACTATCCCTTTTAGGAGTACAATACATGTGGGATAATTTCTTTCTGACTTCACTATGCATCTTGCAACAAGAAGAAGGATTTGTCTCATATACCATACAGTGCTGTTTTTCTGGAATTTTTTTTTTATTTTATTTTTTCTGCTGCTCCCAGCCTAGTACAGTGTTCCTTTGTAAATTATACAAAATATGCAGCCAAGCTCATTACAGGTACCCGTTGTCCTCCTAGATAGGCATAGAAATTTTACAGCCCATTTGCCAACACTTTAAAAAAAAATGGTGATTGTCTTTTCCTTTTAGTTGAACTCAGTTTTCTTGCCTTCTTCATATTTTCAAGTATTTTGGTGGACTTAAACATCTAGTAACCTCTACAAGAAACATAGAGGTTGGAAAATATGGAGACGATGCTGGCATACACATCCACAGGAGTGAAAAGTCTATATTTATATGCTTACACACTGTCATTCCCAAGCTGTTTTGAGAGCTGTATAGCAATAGCTGAGATTCTGGGCCAGCAGCTTTTGTAATCATTTTTTTCACTCTTTCTATTGTTGTAAGTAAGTGAAAAAAAATGGCAGCCCTCCAGTGACCAAATTAAGAACAACTCAACTGCATTTTATCCAAAGCTATTCATACAAGTAGTATTAAAAAATGTTCTAACTAAGTGCAAGGCAGCATATTATATATCGTCTTTCTAATTTCAAAGAAGTACTCACCGTGCAATCATTAACAAACTAAAATAAAATATTTTTAAAACTTTTGCAGTCAAATCCCTTTGTGGCTGCACTTTCATGAATAGTTCTTCATTTTCTTTAGTACTGCATGATGAAATCCAACCTTTCCGTTTTTATTCCTGACAAAACAGACAAGACGCATAAGGTTATGCTACAGTGGCATAAGGTGTCAGCAGCAAAAGATGATAGGCATATTACCTCCAATGTATCGTAGCTGCCAGAAATGCAGGGCCCTTTATGTGCAAGGTCAGAGACCAACACCACGGTGTCTCAGCTGAGAGGGAACTTAGCGTTTCCTCAGTGTCACAGGGATTTTCTTTCGCCTTACTAGGAAGAATGAATATCATTTTTTTATCTAGTATGTCTAGCAAATTGCTCCACTTTGCCAGCACAGAGGACTGACCTTTGTGTCACCTTCCAGTGATGTTTCTCATGGAAACATGGGCTCCAACAAGAGAACTGATTGACACCAGCAGCATTAACACCTGGCATCTTGGAGCAGCTACCACCAATGTTTGGAGATCTAGCTATTGAGAAATGGGATGTCCTTTTGCTATTCAACATTTTTCTTCTTTTCAGGGGTGATATTTGTGATCAGCAAATACCAGGAGCTTGTAGGTTGTGTTATGGTTTCTCCTTATTCCCCTAAAATACAGGCAGGACCTGATCTCAGCACACACTATTATCTTCAACAAGTATTAGAGAGTATCAGAGATGTTCTCCAGCAGTAGAGCCACTGACCCCAGCTGTTGTTTTAGACCCTACCAAAATTTCAGTGACATTTTTGCGTCCTACCCCACAATAACAACCCTGCAGAAGTTGAACCTGCCTCCTTGATATGCAAACACATTTATAAAAGTTTTAAGACTGACTTTGAAAGGAGAAATAAAGGCTTCATGACTGCAGGAATCCAGGGATCTGCATGCTGGGAGACATTTTTTGCAATAAATTATGACAAATAATTCCTATGTTAGTGTTATTTCTGTCTTTCATCACGGAAATCTTTTGTTTCTGAAAGGATCGCACCTCATCAGTTCTGACACAGTCAATCTATAAATGTGTACAGTATAGAGGCATTTATTTATCACCTAGTTTGTACTATTAGTCATCTGCCTTTACTGCTTTTCTTTTCAAATAAAAATGCTCTGAACAACCACAGAAACGCTGAATTGCCATTTGACTATAGACATTCTCTGTAGTCAGAGACTACAGTATTGAGACTGCATGCTTCATGAACACATCATACACATTATATTTGACCATGCTATACCTGCAGACTTCTTCATAAAAGCATTCACCTGAAGTTTTCAAGGCAATTTCTTCTGAATCAATCACCCTATATACTGTTGATTGCACTGTGCAGGGAGATGATCTATTTACATACTAAAAAGGTCAATGTTGAACAAATCAGTATTAAGGCTGCATTATCATTGCATTCAAATGAAGCATAAAACTGTATGAACCCAGGAATTCTTTTTGCCTTTGTACTTTCATGTACACACGCCTGAGACATCTACATGGAGACATAATGCAGTGTTTTAGGATAAGTCAGGTGATTGGCAAGCATGTTCATATTATAAACCTTTCTGATTACTAATAGGCACAAAAAAAGTGGAGAGACTTATGTAAAGTATGGGTCAGACTCATCATCTAAAATGTGTCACTAATTCAGGGGTGTGACATTTGCATAATGGCTGCTGCTTATTTTCAGACCCAGTTAACAGGATACAAGCCCTCATAATAGGCTTTGAATTACATTACTAGTTTATTTAATTTACCATATGCAATAATGCAACTAGAATACAGACTGCTAAAAATATTTATAAATTTGCATTCAAGTGTGATTATCCTAAAATATTAAGGACTGACACCTCTGCTAGTGTAAATTGGCATAACTCCCTGGACTTGATATGATTTTCCCCTGCTAATTAAAGTATAAATGCAGCCATGTTGTTTCCCTCAGCTGAAGTTATAAACTCTGCAAGGCTGATGTGCCTCCAACATATTTCTTCTGGTATAGCATGGACTGATCGGTGAGCTGTGGTAAAAGACACAAAGGTTAGGACTCAAAATGAAATCCAGACTATTACTGCTACTTGCATGGAAATTATCCAGTCCTTTTTGTAACTTTATCCCACAGCTTCTGTACGTGTCACATCTCACAAAACATATGGACATCACTTAAAATTGTTTAAAAGATAATTGCTGGGTTTTTGCTATTTCCTCTCCATTTTCCTTCTCTGATCCACTCATGGTCTCTCTCTCTCCTAATATTTTTTTCTACTCTCATTAATCCCAAATGTAATTAATTCTTATTGCATCAAGTGTTTTGCCTGTTTCTATTCTAATTTCTTTTATTTTAAAATTCTGTTTCTTCACAGATCACAGTAGTTGCTAGTTAATTTCAGACAGAGTCCTATATAGCACACTAGTATAGATATTAAAAAAAAAAAAAAACTTCCACAATTTTGGAGAAAATACCAAATAGCTAGCTATCTTTTGCTGAGAGAGACTACATGGCAGGCCTTGGAAAGTGCAGGACATTTCCAGGAAGATAATTTTCTGTGGAGGTGAAATATCCTTTCCAGCCCTGTTTCCATTTCCAGAATTTCCTTCTTGAGGGAACACAGCCACCACTTCATCCATCTGCGTCCCTGCCAGCCCCGACAGACCCCACTCTTCTTCAGACCTTCCACTCATCTTCAAACAGCATGGTAAACCACTCCCATGTTTGTCTAGGACTCAGCCAAGGGAAGTAGATACATAATTATTTACCTTCAGTAGTAGTGCACAGGAGAACCACATAAAAACAAAAACGAGCCATAAAAACAACAACAAAATTATATTGGGCAAGTCAGCATTGCCTGAGGTTATACAAAATGTAACACAAAAAAGTATTTGTTATAATGTTATTTGTTATAATGTTTTTAATCAAATTTAATTAAAATAGGATTTTTGTTTTGCTGTCAAAAAAAATCACCCTGTGCCACTTCTCTGTGGGATGATTATTAAATATGTTAATAATAATAACAGAGGCATCAACCCTTCCAGTCATTACATAATGCAGTAAGTTTAAGACTTAATCTGAAGGAGGAGGGCAGGAGCATTTCAAATGAGCCAGGAAAGACTGCCACTCAGTAATTTACTGATACATTTTCCGTTCTCACACTGTTTCCATGTTCCTGTCACTTTTGTGACATCCAAATCAGATCTGCTTGCAGAATTGGGTGAATTCAAGGACAAGCTAAAGGCCACAATGCCTTGTTTCATCAAGTGGAACAATTAAAGATACCAGTTAAAGATCCCAGTGATCCACGGCGGATGCTTTATGAAAGCATAGAACCCATCATCACCAAAGGCCTGACCTTGTGCCTCCTCCACTCACACCAGTGGACACCTTCAGTTCTTATTCAGTCAGCACCTCAAGTGTGAAAAGTAAAGCCCAACATTATAGTAAACATGTTTTAATGTTATCTTTGGTCCTTTTAATTCTGTCCAGTAAATCATTTACTTCCCTTTCCCAGGAATGACAACAGTACACAGAGATACTAGTCTTGGGGGTTTTTGTTTGCAGAATACATAGTTTTTCAGTTTTATATTACTTTATAGCCATTATAAAAATAATGTCTCTAGGACCTAAAATATGGTTTTTTGATAGTAATCCATTACATGCCACTGGGGTAATTTGAATTGGAATTGTTGTAGTTACATCATAGTTTTATTTCATTTCTCATTCAAATAATGTGTGTTGTGCAATGAAAGGCCAAGGTCCAAAGCTTTCTAGAGAATGTTTTCCACTAACGTTGATTTTCACCTCTTTGCACTTGCAGTCCTCTGAATTGTACCCAACCATAGAATGATAGAGGTTCAAATGGACCTCTGGGTATCAACTGGTCCAGACAGTGCTCAAACTTGATCCAGTTTCTTGGACTTGGGGACTTCTTCATTACAGTTGAGAATATCTCCAAAGATATAGATATTACAAGTCTCTGGGCAATCTGGTACAATGTCTGACCAATGTCATAGTGAAAAAAATCATCTTAATACCTAATCAGAAATTCCCCTGTTTTGTGTTGTGCCCTTTGCCCCTCTTTCTTTCACTCTGCACCTCTAAAAAGATGATAAATCACTTGGTACAGGCATATAAATATGCATTTTACTTACACAACGTGCACATGCAATTGAAGTGTTTTAAATTAAATGAATTATGTGTTCTGTGATTTAAAGTCCTCCTTTAGTTTACTTTACATTCACAATGAAGGTTCAGAATGGACTTTTTTAAAAGTTTCAGTGGTTTGAGAACTTCTATTATTTTCAGTGCTAGGCTTGTTCCAAAGCTCACTGGAGTAATTAAGCCTGTACTTCCCTCACAATTCCTTCAGAACTAGCAAGTAAGGGAGTTTTTGTAATATTATTGGCTCATATACTTCTCTACAAGGAAATTTTGAACAATGACTTTGAGAAAGCTCTCTATTTACATCCTGTTCCTTTATCATACTGGAGAGATTATGATTTTCAATGTCATCCATGGCTTTAATACACTGGTATTCACACTAAAGCAGACATTTAATGAGATGAAAACAAAAGTTCAATAAAATGTAAATTTTCAAATACAATTTATTCTAAAGTAATGAGGTATAACAGTGCAAATTTCACCTTTTCCGTGAAAGGACAGCAATACATGCACACATTCACAGTAACTGGTGCTGAAATGGTAGTGGTTAAGTTGCAGAGACCAGTACTGACAAACGGCCTCCCAGATTTGGCACAAGGGCAGGCTTCACAAGCCTGACTTGGGTAAAGTGGTTCCCTCTGCAGCACATGTAAAGAGTTGGCCACCTTAGACTGGGTTTTGCACCATGGAGGATGAAAAGGGTGGAAGTGCTGAAACACATGGGTTACTCTCCAGTAATATGGGAGAGGTGAATGGACACCCCTCTGGGTGGGAAGGGCTGGGGACCATACCTCCTCCTTCTTCAGTGCATGCTTTCATTACCTGGCTACAATGCAAAAGGTAGGTGCAAAATAGCACACCACCATGGCCCTGAGGCACTGCCAGCCCTGCCTATCCCTGCCCACACCTCCCCAGGGTACCCCCACCCTGCTCACAACCCAGGACCCCATTTCAGCCCCCCAGGACTGTCAGTCCCTGCCCCAGCCACACCACATTGGGGCTGGACTCCATGCCTAGCCATGGGTCCCACAAAGCTGGGTCCACCTGCAGGCCCATGTCCTGACCCAGCCTCAGCCCATCCCTGTCCCTAGGGAGGTGCCCAAAGGCTGGAGCTGCCCCAGTGCCTCCCAGCTCCCCTGCTCCTTGCTGGGGCGGTGGGACAGGCCCTGGCTGCCAGAACCTGCCCTGACAAACCCGATGGTGGCTGGACACACACTTTTCAAAAGAAAGCAGTTGTCCAAGAGCACCAAATCCCAAAGTAGAGGGCTAATACCCAAATCCAAGTTCCTCAAAGGCACCCAAACCATGACCATGAAAGCCTCACAAACCAGTTCCCTAGCCATGGGATCTCTCGTCTCAGTTTGGTGCCTGCTGTGAATCCTAGTTCTTGGTACGGGAGGGGACAATGAGTGGTCCTACGAGCTCTTCTCCTGGAGCTGGGCACTTACCTTAGGCTCTGCAACACCATCAGTCATACAGTCTTAACACCTTTTTTTTTCCAATCTGCACCTCAGTACCAAAGCTGTTTTTTGATCTATCTCTTACTGAGTATTTACTTCGCTAAGGGAAATTTCGAAAGTCCAGAGGGGTCTACTTTATTCTTTCTTCTCATTGCAATAAAGACCAAAAGTGAATGAGTAGGAGGCAATACCAAATGAGGGAAATGGATTTGATCACCCTTAGGCTATTTGAACTACCATCCTTCTTTACACTAGGATCCTCTGGGCATTGCAGGAAGCCAATATTTTTTAACCGCAAAGTTAGTAATCATTAGAAAGAAACGTAAGAATCTCTTTCCAGCTGGGAGAGAAACTGAAGGTGAAGCAGGGAGCCCCAGAGGTGAAGGAAACAGAGAGGGGTTAGGAAAGGCTGTCTTTTGTATGCTGCTTTCTCCAGAAAATGATTGAACAGAATGCTGCTACTTACACAAAAGCAGATATCACCGCACAATTTAAGAGCCATTCAGTGAGATCTGCCAGAAGGACAGAAGTTATAGGGAGTAAAGTAGAAGAATATTCACAGGCCCTTATGTACCTCTGCCCATGATGTAAACTCCACAGCAGGATTTCAGGCTGATGCTGTTATTCAGACATAAAACTAAAAATATTCTAATCTTATTTTATGCTGTTTCAGTGTCAGTGTAGGTCTACACACTGTAATTGTTTTATAATATAGCAAGAAATACGTTCCAATGTGGCTTTAGCTGAGGAAAATGGGCATAGCTGAAAAGATATGTCTACATTGCAGTCACCTGAAATCATGCAGCCATAACCAAGTTGCCTTTAAACTAGCTTGTTTGGCTAGCCAGCTCACCATAAAGTTTCTTAAGAGCATTAGCAGCATTGATTTTGCCACCCTGATAAGACCCTTGTGTGCGAGGCTCTTCAGACATAACAAGGAGAGGGTAAAGGGGAAATGTCCTGTGCTCAGTGGTGAGACTGCTTCTCCTGCTGCTGACAAGAGGGTGAAAAATTGGGTACAAGGACTCATGTTTCTGGGATAATCACACAACCCTGAGTAACAACCATCCCCCTACACATCTTTTTCTCTCAGCACATACAAGCAATTCAGAGTTGCAGGGCTGCTTCAGAAGGCTTCCTCAGACTGCTAAGGCATAGTGAAAGGGCCATGGCCCTCTTACTCGCTCTGGCTGCGCTGTGCTTCAGTGCTGTAGGTGCCCCTCATGGAGAGAACAGCGCAGATTTTTGGCTGAGTTCTGTAGTGACTGTGCCAGTACATGTGGATCTTAGGAAGCACCAGATGCACCCAGTGGAGTTAAAAATCTGAGAGCCTAAGAGATCACTAACACCCTGTGTACTGCAGTAGCTCAAATAGTGTCCGTGTTTTAGTCTGTGTCAAAAGAGACATATTTCTAACTAAATACAAAACTGCCTGTGATGCACATCTATCTCTCTATAGCAGGAATCCACAGGATTCTGTGCAACCTGGTTAAACCTGCAAGAGCTATTCTCAAAGGCCAAAATAAAACACTCAGCCAGCCAAGAATCTGCCTGGCAATTGGCTGGAAATGCCCAAAGCGGAATTCAGCACAGTGTCCCCATTGTACTCAGTACGGGGTGTCTGAGCATACTAAGTAACTGAGAGGTTCAGCATGCTATGGCCCCTGCCTTTTTAATTCCCCACCTCTGCCAGTCTACTAAAATATTAGGTTTTCAGTAACCTCCCCATTCCATTAATCACAGTCATATGTATTTTAAAGCAATTCTTGGTCTTTTCCTTAAAATGGAAAAGCCACCACTGCTGTGAACTTTAGGGACCATGAATCACAACAGACTTCAAACATGTGACATCAATTACAAGCACAGCTAAATGGAGCAGAGTCAGGTCTGCCTGATCTGACAGACACTCCCACCATTAGTTTTACCAGGGATCATGGTGGTTTCAAATTTTTCACTTCCACTGCTCTGAAGTGTCTTGGCTCCTGAATGTTATTAGGCCAGCGCCATGTGTTCCTAAGTTATCAGCTCACAGAAGAAGAGTCTGTACCTGCATGAACACTTAGTGCCTAAAAATCTGTCACAGACCTTTAGATAGGGAAAATCATCACACTGAGAACTGGGGAAAAGGAGATTGAACTCTTCCCCTGCTTCTCTTGAACTTCTTCTTGACCCTTCCATCATAATGTTACTTGCTTGCTCTGTCACAATTTGGACCAAGCAACATAAACCATAAAATCTGACCTTTGCAAGTTATTCTTGAATCCTTCATCTGTTCTGTGAAGGATCAGTAAGTCACCTGCTGGGATGTTGTCCTCAATGGGAGAGACATATCGTGATCCCTGCCTTTATCACTCAATGTGCAACACATTGCAAATATTACACTTATTTTCCATAATTCAAGGTACAGAAGGTACGCTTGAAATGATGCAAGTACCAACACTGTTCCTAATGCAGCTCGTGTGCTTGTGCACCTTGTGATGATGTCCTTCCAGTGCACATTAGGCTTAACCCTTTGGGATGAAACAGACTGAAGTAAGTGTGGTTCTCTACAAAAGCAAATTGGGGAGGAGAAATATAAAACACAATAAAACCATGTCAGTGAGGCAAGCAAGTGCCAATTTTGGCCTGAGCATGTAATCTAATCAGAACTTAAGTAAGTATGAAAAAAGGCATTTAGCAAGGTCCTTTTGCAAGAAACTCATCAAGGAACCATATGCTGACAATCAAAATCTGTGGCTGAAACCTGGTCCAGCTGAGAGATTTGCATTGTCACAGGAACCAGGGTATCTAGCATAAACTGTGGTGACTCAAGGAAACCCATTGCAAATCACTGCCACATTCAGAAGATAGCTTCTGTGATGGATGACGTACAGCAGGGTTTCTCCTTGATTCATCTAAGCCTTTACAATGCCAAGTATTTGGATCATCTCTGTTATAACCTGAACATCAGGGCTTGTCAATGCCTAGGCCAAGGCTGGGATGTTATGCAGGTCATCACAAACTCCACCACTACTTTCAGCAAGTGAGGTGATGTTCACTAGTTTGTCCTGCAACAAGCCTTCAGTGTGCTTACACTGACACTTGTTTGGGTTGCCTACATCTGTCACAGGCAAGTCTTGCCACAGGCAAGCCTTTTGGTACTGCCAAGGTGCAGAGACACCAAGGAACATAGCACACATTTGGTAGGTGCAGGACTGCCGTGCAAACTGTTTCTCATTAGCAACTTCTCCTCCAGACCTTGCTCCTGCAAAAGCACCAGGAACAGCATCGCATGCTGCTCCTGGTCCTGTCCCCAAGATCCTTCCACACATGTTCCTTTTCCATGTTCGATTCCTCTCGCAACTATCACTGGCTCATCCCATCCCTGCTAAAATTCTTTATCAACCTTGTCATGAAATAGCCATTTCTAATTCCTAAACATTAAACCAGCATTTGGCCCTAAACAAATTAACTTAAAAAGTTCAAATTTAATCCAACTTAAAGTGCCAACAACTGACTCTCTCACAAACTTCTGTCCCCTAACACTTACCTTGAGGAATATACCTTTTACTCCAATCAGACCTTCCCCCTCCTATGTAAGGTTTCTATAGGCACCAGTGCAGGTCACTCAGGTATGACAAATGTGACAAGTTAGTGAGGGCTGAAGATCCACAGTTGGTTGACAATAATTGGAATGAAAATCAGATGTCCAGAATTGTATTTGTTTTCACGAATCAACTACACTCACATGCCTGTAACAATCTCGTCAGGCTGGCCTTTTAGTACCCTTAATTTTCGCTGGACAAGGTTTTGATCCACTGACTGCAATAGCCAAGACAAAACACAGTTGTTTTTAATGACAAATAGCCTGATCAACCTCTGCTTTAGCCATCTGTGCATATTTCACTTAATCCCACTTCCAGAATTAAACTATTTAGAGTCACTAGGACCCATAGGAGAGTGCATCGAAAAGCTGTAGAACTCAAAACACACAGAAAGAGAGAGAACAAGCATCTTTAGCTTTTTGGCAAATGTTTAAAGAGTTTGAAAAATACTAAAGCTAAAGCCTATGGCAGAGAAAAATTCTTACCTCCTCTTGGGCTCCAGGCCAAAATAACCACATGCATGTAGTGTAAAAGTAATACATTTACCATTTAAAGTTCTATTCCCATCTTAATTCAAAACCACTTATGAGAAAATAAATTTTATCAGTGAAGGTGTAAAATCCATAATAGCCCATTTAGAAAATATAATAGTTATTAGAAGAAACATTCACTATATACTTTGATGGATTAGCCCCCTTGGTCCCCCTCAGCTTTTGCAATTATGAAGATGTTAACATGAAATTCACTCCTGAAGACTCTCAAGGACCTACACAAGAGAATTGTGTGAGTTGAAATGGTGGGGACAATGCTAACTTACTGCAGATACTAGTATAGAATATTTCATTCAGTGGTGAACTGAGGTGAGCTGAAGTGAACTGTCTGGAAAGCCTTATTAAGTCATACAAATAGCTAATACCATAATTTTGAGGAACTGAAGAATTTCTTAAAAGATCAGTTCTACTAGCCAAGCCTGGAGAGATTTTTTAAATTCCAGCATTCACCAAAGAAACCCTATATACCTGAATGTATATGGCTTACCTGCCTGTAAGCTTGACTACTTTTTCCAGTTCCAACAGGTGGCCTTGTCTCTCTGTCCTCTAGAAGCCAATGGGGAGTGGTATCATCAGATCATTACGGCTACAGCACTTCTCATCTTCAGCCAGCTGAACAGTGTTTAAGTATTCTAATACAATGAGAATGAGAATGCCCTATTGATTTAGGGTATGTTTACTCTGTAGAGAGTAGAGAGGTCCCTGAGGGTTCCTGGCCGCACTTACCCTGCCTCTGGGAGCTCCCAGGAGCGCTGTGCAGAAACCTCTGCTTCCCCTGGGTCTCAACAGTGTAGAGCTGGGACTGTATGGCAGCACACTCTAAGCTACTATACCCTGCACAACCACAGTTCGTTCAACCTCCTCATCCCCTTGGGAAACACTGCACATAGAGATGTTTGGCAGCATGCACTAACTGCTTTGGGGTCTCAGCAGGACTGCACTGAGCAGGATAGATACCATTACTCTCAGCAAGGTCATGTGTTGTCTACACAGGTCATTAGTATGTCCTATGACAAAACAGTAATCCACTTGTAGCTATATGTGCTAAATGTGCTATCACTCTATTACAGGCCAGTGTATGTATTCATGAAAGGTTAAGAACAGACATCCTTATAAGCATAAGCGAGTTTTACCCTTGATGTGCTAAAACCTGGTCCTCGTGCATTCAAGTCTATACCTGTTCAGTAGCTTTACTCACAACCCAGTACATCGTATTTTTGCAGTGATTTTCCTTTGCACAGCTGAAGAAAAGCTCATAGACCATTTTCCATGCATAAAAAGAACATGGTTACAGTTTTTCCACTGATAGTATAAACACTATCCTCTTGTGAATTCAGCCTTAGAGTATTTTGATAGGCAGATAAATAAGGACTTTACTACAGTCTCTTACTCCCAGGTGGATGGTATTTTCTGTAGTGCTATTACCACCAGTATAAATAGCAGCACTACTGCTGGTGTAATTTGGACTGCTGTGGATGTATACACTCAAAGCACAATTGGATAGTTCTTGTTCACCTATAGAATGATAACTGCAGTCACCTGGCATTTGGTAAATACATTCAGCACCCTCAGTGCTTCAGAACATCTCCCTAATTTGCCACAAATAAAGAACACTGCATAAAACCTGGCATCCCGTGTGAAGCATCCTGTAATTGCTAGCAGAAGGGGGAATACAGTATATTCAGACACCAAGGTACTTCATCTGCAAATATCCACTAACAATTTTTATTATGTAAGCTTTTAGGCTTGAACAAAAGCACTCCTTCAGCACTGTGTTTCTCTGATGAAATTAGGGAGGAATGTACCCCAGGAAATATATTGATCCGGAATAAAAATATATTTACAGTGCTTTAGCACTCTTTAGACTGTATACCCACTAGGAAAGTAAAAATTAGGTTTGGCTTGGTTTGGTTGGTGTCCTTTGTTACATAATTAATGGTCTATACTCCCATGTCAGCATTTATAAGGAAAATCATTCCAGAATAACAAATGTTGTATCCCATAAACAGGAGCACTGAAGACTATAAAGAGAAACATATATGTTTACTTAGAGCTATATTCTTAAAAAGGAGTTGTGTGATGTTTCATGAACATCCACATAAACAAAGAGGTATGTCCTTATGCCTCTAAACAAGTAACACTGCATCACTAATAAACAGTGATACAGTAGCATCACAGTAGTCTTTAGCTATATAATGTCATTAAGGAATGGAATTGTTGATTTTCTATTTTCCCCTCACATCCCTTCAACAGCAGCAAAATCTTTCTCTCATAAAAGCATGAAGAGCAGCTAACTCACTAAAAGCAGCTAACTTTTAGTCTTGCATTTAGAGTACCTAATCTTATAATGTTATGGGCTGTATTTACATTATATGTCAATTCTCAACTTCCATTTCTCCCTCTTCTTTCAAGCTTATTGATTTATCACTGCAGAATATGATAATTTCTTATGAGGCATTGCCTTCCCTCATGGCTCTTTTCTTCACCAACTAAAGTTGAAGATTTGGGAAGTAATTCCAGTGTGCTGTTGAAAAGGGTAATTTGCTCCTAAGATTCAAATACTATTTTTTACTTTGATTAAGCAAAGTACATCAATTTTTCAGTGTTACGACCATTCAATAAATTCCCTCAAAAGTGACATTTTAGCTGATTACACTCTTGTAGTCTTCATGTCACTGTGGATATTAATACCCAAAATTAAGAAGCTTGATTGCCATCTCTTCATCATACTTGCAAGTTTACTGAACTTATTAAAAATATATTAAAATTAATGTTATTTTAAAAGTGATTAAAGCAGTTTCACACAAGGAGAAAGACACTTGAAACATCAATTCTGCCTGCGTGTGTACATTTACCATGATTGAGAGTGTTTATAATTCAGCATTTTCATTATGTAACAACAATTAATTTTTTCCTTTTTAGAAATGCAAGTCTTAAATTTACAGTATTTTCTTTTCAGTGTTAATTACAAAGATAAATCTGGTGTAGATTTAGCAAAATATAATTTATCAAAGGGCAAATACGAACAGGAGCTTTTCCATTACCTTTAGCGGATTGAATTGCACCCTATGACCTTGGCAGATAGAAGTAAAAAAAAAAAAAAAGCTAAACCAATTTTTCTTCTTTTAGTTAGCCCTAGAAATGTGACATAACAATAGTATTACAATATTCGAAGTACCTACTGTGACTCCTTTTTTTGCATTGTTTACAAATACTACAGTTGGAACACAAAAATATTTCATCCAAGTAACATATTTAATTTGATGTTGTCCTTATGCAATCTGGAAATAGAAATTAATAAACAGATAATCTAAGGTAGGGAATTCCCTTTTTTCCCCACTGTCTAGTTACATTAGCCATTATCTCACATTGTTATTTTCCAATGGAACTGATTTCTAAATTAGTTACTTGGAGAAATATTTGCAATATTTCCAAGGAAACAAGTTTCCACAAGCAACGTGTTTTAGCTGTCCTGCTCTGATCTAAATATCTGTTCTTTTTCAGAGGGAGCAAATCCTCTCTTTCTATGAGAAACAAGGTATTTCTGTACCAATACCAAAATTCTTCAAGCGGAATGATAAATGCATTACTGCATGTATCTCTATGTGTGTGCATTTCAGAAGATTAAATCCTAGATATTTTCCCCTTCTGCATCTAAATGAATCTCCACAACTTCCTGCTTTGAAAAGCAACGAGGTCAGAATGACCTGTTTCCCAGTGATTAGCTCTAGTTCATCTGTTGCAAACACCGACACAGATTGTATTTTAGTTTCCAAGTTTTTCTTCTCTGAAGAAATACTTACATATGCAATTGTTTAACATGTGAGGCTAGGGCAGTTCTGCACATACCATATGAACTGTCCATAGGGAAGGGAAATCTTGGCTTAGAGACTCTTTGGAGCAGGGTCCCTCATGCACAGTGGGTTTCTCCATTAACTTATGTACTTCTTTGTTAACTTACGCACTGCAATCAGATGAGCAGCCTTTGTTTCCCACAGTTTTAACCTGCTCACATTATATGATTTGTATAGCAGTTTCCACCTGACCCTGTTACTAGACTGGACTTTTCCCAGCCTGAGCAGCCTACCTCCAACTACACAACAGCATTCACCAGGTCTAAAGTTTTCCACGGAAACTGCTAAGAGGACTGATTTCCCTTGAATAGATGAAAGCAAACCATAGCATGTTGATCTATGCTTAGAGATCCTTCTTTTTATTTCAGAGAGTGTTCAAACCCCTGATAAGGTTCAGCACAGCGGCTAAAGCATTCAGTAGCTATTGTTCCCTAATCATTGTGCACTAGGAATCAATGACATTCAGTTTTCGTTAAAGGCACTGGAGAACACATAGCAAATACCCAGCTAAGGAGTTTAGGCATCTCAGCCACAAGTCTACAACCACACCAGTAAACCAATCAAGCAAAGCCCATGCATGTGAAGAATTAGCAATGTGAGTTACAGCATGGATCCAGCAGGAGATGCAGGTCAGAGACAAAGGCATATAAAGATGAGAGTAGCAGAAGAGAGCCTGGCTGTGGGCATGTATATAAACAGTGACCTGCAGAGAGGCTGAAAACACTGTGAAACCTATATCAAATCAAGTTAATTGCATACCACATTTGAGCTCCTATAAGAGGCAGGCCTTTATGAGTTTTGGCAGGACCTCATCCTAACTACAGTCATACTGCTCTTGAGAACGGCATCTTCTCATGGCACAATACTATGGTGTCTGCTTGATACAAACTTGCGTATCACTGTGCTATGTGCCATTACACATTGTTGTCATGCCATATGGCATGTTGCAAGGTTAAGGTGATAATGGAATATTATAGGAAAATAAAATTCAGACTAAATGAGGAAAATTCCATTTTAAAAAGCCAGAATCACTTTCTTCAAAGTCATGGCAAGAATCAAAGAACACACAGATGCAATAACTCCTGAGCATATTTGGAGAGGTCTTGCTTAATCCGGTGTCAATGTCAAGCAAGAATTTCAGAAGTAAAGACGCAATTAGAGAGGAGGGACTGAGACATGAGAGTCTGCCATGCAGTAAAGTACATGGGTTTTCCTTCAATATCATGCCCTGGGGTGGTGCTTGGGAAAATGTTTGTTGACATTTCAAGTGCCTTTTATTTATATTCCATTTTGTATAGAATAAATACCCTTAAAATGCCTAAATACACAAAGCTTCCAGTGATGATTTGTACGGACACAGGCATGGCTTGGAACCATCCAGAAGAGAACTGGGAAAGTATTTATTATCCACAATCCCCTACAACAAGACCTAACTTACCTAAAACATATATTACTCAAGAAACCCAAACTAATGCATATTTCTGTTTATAATCTAGTCCATCTTAATAATTCAATATGAACAAACCCAACATTACGTAGAATTTGTTTTATTTTGAAGCTTTTAGCCACAAAAGTCAGCTCTTGCACACTGCTTTGAATTACCTGACTAGTTTCTAAGAAGTGATTGATGCATGCCTGTTCTTTATAATATAGTTTTTGTAACATAGTATATCTACTAAAAGGTTCTTTGCTATTTTTCTGCCAAGTGTATTGCTACATGTATAACTGAACATAGAAATCTATGGAAAGTTGTCCTTTATTGTAAATCATTACGGTCCACGTATTTTAATATAATCTCATAGCAGGTTAATGGCAAAATATCCTCCTTGTTGGCTGAAATATATGGTAAAGGTAATATTTATTAATATTTATTAAAGTTATTTGATTCACCACACAGATGATGCACGAGGAAAAAGGAGAGAAATGCACTCAGTAAAAGTGAAATCTCCCGAGGAAGTATATTAATATCATTACCACATATTACAAAGTAAGAATGTTGTGTTAACAAATTAAGCTGATTCAAGGATCACAGCAGGAGTAAGAGTGCCTTCATTCACCTTGGAGTTTTTGAATTGTCACAGGCTGTACAATGAAAAATATGGTGGATGAAAGTGATTTAAATAGCTTCTCAGTTTGCTTGCATAGAAAGCTTCACTAGTAGTACATGCTTAAACTCTGTGATAACTGAGTCAAGCACAGCATTTACTAAACCACTTTATCTAGGAATTTGGGCATAATCAGAAAATAAAGATATGTAAAGCGGCATTCAGAAGCACCCTACTGGATAATGAAGAAACCCAGACACAAAAAAGGAGAAAGAAAAGCAACGCAGAAGTATTTATTATTAGTGTTTTTAAAAGACCATAATAGAACTGACAAAGGAGTTAAAAAAAGAAAGGAAAAAAAAAATATATGTGGATCTGATCTCTCGACTGCTACAGGAAAGATGTTTGAAATCACCCAGTATTATATTCAGAAAAAACAATCCTAAAAAAGGCTTCTCATCACATCTGAAAATCAAGGAAAAAAGGAAATAAAAAGGGTCTGAGTTGACAATTAGGTAAAAGATAAAATATCAGAAAATATTAAGAGGAGTATTCAGCTGGAGACTATAGTCATCTAAATACAGGTGTTAACTAAATTAAGTTAGGTGTCTAAGCTCCCATAGTCAGTGAAATGTATTCAGCTTTAAATCTGACATTTACAACTCAGCAGCTAAAAAGGTCTCTATAATTAGATTGTATATATTACTCAATTTGTATTGGGAGAACTCTGAAATTAGATTGTCTATATTACAAGATTTATACTGGGAGGACAGACACATAGGTGTATCTGTTACTCAAATCACCTACATTTAGGAAATAAATTCCAGCTGAAATCTTTCAGAAAGAGTTTTGTAATATACTGTAAGGTACATATGAGCTGGGAATAGCTATGGCCCAGCACACGGGTCCAGTGGGATGGTGAAACAAGATATGTTCAAACTGATCCAGTGCTAAAATACCCTTAAGTTAGTTTTATATACAAGAGCATCAGGCATACAAGACCTGAATATTTGCATGTGTTTGTGTATACATTTTGCTAATCATCTGAACCTCAGGAATATGCCAGATTTTGTCCTTCAATTTGGGTCACCTATATTAACTAAGCAAAAATTTTAAGACCATGAGCCAAGAACAATTTAGGCCCAGAAATGTAAATGCTTGTGTTCTTTGTTGAAGAGTTTTAAGCTTTGATGCATCATTGTGAAAAGCTACAGAGAAGGTCTACCAGAAAATTATTTCATATGCTTGTGAGAAAATCCTCAGCTGGTTGAGTAGTAAAAGTAGTATTCATAAATATATTCTAAATGTTTTTATCAGCAAAACAGAGCAATGCTCTGATGTTTTTCCATCTGGACTGTGAGGAGTTTTCACTTACACACTGTAAAAGACTGGATAACTCAGTGCTTTAAAAATAATTGAAGTGAGAATTGTGTGTGCTTAGAACAGTGTGAAAGCTTTTATTTCATATGTCATAAATAAAGCACATATTCTCATGGTTTCTTAGTTCCCCTCTTTCTTTGTTCCAGTTGTTATTTTTGCTACACATGAGAACTGTACAACCTGGAAATTAGATGGAAAGTCTGACACCTCCAAATATGAAACCATGTAGATGTTTTCACTGAAGATTGAGACTCAGCCAGGAGTATTTGCACACAACAGGCATATTCAGAGTACATTGAACAGACCAATAGCCATGGAGAGGCATATCTTCTTAGAATAATTTCTTTTAAATTTTCTATTATTTTAGTGTAAAATTTTGGAGATCAGAGGTAGCTCCCTGAAGCCATTTTAAGCTTGTGACTATAGATATAAACATAATTTTAAACTACTACCTTCTCTCTCATTGCCCCAAAAACTATGTAATGGTTTAACCCCAGCCATCAACTAAGCACCACACAGCCACTCTATCACTTCCCTTCTCAGCTGGACAGGGGAGAGAAAATATAACAAAAGGCTCGTGGGTTGAGAAAAGGACAGGGAGCGATCACTCAACTAGTTACCATCACGGGAAAAACAGACTCAACTTGGGGAAAATTAACTTAATTTATTGCCAATCAAACCAGCGTAGGGTAATGAGAAATAAAACCAATTCTTAAAACACCTTCCCCCCACCCCTCCCGTCTTCCTGGGCACAGCTTCACTCCCGAATCTCTACCTAACCCCTCCAGTGGCACAGGGGGACGGGGAATGGGGTTTTGGTCTTCTAGCAGCTTCTCACAGAAGCCACCCCTGTAACACCCCCGCTACCAAAGCCTTGCCATGCAAACCCAATACAAACTCCTTATCCCAATGCATCCAGTACAAGACAGAGCCAAAGGCTGCCCGTTGGGTGTTTTAGCTTACATCTATCTTACCCTGTTAAATTTCTCCCACCCCATCTCTCTGTCCCTACACACAGCTTACACCTCCAAGCTATCCCTGAGGTGTCCTGAGAGCAATCCAACTTGTACAGCTATAAGCAATAGACACTTCCACCCCAAAGGAAGCTTCCCACACCCACGTGGTAGACCTTATTTAGGTTTAGCAAAACTGTTTGAATACCAGCACCTGTGTGCATTTTTTTTTTCCTCAGAGCCCTGCTTGCTTCTCTCCTGAGTTTTTGAAGTGACCCATCTGTTTTATCACACAGAGGGATTTATATCAGTTATCAGGAGGGGCCACACCATACCACCACAAGCTCCACTGCAAAGAAAAGTAACCAAATACCTATCCCAATGATCCAGCTAGGACTTCCTTTCACTTTAAATAAGTTATGGGATCAGCAGTGCCCGCTACTACCCACCATCATAGCAACAACTCTGTTAAAATAAGAAGTAGTAAGCTGTCATTTAGAAGCATTTCACCAGCATTTCACAGAAGGTTAGGGTCTGGGGTTTGTCAAGAGGCACCGTCCAAGCAGCTGGACTGAGTTTTCCACACAGGGTCTTAAGTCACCATCCCCAAGGTTACCAGCAGCTAGGTCTCTCCTCCTTCTAAAACAAGTCTACCACTCATTTTTGATCCATGCTCCTCCACACACCTGCTGGTGCTGACTGACCACTCTTTGTTTATAGATGCTTGAATTTTGCCTGTACACCTTCTTTCCCTAATGAACATGTCCAGCCTCTAGCAAAGAGGGAAATCTCAGCCAGTTTCATTCAGAGAGATTTGGAGGGATTCTAGGTGGTCCCTCTGAGGAAGAGGCAGCCTGTGTGTCTGCTCTCTGTGGTCAGCCTGTGCCTATGCCCTCGCTCTGGTAGATGTACATGAAAATATATGGAGTCTGATTAACAGGCACTATCCAGAGTAAGGCAGCTTATTTTATATGCAAATATTTATTCTTGTTTTTCAGTCTTCTAATGGTGAAAAAAATACCCCAAGATTAAATCTGTTAGGTGTTTGGTAGGTGTTTGGAGGGTGTGAGAGAGAGGAGACTATACCCCTTGAGCCAGACAGGAGCACAGGTGATTTGTTGCTTACACCTCTACATACCATGCCAGCATATTTTCAAATAAAGGAATGACAGAGTCCAAACCCAGGAATATCACAGAGCTGCTTGTTCTTTAGTGGAGCTGGAACAGCTTCTCACAGGGACTGAAGCGTGCTAATCCTCATGATGTTTCCTGTGCTAGTATAAAAGCAATCTCACCAGCAGCCCCAATGACCTTTGACTTGCTCTGAAAGTACACAGTGCTTACTATAGAAATTGAGAACTGATGCAGACAAAGAGTTCATCATGAGTATCAGGTACTGGGGCACCATGCTAGTAGTTGGCAATTTGCTATTACAAAGGTGCATGCAGGTGGGTGCCTTCACACTGTGGAAGCTGATATTCTGTGGGCAAACAGGGTGCTGCTTGTGCTGGGCAGTATATGCCAGAGCTTCAGGTGATCTATACTCTGCTGGTGTAGCTGACAGTGTTGTGCATTAGCTGCCCTGAGGATTTGTGACACCACTGATGAAGCCTGCCATAGAATTATAACAGTCCTGGGTCCTCTGCAGTGTATGAGTGTGTAACCTGACTCTGGGAATGGACATCCTGTCTCTGGTACCATTCACGCTTTCTGAACTCACAGACACACACACACACACACACACATACACACAGAGATACACAGTGCTCTGGACATTGTGGATGCTCATCAGGGTAAACCAGATGGACTACACCTCACAGACCTTCACAACAAATGTATTTATTGGTGGATTTGACATGACAACTATCTACATGAGATTGCCATGGCCAGCTTCCAG
Source organism: Aquila spilogaster (assembly GCA_024606505.1). Lineage (NCBI taxonomy): Eukaryota > Metazoa > Chordata > Aves > Accipitriformes > Accipitridae > Aquila > Aquila spilogaster. The sequence goes on along the minus strand of JANHGO010000063.1, from coordinate 72,935,011 downwards.
GAACTGATGAATGCTTATTTTTGAGCTATTGTAGAGGCCTGGAAATGGGAGCCTGGCTAAAATAATTGCTTGACAAAAATGAGTCACTTACAGAAGCACAGCATCAGCCACGTGTTAGGAGGGAACAGAGCCCTGCTATCCACAGGGAGTGCCTGATTTGAGAGCAGTCAACACAGCTTCTTTAAGGTGCAAGAAAGGGGTCAACAAGTATGTAGGCAAAGGTGATCTAGTTGATACACCTGGATTTCCAAGAGGTTTCTTAAAAACTCTTTCATCAAAGAGAAAGAAATTAAGCATGCATAGAAAATTAAAATGCATACAAAAAATCAAAACAAAAGATAGGAGTAATGGTCATTTCTCAGTGCAGTCACTAGTCAAATTCTGCATGGACTTGTGCTGGAACTCGTGCTGTTTAAGATACTCAAAATTTATCACATTGAGAAGAGGATGAGCAGGGAGATAACAAAATTTGCAAATGATACACAGCTATCCAAGGCACTAAGAACAAGGCACTAAGAACAAGAACTACCATGATGGATTTTTTTTTACCTTAAGGGGCCAAGTGACTGGACAATAAATTGGTAGATGAAATTCAGTGTAGATAAATGTAAAGTGATGCACATGGGGAAAACCAATCTTAGCTTCACTGAAAAAAATTATGAGCTCTATACTGGCCATTACCTCTTGGGAGCAAGGCCTTCATGTTATGATATATAGGTCCATAAAAAACATCAGGTTAGTGTTCTATAGCAGTCAAAAGAGCAAAACAAATGTTAGGAATTATCAGGAAGAGAATAGAGAACAAACCAGAAAACATCATGCTGCAGTATAAATCCATGTTTTGCCCATGCCTTGAATATTGTGTTCAGTTCTGCTCCCCTCATCTGCAAAAGCACATAAAAGGTTCACAGAAGACCAACAAGGATAATCAAAAGCAGGAAGAGGTTCAATAAGAGGAGTAACAGAGTTGGCTGGGGCTCTTCATTCTGGAAAAGAGGCGTCTTAGGGGCATATAGTAAAGGTCCAAAAAATCCTTAGCAACATAAAGAAGATAGGCAGGGACCAATTGCTTACTGCCTCTTCCAATACAAGAATTAAGGACAAACAAGCAAGAGCTGCATTCAAAACCAGCAAAAGGAGATGGTTCCCCACCCGTGCAAGTGGGTAGCACACATGTGGAAGTCCTTGCTATTGTAGCTGTGCAAAAACGTACATGGGTTTAAAAAGAAACCAGGTAAGCACTGCATAGATAGGCAGATACCAGACGAATCCTATGCAACACCAGGACAAACTACAAAGACCTCAGCAAATAACCTGCAGTGATCTGAGCAGTTGCAGCTAGCAGAGGAAGTATCTTGTGCATCGTGTGAACAATATAGCACCTCTTTTGTTCTTATGCTCTGCCCTTAGCTCTTACAGAGAACCACCTGTGGCTGCCTTTCCATCCTTAAATGAGTGGGCTATTGTTGACTATCCTGCACTATGGGAGAGAAGAAAGTGGTATTAATGATGCATGCCCAGCACACGTGCCTGAGGCTGCATGTGACACCATCTAGGGCACTGTGCTTCCTGAGTTGATCAGATGCTTAGCACTGCAGCATAAGCAGTTGCATCTCTACTTTTTGGCCTTCTCTGAAAACAGTTTGATTTTCAAGTCCATCTTTTCTGCATATACAAGTGTATGTTTGAATATTGGTTCATTAATAAGTTAAAGATAGCACCATTAAAAAGTCAACCTTTGCTCATACCTGCGCTGTGAGATAAGGTGGTTATTGCTTACTCTAAGCAAAAGGGAAGACTGAAGTGCTTCAGGAATGCCAATGCAGTAACACTTTTGTTTTCATGCAGTCACTATAATTTTTTCTAGACTGCTTCTTCTGCTCTTTCTTTTAAGCGCTTTGCTAGTGGATAGATCCTTACTGACAATGAATGAGGCATGAACTTCCTTCTGTGATCTTCATGTTCTCTTGATTGTTTTGGACACTTCACCTCTGCTTTCTGTATGCTAGATTTAATTGGCATTGGACTAGAGTCAGAAAGGCATAGGTTCAGTGTATCAGATGGCAGCCCTGAATACGTCTCCGCTAGAATTGGACATCGTGTTGTATCCCCAACAAAGCTTTTCTTAGTAAAGGTAAGATATATCTCTTCTCATTTTTAATGCATTAAATTTTGGCACTAAGCCCAGAGAAAGTTTGGGAGTTTGGGGTATCATCTATATCTACTATCACTCCAGCAGTGTAATAAAAGAACATCTGAGGAGCAGCGCAGCAGAGGAGTGATTAATCTTTAACGTAAAAAGTAATGATCTAGCACCTTTCCCTGCTCCAGCAAGCAGAATGAATATATGTGGAAAATCTTGGTTAAGGAGCTTCTAAAGGTGATGCTAATTCACATCTCTTTTTTTTTGCATGTGTGTTGAATATTATTACTTCCTTGATAGCCATTTTGGATAAACAGCAATGTTGGATCTAGAAACATATCCAGAGTATGAACTTTTTAAAGGACTCCAAGCATGGACACCAGACAAACGTAGGAGCCATTCTGCTTTACATCACTGATTTCAGGTACCCCAAAGATTTGAGAGTCTCACTACAGATTAAAAAAGGGACCAGATCCTCAACCAGCACAGATCACTTTGCTTCAGTGTGCAAATTCAGATCTAATACATCAAGCAATCTTAGTCCAGAAGCTGTCCCATGCACGTTCTGGTCTCTAATTACTGACAGGCCAGATGATAGGAGAAAAAAACTCAGTGAGCAAGCACATCACACATAATACCCCAGTTTTGCCCATCTAGTCCGCAATAACCATTCTCCCCACACCAAAGAGTGGAGCAGATCCAGACCCACTTCTCAGCCACAAAACCTCAGCATCCTGTGTTGAGGGCCTTGCATAAGGGGCTGGCGTAATTCTGTGCAGTGTATGTGCAGCAGCTCATGTATCAGCCTCCAGCTGACATACATTTAGTAGGATTCTTTAGACTTGGCAAGCTTTGCCTGCAGATTTTGGACCTTTTATTTTCAGATTTAGCCCAGCAGATTTACCACCAATAATGAGAAACAGTTTTTACCTCCCAAATTCTAGTTCAGTGGAAACCAGTATCTAAAGCAGTAGTTATTGCTTTACGAATGCCTAGTTGTTTACATCAGAAGTACCATTTTCTTCTCACCCATTTCAACTGCTCTTTGGGTACAGTTAATGTCTTACAAAAAGTGCCAAAAGGGAGTCCTTTCTCTGCTTGAACAAAAATCACTGCTTTTAGCTTCTGTTTTACTTCTGTTTTGTCTGCATTTCAGTAGAAGGCCAGCACTCTAAACAGCAATTTGGAATCGGTGTTTCCTGCTGTATTTCTCTTTCATGCAGTGCTGATGTATGTACATTTTGAAAGGACACTCCTCCTTTGTCTCTCAGGCTGAACATTAAACACTGCCAGAGCAGCAGAGCGGAGGGCCACTGGGAGGTGAGCAGAGGCTGCCAGTTAGGCAATCTGGAGAAAGCATGATGAAATCCTCTTCTCAGCTACACTGCCTGTCTACTGACAACTAGAAAATACTTCCTTCATAGAAGCTGCTTGTGATATTCAGTCATATATCATGTATGCCCTTCTGGAAATAATGGCCAAACAACACAATATTAAAGAGCCTTTCAAAATTCTAATGGTGCATCTCAGTCACTAAAAAATATTGCCCTTTTCTATTCTGAACCTCTTCACTATTCAGTACAAATGCTTGACCACAGCCCCATATTTTACCCATATGTCATGTATTTCCTCTTTTTTCCCCTCTATCTATATATACTGACATAACATATAAATACAGGAAAACAGACACATATATACATAAAACCACAAATACAGTCTTGTACAAAGCACAGCGTATTTTGTGACAGTATGTTTTGGAAAGAAGTTTTGAAGTTCTATAGACATGAAAGTCAATGCCAATAGTCTCCTACCAGATACACGCAGTAAAGCCAAAGATGCAGCAACGAGATATTGGGGTCCCAGCTCAGTCTGCCTGGCTCCAGTGCAGATCGCCCTCCCCAGTGCAAGCCTGGGTTCCTCGCCTCTTGAATGACCAGATGGCAGGCCTTGATTTTCCTCAATTTCCACTGCATTAGTACTGATCTGTGCTTCAAGCTCTCCCATTCTTAAAAGCAGCATTTCTCACTGCTTTGCCCCTTGTCCCCCTCAAAGGGTTTATGGACATTATTGACACTGGAAAGACTCTGTTCCCTCTCCACCCCCTGTAGAGCTCTCACCTCCTTCCTTGTTGTTCTCAGTGGGGTAAAGACGTTCTCATACCCATGGCCAGCTGTTTCTCTGTCTAGAGTAGGCTTCTCCATGGATGCACATGCCCTGCCTGCGGCATGTTGAACGGATCCAGGCAAGGTCTTTGAGTGGGAGCCAGTGAATCTGAGGATGTTGCAGCTGCTGTTTGAAGCATCAGCTGGTAACTGTTTTCTCTCTGCAGGCATCAACCTCTGCTGTCAGTCTTGTTCCCCCTGATGACTAAGGATCCAGTGCTGCACACGCTTGGTACCAGGAGCTTTAAGCACCTGCTGCTCTGGGCAGAGAGGAGGTGGGGTGCGAGCAGCGTGAAGCATTGTCTTGCAGATGTAAAGCCCAGCAACCCTACATAAGAGTTTAACACTGACGATTATTGCCTTTCTTCCAACTGTAGTCTGGCCTTTGAGATATCCTTTGAGGTAGGTATTAACGAGGAGAGGTCTCACAGCATCTAATTTCAGAGATCTGATTCACTGCAGCCCTGCCTCCCCTCCTTCCTCTTTACCGAGCTGAGGCAAAGCAGAGCATCCAAGGCTGGGAGGCCACATCGCATGCAGCTGTACCCACGGCAACTCCAAGTGTGAACAGTCTCACAATCAGCATTTCCCAGACATTCACCCTCATCAGTCTCTGCTGCAAATAAGTACTATATTTGTTTAAACATGGGGAACCCAAACAATGCCTGAACATCCTGCCCCTGGGCCCCTGAGTAGACTGCAGCCTGTAAGAGGCAGGTCCCCAGAGTACCCCGCAGGCCCAAGGACAGTTCCTGCCTGCAGTGAGCTCTCTTTTTGCCCCTGTGACAGAGGGCTGAGGATGACACCTCTAGAGGTAGGCCTCCTTAAATATGTTTTCCCAGGCAGATTTCAGCTATTGGCGGGTACTCTGCCAATATCTGCCACACAACTGGCAAAGGCCGTCAGGGCCCTGGGCACATCATTCCCCCTCCTTGAGGCATGGTGCATGGGCTCCAGGCCAGCCTGGGAACCGCTCAGCCTCAGCCTGCCCTCCAGGAGAGCTCCTGCGAGGAGGCAGGGAGGCCCTCGGCCATCCCCAGCCTGGGGGAGCTGCTTTCGTGTGAGGGGGCCTCCCATGAGGCCTGGCCTGAGCTACCAACACCCCGCACGGCCCTGCCCATGCCAGGCCCCAGCCCCAGCTCCGGACTTACATCCCTGCTGGCCTTGGCCCATCCCTGTCCCATCCCCAGGGAGCTGCCCGATGCCCGAGGCTGGGGCTGCCGCAGTGTCCACCGGCTGCCCTGCTTCTGGCTAGGACAGTGGGATGGGCACTGGCCACCAGGCCCTGCCCTGACAGACCCCATGGGGAGCCCCTATAGCCCCCAGGATCTCTGACAGACATTGTCCCCAACTAGGGAAGATTCTGGGTATGCCATTACATTGCACACCTAAGTATGTGCCCCCGTGCACCTCCAAGAAGGCGTAGCCCTCAGATCAAATGCCTGCAGCCCACATATGGGCTGCGGCGGTTGGACCCCATGACAAAGAGCAGGGGTAGGAACACGGCACAGAAGCTAAGGGGCTCCTGAGGGTGACAACCCTGGAGCAGAGGCCTGGCGGGCATGGCGTGCATCCAATGGGGGCAACCAACCAAGCCGCTGCAGCCTTTGTGTTTCCCAGTCACGCTTTTTTCCCTTCTGTTTTCTGCTCTGGCTTGATTTATCATGTTTATAATGTAAATGGCAACTACGTTAAGATAGGGGCCATCTCGTACTGTGTCTTCTCTCAGAAGTGCAGTAAGGATTTTTCTTTTTTATCAAGTAGTTGTCAATACTGATCTGAATGTTCAAGTTGACCCAGAAGAGAACCCTGCCATTTTTTCACTAAGAATTAATAGGGGACCAACTAAGATTTCTGAAGAGCTGATACAAACACACACACACCCCCCTGTGTCTGTTCACACCTCCTGATTAGAAAAAGACAGGTTTTACCAACAGATCTATTTGTTTTTCTCATTTAACACATACTATATGTCAAAAGGGCAGACTACTGACCCCAAAGTACAAATTTAATACAAAGTACAAATAAATGCAGCATGCACACAGCCAAAATCTAAAACGATGGAGCCCACAGGGTCTTCAGGTGCCAGGCGTTGAGGCCTGAAACTGTGAGCTTCTCCTCAGACCTGAACACACTCTAAGTTCATAGGGGCAGGGAGATGACATTGCACTCACTCCATTTTCTCATGTTCAGCTTTACACTATCTAATGATCATATGAAGCAATGACAATGGTTTATTATTACTTGCTGAAAGGCAAGAACAATTGGATTTGAATTATTATATAAACTATTGCCAAATAGATTTCATGCAATCTATTTTATATATGCGTAATTATATACACACACACACAGACACACGCCTTAGTGGCATCAGGTAGTAATTAAGACAGAGGAGATCAGATATCCTTCTTATGCAACAGAATTAAAGGATCCTCAGGAATATGTTTTTTCTTAATACTTTTCAGGCTTATTCATTTTATGTTACTGACTCACTGATAACTATTGTTATAATTCAGAGCTCAGAGTCTCTCCACACCAGGTTGGGCAACCAGTGGGCTGACTTACTTAGCCAATCCTTCAGCATCCTTCATTTCTGTAGCTAAAGTATAGATGTTCCCCAGCACTTTAGCTGGTTCTTAGCTGCAGCATAAATTAAGCACAAATATTTATTTGATTCCCCTTCTTTAAAGCTTCTTAAACCTTCTTGTCTTCAGGATGGCCACATTCTGTTCAGAACTGATCCCTAAATCAGAAGCATCCTTCTTTCTCTCCTGCTCAAACACTTTTAATGTTAATTTTCAGCAGACTTTCTTCACACATTTTGGTCTCAAAGCAGCTGTATGTTTCACAGTTCTGTTTTGCTTCCAGCTTTTACCAAATGGTGCTATTATAAAACCCCTTGCTTTTTTATTTCATTTAGACTGACTATCAGATGTTAGAAAGTAAGGGTAAAACACAGAACATCGTCTCAGAAAACAAATGCTGGTAAAGGAGTGGAACAGGAAGAAAGAGCCATATAGAGACTCACTCTTCCCAGGGGATGAGGCAGCGAAAATGGTCTTTCTGTTTCTCTTCATTTGGTGCAGTATTTTAGATTTCTCTGTGGCAGGGCCATATAAAACCCTAAGTCTGCAGTGTCTCAGCTCCAAGCAGTGTTTAACTCATTAAAAATCTTTCTCCCAAATAGCTTATGACAAATAAAGGTACTAAACTATTTCTGATCCAAATGCTTTTGAACTCAACAAAACCACAGACTGGCACAAAACGAGGATGGGCTAATCCTACATATACTACACCTTTGGCTCCTCAGACACCTTTCTTGAAGAAAAGTGTGCCTTAATGTTTCACTATACACACAGGAGCTCATTAAACATATTCTTCTAGGTCTCTTAAATAAAACTAAGGACTGTTAAAGAAAAAAGCCCTCATATAGCTGGAGACTTCATGTTACCTTACTCTGCCATCCCAGCCACACTTACTCATTCACTTCCCTAAGGCTTCCAAAACAACTCTTCTCTCTGATATTATTGTACACTGTTTTCAACAAGATGTCTTTAAATACTTAAATAGTACTGGTTTTTACTACCCATAGCAAATGACTCTGGCTATAAGCTCTACCTCTAAGTTCCTAACACAAAGACATCAGATAATGCTTAATTCTCTTCTAGATACTGTTCTTGATGATAAAGTCCAGGCTACAGCAACTTTAGCCAGTGACCCACCTCTACTTAAGTGAAACTATTTATTGGTCATATTGCATCCCATTCCACATGCTCAGTCAAAAACATGAAGAAAGAAATACTGAGGGTTTCCCAATGCACTAGCAGACAAGTTCTGAAACTAGATTGTGCCCCTCTTTCTGTAGATGACTAAGGTGTAGAAAATATTGCAAAAACCCCTACTTTCTTGTAGAGGAATCAAGCTGGATGGATAACCAGACACTCTCTCAAAATACATGCATTGGTGGATTTTAGTGTTTGTAGTGGAACTACAGCTTCTAAAGAACAGCTACCATATGGCAATTCCCAGGGTCTGCTATTCTTCACACAATGCCCTGGTAATGTGAGCCTACCCATGACATAAAAGGATGTAACTACTGCATTAGGGCTTTCACCAGTGTGAAGCACAGTGAGTGTGTGCTCCCAACGCACAATATTCCCTGACTCTCTACTTACAAAAAGACATGAATAAAGATCCTTTGGTACAAAAGCTCAAAGTTCCCTGCAGTAGAATCAGCTTTTCATCATTTTGTAATTTGTCCTGGTTTCAGCTGGGATAGAGTTAATTTTCTTTCTAGTAGCTGGTATAGTGTTGTGGTTTGGATTTAGTAAGAGAAGAATGTTGATAACACACTAATGTTTTCGGTTGTTGCTAAGTAGTGTTTAGACTAAGTCAAGGATTTTTCAGTTTCTCATGCCCAGCCAGCAAGAAGGCTGGAGGGGCACAAGAAGTTGGGAGGGGACACAGCCAGGACAGCTGACCCAAGCTGGCCAACAGGATATTCCATACCATCTGACGTAATGCCCAGTATATAAACTGGGGGGAGTTGGCCTGTGGGGGGGTCACTGCTCAGGAACTAACTGGGCATTGGTCAGTGAGTGGTGAGCACTTACATTGTGCATCACTTGTTTTGTATATTCCAATTCTTTTATTATTATTATTGTCATTTTATTATTGTTATTATAATCATTATTAGTTTCTTCCTTTCTGTTCTGTTAAACTGTTCTTATCTCAACACACAAATTTTACTTTTTTTTTCCCAATTTTCTCCCCCATCCCACTGGCTGGCAGGGAGTGAGTGAGTGGCTGCATGGTGCTTAGTTGCTGGCTGGGATTAAACCACAACATAATTGTTGAAAAAAAGAGAAGCAAAGCCATGGATAAACAACTCAGGGAATGGACCTTAATTTCTAGTCCTTTTCTAATCTACTTGAAGATTTGTCTCCCGTGTTCATTTGCACGTAACCTTAAGAAATAATAATACTTCCCACTGCTGTAGGTCTTCCCATGTCAGGAGCTCAGAAGATCTTTTAAAACATGAATATGCTTCATATCACACAAACCCTGTGATTCTGAGAAGTCTAGGTATCCCTTAGCATGTAGGCATTAGGCAAACACTATGATTTCCTCAAGACTACACAATGAGCTTAGATAGACCTATGCCTCAGTCACAAGCTAATTTTTCTTCTATTCTCAAGTATCTTAAGGATTAATCCTGAACAGTCTGGGTAATAGTAATGGTTCAAACATTATGCTTTTATTAAAAAGATCTTTTAATAAAGAAAAAACTGCCTATTTTTTAAGGCATCCAAAATTAAATAATCACTTTTCATGTTCTTCCCCTGCCCTTCTCAGAAGCAAAATAGAAAAAGTAAAAAAGGGAAGGAAGAGAAAAAGGGAGTTTATAACACATAATCATAAAAAAAGAAAAGCCAAAGTTGTCATACATTTTTCAGCACAGCTTTTAAAGCATGTAATGAAAGTTACATTGAAATTTTTTGTTATTTAGTAAGAATTTTTGGGCAGTATTTGACCAAGTTATTTGCTTAACTCAAGCGCAATATGTAATAATACATTATTCTAATCCTGTGCCAGGTTTACATGTCTTTGCAGAATCAGACCCTTAGATATCAAACAAAACTGAAAGGTTCATGATTATTGTGCTGGGTTGACCCTGGCTGGATGCCAGGTGCCCACCAAAGCCACTCTATCACTCCCCTCCTCAGCTGGAGAGGGGAGAGAATATATACCAAAAGGCTCATGAGTTGAGATAAGGACAGGGAGAGATCACTCACCAGTTACCGTCACGGGCAAAACAGACGCGACCTGAGGAAGTCTTCTCCTGCTCCAGCATGGGGTCCCTCCCACAGGAGACAGTTCTCCACGAACTTCTCCAACATGAGTCCTTCCCACAGGCTG
>JANHGO010000063.1:72852199-72924687 GCA_024606505.1 Aquila spilogaster | reverse complement strand
GCCTGCTTTGGCAGGGGGGTTGGACTAGAGGATCTCTGGAGGTCCCTTCCAACCCCTACAATTCTGTGATTCTGTGAAGTCCTCTGTTCACATCGTAATTCCAAATGCAAAGGAAATACTATGCTAAGTATGCATACAGAATATAACAATTGACAGTATGAAAAACGTAATAATGATTTGATATGCAAAAAAGATGCAAAAAAGATGCAGTCTTTCTTATTCTTGCCTGGAATAACATGTAAAGTTTGCATAATAAAAAAGCACATAGGGTTCAGAGAAGAGTGATAAGAGTCACTGGGTGAGAAAAAGCTCTTGCAGAGTTTGAAAAGACTAAGAAGGCTTTCAGAGTATTTTAAAAGCGAATTTTCCTAATGCAAGAGCAATGGAACATTCAAAATTAAAAAGAAAAAAAAGTAGAGAAAATATATTATCACCCAGCATGGGTGCAGACAAACTGAGGAACTCATTACATACAAAGTCATTTTTACTAGAAATAACAAAGATTCAAAAAGCAATTAAGGTTTTATGTGTATACAAAGAATTACTATAATATGCTGCAAGAAGGAGGTCAAACCACTGCATCAGGATCTAATCCTTTCTAATCATCTCCAGCTCAGACAAGGCCAGAACTGGGTTGAACCTGTATGAGGTATGCAGTTCCACATCTATTTCCAAGAGGATTTGAATATCTCCCTGGTCTAATATGACCCAAAGTCAGAAGAAATATGTTGTTTTCTGTCATATCACACATAATAGGACCCACCCACATTTTTTTCAGGACTCTTTGAAAGCTGTTTTAAGCTTTCTGCATTTGAAAAGGTTGGCCAAGAGGCAAAAAAAACCACCCAAACAACACAAAACAACAAATGAAAATACACCAAAATAACCCAACCATATTGGTAGATGTTTCTGTATCAGAAAAGAATTTAATCTGGGAAATATGTAAGATCTATGCCTTACAACAAGCAGCAACGAACAATACAAATTGGATTTCAACACGTCAATAGTCTAAATGAAATTTAAGAATAGTTAAGTATTGTTCAAAATAAATTAAAAAATACTGAACACCAAGATGAAATTCAAAAAGAAAAGGGGGATCTCTTTTAGTCTAAGCAGCAAGCTGCTAGACAGTCTGCTGGCACTCCTTCCCTGAACACACATATGATCATAAAAATGGATGTGTTGGCTGCCTACATTCATGTCTATGTTTTCAGATGGCACTCAGCCTGTTCACAGATTGATTGGGAGATTTGGTATAGGAATGGGAGCCAGGGTATTTTGAGTTTAGATGGGCAGCTTGCGTAAATAACATTGCTGATGCCATATCATTCACAGAAAGTCCTGTGAATGTGCCAAAAATTCGTAACACAAGTTGGCATTATATTTTGTGGAAAGAATAGTCTGCGTTAGACAGGAAACAGAAGGTGAGATGTATCATGCTGCATAGTAGTAATTACATGGAAAGCCTACTTCATCACTCGGTTCAGACCTGGAGCCAAACATGCCTAGGGATGTGTAAGCTTCCATTGCATGACAAATGTTTGCACTGGAAAGCTGAATCACCCTCTCCAAACAGTGTTATTGTCATCAGATCCTCAGCACTATCCTGTATCTCAGCAAGATTAAAGTAAAATACTTTAAAAAGTATATTAAAGATTAAAGTAAAATACTTTAAAATATTAAAGTATTTGTGTCTCCCTCAGTGCTGCATGACTAAGCCAACTACCATGCAACTACAAATAAGTACTTATCTCCTGCCTGTTTTGATGCATTCTGTAGAGGAATGGTGAGGGAATGAACCTCAAGAAAATTGTATTGGTCATAGAACCATAGAATTGTTTGAGTTGGAAGGTACCTTAAAGGCCATCTAGTCCAACACTGCTGCAATGAACAGGGACACCTACAGGTAGGTCAGGGTGCTCAGAGCCCCATCCAGCCTGACCTTGGATGTCTCCAGGGATGGGGCATCCACTACATATTGGTGTCCCCTCCTCCGTCAGACAGTACATGCTATCCCATAACTGCATTTCATGAAAACTCCCTTTGCATTTGAGGCATGATTTAGCAGGAACTGACTCATTTAATAGGTAATGTGCCATACCCTATTACAGCAGTTCACAATCCTGCTAGGAAGGCAATCAAAGGAATGCCATCAAGAGAAGGTGATTCCTCTGGCACAGACTATAGAAAGGGCAGTTTAGAAGAAGGAGAAACTGTGATGCAGGATTTCACTTGTTGGTTGAAGAAGGAAGACTGCTGAGTGGAGAGCAGGCAGAAGGAAGGCAACAGCCAGTTTAGTTCTTCTAACTAAATCAAACAACTACTAGTATTTTAGATGCTGACATTTCACAGCTTATAATTAATATTTTGTTTTATTTTTATTGAGATGACTATATTATATTTTTCTACAAAATCAAGTATCTGTGAATTGCAGTGAGTTAACATGAACTTGTATAATTGCAATAGGCAGTGATGGTACTCATTTCCCTTTTTCTATTATTTTTTTTTCTCTGATATTTCATATTCACGCCGATATTTTGGTTTCCATTTTCTCACGTCTCTCACTTTTTTCTGAGATCAGATGAGCTGAGGCAGAAATTTCCTCTTTTAGGCTGAGACAGGAGAGAAATGAATATAAGTATTTGAAAACATCCAACTTCTTTTCTTTCTCTCTGGATATTATTCACTCTGATTGTTATCTTCTCTCACTATTGCTGTGCTTACATTTTCTACTTTGTCATCCTCACTGCATTAAATCTCAATGCTTGTGTTATTTTTTGTGGTTGTTTTTTTTTAATTCTTTGTTTGCTTGTTTGTTTGTTTGCTTTTCTTCCCAGACTACAAGGAGTTTTTAATGAACTCTTTTCTGAACAACTGTGTGTTCGTGATAGTGCTTAAAACAATGCTGGTTCTCACAACTTGTCTTTGTGATCAAGTACTGTGCACTTCGTACTAAAGATCAAGACTCGATGTCAGACCTTGAAGTCAGTGGAGTATTCATTGTTGACTTAGTGGGAGTAGGATCACATAGGCAGCTTGCTCCAGTACTCTCAAGATCACTGGGACAGAATTGTGAGAGCCATTTTTGCATGCAGGAATTTAAGTTGCCAAAAATCAGGATTTTAGAAATAAATCAGTTCCGTATTGGTGATGAAGTCCCCAGAACAGTGCTTTTTACTACTATTTCTTTGTATTAAAGCCTACTTCTCTAGTGATTGTTATTTTCTCTGCTGCAGCATGAGGAGGATATTTATTAAATTGAAGTTTTGGATGAAGATGGATAAGGAGTTCTTATTTATTAGACAGGGTTGTGCTACCCCCTTCTTTTCTTTTTTTTTCACTGCAGAATAGATAACCAGTAATGTTCAACACACTTATTTTTAAAAAGACTGCATGAGCCATGTTCAGTCTTGTTTGAGGAAGAAGCATCTACTGATTTAGGAAAGAACAAAAAAACTTCTAGTCTTATGGTCTTCTCTGCACTTAGAGATATGAAGTAGGACAGAGCTCGAATTCTTTCTGGGATGAGTGCAAAATGAATTACAGTGGTTTGCCCATAAACTCATAATTATGCTATTTATTTAGCTGCAGGTTACATTGTCCTATTTTCAGTGATGGAGGCAGAGTCATTTTTCAGAGCGCACTGCAATTAGCGTGGTTGACAACTGATTTGTCTGTCTCCAAATCTTTGTACTGACATGTGATGTCTATCTTAGAGTCGTGCTTATTGTAGCATATGATTTATGTACCCTTACTTTGCATTTAATTGCTATGACACATCACAATCAAAATCAGAAACCAAAACTTTAATCAGTCTCAACAATGTATTCCCCCACAAAATTTATCATTTTTCTAACACTCATGTATGGGGAGCGGCACAGAATCTCAGAGGTGTGATCCAAATGAATGTGACTGCTAGATTTTTTAACTTACTGTCTGAATTTTGTGTAATAGCTGATGTGTAAAACCCCCCAGCACTCCCAACAGTGAACGTGCCGTTAGCGTGAAGGTAGGAGGCTCCTGAAAGCCACCTCTGCTGCCAATAGCTGCATGTCATTAGTAGTGACAGACTCCTTCGGTCCCATGGGGACGTGCTGTCAAGAGCGAGTAGGGCTCAGAAGCTGGTGTACTGTTACCACGTTATGTCTCCAGCTGATTTGCCTTCTGGATAGCTAGAACTGTGCACAGTCATTCCGACCTTTTTTCTCTTTGTTTGCGTAAAATGGACTGAATTAGGTCTGAGGTAATGCAGGTGAGCACAGAAGGATGCACTGTGCCCAGGAGAAAGAGGAGAGCACTGTGTCCTAAGCAAAGCTGGATACAATTCAGGGTTTTTCTCTCCGTGAATAATCAGTAGTGGTATCAAGAGAAAGGGAAGCAGCTTTGTGAATTGTGAAGTAAACGGGGATATGATTATTAAAAAATAAGCAGCTGACTTCTTTACACAAAAAGCCACTGATAACAGTGATACCCTTTACACACAAGCACATATAATAAAGCATAGCTTCAGCTGGCATTTAGATTTGTTAAGGCTGGTTTGATGTGTGGAAGAAACAGAGTTGGTAGGTGAACAAACATACCAACACAGTTAGTGTTTCAGATTTCATGTGAATATCATGAGCTTACTTTTTCCGTTGAGGAAAAATTGGAAAATTTCAAACTGATGAATTTAATGAAACAACAGAAGGGGTTAATTAGAAAAGTGGATAGTTAAAGTACTTTCACTGGGTAGGACTATACTATGTGTGCTTGTCAAAAGCAAAGCTGATGAACTCAAATTAACCCTTTTCAGAGAGGCAGAAGCAAGATTTGTGCTTAAAACACAAGTGGACTGAAGTATAGTTGGTATCAGGAAAACATTTCATGAGATTCCACGGAACAGTTTTGAGAAGAAAGTAGAGTAGGAATTAGACTGTGGTCTTGAAGATAGATCCCTAGTGAAAATAAACCACACACACACATGCAAATCAATACAAATATTCCAATGGAGAAGAAATATTTTCAAGCGGCAAATCTGAACTTCACACCAAGAAGGATGTAAATTAAGAGTACCACAGCATGTTTCAGTTTTATAGTCTGCAAAATGAACTTAATGTCAGTGCTTTGAAGCTGTGTAACACTGATTTCTGACAATCAATGCACTTAACAGAAGGATATCTTCATTATTTCATGAAGGATAAAACCAAGTGCACAGATCTAAAGAGTTTTTCAGGGAGGCTCTGTGGTCTGTTAGATACAATAAGTTTCTGTGCCAACAAAGATTGGCAGTTTTTAGTTCTGGCTTCCTAAAAGCTAATCAGTGATTTGCCACTGACTGCAGCAAAACTAGAATTTCTTTTCAATATCCCATGCTCTCTTGCAGAAGTCATTTAAATCTGAATACTCCACAGAAATGGAAGAACCTCTAAAAAGAGTCATATGATTTAGTTAATACTCATATGACTCTTTAGTCATTTAGCATAGAGAGCAATTAGAAGAAACTTTATTCTGCTCTCATTTATGTTGATGAGCCTTAGTTAGATATGCTAAGCCTATTAGAAAGCTTAAGAATTACTTCTGTGAACAAGGGCACTCGTGTATAAGGATTGTGATTTAAATCTAGGAATTCAGTTCAGGAAAAGGCGTTCATGAGCTTCTGCCAGATCTGCTGAAGCCGCTCTAAAGACACAGGTAAAAGTACGATCAGGACTGGGTCGGATCAAAATTAATTCAGAACAATAGGAAGGTTTCTTCCTGTGTTGTATTGAATCTGCTGTATTGAATCTTACAGTGCATGGCTGATTTGTATGGCTGTGAAGATTTTCTTTTTTTTTTGGTCTTTTTATGATAGGAAAAGTTTGGGTTTAGCTCTCTCTCTGTTAAAAGGAAAAAGACTATTTTAGTTCTAACTTTTTTAATTGTCCCTGAACAGGAGCATGGAACATTGACACAGAACGCTGACACCAACATGATGAAATATTCAGAATTGGAGAGTGGCATTAGAGGCTGTCAGTCAACTCTAGCAGCCCAGTGTTAGAGCCCTTCCACAAGCATGGATTCCATTTTGCCTTATCTTATACTTTTATGTAAAGTCCATAAGTACAGAATGTGCATCGTTCTTTGCTGTGTTCGGTGATTCAGACTGGCTCTTTTGCTTGTGCTCCCTTGGCAACAATGAGATGTCTTTCTTATTTCATATTTCTTATTTCAATAAAAGGTTTTTTTGTGTTTTTTTTTTTTTCTTTCCAGTGATACCATACTATTTCCAGTATAACAAGAAATGGCTGGAGCACAAAGTGAAAAGTTGTCAGCAATTCTGTGTTAGTTCCAAGGTCTGCACTGTGCCAACTGTGAGTTAAAGGTGAGTTAAATCTGAGTGTTATAGATGTATCTATCTAATTCAGTCATCAGACTGCAGACCATTTTTCCTTTTTTCTTATTCAAGATTAAAAATTATTTTAAAGTACTATAACACTTGGCTGAAATGAATCTTCAGCTTTGTGTTATCGAAGTTAGATAGAAACTAAAGAGAAATATCCTCTCCTAGGAAAACAAGCCTTTAATGGCTGACTTAGCTTTGTCCTTTTTCCTTTATGTTCCATTACCTTTGTGGGTTTTTTTTTTCTATTTTTCTTCTTCGTTTGTTTTCTTTTCTTTTTCTATAACCATGTTGTATTGAAGCTGTAACTGCTAGCAGGAGGCAGAACATAGTATCAGCTACTGAACAGAGCCTCAGTTATTGGAGCAAGAACAGATTCTGGGTATATCTGGCCAAGAGGGAAAGTTTTATGTATGTATATCTATGTGTGCAACTTTTCCCTGTAATTATCTGTCAATCTACCTCTGGTGCCAGAGAAAGAAGAAAGTAAGAAGGAACATGAATAAGGAGAACAAATATGAGTGTACAAACATGTGGGACTTGACCCCACTTGAGCATGATGTTTGGTTTCCTTGTACCAGGATGCTGAATTAGACCAGAGCTCCAGTCACTCACACAAGGCAGACTAGGGTGAAGTACTTACGCTACTCTTGCCCTCCAGCAGTGAAATGAAGAGTCTAGCCAAAAAAATTTCTTTTAAAAATATCCTCTGAATTTAGATTTATTCATATATACTCATTAAAATTGTCATAAAAATGACTCTCATAAAAAATCATTTTCCTTTAGTGATCAGAAAACCCTACTAACTTACCAGGAAATTGATATGCAGTGCCTACAGAAAGTAATTTTTAGTCAAAAAAAACCCTCTAGCAAAAACCCTAACTTTGTTCTTTCAGTTCACTGTGTGTCTCCAGAAAACACTGAATAGATGTCTAAGCTTCAGCCTTCAACAGGAGTAAGTGTGGATATAAATAACAGACACTGAATTGGTGAATTATAATCATTAGAGTGACGGTCTTGGAAGAAAAGAAGCAGAATAATCTTGCATAAGAAAATTATTTTCCAACAGGTGACATAAAATAATAGATCTTCCACTGGCATTATATGATTGCTACTGAATGTATTGTGTTTTCAGCACAAGGAAACAGATGTGTTAGCGAGATCCTTTTGGTCTCGGCTCTCTGTTGGCAATTTCTCTTTCAGAAGCTTTATTTTCTTCTCATAGTCATCTGGTGCATAGGTGATTTTTTACATAAAATTCCATTTGACTTCCTTGATCCCAACTCCAGATAAAAAGCACAGGGGAAAACATGCCATTTTAAAACAATGTTGAAAGACAGAATGGATGGGAAAGAAGGTGAGAAGGTGAGAAGTAAGGAAGGAGTAAATGGATCTGTAACATTTAGCACTGATTTTTATATGTCAATTATATGACTAAGCAGGATGCAAGTAGAGGAGTTAGATACCACATCTATACACTATGATAGGAGGAAAACTTTTGATGAGAAACCTTTTCTCTGGGAGGGCTGCATTTTTAACAGGTAGTAGTTGAAAAGGAGGAAGGAGAAACTCCAGGCTGACTGGAGGAAACTGGCAGAGAACTCTGCAAGTCACATGTGTGATTTTCTGAGTAGGCCTGGTTACAGATTGTAATCACTTAAAAAACACTTCCACGGGAAAAAAATGTACACTGATTAGCAATCTAAGGTCTCTCACTGATGCACGTGAAGAGAAAACAGAAAATTCAGACTGTGTGCTGCACATTTTCAGGTAATTACTGCAGCACATTAGGGGGCAGATTTTCAAACTCGTGCAAAGAAATTATGCCAAAGACCCCTCTTTAGCGTCAGTAAGAACTGCTCGGTTAAGCCTCAGTGCGTTGCTTTCAAAATGTATCCATTTGATTTTTGGGAGGTTGAAGACTACGATTTTCTTCTCCTTTCTTTGAAAAGTTTTTTTAGTTCTTTAAGAGACTTTTCCCTTTCTGCTTTGTATTTCTCAATTTATCCCTAAAATAAAGTGCTTGCTGCAGAATATTTAATCTCTTAAGATACATTTGCAGTATCCTTTCAGAAGGCTGTTACTGAGATTACAGGATTTTTGCTTTCTCCAGTCACGGCCAAACAGAATTTTGCCTCTGTGTCTTTTTCTGTCACTAGCTTATGGGTATTCATTCCATAATGTAAGATTCTGCAGAACTGACAAGTAACAAGAAATGAATTTAGTTCGGTACTGTGTAAATACGATAGAAAAAATATCAAACATTTGCCTGTTTTTTTAAGGCTTCAATTTGTACTTAATGTAAGGGTACCTCATCTTGCCATTTTAAGCCTCTAATTACAATTTGGCTTTGGCCTGGCATCTAAATCACAGCCTGATGAGATTTATTTTTAGACAAGAAGGTATCATGCAAGGAAAGATCATGCTCTATGCAGTTCCGGCTTTGTTCTACTTACTCAGCCTATCATTATATGAAATTTTATTGAACTCCAACCATCATTTTGTGTTTTTTTCACATATTTAAGAGAATAATTAAGGCCAAATATCATACTACTTCAATTAAAGGGAGAGAACATGAATCATTCCTATCTCTTCTGCCTCAG
Source organism: Aquila spilogaster (assembly GCA_024606505.1). Classification (NCBI taxonomy): domain Eukaryota; kingdom Metazoa; phylum Chordata; class Aves; order Accipitriformes; family Accipitridae; genus Aquila; species Aquila spilogaster. Next base: position 72,915,726 of record JANHGO010000063.1, on the reverse strand, counting down.
GAATCTAGGGCAGCCATGATAAAAGTCAGAAATAAAGGCAAAGCACACTGCTCTATTTCTGAAAGAAGAAAAACACCACATTTTTTTTAATATAAGTTACTTTGAACATTACAAACATTTTAAAATAATCCCTCGTCTGCTTCTTTCAAAGACAGAGATTAACAATCGTGGACTGGGAACTGCTCTCTCCAATGCACATTGAGGATAAAATAATCTTTACAATGAAAATTTCAAAAATTACTGATATTCAGCAGAAATTAGGCATTTTAGAAGGATATTTTTAATTTTTTTTTTCCTGTTGCCTTCTATTTCCCCAGGTGTCTAACTCACGTAATGACTCCATGTAAGAGAAAGATTGTCAAAGGACTGGCAGTCTGTGACAGAAACACATTTCCACTGCATTGTGACACGCTCTGGGGCCACACCAGTGTCCACCAATCTATGCTGGTATGCAACACCACTTTACAACTTGCAGAGATACTAGCGTGAGCCACGTTACTGGCCCTGCCTCCCTGCATCTTGTAAATATCCTCAAGCAAAGTAAGACACATCTTTAAGGAGATATGTAAGTGCCCAAAGACGTATTTAAACTTATTGAAGCATTTTGAGGAGTTATACACCTAGAAGATGTTGCAAATCTCATTAAATAATGCTCTGCATGTTTGACTTTGAAAAACTGAAGCCTAAGTGACTTGTCCAAGTCAAACTGGAGAAGGTACTAGCTCTCTCATAGAGGTATGTAGTGCTGCTACAAGCTATGTTCAAAACAAGTCAACTGGGCAGGCAGTGACAACACAGAGAATATAAGAGACTTGTGCTCTTCTGCATCAACAACTGGAGATGAGGACATCCAAAATGTCAATAGATACCTGCATTCAGATGCTTGAATCATTGATCATAGCCTGTGACAGAATAAATGTCTGAACAAAATTCTCATATGAACTAAATTCATTCTATTTTGAGGCATTTTCGTCATCACAGCTCGAAACTGTTAGGAATAGCTGGAGTATATTAGTTAGTATCTTCCTGAGTAGGAATTCTACTATCTTAGTAGGAATTCTATCAATTCAGCTACTTATGTATGTTTTAAAACACTTACAGAAGTATCAACATCTGAAGGGCCCTAGGACTGCTATCAATATATATTAACCTTTTAATCTCAAGACCTGATTTGTCAATTTAGTCTTGGGGAAGATTATTCATAAGTGTGAGAAGGATGGCAGAACATATTCCCTACTTAGGAAGAAGCAGACTCGCAAGCATAGCTAAACCAATCCTGTTACTTTCATGCTTCAGTATTTCCACTGAAATGAACATAGTATTTATCTGCTGAAAGCTTATAAAGTCCCTCAATTTCTGTTGAAGTTCAGTAGTTCTAAGACTGCTTTTGTACAGAGAATTTTAAACTTTTACTAAATTCTCATTCTGTATTAAAGTAAATAAAACATTTTGGCCTTCTTCTTACATTACTCATGAAAATGAAGCTTGAGATAACACTTAAGAATAAAACAGCAGTGGGTAGCACAAATGTATTTGATTACAAATGAGTCTGCACCAACTTGCTCGCTGCTAAACTGAATCCTTCCTTGGTGTGTAAATGATTAGCATAAGCATCACAACAGCAGAGGAGAGATAGAGAGGAAGAGGTATGTGTATATCAAATCCATATCATTCACAAGTAAAATGGTTTGTCTTCAGCTATTCATTATTCCATTGAATTTTTTTTCCAGTAATCAGAATAGCTGTCACAACTGTTGTGACAAACATATTTCCAAGGAAGGCAATTCAGACATAGATACTCTTATATAAACTGTTCAATAAAAACTTAAGAAAAATAAATAGTTACATGAATCTGGTCCTGTTTTCATATGATTTGTGAATGAAGAAGAACTATATACATAACTTGACAAATTGTGATGCGAGAATGTGGTTTCTGATTTAGTAAAGCACTTAAATTTGTGTATAAACTGCCACATTCTCAGGTCTGATCAGTTTCTAAGTCAAGCATGTGCTTAAATGATCGCAATATCAAAAGTAACACTACATTCCTATTCAAATGTAAATTAAGTGTGTTGCTTTGCACAGGTTTTTCATTACATTTTCTTGGTTCAACAAATTACTCTGACTGAGTTAAAACCCAGTGGCTTCAGTTCCTATGGAAATTAGAGTGTGAGTCAGTACTTCACTGTTAGAAGATACTTGATTTACCTTAAGGTAAACTTTAGCACAGACAATTCAGACAAAGATAACAGCATGGCTCTACAGCTACGCACAGCAGGAGCAGGAGAAAAATTTGCCTTATATTTCAGCTCATGAAAACAGGCATACGCAAGAAATCGGTGGAGTTACAGTGATTCATATCAGCTAAGGATCTTACCAGTATTCCCTCCTCTAATACTGACTCAACTACAAATGAAAAAAAAGCATATAAAGCAAATATTTAGCAAAAGTAAAATAATCAGGGAAATTATTAATAGCATAGGGGCTATTAAAATTGTTTAGCAACACTGGCTTACTTTCTAGACATAAAACTAAATGCATGTATAAATCTTCTCGGGCCCAGAATTAACAATCTCTACAAACGATTTTCAATTTTTGTCCTATTTCAGTTGGCTTAATGGATTAAATAACTGTAATAACTACACATTTAAATATAGACAAGTACAGTCTGTACTTAAGGAAAAGAACGTGGAGGACATTTCTCAGACATTTATTTTGAATACAGAACTCCTGAGCTATCAATAAAACAGCTCTAGGTTTAAAATGGAATAAACCTTTGTTTCTTTGTTTGGAATATCTTTGCAAGCGTTGCATGAGCACCTTGGTACTGTTAGGCAGGTTTGTATAGCTGTAACACATAGCACATACTATGCCTACTAATCAAATAATGTCTACATGATAGATTTGCAGAGAGTTTGTTGCTTTTATTGGTAGTGAGTTCACCCCAGAGACAATGTAGTATATCTGGATATTTTCCTTTCCCATGGGATTTCAAGAATCTATGCTGTCTCTCAATGCCAAACAAAAAATTACTTCACAATTCCATGCCACTGTTCCCTGGGTGAGGTCCCATCACAAGACATGGTTCTCCAAGTCTGTTCTCTCAGTAGGAGCAGACAAATTGATCTCAGAGTAGAGCTCACTCAGGTGATATATCTGCTGCGAAATTTCTGTAACAGGGTTTGGCTGAGTAACTGACAGTGAAATCTTCTGTAGCTATTTAGATAATGTCTCACTTCTGGAACATCCAAAATCTTCTTACTACTTGTATGAAGACAGCGCCTATGCCTATAAATGTATTATGATGCAGCTATTATCTTGTACAGGTGAAATAAGACTAAAATATAAACAATTCCATATCCTGTCATTTTTAGAGACATATATATTTATATAATATTATATTTAATATTTAATTTATATGATATTTATATAATTATATAAATTATAATTCTCAATCTACACTGAGTGAGATAGTTATATACTCTTGTTATACTGGCACATCCAAAGAGCCACAAAAAGCAGATGACAACAGACCCAATCTAAGGACAGAGCAAGTGACAATTAAACAAAAGAGGTCTGTATGCATATACACAGATACAGCCAATGCTTATCTCCTGAAGCATAAAGTACTCCCATGCGGTGGAAATAGGTAGAACCATTATAATCCCATAAGTAATTTTCATGGTGATAAAAAGTGTTTTGTCTTCATAGAATCACAGAATCTAAGAATGGTTTGGATTAAAAGAGACCTCAAAGCCCACACAGCCCCAGTGTGTGCCATGGGCAGGGCTGCCTCCCAGCAGCTCAGCTGCCCAGGGTCCCATCCAACCTGGCCTTGAGCGCCTCCAGAGATGGGGTGCCACAGCTTCTCTGAGCAGCTGTGCCAGAGCCTCACTGCCCTCTGAGCTGTTTTGTTTTAGAGTCTGACAAGGTAACATTTCCTCTGTTGAAGATTATTTATTTGAAAAACGTGTATCGTTTTTGGACGGTGAGACTGAAGTAAAGACAATATCCTTGGCACATTGCACATGGGAAACTATGGTTAGGAAAAGGATGTATGTTTTATTGGAAGCCCTGCTTTGGATGAAGGAAGCACCTTGTAACTTCAAGCAAAAGATCAGAATTGGTTTTTAGTAATCAAGACTCCCATAGCATGAACTTCCTGAGATAATTTGTTTTACTGAGCAATGACTCCCTGAGGAACTTCTGGTCTCTGCAGTGGGTCAGAAGATGCTTGGGGTGGATCTTTGGTTTATCAATAATTTCTCTAGTAAAAAAACCATCATATTTATGGGACATTAACATTTCATGCAGTTGGACAAAATTTTAGAGAACTGAGATAGTCTCAAAAAATTAATACTTAAGCAGTATAATGAAACCAGCAATTTTCTCATCACTGCCTTGAAACCACTAATTTAGTCACTGTGATATTATACCTCTCTACAAATAACAATAAAAAACATTCTTTCAAGTGGATACATATTTTACATGTTAAGTATTCCATTTTCTGGAAAGAGCTGAACCTGTATAAGTTCCTTTTACATCTGACCTAAATGAGGTTAATATGATTTAATCTGAAATGAATCAATAAGCATTTGCCCAGTACCATTTTATGTCTGTCAATAAAATGATGTTATAGCCACTTCTAATTTCCATGGAAAAGCAATATATTTTCATCTCTTTATAATAAAAAATCAATTTACTGTGTGATTGTTAACTTGATCATTGAAAAGTAAGCTGGCACACATTCAAGAAAGTGTCAAACTTTGTGAAATATTACAAGCCAAGAGACCTATATTTAGTCCTGGGAAATAAAGTGACTGTACTCTATCTTATGCAAGTATTCATCACTTCATAATTGATGGTTACAGCTGAAACAAAACAGGGAAGATTTATGATGATATACTAAGTGATTTTACCTGCCAGGTACTTATCTCAAAAGATACCCACTCTTGAGAAAAAATGCAATGTGATGAGTACAACAGTGCAATTTTTCTTTTATGGTGCCCTGGGCTGACCCACCTAAATCAGCAAATGGACACTTGTGGCATATCCTGGCTAGGTTTAGGTTATCTCCGAGAGTCACAGAGTGACTAGAGTGTGACTTGTGCTGCTGCTAAACGGATTTGTTAAAGTTGCAGAAATGTCTCATTTTTGAGTGCTTTGTGGCATTTTATATAAATAAGTCTTGCTACTGGTCGTCTTTTGACACCGTCTATAGTGTAACCTACTATCAGAAGCAAATATTTTGTATGGGAAAAAAATGTTAATATGTTTTTATTTAAAATGTTTGCATTCTTTCTCAGAGAGGTCAGAGTACTCAAGAAGATTCTAGAAGTATGTGGAATTTGACCCAAATTTTCTTTTCATACAAAACTGCATACTTAGTAGTGTTAGAAAGCTTTCCTCCTTTCCCAATACCCAGGTCAGCAGCATCTTGCTTAGATCAGATGTACTTGATGTAGCCTTTTGATTTGCCTTTAGATATTTTCTCAGTGTTCAGATGATCTCACGTACATCACAAGGATGACTGAGTTGTGTCTCTTCACAGGATTGCAATTGCTGTCATTTATGAAAAGATATAATTCCTCTCTCTTTAAATTCAATGACGATTTTGGCAGATTGTCTCTCTACTGCATTCCAGTATCACTGTAATTGGTGAGATATGAGCCAGAGAAAGACTTGGAATGCTGTTTTAATGACCATGACTTGCTGATATAATGTAGTATTAAACTTTAGGTATAATTACAGAAATAATCATTTATCTTCAAAATTTCTCTTACATTTTTTCTACTCAACTTCTGAAAAAATAAAAAATCTGCTGTAAATGTGCTTTGTGTTCTCTACTTATTTGTTTTTCTGGAATTGTTTTTTTTTTCCTAAATGATATTCTGATCCTAGTAGAAGAGAAAAGAAGTTATTTCCTGACGGTCTATTGTTCAACAGGTTAATTTATCTGAAGGAGAAGTCTAGCAATCTTGTACATGGGCAAGTTTTCATCTGAATGGCTTACTGCATTATTGTAAATCTCTGGTTTAGGACATTTATTGTCCTTGGGAAAAAAAATGAAGAAAAAATGTTCTGGTTAGTGCTATAAATCAATCATCTGAAAAGCTGAACCTAAATGCTTTAAATTACTATGAATTCAATGTTCTTATTTTCTTTGTACAGCTGCCTACTGTATGCCCTTCACTCTCTTTCTTTGTAGATTGAACAAATTCTCAGCAGACTTGCAACAACCCATCAAAATTTATTGCAAAAAGCTTCCTTAAATATGTAAAACTATGAATTATTCTAATTACATTAAAAAACATCAACAAGGCTGCTCACAACAACGAACTTTAAGACCCCAAAGCCACCTCCACTGTCCCATTAAAAATATGAAATAAACAAAACAATTTTTGAAATAGTTCTGTTACAGATTTCCCAGGCAGTCCAAGTGCTACAACAAAATAACTACAGGAGGTGTGAGCGTAGACACTACAGCACACCAAGGTACAACGCATCTTGTGTTCTCTACACATGCCCTGAGATTGCTGGAGATGAGCCAGATCCCATTTGGAGGCCATGCAGCTACAGCAGCGTGCCAGGGCAGCTGAAGGCAGGAAAGGTCCCTGAGGCAGTTCTGCTCCATCTGGCAAGGCTGTATTTTTCACACTAAAAGCCACTGTATCACCATGCAATGGACAGCCAATACAGATCACCCTTTGCCATGACCCCACCATTTCAGTCAGTGACAACTGTGGAGGTGAGGACGTCTTGGAGAAGCATTACCCTGGACCACTCTCTTCCTCCTCCACATCTGGCTTCTGTTACACAGGAGCCAGTCTTGACATGGACCACATCCTGTCTCATATTTCACATTTTCAAAGTTGTGCTGTCCTTTTTCCCCTTGCTGCAGCCTGGGCTCATCATACATAGAAGAGCAGGTGCAGGGCAGCCCTGTGCTGGGCTGGTTCCTCTGTTTACCTGCTATGTTTAGGAGCTGTTAAGAGGGCAAGTGGACACAGGCTGGAAAACATAGACGTGGTGCTCAGTAATGACACACAGAAGTGTTGTGAGACTGAGATGACCAGAGCAGGCAGTACGAAGGGCAGGAAGGTGGAAGAGGAGCAGGGGAAGGACTCTTCCATTCCCATCACAGTGTCAGGAGATGGCGAGATTAAAGGCAGAAGGAATAACTATGTGGGAGGTAGTGTTGCATGCTGAGGGGCTGTCTCAAGGAGGTGAAAAGGAGAGTATGAGACTCTGTGTCTCTTGTCCCTAAAAGAAGAAGAAAATATACTGGCAGAAACTCTGATTGTAATACATAGCTAGAGAGACCATGGAACATTTTTATATTCTTGCTCGACCGTTCTTCTTAAAGAATCACAGCTTGGCTAGCATTTCCAGTGACAGGACTATATGAAATACCGATAGCCAAGTACACAGACTGATTGCCCAGTTACAGAGCTGCAATACCTCTGCATGCACTCTCTTCTCAGATCCTGCTGCGTGTTAAAAATCTTGTACACTTATGTGCAATAGCAAGTCAGAGATACAAAGATTAGTTTTGGTGCAGTCTGCTGGAGATATAAATGCTTGGAAGAAGCTTAGTTTTTGTTAGGTGCTCATCTTGAAACTTCTTTGCAAATAAAGTGTAGTGGTTTTTCATTAACGTTTTTTTTTTCCAAGTTATATAAGGCATGTCTGTGTTTAGACATCCAGAACGAAACTCATCAGAGTGTTTTGCATATCTCCTTATCAAGACATTTGAATCTCTTCTCAGGGTTTTATAGCCTCAAACTTCTCTCCAGAAAAAAGAAAAAACTCTTGAATCGAAACAGTCAAAAACGGCAACGATGTGTAGTGCTTGGAAAAAGGCAGATACTGCAAAGTTCACCTCAAGTACAAATGGTCCTGAAACGCACCACTTAGTGAAGAAATGCAGATGAAGTTTTGAGATATAAAAGGAAGCCACATTTACTGACTTTGAATAGTACCTTACCCTGCCAGCTGTCCCACTGAAAGAGAAACATAGAAAATTCACTTCTAGCTGAAACAAGTAAAAAGTTTTTATTCCCAAAATAGCTGTAAAGAGGGAAGAGCACAGCACGATGTGCTGATGTTCAGTGTTGCAAGTCATCCTTTAAGAGCCCTCCTGGAATTTGCATTAAGTGCTAGTCTTTGCTGTGCTTTGCTTTCACTTCTATATGTGTCAAACGTGTATGAGTAAAAATTGACACCAGTGTCATTACAATTCTGTGGAATTTTTAAAAATCTGTTTTCTTCCATTGTCCATGGTTTTCCTTGTAAAGTGATCTTTCTGCTGTTGAAGAAAAGGCAAACAGACGCAATTGTTCAGTGCTTTGCAGCACCATGAGCATCATCGGACACAGAACAGCTCATTTCCTCTTGTCCTTACCACTGACAAGGGGCTGAGTGGTGCTAAGTCCCAGCAGGCATGAGCAAGGATGAGGCTGAACCTCAAGTAGACATTTTCATTCACTGTTATGATGAGATGCAACAGCAAAACGAAAGACAAGGAGCTCCCTGGTTGGGCGCAGAGCGTAGAAGAGAATTATATTATGACAGGCCAATGCAAGAATCAAGATGAGTACTCAGGATGGATGCAGAAGGGTGTCTACAATTACCTGAAAAGAGGTTGTAGCGAGATGAGGCTTGGCCTCTTCTGCCAGGTAACATGAGGTAATGAGAAACAATAGCCTTAAGTTGTGCCGGGGGAAGTCCAGGTTGGATATTAGGAAAAATTTCTTCTCAGAAAGAGTGGTGAGGCAGTGGCACAGGCTGCCCAGAGAGGTGGCAGAGTCACTGTCCCTGGAGGTGTTCAAGAACCATATGGATGTGGCACTGAGGGACATGGTTAGTGGGCATGGTGGTGATCGGTTGACGGTTGGACATGATGATCCTTTCTAACCTTAATGATTCTATGATTCCATGTCAGAGGTGTCAGATGTGTGTCAAACTCAAGATTTTTCGAACATCTCAGCCCAGGGAACACACAACAGACTATAGAAATAGGCTAGGCTCTGCTTAGACCTCTGTATACCACTTTTGCAAATATAAATAGCACTCGAAGAAAACTGAATTTGAAATAAACACTTGTTATTAAAATCGCAATAGTATGTGATCTTACCTAACCTCACAAGTAACACAGAATTTATAAAAATCATTATCCATAATTATCTCACATTAAATGCGACTATGCTCTAAAATTTCTCAGTGCTTTCCCAATAATTTCTTTTGTTAATTGAAATACTGGGATGTAACAGAACAGAAATATATTTAATAAAACTGAAAATTATTGAGAATGTAGATCTGAAGGTTCCTCTCCCTCCCTCCCTCCCTCTCTCTCTCTCTTCCTCACTTTCCAGGAACAAGAATATTTCTATTGTTTTTTAAAAAGGGCAAATTACTGCAATATTTCTTCATCATGATGGTTTCAGGCTTTCTATTTTATAGGAAAAAACCTAAAGAGAGCAGATAAAGAAAAGACTTCAGCATTATTAAAAACAGATTTAAAAAATAAGCAAGATACCCTGCCCTCAGCAGGGGGCTTGGAACTGGATAATCTTTAAGGTCCTTCCAACTCAATTCATTTCATAATTCTTTGATTCTATGATAACGTCATCATTCTCTCCTTTGAGAAAAGCATTTTCAAAAGTGAGGAGAGCTTTCTAAGTGGATTCTTTTTATCTTATTTTACAATTGCTGGACATTTATCTCTAAGAGTATACTAAACCTGTTTGATATGTTTACAAGTCATGAGTGTTTCATTAGCAGCAGCTTTTGCCCACAGCATTCCCCTAATCCTAAGCAGAACATCTGCAACACAGCTCGGTGCACTGAAGACATTTTGCACTGGTTCACCAGTGTATGGCCTACCTCAATGAGAAATACATTCCAAGTCAGAGTTGGCATTTATTTTAGTTCATACCTACTGCTGAGTGAGTTCATCTTTATGCTGCATGGACTGGAATGTGTGGTGACCCCAGCAGTCATGCTCAAGTCAGCCAGCAGAACTTGGCAATCTCCCATCTTTTGGCATTAGCTGCTCTCTTGATATAGTCAGCAAGTGTCATCTCTTCTGTGACATGAAGCGTTTATTAGGACCTTATTGTAGATTATCAACACAATTTCAGAAAAAAAAAGAACTCAGACAAGATTAAACTGCACCTGACTTGGACCATCATGAAAGTGAAATGCTCTGAAGCTAAGATCCTGAACCACCACACAGTTTGCATGTTTATTCCCTTCATCTAACTACCATATGTCCAATACCCATTATCTTTTAATTTTTTCCCTCTTTTCAGACTTCATGAACTATTTTATGTTGGTCATTGACTTGTCTTCAGACTCCATCAGTATTTGTATGGCAGTATTTGAACCTGACTCTTATTGTACCAGTTACTGAGATGTTGGTTAGAGGGCTTGTAGTCAAGAAAAGAGACAAGAGAAAAAATCATATGGAAAATTTAGAAGAAACATTCAGTATCCTGTCAGAACACTGTATAATTTATTGTATAAAACAAATAATTCTGATCGATATTTTACTGTATTTATATCTGTTTTAGTGCCAGCTTTATGGGAAGTCACACTTTCAGAGCACAGAGTCTGCACTGCTACTGCTAATGAAAACTGAACGGTGATGAGATCAGTAAACACTATATACTCCTGTGGTTTAGACTGTGTTTTTACCCTCAGGAACAGTGCAAAGGTTTATCTAGAAACAATTTTTTAACAAATCAGCCTTGCATTGAATAAATACAACAGCAAAGGCTTAGCAAGGAGGTTGTGTAGCTCAAGGGCTGGCAGCAGGGAGCTTTCAGGGGAACACCAAATAGACAAGGAAGTACACTCATTATGTATAGAATATATGAAAGGCATGTCACTGGAATTTAAAAGAGGCAGTTTCTGTTTTTTTTTGCTTGCTGAGATACTTCAAGACCTATTGCAAATATTTGCAGTACTAAAAGTTCTTCAAAAATGATCAAACTAAATTTGCAGTATTAGCTTTCCTTATTTCCCTGGACAAACTTTTACCTTAGATATCCAATATCTGTAGCTAATATTACAGATTCTTCAAGAAAAACAGTTATTTGCACAGCAAAAGGACAATTTATAGTAGCACAATGTTTTATTATTGAATCATAAAAAAAAATCAAGAATGGTTTGATTTCTAAAGCAGATGTAAATTAAAGAGCTATGATTGTTTTTTTTCCCCAAATCAATTGAAAAATGTATTTATTTTAGCTAAGGAAAGATTGCTGAATGCAGTAGTTCTTGTACAGAGCACCATAAAGTTACTTACAATAAATGAGTCATAAAGAAACAGATCCTATTTTTTTTAATACTTACTTAGATAATTCAAACCGGAATCTTTGAAAGCATCGATTTATTTCTTCACAAAACTTCATTGACAGACAAATCTAACATATAAAAATATCACCCTTCTCAAAAATTTGCTCTTATTGTTTGCTTTAATCTATTATTACTCTACCAGCAATCTTTGTATGCCCGCATGCTTGTATTCCCACTGCAAGGTAGCAGTGCTGTGCTGTACTTTAAGCAAAGATGCAAGGCTGGGCAGATGCTGAATTCCCTGAACACTTGCATTTCTAACCTGATGCAGTGCCTCCTGCTACAGTATTGATCAGAGAGAAGGTGGAGAAAAGCAGTGTTGGGAGGATTCTGAGCATTTCATTGTGCTCATGGTGTACTTGCCCCATGGCCACTCCCTGCAGCCACCTTCACATTTTGTCACTGCTCTCATGGTGATGTGGTCTGACTGTCCCTGGGCAGACACAAACAGTCTCTGATATTTCCTGCAAGGACAGATGAGATTTCATAGCCAGCTCAGTCTGTGAAGGAGCACAAAGTGCCAGATAGATGATGTACAGCACTCATTCACTGGAGACTTCTTGTCCATTTTCAAGGCTTACCTCTCTGAAGCATGTATGCAGCCACTGACACCAAAAAAACTCGCACACAGGAGAGAAAGAGCGGCCAAAATATATCTTACAAGTGTTCTTAGGAATATAAGACTCCTTTGTTTCTTCCTGCTGCTTCTATTAAGCTTCTTCAGACAGCTAATGCATTCATGTTAGCACTAATACTTAAATTTGATTGAAATTTTAGTAGTAAAAGACATTCAAAAAAATGAGGAAATAGCAGAGAAACGTTTCATGAAAGATGAAAGCCTGTACAAGGGCAAGCTGGCATGGAAGAGACAATAGCTGTTGTAAAAAGTAATACCGAAGACAGCTGACAAGCCAGGAAATGCAAGTAAATTGGGTAGTATTCAGCCACTTGGTCACTGCTGCTTCAGGCACTTTAGAAGAAATATGAGTATCAGAGACAACTCTTGTAATGGAGACAGCTGCTCAAATATTGGAACATATAGTAGAGAAATATATGCTTTGGTATCCTGAGACTGTAAGTCCCAGAAGAGACTATTCAACCATCTATTTTATTTGAAATATTTCCTATGAACACACAATTTCCTTGTGCAGTAGCTTCTGATTCAGACGTGTGATGTAGATAAGCCCCACTGATGAGTAAGATATGGTTGGCCTTCCAGATGCACTAAACACATGAGGCTCCTTTTGGAAAGAAATAGACTTTATTCAAACCATCATACTAACCAATGTGATGGTGATATCAGGTGGCTCATAAACATAAATTTAAAACCTATCAATGCAGTCCAAAGCTTTTTAAAGCACATTGGCCTTGGGTATCGTGCCCAGTCTCCAAGTGCAAGATCATTATGTACTGGAAAAGGATGATAACTGAAGGGATCAAGAAGATAAATGATGCAGTTCAAAATTTTGACGACACGTTTTACTGGACTCAGTGGGATGTTTCTTTAGAAGATCTGCATTTAAAATGAAAATAAAAATCTACAGAATTAGAAAAGCTGACGTCTTTCACCTTGCTACAGCCTAATAACCAGAGGTTGTAAGAAGAGAGCACTGTGATGCATAGGCCAATGTACACAGGTGAGCTGAAAATGTAACAGACGGTGCCTCTGCCACTGCAGAGTTAACAAGGCTCACAAGAGACATACATTTCCTAGGAGTTTCCTGAGGAACTTGTGCTGGTTGTCCAGTTTTTGTCTCTTCCTACATCAGTAGACTGAATCAGCCTAAAAATTGGCACCACGGCAGCACAGGACTTTGTTCCAGGGAATGAAGAGATTTTTGTGCCAGAGATCAGAGCTATGATATGGGCAGCTCTCAACAGCAGAGCTGTGAGACCAGAAACAAGACAGATGCCAGTATTGGCACTGCCACCTTTATAGACTGCAGATGCTTTTACTTACTGTCAGAATGAATGCCAATTTTGTTCATAGTCACAGCTTTAGTTTCAAGAATATGAAGTTCAAAGCAAAAAAAAAAAAACAAACCTAAGCAATCAGATCTAAGTTAACAAGAAACTGTGGTAAGACTGGGAAGAGTTGATTCCATAGGGAGCATTGCTAATGATTTGAAAGTTACATATCAGATAACTCTACAATATACCCTCACTATCTCCTCCAAACATGACCCATGTTTCTTCAGTGTTTCCTCACCTGGGGAAAAGGTCTCTCAATCCAGGCTACATCCTGCCTTGCCATCATTGTAATCCCTTTGGAGTTCATTATTCAAGGAAACCAAGAGTTTTTCTTGACCCACTGTGCAAATAAATGTATACCTTGGTTGAATGAAGCCAACAATTTACCCCTCAGCCTGTACCTGGAGGCACATCCATCTGCTGTTGCAGAAGGAAAAAATATTTGACTTTTACCTGAGAAATATTTACCAGATTATTCTACCAATTTATTTCAAATACGGAAGAGCTTTTAATTTTTAACCATGGGACAAACTTGTTTTAAGGGCTGTAAGTGCAGCCTCAGGAGGTAGTCTAGGTCTCAGCCTCTACAAATCAGTGAAAACGAAAGTCTCTGCATTCCAAACAAGCAGGGTTTTTTGTTTGTTTGTTTGTTTGTTTTTCTGATTTCCAACCCAAGACTTATTTTTAGGTAGTACAGGGGAAAGAATGTACTTGAAATTTCTTTCAATAGTGTTACTATTTTAGTGTTCACAAAATAACAATAATAACAGCTCTGGTATCCTTTCATTTTTAACTCCTAAATCTTAAGCCGATTTGGATCTTAAGTCATTTAATAGACTGAGGCATACAGTGGCAAGATTATGTAACCAAAATTACAGATAAAGGAGGGAAAAAATCAAAACCACATCCAAATCTCCAGCATCATAACTTGATGCCATACCTCTGAGCACTCCCTCTGCTAAAAGTACCTGACATAAATATAGTGGTTTAAAAACATGCCAACACAATAAGGATTATTTCAATACAAGCCCCATCACTCCCTGTTGACCACCAGCTACTGCAAATATTAAAAGTTCCTCCACCATCCAATTTTCAGTTCTCAGAGTTAAATGAGCTTGTCTGCCCCAGCGCAATTGAGAATGCCTCAGAGACATGTCTGATATGTTGACTTGTCTGACATTTACTATGAGCAAATACTTCCTTTTTTCACGTGAAACCATTGGGGCTGCAAATCTTCATTTTTAGGAGTTGACAGGATTAAAAAAAAAAAAGAGAGAGAGAGACATAAGGTGTTGGTATAGACTTTAAAGTCAATAGAATGTCACAGCTGCATGAGAAAAACTGTATGTATTCAGCAGCTGTTGATGTTCTCACGCAGCAACTGATGTTCAAGAGCATACCGGCTGTAGTAATGACATGCAGCACTGCACTGACTGGGAAACCATTGGTTTCTTAGCATTTCATGAAGGTCATTTTTGGAATGAGAGGCTAAAGCACACAGAAAAAGTGTGGCTCTTCCCCAGGAGTCTCCCAAAGATGCAGAATAAGAAACAATCCAGAGCTCTTGATTTCCACTCCAGGCAATTATTCATTAGGCCCGACTGCAAGACTCAACGTAAAAACATGGGCTTATGCACTCTGTGATTTTGATTAACACAAATACAGCTATTCTTTTTTAACGCTTTGAGGCTTTGAGACACTGTATCACTGCTACTTTTGCTAGCTACTTGAGTGGTGAAAAATTCAAATCAATAGTTAACTTCTTTCTGTAGAAAATAACCATTTTTTTTCCGTGGCCTGCACAGCAATACAACAGCTCAGTACATATATCAGCAGCTGTAGCAGAGTCTAAAATGACATATAGGCTTCTATTAAGTTCCCTGCTCACACAGCTGAGAAAAACTATATTTATGCTTTGGAAACAAGGAGTCATGATCCTATTACTCTGAAAAGGAAGTT
Source organism: Aquila spilogaster (assembly GCA_024606505.1). Classification (NCBI taxonomy): domain Eukaryota; kingdom Metazoa; phylum Chordata; class Aves; order Accipitriformes; family Accipitridae; genus Aquila; species Aquila spilogaster. The sequence continues at coordinate 72,900,435 of JANHGO010000063.1, read as the reverse complement.
TACAAAAGCTGTGTTGACTGACTTCAGAAACACAGAACACTCTGCTATGGCATATAAAGAAAGCAATGCATTACAAGGCTCAGGGTGAGGTGAAGATGTGGATAAAGTATACACAAGTCCAAAGGAGAAAACAAAAAGGATCAAGAGACAACATGGCTTAAACAAGAGTCCTTTTTGGGGAGTTTATGATTCATGCAAAAAAAATGTTTGTGTAAAATAGCTTGTGTTCCAAAATTTGGTGCAAAACACATGATTCATCCACAGATGTCATATAATAGCTGTATGTTGCCAAATGAATTGACCTAAGACTGTGTGTTTACTCATATTTTCAGTAATTTCAGAATGACTAACTACCTCCAATTTGCACCTCAAAGAGATTCCTTTTTTCTTGTCTTTCTTTTTTTTTCTTGTATGTGCACATCTGTTCTGTCTCTCTTCTCAGTACTGCTCAACCTCAAGAAACTTTTGGTTCCACCAAAACACAAGTATTTGTCTTACATTTATTTTTTTTTCTTTCTTACCCTGAGATTTTTTATCAGGCAATTATCAACCTATTTTTTAGAACAAAAACAGAAGGAGGAGGAGGTAAGTCTTGGCCAGACATACAGCGACTAGTCACCTCCAGAAGCCAAGGACTGAATTTGATGAACATTTGTTGTGATCCAATATGGCAATTCACATGGTCATCAGTTAAAACGATATTGCTGTGCTGACAGACATGCCTGAATACAGCAATTTTAATACCTTTTTATTTGTGCTGGCCTATTTGACAGTGTGCACTGTGGAGTCTGCACGTATTAGCATTTGAGTCTGCCAAACATTTCTTCATTTAAATCTCCTATTTACTGTCACTGATTAATGGGTTGTTATTTTTCCAGGACCTGAGACTCTTCTTCCTTTATCTTCAAACATTGGCTGCTCACACATTTTCTCAAAAGCCATTAGTAGACTTTTACATCTCTGTTCTATTTAAATTTGGAATATTCACACTTGAATTGACTTATCTTTCTGTGGACAACATTTTATGTATTCATAGTCTAGAAACCATCTAGATAAAGCTTACAATGTTTTTCATGTTGTATGTTATTTAAATTAAGGTAACCATGCACAGTGAGGTCACATTCAATTTTTGCTTCTTGCCTGGAAAATTTGGGAAATGATTCTGTATTTTTCTGGTTTGCAGTCATTTCAAAAGATAACATTTCACTAATGGTATCTGTTACTTGTTGTCTTTAGAACTCCAAAAAGTGAGTGGCATTTAAGAGTGGTGAGTGGCATTTAAGAGTGGTGAGTGGCATTTAAGAGTGGTGAACAAGAGTGCAGGATATCCTGGTTAGCACCTTGCATTCATGGCAGCTTAATAAGATAAAATAAATGTTACCAGCGAGTATAACACAAAGGATGAAGATCATACTGCTGGCAGCATAGCAGTGTTCCAGAGGAAGGTTAATTAAGGGCAGAACTTACTGTGACTTGCTCCAAGAAAAATTATTCCCTCAATGAGTTTAGACAGCTCTTGAACACTGTAATGTATGTCTTAGGAATTCTTTTGTTTTTCCTCCTTTCTTTGTTTTCCTCCTTTCTTTTTCAAAAAGACCACCCTCCAAGCTGGTTACTTCTGTTTGGACAATCTATTTGGACACTAACACCTGTAGAAATGACAGGGTAGCATAAAGATTTTTTAGATATCCAAGGATCAATATGTCCCAGCCTTGGCTTCTTAAACATAACCTGCTTCTTAAGGATATATGTGGGTTGTGGCTAGGGTGTTTGGGTGATGCCTGCGTGCATCAGGGGGCGGACACTTGGGCAGTACACATACATCACGTGAATAGTACCTGCACGTACCGAAAGCTAACACACGGAGAGAGATGATTAGTAAATGAGGGTCACGGGAATGTGGAGTGATAGGTATATGATCCGGGGGTGGTCGGGTGTATGGGTATATAAGGCTTTGTTGCGTAGTAATAAAATGGATATTCGGCGCTAGACACTGTGTGTTCGTCCCTTATGTCCCCATGGCAGGAGGTCACGGTACGTACAAGAGGGTTAGCCTAGCTGGTTTGCTGTCTTAGACAGTGCAGGTCGCTGATCCGCAGCAACAATATATAAAAAGCATTTTGTTCAAAGATTCACCAAGTATTTTAAAAAACAAGAAGGAAAAGAGCTAGAGTCTGGTTTTGGTTTCCATTGCAGATCTCTAACACTGAGAAAACCCATTGTCCAAGCAACACTTGGCAGAGAGGACTGCTAACCAGAACATCAAATCGTCTCACTTGCTGTCCTGGGATTATAATCACACTTAAGTCACTCACTTCTAGTAAACTCAAGACAGCTTCCAGGTTCTATCTCAGAGTAATGCCTGTTTTGTTCATTAAGAAAAGTTTTCTGATGAGTAAGGCCTATGAAGCCTTTCCAGTAGAAGAAACACTGTTTTAGACAGAGTTACATCAATGTGCAGTTACATGAGGTGATAGCATTACCTGTGTGCAATGGTAGACATGTTCTTTGCTACTCAGCTGAGGTATTCTGAGTTTAAATCGTTCTTGTGGGCAATGTATTCAAAGTGGTTCGCACTCCTACTACGTAAGAGTACATGCACAGAGCTCCTGCAGACATCACCCCCTGGAACGGCTTCTGCACTCTGCCAAATCAGTTTTACCTGGGGGAGAGGGAATTGTGTTGAAGTCGGTGAAGTAACACTAACATCAAGACGCTGTAACAGAGAGGAGAATTAGGGTGCTTGTCTCTTGCAAAGACTGCGGCATTATGCAGTTTCTTTTTCAGACACTTTGCTGCTTCTGTGCATGTGAGATTAGACGCAGGATTAACTGAATTCCTGAAAAAATGAGAGGAACACATCTGTGACTCTCACAAAGCACAATAATGCCAGAAAATGCTGAAAATAAACACTTTTTTGGCTGTATTGCCAAGATTATCACTGTAACGTACCTCACCCAAAGCTATGCAGTCCTTTGTGACTACAGAAGTTGACAAGGTCTGTTCTTAGATGTGTGTGGTGCTTTTTGATATTGAAAACCAGAACTGGTCCCTCTGAGGAGGGATTGTTCATTCTCCATAGAAGCATTCTGCCGGGGGAGATAGATGAAACCTTTGTGATAAGTCCTAATTTAAGGCATTTCACCACACCTAATTTAGAGAATTATAGTTTAGAAACTTCTGTTTTATTGCTGTACTGCCCTTTTTAAGAGTACAGTACACGCGGGTTAATTTCTTTCTGTCTTCACAATCCATCTTGCTATACTAAAGGATTTGTCTCATATATCACACAGTGCTGTGCATCTGGATTTTTTGCTGCTTCCAGCCTACTGCCGTGCTCCTTTGTAAATTACACAAAATATGCAGCCAAGCTCATTACAGGTACCCCACTGGCCTCCTAGAACAGGAATCTTATGTCCTATTTGCTAGTGCTTGAATAAAGAAGGTGTCTGCCTTTTGTTTTTAGTTTAACATAGTTTTCTTTCATTTTCCACTTTTTCCTCACATTTTGGTGGACTTAAACATCCATTAACTGCTAGAAGAAAGACACAGGTTGCAAAATATAGATACCAACCTGGCATACACATCCACAGGAGAGAAAAGTCTGTATTTATATGCCTACACACTGTCATTCTCAAGCTGTTCTATATGCTGTTTAGCGATCACTGAGATTCTAGACCAGCAGCTTTTGTAATCCTTTTCTTCACTCTTTCTATTGTTGTAACTAAAAAAAAAAATAAAAAAAATGGCATTTCTCCAGTGACCAAATTAAGAACAACTCTACTGCATTTTGTCCAAAGCTATTCATACAAGTGGTATTAAAAATGTTCTAATTAAATACAGGGCGGCATATTATATATCTTATTTCTAATTTCAGAGAAGTGCTCACCATACAATTATTAACAAATGAAAATAAAGTATTTTAAAAACTACTGCAGTCAAATCCATTTGTGGCAGCACTTTTATGAACAGCTCTTCATTTTCTTTAGTACTGCATGATGAAATTCAGCCTTCCCATTTTCTTTCCTGACAAAATGGACAAAAGGCATAAAGTTATGCAACGGTGACATAAGGTGTCAGCAGCAAAAGATGTTAAGTGTATTACCTCCAACATATCTTGGCTGCCAAACATTCAGGTCTTCTACATGCAAGGTCAGAGATGGGCACCACAATGTCTCTGCAGACAGGGAACTTTTAATTTCCAGTAGAAAATGTACAGTAGGAATGTGCAGCCTTACCATTAAGAATGAATACATTTTTTATCTGGCACATCTAGCAAATTGGTCCACTTTGCCCATGCAGAGTACTGATCTTTGTGGTAGCTCCAGGTGATGCTTCTGTCTGAAACAAGGGCTCCCACAAGGGAACTGGTGGACACCAGCATTGTGACCACCTGGCCTCTTGGAGCAGCTACAGCCAAGGTTTGGAGCTCCAGCTATTGAGAAATTGAGTCTTCTTCTGCTATTCAAGGTTTTTGTTTTGTTCTGTTTTGTTTTTTTCCAGGGGTGATACTTGTGATCAGCAAATACTAACAATGTGTAGGTTTGTATTTCTTTTTATTCCCCTACTATATAAACAGTGGAAACCTCATAATAAGTATCACAGGGTATTAGGGATGTTTCTCCAGCAGTATACCCTGCTAACACCAGCTGTTGTCAAAACATTCCAAGTGGCAGGAACTCATCAGGAACAAAATATCTTGCACCCTACCAAAATTTCAGTGACACCTTTCCCATCCTATCTTACAGCAACAATGCTGCAGAAATTGAACCTGGCTCCTTGATACGCAGACCCAATTTATAAGGGTTCTGAGACTGCCTTGACAAGGAGAAGTAAAGGCTTCATGACCGCATGAATTCAAGGATCTGCATGTTACAAGACTAGGACACATTTTTTTATAGTAAACTACGAATTACTATGTTTGTGTTATTTCTGCCTTTCATCACGGAAACCTTTTGTTTCTGAAAGAATAGTACCTCACCAGTCTGACACAGTAAATTTATCTATAAAATATAGAGACATTTATTTATCGTCTGGTTTGTATTGTTTACCATCTGCCTTTACTGCTTTTCTTTTCAAATAAAAGCACTCTGAACAATCACAGAAACTGAACTGCCATTTCACTATAGATATTCTCTGTAGCCACATACTACATTAATGAGCTTGCATGCTTCACGAACACATCATACTTATATTTCACTCTTCTCTACCTGCCAGCCTCTTTATAAAAGCATTTACTTGAAGTTTTCACAGCAATTTCCTTTTCTGAATCAATCATCCTGTATCTTGTTATCAAACCCTTGTACAGAGAGATAATCTGTTCACATAAAAACATCAATACTGGACAAATCAGTATTAAGGCTGCACTGTTTCTGCATGCACTATAAACTCTACATGAAACTGCATGAACCCAGCAATTTTGCTGCCTTTTCATTTCATGTACATACACAGGAAACATCTATGTGAAGACATTAAGCAGTGTTTTAATATGTTAGATGAGACCTGATAGTAGCCTTTCAATATCTAAAGGGAGGCTATAACAAGGAAGGGGACAGACTCTTTAGCAGAGTCTGTTGTGACAGGACAAGGGGAAATGGTTTCAATCTAGAAGAGGGGAGATTTAGATTGCATGTAAGGAAAGGTTTTTTAAAATAAGGGTGGTGAGGCACTGGAACAGGTTGCCTAGAGAGGTGGTAGATGCCCTGTCCCTGGAGACATCCAAGATCAGTCTGGACGGGGCTCTGAGCACCTGAGCTAGCTGTAGGTGTCCCTGTTCATTGCAGGGGAGTTGGACTAGATGGCCTTTAAGGGTCCCTTCCAACTCAAAAGATTCTATGATTCCATGATCATTGGCAAGCATATTCATATTATAAAACTTTCTGACTACTAATGGACAAAAAAAAGTGGAGAGTCTTATGTAAAGTATGGGTCATCATCTAAAATTTTTAATTATTTCAAGGATGTGACATTTGCATAATAGCTGCCTCATACTTTCAGACCCAGTTAACAGCATACAATCCATCATAATAGGCTTTGAATTACAACACTGCTTTATTTAATTCACTGTATTCAATAACACAACTAGAACACAGACTGCTAAAAACATTTATAATTTTGCATTCAAGTAAGTTAGATTATCCTAAATTAATAAAGTTAGCTTATCCTAGATTATCCTGTTGGTCTAAATTAGCATAAAGCCCTGAACTTCATGTGGCATTCCCATACTAATTGAAGTATAAATGCAGTCCATGTTGTATCCCTCAGCTGAAGTCACAAACCCTGCAAGGATGATGTATCTCCAGCGTATTTCTTCTGTTATATCATGTACTGATTGGTCAGCTGTGGCAAAAGATACAAAGGTTGTGACCCAAAATAAAAATCAGATTACTACTACTTTTGTGGAAAATCTCCAGCTTTTTTCGGAAACTCTATCCCACATCTTCTGCACATGCCATGTTTTAAGAAACTTATGGACATCACTTAAATTTATTCAGAAGATAACTGCTGATTTTCTTTTCTGCTATTTCCTCTGCATTTTCACCCTCTGATTCTCTCACTGTCTCTCTCAGTCTCTCAGTATTTTTTTGGTAATTCTATTAATCCTAAATGTAATTACTTCTTATTGCATCAAGTGTTTTGTTTTGTTTCATTTATAATTTCTTTTCTTTTTGAATTCTGTTTTTTGCACAGAAGAGAATATCAGCCACGTAATTTCAGACAGAGTCCTGTGTAACAAATCAGCAATGATATTATAGAAAATAAACTTCTTCCATAGTTTTGGAGAAGCAGCTATCTTTCCTTTACTGACAGAGACCACATAATAGGGCTTGGAGAGAGCAGAAAAATTCCAGGAAGAGGAGTTGTCTGCAGAGGTGAAGTACCTCTCCAGTCCTATGTTCTGCTGAATTTCCTTCTTTAGGGAACACAGCAATCATCTCATCCATTTGCCTCCCTGCCTGTTCAGATAGAGCCTTGCTCTTGCTCAAACCTTCCATTCCTCATCAAACAGAACAGTAATCCACTCCTGTGTTTGCTTAGAACTCACCCAAGGGAGGTAGATATACCATTATTTACCCTCAGTAGTATCTCCTATGAACTAGGTACTTCCTTAGAAAGCGAAAGAATCAGTACCTGAAACGTGCTTGTTGCTTATGTGTTATGCTTGGGGTAGAAAAAAAGCGACAAACAACAACACACAAAAAACACAAAAAAAAGCAATAAAAACAACAAAATTATGTTGGGCACATCAGAATTGCCTGAGGCTATACAAAATGTAGCACAGAGAAGTCTGTGTTATAATTAATTTTTTAATTAAACTTTGCTTTGCCTGATAGACATTTGTTTTGCTGTCAAAAAAAATCATTCTGTGCTTGTTCTCTGTGGATGTTTTTCAAATCAGTTAATAATAATAACAAAGGCAATGGTTCTTCCAGCCATTAGGTAATGTCAATATCCTTAAGACTCAATCTGAAGGAAGAAGGCAGCAGCATATCAAATAAGCCAGGAAAGAGTGCCAGTTGTTAACTCAGAGGCATGTTCCCTTCTCACCCTACTTCCATGTTCCAGTCATTTTTGTGACATCCAGGTCAGACCTCTTGAAGAATCAGGTAAATTCAAGGACAGGCTAAAGACCACACCTCATTGTTCCAGCAAACCGTACTCCCTACTAAAGGTACATGATACTTGTCTGATTCTTCATGTAAGTATGAAGCCCATTATCACCAAAGGTCTGACCCTGTTCAGTACCTCCTCCAGTTGCATCAATTTCAACTGGAGTGAACACCCTCAGTTCTCACTCACTCAGCACCTAAAATTTGAAGAGTAAAGCTTGACACTGTAGTAAACATTTTTATTGTTATTTTTGGTTCTTTTAATTCCTTCCAATAAATCGCTTACTTCTCTTTCCCAGGAATCTCAACAGTATGGAATAGTTCAGGCAGAGATCCTCATGTTGGGTTTTCTTTTTATGCAGAATATCTAGTTCTTCAGCCTTTACAAAAATAATATCTCCTGTACCCAAAGTATGCTTTCTGATAGCAATCCACTAATTGCTGCTTGAGTTAGAAATGTAGCTACATCATAGTTTTGCTTCATTTTTCATTCAAGTAATGTATGCTTTGCAATGAAAGGCCGAGGTTCAAGGCTTGTTAGAGAATATTTTCCACTGACCTTGGTTTTCATTCCTTTGCATTTTATGCACCTGAAATCCTTTGAATTTTACACAATCATGGAAAGATACAGATTCAAATGGATCTCTGTGTATCAGCTGGTTCAAATACCGTGAAAATCAGAGCCCATTTAGAACACCCATGGAACTGTTCATTAGAGCTGTGAATGTCTCCCAAGATGGAGACATTGCAAGTCTCTGGGCAGTCTGGCAGTGCCTGGACAACGTCATAGAGAAAAAAATATCCTGATAACTAAACAGAAATTCACCCATTCTGGGCTGTGTCCTTTGCTCCTCATCCTTTCACTGTGCACTTCTAAAAAGATTACAAATCACTTGAGATAAGTATATACATATATGTATGTGTATATATGTATTACACGTGTTTCTCAATTTCACATACAATTAAAGTGCTTAAAAGTAAATGAAGTCTGTGTTCTGCCATTTGAATTCTTCCGTAAATTCATGATGGACGTTTAGAGTAGACCTATTAACAAAGTTTCAGTGGTTTGAGAACTACTCTTTTCAGTGCTAAGACTGTTCCAAACCTTACTGAAGGAATTAACCTGCATTTTCTTCAGAGTTCCTTCCAAGCTAGCAAGCAGGAGTGTTTTTTATGATATTGCTGGTTCATTTATTTCTCTACAAGGAAATTTTGAACAATGACTTTGAAAAAGCTCTCTACTTTATGTATTCTTCCTTTATCACACTGGATTTGCAATGTGATCTGTGGCTTTCATATATGCGTATCCATATTAAAGCAGACATTTAATGAGATGAAAACAGAAGCTCAATAAAAGTGTAAGTTTTCAAATATAACATTCAAAATTAATGAGGTATAACATTATCAGTTTCACCTTCTACACAAAACAACAGTGACACACGCACAAATTTACAATAACAGGTGCTGAAATGGTAATAGGTAAATTGCTGAGACTCATACTGACCTATGTCCCTCTGGACCTAACACCGGGGTGGGGTTTATGCTCCTGACTCGGCTAAAGTGGTTCACTCTGCAGCAAATGTGAGGAGCTGGTTACATCCATGGAGGATGAAAAAGCTAGAAATGTTGAACAAATGGGTGCTCTCTTGTAATATGGGAGAGGTAAAATGAGAACCCTCTGGGTGAAGTGGTCTCTCAAAGGCATTGAGTTTCACGAGGGTGAAAGTCTCACATACCACTTCCCACGTCACAGTGCATCTCAGCTCAGTTTGGTGCCTGCTGAGTATTCTGTCTCTTGATATATTAGGGGACTATGCCCTGTGATGTCCTCTCCTGGAGCCGGACACCTTTCCTGACGCTTTGCAGCACTGTCAGCTGTATAGTCTTCGGGCCTTTTTTTCCCCCAGTCTATACCTCAGTACCAAAGCTACTTTTGATCTTTCTCTTACTGAGAGGCAATTTTGATAAGGGAAATTTCAGAAGTCCAGAGTGTTCTAGTTTCTGTTTTCTTTTTGTTTCATTAAATAACAAAATTGAATGACTAGGAGGGAATTCTGAATGGGGAAAATGGATTTGATCACACTTAAGCTATTTGAACTACCGTACTTCTTTATATTGGGATCTTCTGGGCATTGCATGCGGACAATAGTTTTTAAATTCAAAGTTAGTAATCATTAGAAAGAAACATAAGAATCATTTTCCAGCCAACTTTTAGAGATGGGAGAAAAACTGAAGGTAAAGAAGGAAAGTGAAGAAAGTAGAGAGATTAAGTTTTTGTTTTCTGCTTTCTCCAGAAAATTATTGAACAGAATGCTCTTCCTTTCACAAAGGTAAATTTTAACCACATCATTTAAGAGCCATTTGATGAGATGTGCCAGAAGGAGGGAAGTTATGGAGCATAAAGTAGAAGAATATTCACAGACGCTTATGTACCTTTATCCTTGATGTAAACTCCACAGCAGGATCTCAAGCTGATGCTGTTACTCAGACATACAGCTAGAACTATTATAACCTTATTTTATAGTGTTTCAGTGCCAGAATAGGTCCACACACAGTAACTGTATTATAACAAAATGAGCAATACATTCAAATGTGCTTTAGTTGATGAAAATGGACATATCTGAAAAGTTGTCTACAACACTGTTGTTACCGGAAATTTTGCAGGCATAACCAAGCTGCCTTAAGATAGCTCCTTTGAGTAGCCATTTCACCTTGGAGTTTCTCATGAGCATTTGCAGTATTGATTTTGCCAGCATAAGGAGAGCCTTGTGTCCAGGGCTCTTCAGACATAACAAGGAAAGTATGAAAGGGAACTGTGTGGTGCTCAGTGGTAAGATTGCCTCTCTTGCTACTGACAAAAGGGTGACAAAATGGGAAAATGGGCTCATGTTTCTGGGATAATCACACAACCCTGAGTAACAGCCGTCACTCTCTGTGTCTTTATTCTCCTCTCAGCAGCAGCAGTGATTTGGAAGTTGCTTCAGAATGCTTCCTCAGATTGCTAAGACACAGTGAAAGGTCCATAGCCCTCCTACTCATGCTGGCTGTGCTCTGGTGCTGTAGGTGCCTCTCACAGAAAGCACTGTGCATACTTTTGGCTGAGCTCTGTAATGACTGTGCCAGTACCTGCAGACCTTAAGAAGTACCAAATGCAGTCAGGGGAGACAAAAGCCTGAGAGTCTAAGAGATACACCCTATGTATACCAGTAGCTAAAAACAAATGTTGGTGTGCTAGTCTCTACCAAAAGAGATACCATATATCTAGCTAAGAACAAAACTGTCTGTGATGCGTACCTATCTCCCTGTAACAAAAAAAAAAAAATCACAGGATTCTATGTAACTTCCTTAAAACTGTGAGGGATATTCTAAGAGGCCAAAATGAAACACTTAGACAGAGGAGAATCTGCCTAGCAGTTGGCTGAAAATATCCAAAGGGGAATTCAGCACAGTGTCCCTATTACAGTCAGTACATGGTGTCTGGGCATACTAAGTAACTGGAAGTTTGGCATGCAATGGCCCCTGACACTTTAATTCCCTGCCTCTGCCAGACTACTTAAATATTAGGTTCTCAGTCACCTTCTCATTCTGTTAATCATAGTCATAACTACTTTAAGGCTATTGCTTAAAATGGAAAAGCCACCAATGCTGAGAACTTCAGTCACCATGCATCACAAGAGACTTCAAACTTGTAACATCAATTACGAACACAGCTAACTGAAGCACAGTCAGGGCTGGCTGATCCAACAGACACTCCCACCATTAGTTTTACCATGGATCATGGTGGCTTCAAATGACTCACCCTCACTGCTCTGAAATGGCTTGGTTCCAGAATGTTGTTAGGCCTGTGCCATCTGTTCCTATTTTATCAGCTCATAGAAGAGCCTGTACCTGCATGAACCCTCAGTGCTTAAAAACATGGCACAGACCTGTAGGTGGGGAAAATTGTCACACCCCAAGAATTGGAGAAAAGAAACTTGAACTCTTTCCCTGCTTTCTCCTGAATGTTTCCCTCTTGAACCTTCCATTATAGCCCTACTTTCTCAATGTGGATCAAGCAACATGAGCATAAATCCAATCATCACAAGTTGTTCTTGAATTTTTCAAGCCCAATCTGTGAAGGATCAGTGAGGTCACCCACTGGGATATTAATCTCCTCCACAAGGATACATCAGTGCATAAAACTTACTTTCTGTAACTCACTGTACAGACAGTACACTTGAAGTGATGCAGATATTCCCACTGTTCCTAATGCAACTCGTGTGTTTGTTCACCTTGTGATGCTGTCCTTCCATTGTACATTAGGCCTAAGCATTCCAAATAAATCACACTGAAGTAACTGTTGTCCTCTGAAAAGGGAACTGGGGAGGAGAAATACAAAATACATAAAGCCATGTCAGAGAGGGAAGCAAGTGCCAATTTTGGCATGAGTGTGCAGTCTAATCAGAATATGGGAAGTATGAAGAAAAGGCATTAGCACGTTCCTTTTGCAAGAGACTCTTCAAGGAACCCAGTGCTGACAATCAAAATCTGTGGATGAAACCAGGCACAGCTCAGAGATTTGCACTGTCACAGAAACCAGGATATTTAGTATAAACTATGGTGACTCAAATAAATCCATTGCAAATCACTGCTGTATTCACAACAGTGACTCTGTGATGGCTGAAGTACAGCAGGGTTTCTCCTTGAGCAGCATGTCTTTACATTGCCAAGTATTTGAATCATTTCAACTAAACCCTGAAAATTGTGGGTTGTCAAGGCCTAGGCCAAGGTAGGGCATTACAAATGTTACTACTACATTCACCAAGTGAGATGACGGCAACTTGTTTGTTTTACAATGAGCCTTCAGCATGCTTTCACTGACATGTCTGGATTGCCTGTATCTGTCACAGGCAAGTTAGGTCTTCTGTTAATAGAGAGGTGCACTGACTCCAAGGAACACAGCACATATTTGGAAGGTGCAGGGCTGGCATGTAAACTGTTTCTTAGTATCATTTTCTCTTCCAGGCCTCACAGAGGCACCTGGAACAGCATCATGTGCTGCTCCATCTCATTCCCAGTGCCCTTCTACGCATGTGCCTTTTAGCTTAGTTTCTCCCCTGACTGTCACTGGCTCATCCCATCTCTGATAAAAGCCTCATCAACCCTGTCATGAACTAGTTATTTCTAAATCCTAAATGTTAAACCAATGCTTGTCTCTCAGCTAATTACCTTTAAATTTTCAAATTTAATCCAATTTAAAGTGTCAACAACTGACTCTCACTAACTTCTGCCCCTAACATTTACCTTAAAGAATACACATATTATTTCAATCATATCTTCTTCCCTATGTTAGGTTTCTATAGGCATCATTGTAGGTCACCTCGGTAAGACAAATGAGACAATCTTTTAAGGAAGATGGGGAGGCTGAAGGTCCACAGATGGCTGACAACAATGGGAAAGAAACTCAGGTGTCCAGAATTTCATCCATATTTGTGAATCAATTCAATTTACATGTATGAGAATCTGGTCAGGTAGAACTGTTTGTACCCTGGACAAGATTTTGATTCAGTGCTTGCAATGGCCAAGATAAAAAGTAGTTGTTTTTAAAGGCAAATAGCCTGACCTAGCTTATCCTTTAGCCATCTGTGCATATTTAAATTAATCCAATTTCTAGCATTAAAATATTTAGAATCACCAAAACTGATAGCAGAGTGTATCCCAAACTTATAGAATCCAAAATACATAGAAAGAGAGAGAACAGGCATCTAGATTTCTGAGAAATGTTTAGAGTTTAAAAAGTACTAATGTTTTAGCCAGTGGCAAAAAAGAATTCTTATCTCTTCTTGGGCACGAGGCCACAGTAATCACATGCATTTAGTGTGAAAGTACTACATATACCATTTAAAGTCCTGTCCCCATCTTAATCCAAAACCGTTTACAAGGAAGTACATTTTATCAGTGAAGATATAAAATCCATAATAGCCCACTTAGAAAATATAGTAGTTATTAGAAAAAAATGTTCAGTATATACTTTGATGGATTACCCCCCCTGGTTCTATTCAGCTTTTGCAATTATCAAGATATTAACCTTAAATTCACTCCTGAAGACTCTTGGGGACCTACACTGGAGAGTTATGTGAGCTGAAATCATGTGGGCAATACTAAGTTACTGCAAATATTAGTACAGAACTGTTCACTCAGTGGTGACCTGAGGTGAGCAGAGGTGGACTGTCTGGAAAGTATTATTAAATCATACAACTATGTTAACAATAGATAGTACAATATTGTTTATGGAACTGAAGAATTTCTTAAAAGACTGCCATTGCTAGCCAAACCTGGAAAGATTTCTTAAAGACCAGAGTTCACCAAAACAAACCTATATGCCTGAATGTATGTGGTTTTCTTGTCTGTAACCTTGACTACTTTTTCCACCTCCAACAGCTGATCTTGTCTCTCTCTCAGAAGTTTTATGGGCAGTAATATTGTACACTTATTATGGCTACAGCACTACTCATCTTCATCCAGCTAAACAGCAGTTAAGTATTCTCATAAAACAGGAATGAATGTTCTGTGTTAACACTGAAGAGAGTGGCTAGGCCCTTGAGGGCTCCTGCACACACTCACCCTGCATCTGGGGGCTCCCAGGAGCGCTCTGCAGAAACCTCTGCTTCCCCTGGGTCTCATCAGCATAGAGCTGGGACCGTACAGCAGCACACTGCAGCTACAAACTACACGCTGCACAAACACAGCATGTCCAGCCTCTTCATCCCTCAGGAAACATTGCCTGTAGAGATGCTTGGTGGTGTGCACTAACTGCCTTGGGGTCTCAGCAGCATTCCACTGAGCAGGACAAATACCACTGCTCTCTCAGCAAAGCCATGTATTGTCTTATACAGTTGTTAAGTATGTCCAAGGATTGAACTGCAATCCATGTACTAAAAGATGCTATCCCTATACAATTATAGGCCAAAGTACGTATTCATGAAAAAGTAAAAATACAAATGCATTTTTATAGGCACATTTCACCTTTGTTTGCCTAAAACCTGTTCCTCATAAGAAACACATTGTAAAACATTTTCAACGCATAGGAGGACAGGTACAGTTTTCTTCCACTGATATTACCTATAAACACTACCCTTTATATTCAGCCTTAGAGGATTTTGATAGGCAGATAAATAAGGACTTTTACTACAGTCTCTTATTCCCATGTGGGTGGTATTTTCTAGAGTGCCATTACCACCTGTATAAATAGTAGCACTACTGCTGGTGTAATTGGAACTGCTGTTGCTGTGTACATTCAAAGCACAATTGGATAGTTCTTGTTTTGTTCACCTATAAAATGATAACTGCAGTCACCTGGCATTTGGTAAATACATTCAGCAGTCTCAGTGCTTCAGAACATCTCCCTAATTTGCCACAAATAAAGAACACTGAATAAAACCTGGCATCCTATGTGAAGCATCTTGTAATTGCTAGCAGGAGGGAGCACAAAGCGTAGTCAGATGCCAATGTGCATCAGCTGCAAATATCCACTAACAATTTTTCTTATATAAGCTTTTAGTCTTCAACAAGAGTATTTGCACAGCACTGTGATTCTCTGATGAAATTAGAGAAGATTGTACCCTAGTAAATATACAGAATAAAATGTATGTTTACAGAGCTTAATTCTTAGTCTGAATATCCAGTAGGAAAGTTGAAATTTGTTTTGTCTTCATTCAGTGAATAACATTTGTTACATAATGGCTTATACCCTCATGTCAATATTTCTAAGAAGAGTCATTCCAGAATTACAAGGTTTGTAGCTCATAAACATAAGCACTGAAGGCTTTAAAGGAAAATGTATTCATACCTAGAGTATATTCTTAACAAGAGTGTGTGGTTTCATGGTGATGCATATAAAGAAAGAGCTATGTCCTCATACCCTAAAGAAGTAACATTACATCTGTAATAAACAGTGACGCAGCATCATCACAGTAGTCTTTATCTACACAACGCCATTAATGAACAGAATTCTTGGTATTCTTATTTTCCTCTCACATCATTTTAAGGGCAGCAAAAGCTTTACGTCATGAAAGTATTAAAAGAAGCTAAGTCATTGAGACCAGCTATCTTTTAGTCCTACATTTAAGGTATTCAGTCTTATAATGTTAGGGGATGTATTACATTATAAGCCACCTTTCAGCTTCCATTTCTCCCATTTTTTTCAAGTTTATCTATTTACCACTGTAGAATATGATATCCTCCTATGAAATACTGCCTTTCCAGGTGGCTCTTTTCTTCACCAGATAAGAGTCATTTGCTTCAGAGATCCAAACAGTTTTTGACTTAAGTTTACCAAAATAAATCAATTTTTCAGTGTTACAATCAGTCAATTAATTACCCTAAAAGCAACACTTATGTGATTGCACTCTTAAAGTCTTTGTGTCACTGTAGATATAAATTCTCAAAGTGAAGAAGCTTGATTGCCATATCCTTGTCATACTCGCAAGTTTACTGAACTTATTAGAAGTATATTATAATTGATGTAATTTTAGAAGTGATTAAAGCAGCTTCACACAAGGAGAAAGACACTTGAAACATCAATTCTGCCTGTGTGCTTACATCTACAGTGATTGAATGTGTTTATAATTCAGCTTTTTCATTATGTAACAGCAATTAATGTTCTCTTTCTTAGAAATGCAACTCCTAAATTTACAGTATTTTCATCTCTGTTTTAATTGCAAAGATAAATCTGGTGTGAATTTAGCAAAATACAATTTATCAAAAGGAAAATACGAAAAGGAGCTTTTCCATTTACTTTAGTGGATCGAATTGCACCCTGCGACTTTGGCAGGTAGAACTGAAAAGAAAAGCAAAAGCTCTATTTCTTTTTTTCTCTATAGCTGGAAATGTATTATATGTGACATAACAATTCAATATTACAATATTCTAAGTATGTGCTGTGACTCCTCTTCTAATATTATTTGTACATATTACAGCTGGCTGGAACATACACTATTTTATCCAAGCAAAAATTTTAAAATGATGCTCTCTTTATGCAACCTGGAAATAAAAATTAGCAGACACAAAATGTAAGGCAGGGCATTTCTTTTTTTTCCCCCACATTGACCAGTTGCATTAGTCATTATTTCACAATGTTATTTTCCAGTGGAACTGAATTCTGTAGTTAGAGAAACATTTGTGGTATTTCCAAGGAAACCCAAGTTTCCACAAGTAAGTTTTAGCTGCCCAGATCTAATCTAAATATCTGCTCTTTTTCATAGGTAGCAAATCCTCTCTTTCTATGAGAAACAAGACATTTCTGTACCAATACCTAAAGTTCTTCAAATTGAATGATAAATACATTACTGTATGCGATGTAATTTTATTTTAAGAGATTAAATCCTGGATGTTTTTCCATTCTGCATCTAAATGAATTTCCATGACTTCCTGCTCTGGAAAGCACGGAGGTCAGAACAACCTTGTTCTATTGCCTCCCAAGGATTAGCCTTGCCTTGTCTGTTACAAATACTGACCCAGACAGCATTTTAGATTCCAAGTTTTAGTTTGCTGAATAAATACTTAGATACTCCAAAGGAGTTTGATGGTACAACTGGAAGGTAACTGTAGCATATTGATCTTTTGATTAGAAATCCATTCTTTTATTTCAGACAGTGTTTGCAGCTCCTAATAAGATTCAACATGTCAGTTAAAGGAGTTAGTAGCTACAGTTCCCCATTCACTGTTTACTAGGAATCAATGACATTCAGTTTTCATTA
This sequence comes from Aquila spilogaster, assembly GCA_024606505.1. Taxonomy (NCBI): domain Eukaryota; kingdom Metazoa; phylum Chordata; class Aves; order Accipitriformes; family Accipitridae; genus Aquila; species Aquila spilogaster. Next base: position 72,883,088 of record JANHGO010000063.1, on the reverse strand, counting down.
TGGGTTCCTGAGAATATAAAGCAATAAGGAGTTTAAGCATCTCAGCCGCACATTGACAACACCACCATTAAATTAACTAAGTAAAACTCATGTATTTGAAGAATTAGCAATGAGTTTAGCATTGCTAACAGAATTAGCAAGCCAACAGGCATAGAAAAATAAGAGTACTCAAAGAAAACCTTTGTCTGTAACCATATGTATGCCAAATGACATTCAGAGAGGCTCAAGAGACTGTGAAATTTATATCAAAGCAAGTCAGTTTTATACCACTTTTGAGATTTTGTGGAAGGCAGGACCTATTACATAGTTTAGTCAGGCATCACAATAAATAGAGCCATGTTGTTCTTGGGAATGGCATCTTCTCGTGGAAAATACTGTGGTGCCTGCCCTGTGCAGACTTGGGTGCCATGTGCCATTACACACTGTCACGCCAAATGGCAGGTAGCAAGGAGGAAGTACATAATGAAACAATACACGACAACAGAATTTGGGCACAGTGAGGAAAACTCCATGTTAAAAATCCAGAACCGCTTTCATGAAAGTCACGGCAAGAACTGAAGAAGTTGTAGATACAGTACCTCCTAAGCATACTTGGAGAAGTTTTGTTTAATTCAGTGACAGAGCAAAGCAAAAATTTTTAGGGTAAAGAGGCAATTAGAAAAGGAGGAAGGAGACACAAAACATGAGTCTGGTGTGCAGCACAGTACATTAATTATCCTCCAGTATCATGCCCTGGAGTGGTGACTGGGAGAATGCTTGCTGATGTCTCATTTTGACTGCATTTTACTTATAATTCACTTTGAATAGAACAAATATCCTTAAAACACTTAAATCCACAAAGCTTCCAGTAATTATATGTGCAGACAGAGGCATGAACTGGAGCTATCCAGAACAGAACTGAAAATGTATTTAGTATCCACAATCTTCTGCAGCAAAACTTACAAAAATTGCTTAAGGCTAAATGAAACTTACTGTATATATTACTCAAGAAATCCAAACCAAAGCGTTTCTGTTTATCATCTGCTCCATCACAATAATTCAATACGAACAACTGCAAGCTTATGTTAAATTTATGTTTTTATTTGAAGCCCTTTTAACCACAAAAGTCAGCTCGTGCACACTGAGTTGAATTACTGACTGGTTTCCAAAAAGTAATTGATGCATGCCTGGTTCAGTTTTTGTAAGACAGTATGTCTACTAAAATGCACTTTGCTATTTTTTTCTGGCAATTCTGTATTGCTGGATGTACGAGTGAACACGGAAATTTATGGCTAGTTGTCCTTTACTGCAAATGGTCATGATTTAATTATTTTAATATAACTTCATGGCAGGTTAATGGTGAAATATTCTCGTTGTTGACTTAGATTTATAGTAAAGGTAATATTAATATTTATTAAAGGTATTTAATTCACCACACACCAGGAACAAAAGTGGATAAATACGCTTGGTGTTACAAATTAAAAATGTGGTGAGGACAAATATTCAGGCTAATTAGGGGTCGTAGATGAAAGAAAAGACAACACTTACTCCATGGAGTATTTGAATTGTCACAGACACTGGAAAACACAGTGGATGACAGTTATTTAAGCAGCTTCAGTTTGCTTGGGAGAAAAAAAAAGCTTCACCTTACATACATAAACTCTGTGGTAATGAAACCAAGCAGTATTTACTGAATTATTTTATTTTAGGATTTGGCCATCATCAGAAAAAAAAATTCAAAGCAGCATTCAAAAGCATCATACTGTAAAATGAAGAAACTCAGGCATACACAAAAAAAAAAGAAGAAACAAAATCAACTCAGGAATATTTATTTGTAGTGCTTTTAAAAGACTATAATGGAATATAGAAAGAAGTAAAAAAAAACAAACCTCTATTAGAAAGTGGGTCTGATCTCTAGACTACGACTGGAAAGATGCCTGAGATCACCCGGTATTGTATTCAGGAACAAAAAAAAAAACAATAGAACAACAATGAAAACAATCCTAAGGAAGATTTCTCATCAAATGTGAAAATTCAGGACAAAAATAAGGAAGTAAAAAGGGGATCAGTGGGCAATTAAATAATTAATTGGGGTAAGTGAAATTAGATTGCTTATTTTACCAGATTTGTATTAGGAGAACAGACATACAGGTGCACTAATTACTCTACACTTAGGAAGTGAGTTTCAAGGGAAAGATTTTGGAAAGAGTTTTGTCATATGAGTCGGGAATAGCTATGACCCAGAACACGGGTCCAATGGGATAGTGAGAGAAGACACATTACAACTGATCCAACACTAAAAAATACCAAGTTAGTTTCATGCACAAGCATCAGACATTCAAGATTTGAATTTGTGTGTACATGTGCAGGCACACACACGTATTTGTACACACGTATTTTGATTATCATCTGAACCTCAGGAATTCCCCAGATTTTACCTTTGACTATTCTATAGTGACTACGCAAAGTTTCTATTCTAAGAGATTCTAATGACCACGAGCCAAAAACAACTTGGACCCATACATGTAAATTCTTGCAGTCTTTGACGAGCATTTTTTAGCTTTGATGCATCATTGTGAAAAGTCATAGCAGAATAAGATCTACTAGAAAGTGATTTCATATTTTTTATGAGAAAATCCTAAGCTGGATGAGTAATAAAAGCAGTTTTCATTGATGTTTTCTAATTATTATTATTTTTTAATCAGCAAAAGAGAGTGATGCTCAGATGTTTTTCCATCTGGACTGGAAGGAATTTTCACATACACACTGCAAAAGGTAGGAGAACTCAGCGCTTTAGAAATAATTGAAGTGAGATTTGTGTGTGCTTAGATGAGTGAGAAAGCGTTTATTTCATATCTCATAAATAAATAATATGTTCTCATTTTAACTCCTCTTCTTTGTTCCAGTTATCATTTCTGTCACACACAAGAACTGTCCAGCCTGGAAACCAGACAGAAAGTTTGATTCCTTCCAAATGTGAAACCATGTGGATGTTTTTCACTGAAGATCAAGACTTAGAGCACTTTTACACAATAGGCATATTCAAACTAGGCAGAACAAAACAATATACAGAGAGAGACATGTTTTCTTTTATATTTTCTATTATTTTAATGGAAAAATTTGCAGGTAGTTCCCTGAAGATATCATGGGCTTGTATTTTTGTAGACTATAGATAAAATCACCATTTTAAACTACTGACTTCTCGCACATTGTCCCCATAACCACCTTATCCCAATGCATCTGGTACAAAAGAGAGGCAAAGGGTGACTACTGAGTATCTACAGCTACAGCTATCTTACTCTGTTAAATTTCTCCCACACCACCTCTTTGTCCCTTCATACAACTTGCACCTTCAAGCTACCTCTGAGGAATCCTGAGAACAACTCAAATGGTACAGTCCCAAGCAATAGATGGAAGTAGAACAACACAAAGCAGATCACTCTGTACTTTCAGGCCTAGTCCAAATGTCTCTTACCTAGGAGAGATTCTTCTAAGTACGTTCATACTGTATCCCATCAACAACCCCCTTTCAGTAACTCATTCATCCCATTCATCCTTCTTCACAACAAACATTTCCACCCCCAAAAGAAGCTTCTTCAGACCCACATGGTAGACCTCATTTAAGCCTAGCAAATATGTTTGAATACCAGCACCTTTGTGTGTTTTTTTTTTCCTGCTTCACTCTTGAACTTTTGAAAATGCTCTTTTGTTTTCAAACAAAAAAAATGCTTTTTTGTTTTCACACAGAGAGATTTCTATTAGTTTTCAGGAGGTGCCAACCCACACCACTAGAATCCTCTACTGCAAAGAACAACCAAATACTTATCATAATAATCCAGCTTTGATTTCCTTTCACTTTAGATAAGCCACATGGTTATCAATGTCTGCTACTATCTGCAGTCATAGCAGAAACTAAGATGTAACTTGTCATTTGTAAGCATTTCACCAGCATTTCAAAGGAGGCAATGGAGTGAGGTTGGCCAGAAGGCACCATCCAGCTGCCTGCCTAAGTTTTCCATGCATGGTTTTAAGGCACCAGGCTTTCTCCTCCTTCTAAAACAAGTCTGCTTATTTTTGGTACATGGTTCTCCAGGCACCCACTAGTGCTGAATGCGCACAGACACTTGAATTTCGCCTGTGTGCTGTCCTTCCCTAATGAACATGCTGATGTATAGAGGGAAATCTCAGTGGGTTTTGTCTAAAGAGATTTGAAGGGTTGCCAGATGGTCCCAATGAGTCTGAAACAACCCATGTGTCATCTCTCTGTGGTCAGCCTGGGTCTGTGCTCTCACTCTTTTACATATACATAAAAATATATGGAGTCTGATTAATGCACACAAACCTACTTTGTATGTAAATAATTACTATTGCTTTTCAGTCTTCTAGAAGTAAAAACAAAACAAACAAACAAAAAAAAAAACAACAACAAAAAACTCCAAGATTAAATATACTGAAGAATGTGTTTCAAAGGAGAAAGGAGACTTTACCCATGATATAGACTGGAGGACAGACAATTTAAGTCCTATGGCTCTGCATACTGCACCACTGTATTTTCAAACAGGGCAATTCCTGGTCTCTCCTGGTTGACAGAAACCAAACCCAGGAGCCTCAGGGGGTTGCTTGTCCAGAATGTTTACTCTTCAGTGGAGCTGGAACAGCCTTCCACAGGGCCTGTGATATATTAAACGTCACCATGTTTTCTGTGCTAAGATGCAGACAATCTTACTGGCAGTCCTAATGACCTTTAACTTGCCCTGAAAATACACCCAGTGGTTACTTGATAGAAGCAATTACTTGAGTGGCAATGCACACACAGAGTTCACCATAAGAATCAGAGTTCAGGTATTAGGGCATCATGCCAGTAGTTGCAATTTGCTATACAAAGATGCATGCAGGCGGGTGCCTTCATGATATGAAAGTTGATATTTTGTGGAGCAAAGAGAATGCTGCTTGTGTTGGGAGGTATATGCCAAAGTTTCAAACAATCCATACTCTTCTAGTGTCACTGACAGTGTCAGGAATTAGCTGACCTGAAGAATTGTGAAGTCACTGCTGAGGACCCTCTTACAGTTATAACAATTCTGGGTCTTTTGATGTGTATAAGTGAGTATCCTATTTATGACTGGGAATGAACACCCTGTCTTTGGTACTAATGACACCTTCTGAACACCCACAAAATGCTTTAGACATTGTGGATGTTCATGAGGGTAAACCAGCTGGACTATGTCTCACAGACCTTCACAGCAAATGTATTTATAGGTGGATTTGACTTGACAACCATCCACATGAGATTGCTATGGCCAGCTTCCAGGAACTGATGAATGCTCATTCTTGAGCTATTGTAGAGGACTGGAAATGGGAGCCTAGCTAAAATAATTGCCTGTCAAAATGAGTCACTTACAGAAGCACAGCATCAGCCACATGTTAGGAGGGAACAGGATTCATTATCTGGGCCCTGTTATCCCTAGGGAGTATCTGATTTGAGAACAGCCAACATAAGCTTCTTTACAGTGTAAGAAAGGGTCAATAAATATGTAGACAAATGTGATCTAGTTGATTCACGTGGAATTCCAAGAAGTTTCCAACACTTCATCAGAGATATAAAGAAATAAAATGTGTATAGAAAATTAAACTGGACAAAACTGGAAACAGAATGTTGGAGTAATCATCACTTCTCAATGTAGTAACTAGTGAAAATCAATATGGATTTGTGCCGAAACCTGTTTTGTTTTACATACTAAAATATCCCTTAAAGAAAAAAATGAGAAGTGAAATAACAAAATCTGCAGATGATACACAGCTATCTAAGGTGCTAGGGGTGAGAATTAACCATGATTTTATTTATTTTTTCCTTAAGGGGCCATGTGACTGGACAACAAATCGGTGTACAAAATTCAGTGCAGATGAATGCAAAGTGATGCACACGGGAAAAGAAATTTTAGCTTCACACAAGAAGAGCTCTGAGCTGACCATTACCACCTGGGAGCAAGACCTGCTTGTTGTGATATATAGGTGCATGAAAAATAGCAGCTCAGAGCTCTGTAGCAGTAAAAAGAGCAAAACAAATGGTAGGAATTATCAGGGTCTTTTCTGAAAAAAAAAACATTTTAATTTTTGTGCTCATCTTTTCAGTATACACAAAAGATAGCATCATTGAAAAGCCAACCCTTGCTCATACCAGTGCTGTGACATAGTGCAGTTATTGCTTACTCTGGGAAAAAGAAAAGTTTGAAGTTCTTCAGGAATGCTACTGCAGTGACACTTTTCATGTAGTCACTACCATTTTGCTACACTGCTTGTTCTGCTCGATCTTTTAAGTCCATTGCTAGCACATAGATCCCTACTGACATATGAATGAGCATCAACCTCCTTCTGTGATATTCTTGTTCTCTTGATTGTTCCGGACACTTCACCTCAGCTTTCTGTATGCTAGACTTAATTGGCATTGGACTAGAGTCAGAAACAGAGAGTCTCAGCATAGCAGATGGCAGCCCTGGATACATCTCTGCTAGAATTGGACGCTGCCTTGTAACCCCTAAAGCTTCTCTTAGTACAAATAGGATACCTCTATTCTTATTTTTTAACACATTAAATTTTGGCACTAAGCCCAGGGGAAGTTTGGGACTTTAGGGTATCGTCTGTATCTATTATCACTTCAGGAGTGAAATAAAAGGACCTGTGAGGAGCAGCACAGCAGGGGGCTGATTCATTTTTATCATCAAGAGTAATGAGTTAACACCTTCCCCTGCTACAGCAAGCAGTATGAACATATATGGAAAAACTTGGTTAAGAAACTTCTAAAGATAACGTTAATTCAGTTCTCTCTTTTATGTTGAATAATATGTCTTTCTCTCTAAACATTTTGGATAAGCAGCAATGCTTGATCAAGAGGATCAAGAAACGTACTTGAGTATGAATTTTATTAAAGGGTTCCTTTTTAAAGGACCAGACAGATATAGGAGTTATTCATCTTTACCTCACTGAATTCAGGTACCCCCAAGATTTCCCGTATCTCACTACAAGCTTAAAACTGGACCACACCCTCAACCAGTGCAGCTTGGTTGGCTTAAATGTGAAAATTCAGATCTATCTCATACATCAAGTGATCTTAGTCCGGAAACTGTCCCATGCAGATCATGGTCTCCTATCTGGTCTATGAACCTCTCAACTAGTAAACAAGAACATCGTACGCAGCAGCCTCAAACTGTGCACCTTGTCTGTGATGATGATTCTCCCCAAACCCACCAGTGGAGAAGTTCCAGACCCACTTAGCCACAAAACCTCAGCATTTTGTGCTGTGGCCTTGCATACAGGGCTAGCCTAATCCTACATAAAGTATGTGTGGCAGCCCTTGTATCAGTCTCCAGCTGACATGTTTAGCAGGATTACTTAGAATTGGCAAGCTTTGTCTGGAAAATTTGGACCTTTTATTTTCAGATTTAGCCTGGCAGATTTACCAGCAGGAATGATAATCAGTTTCTACCTCCCAAATTTCCAGTACAGCAGAAACCTGTATCGAAAGGAGTAGCTGTTGCTTTAGCAGAGCCTCACTGTTTACGCCAGGAGTACCATTTTCTTCTCACCCCATTTCAACTGCTCTTTGGGTATAGTTCACACCTTAGAAAAGGTGCCAAAAAGGGACTCCTTTCTCTTCTTGAACAAAAATCACCACTTTGAGTTTCTTTTTCCTTTCTGTTTCATCTGCCTTTCAGAAGAAACCCAGCACTTTAAACAGCAATTTGGAACCAGTGTTTCCTGCTGTACTTCTCTTTTAGGCAATGCTGATGTAGGTACATTTTGAAAGGACAATCCTCCCTTGTCTCTCAGGCTGAACATTAAACATTGCCAGAGCAGCAGAGCAGAGGGCCATCGGGAGGTGAGCCGAGGCTGCGAGCCAAGCAATCTGGAGGAAGCAGGATGAAATTCTCCCCTCCATTACATTGCCTGCCTGCTGACATCAGAATATACTTCCTAGAAGATGCTTGTGGCATTCAGTCATATTTCATATATACTCTTCGGGAAAGTAATGGCCAAACAACACAATATTAAAGAGCCTTTTAAAATGATAATGGTGCATCTCAGTCACAGAAAATATTGCCCTTATCTATTCCAAACCTCCTTGCTGTTCATTACAGCCACTTGACCATAGTCCCATATTTTAGCCACGTCATATATTCCCTCTTTTATCTCCCTTCACTTATATATAGGTATAACATAAATACAGAGAAACAGACGTATGTATGAACACAAACACAGTATTGTAGAGCACACACTGTATTTTGTTATATCGCGTTTTGTAGATGTTTTGAAATTCTATAGATAGAAAGACCAACGCCAATAGTTTCCCACTACATATAAATGGTAAAGCCAAAGATGTGGTAGGTCTAATGAAGGGCCAATTCTGACCTCTGATGTGAACCTGGGATCTTCACCTCCTGAGTGACCAGGCTGCAGGCCTCAGGGTACAACCTCTGATTTTCCACTTCATTAGCACTGATTTTTGCTTCAGACTCCCCCACTCCCAAGAGCAGCATTTCTTACTGCTCTGCCCTTCCCCAGCAAAGTGGTGTGGACATTATCCACACTGCAAAGATTCTGTTCCAATTCCACCCCCCACAGAGCTCTCTCACCTCTGTCCTTGTTGGTCTCAGTGGAACAAAGACCTCCTCATACCCATGGCCAGTTCTCTCTCTGCCTAGAGGAGGCTTCTCCATGGATGCATATGCCCTATCTGCTGCGTATTGACGGATTCAGGCAAAGTCTCTGAGTGGGAGTCGGTGAATCTGAGGATGCTGCAGCAGCTGTTTGAAGCATCAGCTGGTTACTGTTTTCTCTCTGCAGACATCAACCTCTGCTGTCAGCCTTGTTCCCCTTGATGACTAAGGATCCAATGCCGCATATACTTGGTGTCAGCTGCTCTGGGAGTGGGAGTAGTATGGAGAATTTCCATGCAGACGTAAAACCCAGAAAGCCTATATAAGAGTGTAACACTGACTGTTACTGCCTTTCTTGTGACTGCAGCCTGGCCTTTGAGATACCTTTGAGGCAGGGATTAAGCAATAAGGGGTTTTGCAGCAACTAATTTCAAGCATCTGATTCATTCCCTAGCCCTGCCTCCCTCCTTGTTCTTCAGAGAGCTCGGCCCTAGAAAATACCTGCAGCAGGATTCCAGGCCTCCTGCAGCCACACCCAGGAGCAGCACAAGTGGGCTCACAGCCAGCATTCCCCAGACGCTCACCTTGGTAAGCCACTGCTGCAGATATCTACCATATTTGTTTCAACACAGGGAGCCCAAACAGTGCCTGAACAACCTGCCTTTGGGCCTCCTGCACTACTAAGAGGTTGGTTAGGGACACCATCCCCAGCCTGGGATGCCATCACACTGCCACACCAGCAGCCTATGACAAAGTGCAGGAGAAGGTTCAGGAGCTAGGGTACTCCTATGTGTTACAAACACCAGTGCACGCACCTGACATGCACAGTGCAAACTGCATGGGTCAAAGCCAGCCATGCTGCTGCTAACTTTGCATTTCCAAATCATGATATTTTTTTTCTGTTCTGACAAGATATGTCATGTTTATGATGCAAACAGCAGGTACTTGAAGATAGGAACCATGGTGCACTCTGCCTTATTCCAGAAGCACAGTAAGGATTTTTGTATCAAGTAGTTGTCACTAGTCAGTCAGAGCCCTGTCATTTTTTACTGAGGATAAATACGGAACTGACTAAGATTTATGATGAGTTGATACAAAAGGAAACCAGTCATTGCCCACAAAGGAAAAACCAAATAGGCTACATTTGTCTACACCTCTTGATTAGAAAAATACAGGTTTTAGTAAGAAATCTATTTGCTTTTACTGTTTAACACATGCTATATGTCAAAAGGGCAGATTACCAAGCATCAAGTACAAATTTCAAAGCAAAGTACAAATAAACATACCCTGCGCACAGCCAAAATCCAAAAGAACACAGCTCACAGAGTCTCCAGGTGGCAAGCCTTGAGACATGAAACTGTGGTTCTCCTCAGACCTAAGCATCTGAGTTCATCAGAGCAGAGAGATGACAATACATGAACTCCATTTTCTGATGTCCAGCTTGTGTTTTTCTATTGTGTTTCAACATTATATAATGAAGTAAACAGAACATCTTGTTATTACTTGCTGCAAGGCAAGAACAGTTAGTTTGGAATGATTATAAAATTGTTCCCAAATAGATTATGTAGGCATATATATACACACATATTTATACATACATATGTGTATATATAGATATACACACACACTCATATCTTACTGGCATCAGGTGATAATTAAGAAAGAGGAGATCAGATATCCTTCTTATGAAAATGAATTAAATGTTTTTCTCCCTAGCACTTATGTATTTTTGCTACTGATTCACTGAAAATTCTTATAATTCAGAGCTTAGAATTGTCCCACACAGTGTTGGGAAATCAGCATACCTAGCCCTTTTGTAATCTTTATTTCGGTTCCTAAAACTAAGATCTTCCCCAGCACTTCGGCTGGTTCTTAGCAGCAGCATAAACTTGGCACATATACCTCACTGAACCTCTTTCTCTGAAGATTCTTGCAACCCCACATCTTGAGGGTGGCCACGTATTTCAGAATTTATCTGCAAACCAGAAATATCCCTTTCTCCCCTGCTCAGGCATTTTGAATCCTAATCACCAGACTTTCCTCATATAGTTTGGTCTTCAAGAACCAAAACAGTTCTGTTTTGCTTCCAGCTTCTACTAAATGATGCTATTACAAAATCCATTGCTTTTTTATTTTATTTAGACTGCCTATCAACTGTGCGAAGTAAGGAGAAAACACAGAACATTCTCCCAGAAAATACATGCTGATAAGGGAGAGGAACAGAAAGAAAGAGCCAGACAGCCCCTCACTGTTCCCAGGGGATGAGGCAGAGAAAATGGTCTTTCTGTTTCTTTTCATTCAATGCAGTATTTTAGTCTGTGGCTCAGCCATATGAAAATCTAAGTTTCAGCTCCAAGCAATGTTTAACTCATTAAAAATCTTGCCCTTTAGTAGCCTTATGACAATGGAGACACGTTGGTATTTTGAATTCAAATGCTTTGCACACACACACAAATATAGGCTGATATAAAATTGGGATGAGTTAATCCTAAATATAAGACCTCTTTGGCTACTCAGCAACCTTTGTTGGAAAAATACGTGCCTTAATGTTTTACTGTACACACAGGAGTTTAGTAAACATACTGTTCTCAGACTGAACTGTCAGAGAAAGAAGCACTTGGATATCTGGAGACATCGTGTTATCTTACTCTGTCATCCCAGCCACACTTACTCGTTCACTTTCCTAAGGCTTCCAATCTGACTTGTCTATCTGATACTATTGTATACTGTGTTAAGTAAAATATCTTTAAATAGTAGTGGGTTTTTTTTTACCACCCACAGCAAATGACTCTGATTATAAGCCCTACCTCTACATTCCTAACACATTCACATCAGATAACATTTATTTCTCTTCCAGATACTACTCTTGATGAAACAGTGCCTTGTCCAATAAACTCTGGGCTGTATCAGCTCTAGCTAGGTATTTACTTCTACTTGAGACCATATTGGATCTCATCCCTTATGTTTAGTCAAGAAAATAAAGCAAGAAATACTGAGTTTGCCCAATGCACTGGTTTAAAACTTCTCTGTTTAAAAAGAAGGAGGGTACTCTTCTTTCTGTAGATAACATAGGTGTAGAAAAATGTTCAAAAAACCCCACTTCCTCGAAGAGGGATAGATAAGCAGGCTCTCCCAAAACACAGGTATCAGTGAATTTTGCTGTTTGGAGCAGAATCAGAATTTTTAAAGAACAATTCGTGTATGGCAATACCCAGGGTTTGTTATTCTCCACTCAATGCCCCAGTAATTTGAACTTATCCCTGACACAAAAGGATATAACTACAGTAGCAGAACTTTTGCCAGTACTATGCACAGTGATTTTGTGCTCCTAACATATTATATTCCCTGCCTACTTACAAAAAGACATGAATAAAGATTCTTTGGTATGAAAGCTTAAAGTTCCCTGTGGTAGAATTAAATTTATATCATTTTGTAATCGTTGAAATAATAGAGAAGCAAATTTGTGGTTAAATAACTCAGGGAACTGACGTTAATTTTTAGTTGTTTTCTAATCTACCCTAAGATTTGTCCCCTGGGCTCATTTGCACATAACCTTACGGGATGTATAATGCTTCCCACTGCTATATATCTTTCCATCTAAGGAGTTCAGAAGAGTTTTTCAAACATGACTGCACTGCACATCACACAGCCCCTGTGGTTCTGAGAAGTGCTGGTAACCCTTAGCATCAGTAGGCATCAGGCAAACAGTATGACTTTCTCAAGACTACACAGCGAGCTTCGATAGACCTATGCCTTGGTCACAAGCTAATTTTTTCTCTGTTCTCAAGTATCTTAAGGATCAGTCCTGACAAGTCTTAGGAACAGTACTGGTTCAAACACTATGCTTGTATTAAAAGAATCTTTTAATAAAGAAAAAAGTGTCCATTCTTAAGGAATTCAAAAATAAATAATTTCCATGTCCTCCCCCTACTCTTCTCATAAACAACATTAAAAAAAAAGGAGAAGGAAGAGTAAAATGGAAACTACAACACTTAACCACTAGAAAAGCTAAATAAGCTAAAAAGCCATACATTTTTCACTGCACTTTTAAGGCATACAGTGAATATTTGATATCTTCAGTTATTTAATAAGAATTTTGCCAGCATTTAACCAACTCACTTGCTAGTCCTAGACTACTGATTGAAGCCATGGGCATTATCAGTGAAATGTGCTTCTAATCCTGTGTCAGGTTGTCATATCTTTGCAGAAGAAAACCCTTAGACACAAAACAAAGCTGAAAGTTCCATGATTAACAGCCTTTATTGCACAGTGCATTAATAACGGAAAATTTAAATCAACTATATTTTCTAAACATTCCTGAGTTTCCTTGTTTTCACAAAAATGAAATACTTGAGGTCAGTGAAAATCATAAGAGACCAGGAATAGGAGGAGATAAAAATCAAAAGGCAAAAATCTTGTTACTCTGACACATTTTAAAGAATTTGCTCATGTTCACATTATGGAAAGAATGCAGGATGTACAGAATCCAAGGAGGGAGAAATTCTTAGCAGGTATTTTGGAGACAGCTGAGAAAGATCGTCCAAATAATCTTAGTGAAACTATTTGTGTTCCAGGCTCACATCGAAAATAAATGAAAAAGGAGAATAGTTTTTTAATTCTGTTTTATTCTTATCTCAAAAGAGAGAATATCAAAACTGTGATTCCCTGTTTCAGTTCACATGGTGCTTCACACTAAGGTAGCTAGACTTCACAGAAGAACAAAAGAAAGAGTAGATGAAGAAATGCACTTCCTAAGAAGCAGATGAAAAAAGAAAGATCAACTCCACAAACTTGTCAAAGGGACAATAACTTTCATTGATTTATTTAGAGCTAAAAGAACTTCCAGGAGCACCTCTCTGCTCTGAATCCCATCTCATGAATTAAAATAACCAGTAAATGCAATATAGGAAGGACAGCTCATCACAATTCAGCCCATAAATATTCAAGAGTTATCATGAGGAAAAAGAAGCTGAAGGATGTTCATCTTAGCCCAGTCTTCCCAGCGAGCCTTGAGAAAAGAGAAGTTTTGAAAGTTAAAAAGACAGACTAAAAAAATCTCTAGAAAATACACCAAAACATCTTCAGAAGTATGAAAGTCAAGGATACCACAGAGAGGGAAGCATTCAAAAGGCCTTTTCAGCATGATACCTATGTATATGCTCTGTGGTGAATGAGATGATGATGATCACAAAGAGTATTCAAAGTCATTCATGTAAATGCCCAACATGATGCTTCTGAATGCGTGCGTAGCCAGAAAGGAATCTGAATTTAAGGCATACCTTAAATTTAACCTATATTCTTTGTGCAAGGGAGAAAGTGATCCCTAATGGGGATCAGCCAGATAGATTTTTATCCTGTATGTTTCAGGCAGTCTTTTAGACATAAGAGAAGGTGACTGGAAATTTAAATGCCAAGAATTTCCTACCTTAGAAGCAAAAAAGAACAGTTTCCTTCTGATCTCAAGTCATCATCACTGAGAAGAGAAAATGTATGATTTTGTTGGTTCTTCCTGCAATCCATTTCAATGGTAATTCTGTGTAACCAAATTGTGAGTCATCTTTTCTGATGATAACTGATGATGCTTTTTCTCAACAAATTCTCTCTGCTAACCAACAAACAGAAGAAATACGCATTAGAAATCTGCACCAAATCTGTTGAACACATTACTAAACAGCCCAATTCTAAGATCAGCTAATCCTGTATGCTTTGGAGGAAGAGCTATAACTTTAATAATATGAAATGTATAGAAAACATAATTAATTCCACAATATATAACCAAGTTTGGCTTGGATTCCAAGGTCTCATAATTATGTTTTGTAGTTGAATGCTAAGTCACAGCTTGAACCAGTGGTTGAGCACCTGGTGGGAAGGCAGGGCCAACCCAGGGGAGCTCAGGTGCATGCAGTGCACCTGAGTCACCAGGAGTGGAGCCAGGATCCACTCACTCCCAGACCTCATTTACGTGTTGGCAGTAGAGGCAAAGGTATCTTACTGGAGACCCCTGCCCACCTAAGGCTTTCCAAAGGTAAGCAGTTTCCTTCCTTTATTTCTGTGCCCATGGCTGTTGTGTTTGAGCAAATCCTCACTTGCTATAGTCCAGGACCTTGCTGCTCTGCTGTCATTGCTGCAGTTTCCATTGCATTACAGTTTATATCCTAATGTAATTATAGGGGTTTCCATCCATTACCCTTATCTATGTCTCAAACTTCAGCAAATCCTGCTAAGCAATAAGGAAAAGAAGCACCTAGCTCTGTAGCACTAGTTTTAGCAGTTTCAGGATATTTAGGTGAAAGTGAACACATCATGTTTCCTTTCATTGCTATGAGCAGTTGTGATGTGGCTGTCCCACTAGGCAAAAGGAAAATTTAGAGAGCAAGCATGGCATTTGTCAGCTTCTCTGATAATTTGCACTTTTATGCATACAGTTCTTGCTTTGAGTGCATAGTCTGTTCTTCTCCACCTTCCCTCCTACCTACTACTGACTTCTCACTGCACCAGAATCCAAGCAAATATTTTATGTTTCCGTTTTGCTAAATATCGCAAAAAGGTGCAGGAATCTTCTCCATGGAAAGTAACTCAGAGTACAGCAATAACATGATGGTACTTTCTATCTGCTTTAACATGACCTACTACCTTTCCCTGATTTGATAATAATTAAATAGACATATATACATATGAGAAGCTTAAATCAAGGGGATTATAGATATCAGTGAATACTGTCAAATCAGTGGAGAGGAACTAATCATAAAGTTACTACAAGATAGGATGCCATGGAGCATTGCTTATTCTATCTAAAAAGCTACAGGAGGAGGTAAAGGAGGCAAAGTTGAAACCATGGATATGTTATCTTCATGGAAAGAAGGCACTGGTATTTATATTCCTTCACAGTTTCTCCTTGAGGAGAAGGATTAGTTTTCTATTAACATCAGAATTTACTGCATTCATGGCTTAATGCAAAAGTCCCTGAAGGACTGTACTAAAGCTGTACTCACAAAGTCTGAGACATTGCAAAAAAACATCTTTTCAAATTTTCAAATTTGCTTAGCTCTTTGCAGCACTGCCCAAGCCTTAGTTTTTGACAGATCATAGCCTTAGTTTTTTTACTAACACAAACTTACTTGTTCATTTTCTGCCATAATAAAACATGACCCAGCCTGTATTTCTCCTGACATAATTCCAAGGGTGAATTTGTCTGTCTCCTTCAGACTGTATTCCCTCCTTTTTAATTTTGCTTGTATGCAGATATCTGTAGAAATAATGACGTCAGTCCACTTGTATCACTCATGTTAGGTAAGTAAATAAAGTAGGTCAATGATCAGATAAATCTGAGCAGAAAATGAGATACCACCTTTTTCTCCCTCATTTCCTTTCCAATCCTCGGAAGGAAGTCAAAATTCAATACTGTGCTGATGGGAACATGAATAATGTATAAAGAGACACTTCAAACAGTGTATAAATTCTCAGTCACAAAATGCCTAACAAGGCTAAACCAAAGGCTTTGTAAAAGCTACAGAAGAACCAACTGGTTGAGTGCTGTCCTATCTCATTCAACAACAAACAAGTCAGGATTTCTTAGCTAAAATGTCATATTACCCCAGTAAATCAGGAGATAATATTAAAATCTGTGAATTTGGCCCAACAAAAGATCTCTTAGTAAAATTCATACATACAAAGATGTTTTGAAGTAAAATATATCTTTTCCTCAAGCATCAGTCTATTATGTTGGGAGATTGAGTATAGTCCCAATAATAAGGCAACATGTATTGATGGACAGAACTCCAGTAATGTAGGAAGCCTGAGTTTATGTAAATTTCTAAGGCCTTCTCTACATCTTGTTTACTTTCTCTCCCTTTTTTTCCCCTAACTGAAAATAACTGCTGAATTTCCAAGACCATTCTTTATCACATCACTCAGCTTGGTCTTCAAAAGGTTTTCGATTGAAAATAGTCTTGAAGGGTGTCACAGAGTTGTTACGGAAGAAATAGCCTCTCTCAATTTGAAACGTAAAGGGAAGAAGCAACTCTTAGAAAAATGGATCAAATCTCATGAATATGTTAGGACATTGAAATAAAGACAGCTATTTTCTCCAAAACATCTTCCTCACATAACTTTAATGTATTGAGTAATAGGCATTTACTCAATTCTGTATAGAGAACAGAGGTCCTTCTCTTCAGCTCTGTACTTGCTTCCACTGACAAACATGAATATTGCATGCTGCTGCACATTCAGAGTCATGGATGACTGGATGTATATTTTATCTGAATCCTTTCAAAATTTTGTGCTTTAAATCCCTTCACCCATGCATACATGAATGGGTAAGTGACCATCTAGAGTCTCAGTTCAAAGAATACAACTATCCACCAAAATACCTCTTTGCCTTTGTTTTTGAAATAGTGAATGAGTATGCTCCAAATACAAATATATATATATATTTCATGAAAAAATGATAGACCAATTGTTTTATTCAACACATAGGTGACATTCATACTTTACCATTATGGCTTTTCATCAGAATTCTTGAATCTGATTGCATTGTTCCCTGTGAATTAGAGCTCCAGAGTGAAATGGACACTTAGCAGCATGGGACTGTGAACCTGATCTTGAGCCTGCCTTCTCCAGACCTTAGATTCACTTCCACAGGAGTGAATGAGAATGCATAGAGCTGGGGAGAGTAAGAAATAAATTTTTAAAAAAGAAAAATATATTGCACCCCCTGTGAAGCACTCATGTACATCCCACATGCTTACAGACACACACACACACACACACACACACACACATATATATACACACACATGCACTGATCAGCACAGCTGAATTGGTTTAAGGACTAGTCATGCTCACTGCTGCATAGGCTAATAGCAACCTACCATCTGGAGGAAGGCAAGGCCAAGGAAAAATGTGCTATTGCATAATATATTGTAATATCTCTGTCTGAAGGCTATGCCTAAAGGCAGAATGCAGAACTATGGAAATGTGGATGACATTTACAATATTGTGGTCCTTCACAAGATATCACTCAAGGGAAACAGGCAGAAGAAAAAAATCAGTAATGTAAAAATGTGAAGTGCAGAATATGTTCTGAGGATGAAGGAAGTCAACAAATTAGGAATCTACATAGTAATAACAGGGAGCAAGATTGAACATCCTCCAAGAATTGTATCATCACATTCATGGAGCTGTCATCAAGGGTCAGGAGCTGTTTCCTTTATAAACAGTGTCACTTGCTATTTCACTATTCAGCTGTTTTCAGCCATTGTAGGCTGAAACTTGGCATTCACATAACCAACTCAAATGCAAATCTGTCTCTAAAAATGACTTAAATGGGTCAGGCCAAATTTAGTACTGAAACAGTAAAAAATAATAATTTAAGTATGGTTATATTGGGGCTGACAATAGTGATATTGCTGCTAACCAAAAGAAGGTTTGAAAGTTCAAATTTTGAAAGCCAATAAGTATGGAAGACACACAAACCTATACCACAATGTAAACTAATCAAAATAAAGGAAAACGAGCGCATTTTTTCTTTCCCCATGCAGTAAAAATAATTCTACAGCTTACATCAAAATTGACATCAAACTGCACCATTTTTCCTCATGTAAAGCAGTTTTCTAAGCCCATAGAATTATGGAAGAAGTGGAGCTACGTGAGACCTCTCGGGTTCAGCTCCCACTCAGAGCAGGGCTGACCTCACGGCCAGGGACAAAGCTCTCCTCCAAGGACTGCATTGCTTAGAAACAGGTGTATTATTTAATATAACAAAACTGAGCCTGAAGAAAGAGAACAACTCAAGACCAGCCTTTGAGCAGACTTGGTTTTGTCAGTTAAGAGGTCCGCTCCAATAAAAGAGGCTCTGAGCTCCAAGTATTTCAGCATTTCTGTTTTATAGCAGCTTCAGTCTGCTCTTGGTTTCCAAAACACCCAAGCCTAGCACCTACGCCTTCTCTTATTTACATCAAGGTAAATTTATATTTGACACGGTGCAGTTATGATTGCAACAAAAGCATGTGAGAGCAGAATCAAATGCAGTTGTTTCCCTTTCCTTTCAGCTCAGTCCAAGTTAAGTCCCTATTCAATAAACTCCAGCATTCCCCTATGCGCTTTTGAAAAGCGCTTCTTCAGGATAACAAAAGAAAGTTATTGTCAAGATTTCCTATAAGATTCCCAGCTCTTTTTCCTTCTTGTTTTCAATTCCTTGCTGGCTGAAAGTAACAAGCTCCGGAAAATATTTACCAAATAGGGAACAGCATTTGATTCAGATCTTCAAAGAGAGATTAATTCTGGAGCAATTATTTATAGTAAATCAAATTTAGCACATTTAAAGAGTTGCTCTTTTAACTGCAAGTGCCTTTATCCATGACTCTCACCATATTTTAAAGTACTTTGTAACATGGAGAGGAAAAATAGGGTTTCTTTTCATTACTACAGTAATTATTGAAAGCACATAGTACATAACTTACCTCACCCCACAGCCCTTTGATTCCCAGTGCTCTTCAAGTCATGAAAGAAAAAAAAAGGTATCATATATTCAAAAAATATAAGGAGTAAATAAGCAGAAAATGCTAACATGTATGAATAGACCCCATGCATCTGTGAATATGGAGGTTTGTTTCTCCAGTTACAGAGCCTGTGACAAATGACTACGATGATTAATTGCTCATTTTCAGCAAGCACAAAATTGGAGTCATAATTTGTTATAAAGGAATAGTCCTATAGAATAGTTTGAATAACTGCTAAAAGAATACGTTCATCATCACTCAAGGCATCAGCCAAACAGAATAATATATATAATAGATTTTGAGGCTGGCTTACTGTCCTTTCACCAGTATCACCCACATACATCAATTGATGTCATAACTGATATACTGATAGTATTGTCATTTTTGCCCACGTTTATTAGTTTCTATATTATTAATATACCAGTGTCAATACAAGTTGAGATTTTACAAGTCAAGCCCTGACAGCTGAACTTTTATTCAAGCTCTGACCTTGAACGTTGATACCATGCATTCCATTTCAGAAACTGAATTATATTTTGCTCTGTTGTGAGCTACCTAATTTTGACTCACGCATGCTTTTAAGAAATGGATGCAGCCAACATTGGTAAAAATATTTTGTATTCATTTCTCTGCTGTGTTTTGAGCATGTCTATTCAAGCACATAGTCACAGCAAGGCAAAACCTGGAAGGGTGATTTCAGAGCTGGGGCAGTAATTACCTTCCAGATAGCCTCCAAAGACAAATGATTTTTGCACAATTCAGAAAATATGTAAGGTAAATCGGGCTCATAATTGTAGATGAACCAAATTAAATAACATAATCTCATATTATTACACCATTTTAAGGAGGGTACAACATTTGCTTAAAGGTAATTTTTTCTAGCAATTCTAGCAATTCTTAGATTTTCCTTTCCTCATAATAAAAAGTCCTCTATTTTAATAAGCAAACATTACCTTCCCTGACCCCAAGCCATTACACTGGAAAGTATGAAATATATTTGAAAGAAGAGTATGAAATATATTTGAAAGAAGAAAGCTAGCACTTTGGCCTTACTTCCAGACTGTTTTCCAGCCGACATTAATCCTAAGACTTTGCATTCATCTCGGAGTCACATTCTCTGTGTTTATTCAGACCATGTCCCTTGGCTCTGGTTGCTCACTTTTTTCTTCTCTGTAGCATATTCTATTTCTTCTGCTTGCCCCACACAAATAAATTCTCTTAAAAACACTGAACAATAGACAGAAAAATCCCATTTACTTAAGTGGTTACGGATGCTTATGTTGAAGTTGGAGGCTGCAAACAGTTTGGATTAATAGATTCAAAAGAAGCCTGACTGTTTCTTATGTTTATCAGCAACGTTACATTTTCTTCAATGAAGGCTAACTAAACTGATAATTGATTTTCATACACAAAATATGTTATAAAAATGAACCTATTTGCTCAGTGGTAGGTCTGGACGCTTTTGAAAATGATGACTTTCATCCCATTTTTAAACTCTTTGTCTAGTGGTAGACAACTAGTCATCCCAGCATTTTGTAAAATCATGCTTTAAGGAAGCCAAAATATGTAAAGACAAAATGGACAATTGTACTATATTTTCATTAGACTTAAGGGAAGGCATTGGAAAGTTATGGAAAATTAAAAAACAATCTGTTTTTCAAGACAATGTTTTAAGAATGCATTTTGTACATCTTATGAAGGATTAAACAAAACGTTGTTTTGCAAAATAAATAGCAGTGATGTCTTACCCAGTGTTGCAGAACACTGATGTTAATTTCTACTGGCTTTCTATCCCTACTTACTGGTTTTTTTCTGTAGTCTGTGTGACTGAGAAATTGCTTCAAATTAAGTTGCAAGCCCAGACAGGTTTCAGCTCTGTGTTTGCAGTTTTTTTGATGCTGGATGCAAATGAAGTGTTGGACATTTGTCTATGAGTGGGAGCTAACAACAACAGTTCTAGACAAGTGCAAGAGTGGAATTAGAAATTCAGCTCCAGGATATCCTCATATCTAGCTATGGCATTCTTCAAGGCTGATGCTCTGAAATAAGTGGATTGGCTGTGGAAGAACAAGCCAGAAGTTGGGCACTTCCCATTTCATAAATTGCCGATGACTTCACTAACAACATTTCAACAGAGTAGCACTGCATAAATTAACACAAACTTTATCTCACATTGCAGTGGCAGAAGGTTTGGGGAGATTGCAGCATCCCAGGATCATGGAATACTGAGTGTCTCATAACACCATGGCCTTTCTGCAGATGAATGTGTCCTGCCAAGGTCTGCGGATGTTAGGGTATAAAAGGCTTTCTGACATCCCCAGAGCTGGTTACATGGAAGCCATAAATTTCAGCTGAGTCTCCTAGGAGTTGGATCTCAAAGTTTCTAGTCCGTTGGGTGACTGTCATCTGGAGAGGAGTTAGTTTCATTTATATTCAATGATATAACAGTGCACTAAAAGTAACCTCTGTTCATTTTGTTCCACATTTAAACTTTGTTCATCCCAAGTGTGAGTTTAGAGTGATGTGTTAACTGACATGCAGTGTTTTAAGCTGTTCTCTAGGTAAAATAAATTGCAAAAAGCAGGTGTTGTGAAGAGTAAAACTAATAGTGCACAGATTTGAAGATTCACTTATCTGAAACGCAAAGGCCACCTTCTGTTACATCAATTTCATCATTTATTGAAATCAGCATTACTCAAGATTTATACAGGTATAACAAGGAACAAAATCTGTCCCCTGGTTTTTCACATCAATTAGTGAAAAGTCAATAGAAGAAATTTCTTACCTATTCCACTGGTTTCGAGATCACATTTATGTAAATGCCAAGCATCCAATTTATTTTATCACTAACTGTAAAATATCTGCACAATGCTCTGGAGGATAGAAATCCATCACAGTATCTTGTCACCACAAAATTTAACACTCTGTGATGTTCTTTCCTTGCTCAGATAATGTTTTTGCATTCTTTTTGTTCCAGAGAACAAACAGGAAAAACATTTGTCTTTACTCCCACTGATTTGCTTGTAACATACCTAAATTTGATGAAGTAGCATAATCCCATTTCCAGAGGCCAGGTTGGATATTAGGAAATACTTCTCCGAGAAAGGTCAGGTGAGAGGTGCTGAAAAAGATTTCCCAGAGAGGTGGTGGAGTCACTGACCCTGGAGGTGTTCAAGAAACGTGTAGATGTTGTACCAAGGGACATGGTTTAGTGGGAAATATTGGTGGTGGGTAGACAGTTGGACCAGACGATCTTGGAGATCTTTTCCAACCTTGGCAATTCTATGATTCTATAAGCCATGAGTAAAGTCTATCCATACCAGCCTTCCTTCATTATCTCTATTTCAATCAAATGAAAATTCTACCTAGACTTCAAATTAGGATGTCTGTCCCTTTTAAAACCCTTCTTTCTTCAAAGAGAATTCTTCTGCATCTTTGCCTCAGTCACTCACACACATACGTGAGGGACAGGGTAAGTTTTGGTCCTGATCAGCTGCATGAGCATTTTGAGGACAGATGGTTACTCAGTAAAAGCAATACATTCTCCAGAATCAAATTAGTTTTAAAAAACAAATCTCTATTTTAGGCAAGAATGTCCTTTTAACTATCTCAACAAAAAACTGATCTTCCATTGCAAACAAAACTAATGCTTTAACAACAAGTGTTTCAACTTGTTTCAGACATTTATTAGCTCACTTATTTTCAGACTGATGATTTTTTTTTACCTCTTTTAATAGTTGGAAGGAGGAGAAAAGACAGCACAGTTCTACAGTGAGTTATTTTTTTTCTCTGTTTTCTTCAGGCTATTATGAGAGAGACAACACTGACATCAATGGATTGGTATTCTATCTGATCCCACATGATTCTTAGTCTTTTCCCTACCATCAGAACAGAGAAACTCTTAGAAAAGAAACAAAAAAAAAAAACAACCTGAAAATGGAAGAACCGTAACTTCACTATATTTCATAAGGAACCTGAAAAGAATCACAAAAGGGAGCCAGGGTTTTATCTCTGCGTGTAGAATGACTTTCCTTGGTCTACAGAAGTAAAATACTCACATTTGCTGTAACCTTGCTAGTGGGTTACCTCCTGTGAAGGAGAAGTTGTGGGAACCTCAGGAGCCAACCTGACTTTGGGAGACAGGTATCAGTGCTGAGGCACAGATCCTGTACCCATAAGGTCCCAAGTGACAAGTACTCCTTTAACCGAAGTAACAGATCCTTTCTCTTCCAAGAAGCAGTTAACTAAATTTGGTGTTATCTAAGTTCATGCTGAGAAAGGGCATACACGAAGTCATGGAAAAAAAGCAACAAAAGCCAAAGTTAAAATACTTAAACCCACATTCAACAGTCTTTTGGGTTTAGATACTATTTATTGATTATCTAAAGTTTAGTCATCCAGAGCTCATAATCAAGATATCGTGTTGCCCTTCATGTGAGGGAAGTGTGACTTATCTCCTGCTTTAATAAATCCTACAAATTCACTTTTTAGCTGATATACCAATATTTCTTTTTTTTCTTGTTAGAACCTCTACAGGTATTTGAGTCCCCGCCATGTTGATTGTGACAATCAGGAAAGAATAACACTGCCTGCATCTCTATTGCTAAAATGAACTATATGAGCCTTCTTCATGTAGTCTTCTAGTTAGAGAATTATCTCAAGTGATTCAGTAGCATGTGCTAATGATTGAATGAGGACTGTGATTGGATGAATAGAATAAATGAGATAAAATGAGGAATGTTAGAACTGGAGTAAGTGTCTGTAGGCCACATTTCTACCACAGCTCCCAAATCCTCCACTATTACAGATGCACTTTCCAGGATCACAATTTTCTGAATAAACATATGCTTAGTGGTCTTAAATATGTCGTTATCTATGAACTCCTTCATGGCTTTCACACTATGCCTAACAGGAGGTATAGTGCCCTACTGATCAAAGGCAGATTGGGTTAGCAGGCTTTCAGAATGCAGTCAGTGCATTTTCACTTATTACCAAAGCATCTCTCATTCTCTTATCTTTTATGAAAGGCTAGAGCAAATATTATACAACTTCAACAGTGTCTTTCCACACCAAAAGTTCTGTGACTGCTTCTGGTTATTTAAGTCACCAATGCAATGTGATCCTGCCTCTCAGGAGTTTGCTATTCTCAGAAATGCTGCTCAGTGAAATACAAGTTCTGAAGTACAAATATTCTGAAGTGTTTGTCCTATACATTCACTTCCCTCAAAAAATAAAAATATTCTTAATACACATCTGGGAAAGATAGCCAATCTACAAGACAAATGCAGAATTCCTTCAAGGATCCATGCTCATACTAGAAATAAGAAGAGATACATGAAGACACTGATGTATGTACATAACTAGATATTGTGATGTAGTAACTAGAGATTGTGATACAAAGGGATGCAGAATGAATATATGTGGAACTTGACCCTGAGATCTGCCACTATGCTGAGTTCTCATGATTCTATGCTAAAATGGTTCATGGGAAGCCATGTAAATACTAAAACAGAGGGAAAAGTCTGTAATGTGAAAATCTTCAGCATGGTAATCTAGAGTTTAGGTTTCTGCCATAATCAATAGGAGGAAACAGGTAATTGCAGAAAATAATTCAAACTGTCACTCCTACAGAATACCAGATCTATCATACTCTGGAAATGATGCAGGCATGTTACAGCTTTCCAGAGTTAGGTGAGATAAATTCCACCTACTTGTGTTGCAGTATATCCTCAGGAACTGACACAGCCTTTCGTAGCAAGGACATCTAGAAACAGTAAAGGTAACCAAGAGTGTGTGTGCTCAGACTGTGGTTGAGTCCTTACCAGAAGGTAGTTAGTTATTTGGCCATGGCCTGATTTACACCTTCAATTTTTTTACTTGGAGATGTCTGTTTAATATTTTCATGAGCTCTGATTAGTTATATTTAAATTTAAATAAATAGCTCTTAATGCATCTATGATCCACACATTCCTGGCTATGCATGAGTAATAAGCATGCACACAAAAAAAGTTTGTGTAATAAATGAGGGAGTTGAGGCTTTCTAACCAATGTACAAAAAAAGCATAATTTCACTCTCAAAATACTCAAACAAGTGAAGAGAAAAAAGAGCATGAAAAGGCCGTTTCCATCCTTCTCTGGCATATAGGTCAATCTACTCAGAAATAAATTTCACTACAAACATAAACTTCAGGTTCTGTTTTTTGAGTGCCTTAGTGTACAATTACCTTCTCTGTACCATTAATATCTACAAATAAAACTCTGCAAAATGATTGCCAAAAAATAACTAAAGATGTAAACATAGGCTATAAAGCATCTATGCTCTGCATCACAGAATGAGGAATGCACTTTACTCCTATTTAAGATATCCCTGTTTTTCAGGAGTGCCCAAACCTACAGAGACTCCCAAAGCTCTGACTTGACTTCATAAACAGTAGAGTTAGTGCTTAAGATTTGGGACCAGAACCTAGTTGCTTTATTCACATGTCTAATCCCACCACAACTGCAGGCAAGATTTCCCTTTCATTGTCTCATTGCGATGTTATAGCAAGTTAATTGACTTTGGTTCAGACGTACAGATTAACCAGGTCATAGCCTACCCCAGTGGAAGTGTTGAAAAGATTAGAGCAAGCAACATCTTTGTAATGCAAACATGTTTCCGTTATTTTTTTCTTCTTAAAGTTAAGAAGATAATATTATTTGGTAATGAAGGCAGAGAGACAGAAAGCTGTGTGACATTGCTAATCCCTTTTAATTTATTCTGTTTCACTCTTTCAGGGACATGTTTCCCATAGTAAAGAAAAGAATGTACCTGTTGGCTTTCAGAGAGTCACATAATTGCAGAGGTTGGAAGAGACCTCTGGAGATCACCCAGTCCAACCCCTAGCTAAAGCAGGTTCCCTACAGCAGGTTGCAAAGGAAAGCATTCCCATGGGTTTTCAGTATCTCCAGAGGAGGAGACTCCACAACCTTTCTGAGCAACGTGTTCCAGTGCTCTGTTACGCTCAAAGTAAAGATCTTTCTCATGCTCAGAATGAACTTCCTCTGTTTCAATTTGTGCCCCTTGTCCTGTCATTAGGTACTGTTGAAAACAGCCTGGCCCTGTACACTTGACTCCCACCCACGAGGTATTTATAAGCATTGATAAGATCCCCCCTCAGTCTTTTCCAGGCTAAACAGTCCTAGGTCTCCCAGCATTTCCTTACAAGGGAGATGTTCCATGAACCTAGTTATTTTTGTAGAGCTCTGTTAGACTCTCTCTAGAAATTCCTTTCTTGAACAGAGGATCTTAGAACTGGATACAGTACTCCAGATGAGGCCTCACCAGGGCAGAGCAGAGGGAGAGGATCACCTCCCTCGACCTGCTGGCCACACTCTTGTTAATGCACCTCAGGATCTCATTGGCCTTCTTGGCCACAAGGGCACACTGCTGGCTCCTGGCCAACCTGTTTTCCACCAGGGCACCCAGATCCTTCTCTGCAGAAATCCTTTCTAGCAGGTCAACCCCTAACCTGTTATTCCTCTCCAGGTTTAGGGCTCTACACTTGCCCTTGTTGAACCTTGTAAAATTCTTCTCTACTCAACTATCCAGCCTGTCCAGGTCTCTGCTGAGAATACCACCTGATTTGGGCAAAAACAGGATGTTTCCTGTAGATCTTAGTCATTCTGAAAATTCAGCTCATTTCTATCATTGTAGAAAAGAAACTTAGCAAGTTGTGCTTTTTTTGACTTACATAATTTGATATCTTTAAAGTTACAAAATGGATTGAGAATAATTAGTGTAATATCAGGCATTTGATTGATATACTTCAACACTGCAACATTACCATTCAAAATCAAAGTAGAGGTATAATATATAATCTGTAACAAATTAACAGTGGTCAAGTACTTCTAAATAGTTATTAATTACATTCAGTAAGCAATGCCCCCTGGTCTGAGTGCCTAAGTGTCATTAACTTCAGAGATCGTGTTCTAATTCTGAATATGATTTTTTTCTGTCCCTTTTGAGGATTTAGTACCTACTGTTCACTGTGAAATCACTTGCAGATTTTTAAAATTGTTATGAAAATATTCTTTGCTATGTTTGTCATACAGAATAACAAAAAACATGACAAATGTGACTGATGAGAAAATATATCAGCATATTGATTCTTGTGCTTGGGTCCAGAGCATGGCAGATCTCAAATAACTCTACATTTCACGTTTCTGCTACTCAGCCTGAGAAGGGTTTAGTTCCTATCACAAGTAAGAAATCCACTGGCTGTTCACACCTATGCTGCTTAGCAACAGTATCTAGAGTATTTAAGATATGCTCTTGACTTTACCCTGACTTCCTTTCTCCAGAGAGAAACTGTGAAGAACTGTCAGAAACATGATGACTGTTGTCTTCTGGCAACCCAAGGGTTCCTCCATCAGAGTCTTGATGTGTTTTCTGACTTCCTGTTAGTTGCCAAAATGTGTCCTTAAGTCTTGTGCAAATCTGGCCCTCAAATCTGAGTAGATCTTGTATCACTCTGAAGGTGGTAGCCCTGAAACATGGAGCTTTAAGGGGCTTTACTGTTTATCAGGGTTATGACAATTCGTGTTAACAGTCTATGAAAACTATTGGTAATGGATAAGTACTCTATGCTACCTTGTGGTCTTCTCTCAGTGATATTAGATGTCCATTGTAGAGTAAAACCTCATTGCAGGTCATGGAGGAAGGGAAATGGCATGGGAAAAAAAAGAAAAAAGAAAAAAAAACAGGTCAAAAATTTGGGTTAATCTCTCTTGACAGCATACAAAAATTATACTGTAATAGTTTCCATTTATTAAATGCTAAGTTAATCCCTTAATAATGTAGGGCAAAAACACCCATCAAGCTGCACGAGTATGTAAGTATGTAGTGAGTACTGGTCTGAGACAGTCCTCTTAAAAAGGAAAGATACAATCATTGCCTTATTCTTCTGACTGATAGACTGTGCTTTCATGAAGATTGCCGCAAATCATCTTATTATTAATTATAAGCGTGATTATGTTTGATTGCATTGTTCTAGTGTCTCACCAGACCAGTGAGGAATTCCCCCAACTGACATAGTCATTGTGCATTTTATGTAATGAAAAGACAGCCCTGCTTCCCAGCAGCCTGAGGATATGCTGGGAAGCAGCAGGTGCGTACAAGAAACAGATGGGGAAATGGTGAAATGATTACATTTGTGGAATATCTGCTAACTAGTCCTGCTCGCTGTGACTGTAGCTCATCGTGGCTGAGCAGTTCAGCTTTTTCATCACTTCATGCATGTTCTGGCCCTGTGTGGAGGAGGCAAAATGTCCGCAATGCCTCCCTCTTAGCAATCTTTTTATCACAAGAACTCTCTGATGTCAGAACTTGCAATGAGCAATGCAGACAAAAAAGCACAAGCATCTCTTTCCTCGTTCAAAAATCACTGCACAGGGCTGCAAAAATGCTGGTATCAAGTTTATTTTTGAGCATCTACAATTTTAAATTACCAAGGGTAAAAATTTCTCTAGCACTTACTGCCCTGGGAAAAAAAAAAGACAGCGGGAGCCATATGTTACTGGTGTCTTCTAATGTTCACCTCCTACAACAAGTGCTTTGGCATGTAAGTAACTTATTTTTAATATCACTTACAATAGAAACATTTTCCAACCTTCTGTCCCATATACGTTGTCATTATCTCATAGAGAAATGTGCTCCTACTGACTCAAAATACTATTTCTAAGGCTTGAAGATAAAATTAGTTACTTTGTAAACTCATCTTATAAAATACACGTTCATTTCTGCCATTGCATTTGCTGTAGACCTTCAAATTGTCAGCAGAAATGTTCAAACAATAAGGAGATACTAATCATGAAATGGCTGTACACAGAAATGTCATTGCAATTAAGGTCAAGTTGTCTTGGGATGGACTTCCGCTCAAAGAGCTTACATTGTAGAGCAATGGAGTAGGTAAAAGGGGAACAACATTAGAAAATATATATTTATTGCAGTGATTTGGGCGAAATACTGCACTGATCTTTCCTTCCCAGCCAATAGTTTGGGAAGTATTCATGACTAGCCTTCATGTGTTTTTTACTTCCACAAATAACAGCATAAAAGTATATGTGTTTGCAGCTGTCTAGTATCAACAAACCAAAAGTGAAAGCAAATAGCATGGCTGAATGGTTCCTACTTCTTTTTAAACCAGCTGAGAAGTCATGCACAGAACATTTAAACAGAACATTGAGTGACAAACGCCCTGAGCATGGTTCATAACCGGAGGGTCCAACCATCACAGGCTTCCTGCAACATGTCACAACTGACTCAGGAGCATTTAACATTGTCTCCTCTAGTCTCAGACTTTTTGCAAGATGCCAATTAAAAACGCACATATTTATAGAGTCGCAAGTGTCATTAATGTCTCAAAAATAAAAATAAAAATTTATTCACAGAGATTGTCAGGAAGAACTGATTGTCAATAGGAAGGGAGATTAACACGCAGTTCCTTCATTTTTTTTCTCTAAAAATTGTTCATCTTAAAATATTAATTCCCTTTACCTTTCAGTCACCAAATCTCATGGCTTCACCTTGACAAATGTTCCCAGCAATGTGTACCTCTGCTGTAATTAATTTTGAAAGAGTAGACATGCAAATTGCCGTTCACTCTCAGTGGATTTTCTAGACTCAGGTTTGCTGCATGATGAAAGGTTGCCTCTGATTCTACCATGTATCAAATAAGCCAGATGAATCTAATAAGCAATAAAGATGCACTGTTTCTTGTAGGTCTGTAAGGATTTCAAGCATAAATTTTCTCAGAATGATTTCTCGTAATTCATTCACAGTGCTGCTTTGCATTGGTTGTCAAATCATCATTAATCATAACAGAATCTCTATCATTAATCAAATCAGAATCGCCACTGATACAGGAAACATACTAACAAAAAATGTACATGGAGCTCACATGGGGCAGAGCGTACACTACGAGACCAGTGCTCAAGCTGAGAGTGATGCTCTTACAACTTCCTGAGCTATTGAATAAGATGAGGCTATGAACTCCAGCAACAAAGACTCAGGAAATCTTGGCAATGCAGCACAATATACTTGGAAGCACACGTACAAAATGTACATCAACTCTTATTTTTATTAATGTAATAAATTAGTTAAGGCTAAATTTAAAATTAAAATATGCTTTCAGGCTAGAGCCACTGTTTTGACTGGAAGCCATTCTGCCTGGTAGCAGGATGTAGGTTGAGATGGAAATGACTCTTCGAGACTTCTGTTACTCTGTGTCTGAGAAATTGTGAAGATAAATCACTGAGGAAAACCTAAAGTCTGTGCAGTATGTCTCTCCCTTATGCTTTTAATAGCACTTGTCTAAGAATCTTTTTTCATCTTGTGCCCAGTCCGCAAGTATATCTAGTAAGGGCCTGCTCTCTGTTTTGTTTTGTAAGGTCTCTCTCTACACTGGGAAGTCCTCCTGGTCCATGGCTGGAGTCCATAGACCCTGCAATATTTTCTGTAAGTACACCAAGTACTTTAGGTTGTCCTTTGAATCATTTTTGGACCTTGGGCCTGCTGAGGGCTGAGATATATTAACTTGGCTACACATCTCCTGGATTAGAGCTGACATATCCAGCCAGTCTGAAGTGGAACTTATTCAAGTGGATATGCTAAAATTGATGGTGTGGTTGTACTGAAGTATTTTCCAGGAAGGACCACGTGAATGTTACCATCTTATGCACAAACAATATAATGAAAACAAGTATATGTTTAAAAACCAG
>JANHGO010000063.1:72836920-72852099 GCA_024606505.1 Aquila spilogaster | reverse complement strand
TGCAGGGGAATCTCTGCTCCGGTGCCTGGAGCACCTCCTCCCCCTCCTTCTTCACTGACCTTGGTGTCTGCAGGGTTCTTTCTCTTACATGTTCTCACTCCTCTCTCTGGCTGCTGTTTCTGTGCCCACTACAACTTTTTTTCCATCTTAAATATGTTATCGCAGAGGTGCTACCACTATCACTGATGGGCTTGGGCTTGGCCTTGGCCAGCAGCAGGTCCATCTTAGAGCCAGCTGGTATTGGCTCTGTCAGACACAGGGGAAGCTTCCAGCAGCTTCTCACTGAAGCCACCCCTGTAACCCCCTGCTACCAAAACCTTGCCACACAAACCCAATACACAGGGCCCACATTAAGGCCAGGCAAGGAGCTCTGCTCGAAAGAGTGTATTACTTACAAATTCAGGTATTATTCAATGTGACAAAACTGAGCCTAAACCAAGAGAACAAGTGAAGAACAGCCTTTGAGCATTCTTGCTTTTGACAATGAAGAGGTCCAGTGAAACAAAATAGGCTCTAAGCTCCCAATGTTTCAGCATCTGGTTTTTATAGCAACTTAGTCTGCTGCTGATTTCCAAAACATCCAAGTTTTGGGTGTAAGCCTTCTCTCATTTACACCAAGGTAAATTTATATTTGATACAGTGCAGCTGTGAGTCCAACTAAAGTATGTGACAGCTGAATCAAATGCAGTTTCCTTTTCCTTTCAGCTGAATCCCAGTTAAGTCCTTATTCTCTAAACTGCAGCTTCCCCTTATGTGCTTTTGAAAAGCATTGATGCAGGATGACAAAAGAAAGTTATTGCCAAGATTTTTTGTAAGATCCTCACCTCTTTTCCACCCTTGTTTTCAATTCCTTGCTCCGTGAAAATAACAAGGTCCTGAAAATATTTAGCAAATCAGGAATAGCATTTGATTCAGATCTTCGAAGAGAGCTTAATGTTGGAACAACTCTTTATAATAAATTGAACTTCGCATTTTTAAAGAACTGTTAACTGCAAGTGCCCACTTCCATGGCCCTTTCTCATCACATTTTCAAGCACTTTGTAACACCATGCAGAGAAAAAAATGGGGGGGGGTTCATTATTACAGGAAGTACTGAAAGCACAGAGTTCATGACTCACCTCACCCCACAGCCACTGAATTCCCAGTGCTCTTTACCATATGAAAGAAAAAAAACCAATGGCATCATTGTCAAAAAATGTAAGTGGAAACAGTTAACATGTATGAGCAGACTCCGTGCATCTTTGAATATGAAGATTTGTTTCTCCAGAGTTACAGAGCCTGTGACAAATGACCACCATGATTAATTGCTCATTTTCAGCCAAGCACAAAATTTGAGTCATAATTTGTTATAAAGGAATAGTCCCATAGAATATTTGTTCAGCCGCAGAAAGACTAAGTTTGTCATCACTTGAGACAGCAGCTAAACAGAATAATATAAATGGATTGAAGAGCAAATAGATTTTCAGACCAGCATATTGTCCTTTCACCAGTATCCCCCACATACAACAATTGGTGTCATATCTGATATATTGATAGCAGGGTCATTGTTGCCCACATGTTTATTAGTTTCTACAAGTAAGATTCTGTCTTATTAAAATACCAGGGTCAATAAGAGTCGTTAGGATTTAAAAAGACTTGCTTTGGGAGTTAACCTTTTATTCAAGCTCCAACCTTGAATGTTTATGCCATACATTGTTTTACAAAAACTAAATGATATTTATCTCTGTTGCGGGCTACCTAATTTTAACTCACCCATGCTTTTAACAAATGGGTGCAGCAAATGTCTGGAATAATATCATGTATTAATTTCTCTGTTGTGTTTAGAATGTGTCTATTCAACAAATAGCCACAGCAAGGCAAAAATTGGAAGGATAATTTCAGAGTTGGGGCAGTAATTACCTTCCAGTCACCTTCTGAAGATAAATGAGTTTTGCACAGTTCTGTTGTTACAAACAAACCACAGAAAATATATAGGGCAAATATCAAGCCCCTAATTGTAGATGGTCCAAATTCAATAACAAAATCTCACATTATTACAGCATCTGCAGGAGGGTACTATGTTGCTTAATGGCTCTATATCACTTCTTAAGGCTTCCTCTCCTCATAACAAAAATTCCTCTATTTGAATAAGCAAACAGGCCCTTCTCTGACCCCAAGCTATTACATTGGAAAGCATGAAACAGATATTTGAAAGAAGGAAACTAGCACTTTGGCCTTAATTCTAGACCATTTTCCAGCTGACATTAATCCTAAGGCTTTGCTGTATGCTTGCATTCATTTCAGGGTCACATTCTCAATGTTTATCCAGACTGTGTCCCTTGGCTTTGGTCATTCATTTTCTGCTTCTCTGTGGCACTTCCTATTTCTTCTGCTTGTATCACATAAACAAATACACACAAAAACACTGAACAATACCCAGAAAAATCCTCTTGATTTAAATGTTTATGGGTGCTTATGTTTAAGTTGGATGCTGCAAACAATTGTTTTGGTTAATAGATTCAAAAGAAGCTTGACTCTTTCTTATGTCCATCAGCAATGTAGGGAGCAGTTACATTTTTGTCAATAGAGGCTAGCTAAACTGGTAAGTGCTTTGCAGATGCAAATTATGCTTTAAAAATATGTGAGCATTTGCCCAATTGAAGCTTTAGCCACTTTCCAAACTGATCACTTTAATCCATTTTTAAATCTCAGTCTTTCTCTTTGTCTAGTGGTAGACAACAGGTCTGTCGAGCATTTTGTAAACCCATGCTTTAAGGAAGCATTGGGGGTTGGACTAGATGATCTTTAAAGGCTCCTTCCAACCCAAACCATTCTATGATTCTCTGAAGCCAAACTATATAATGACAAAATGTGCAGTGTTATTAAATCTTGATTAAATACTTAGAGAAAAGTATTGGAAAAAATATGGGCATGCTGTCTGTTTTTCAAGACAGTGTTTTAAGAAAGCATTTTGATACTTCTCATGAAGGATTAAAAAAAATTTTCCATTACCTCTAGTTTTTCCTAGCTGGTTTACTAGACAAACCCCAGCTATGTCTTACAAAGTGGTGTAGAATATCTTTATAGCAGCTTTCTATTGGCTTTGTATCTCTGTTTTTGTAGTTTGTGTGGTTGAGAAATTGCTGCAAATTAGGTTGCAAGCCCAGTCAGGTTTCTGCTTCATGTCTGCAGTTCTTTTCATGTCAAATACATATGAAGTGTTGGACATTTGTCTCTGAGTGGGAGCTAACAGCAACAGCTCTAGACAAGTGTGAGAGTGGAATTAATTAGAAATTGCCAGTTCCATGATATCCTCCTTATATCTATATACAAAATTCTTCATGTCTGATGCTCTGAAATGAGTAGATTGGCTGCGAAAGCACAAGCTAGAAATTGGTCACTTCCCATGTCACAAACCACCTTCAACTTCACTGACACTTCAACAGAGCAGCGCTGCCCATGTTAACATGAGCTTTACCTCCACACTACAGTGGCAGAAGGTTTAGGATGACTGTAGTGTACCAGGATCATGCTATACTGTGGGTCTTATAACAGCATGGATTACCCTGGACTTTCTGCAGATGGATGTGGCTTGCCAGTGTCAAGGTGGGGAAAGGCTTTATGCAATCCACAGGCTTGGTTAGATGGGAGCCATAAATTTCAGCCGGAGCTTCTAGAAATTTGGCCTCAAAGTCTCCACTCTGTTGGGTGATTATAGCCCACAGAAAGGTTCTTTTCATCTATCATTCATTAATATGGCAATAATCCACTTAGAATAACCTCAGTTCAGTTTGTTTCATATTTAAATTCTGTTCATCCCAGGTGTGAGTTTAGAGTGGTGTGCAGATTGACAGACAACATTTTAAGCTGTCCTCTAGGTAAAATAAATTACAAAAGCAGGTGTTACAAGAAGTAAAACTAAAAGCATACAGATTTTGAGATTCACTTGTCTGAAATGCAAAGGCCACCTTCTGTTACATCAATTTCATCATTCACTGAGACCAGTATTACTGAAGATTTACACAGGTATGACTAGGAACAAAATTCATTCCCTAATTTTTCACATCAATTAGTGAAAAGTTGATAAAAGAAATTTCTTATCATCTATTCTACTGGTTCCTAGATCACCTTTCTGTAAATGCCCAGCAACCCATTTATTTTATCACTACCTATAAAATATCTGCACAAAGCTCTGGAGGATAGAAATCCATCACAGCATCTTGACACCACAGAGTCTAATACTCTCTGATGTGTTTTCCTTTCTCAGATAATATTTTTGCATCCCTTTTCTCTCAAATAACACACAGGAAAGACATTTGTCTACTTCCACTGATAAAGAACCCAAATCAGCTTAATTTTCTTGCAACATAGCTATGTTTAATGAACTAGTATATTCCATTTCCAGAATCCATCAGAAAGTCTATCCAAATCAGCCTTGCTCCATTATTCTATATTTCAATTAAAAGGGGACTTCACCTAGAATTCAAATTAGAGTATCAGTTCCTTTCATGACCCTTCAGTTTCCTCAGACAATTCCTCTCCATCTTTGCCTTAGGCACTCACAGGCCTATGTGCGAGATGGGGTAAGTCTGGGTCCAGATCAGCTGCATAAGCATTCTGAGGATGGGGGAGGGATAGTTAGTTATTCAGTGAATGCAATAAATTATCCAAAATCAAAACTATTAGGCAATAATTGGTTCAAAAAAGTTTTTATTTAACAAGTTCAGGCAAGCATGTCTTTTTGACTATTTCAGAATGATCTTTTATTGCAAAATTTAAGTTAATATTAGTACTCTAAGAAAAAAAGTAATTCACCTTGTTTGAGACATTTATTAGTTCACTTGTTTTCAGGCCGTTGATTCTTTACCTTTTTTAATATTTGGAGGGGAAGAGAAAACAAGACAGCACAGTTTTACTCTGAGATTTCTTCAGGCTATTATGAGAGAGACAACACTGAACTCAGTGGATCAGTTTTCTACTTGATCCCATATGGCATGTCTGATATTCTTAGTAAGACTTTTCCCACCATTATTACTGAGAAACTCTTTAAAAACTGAAAATGGAAGAAAAACAGCATCTCCACTATGTTATATTTGAGACAGAGAAGCATCAGCCACAGAGGGACCAGAAAGGGAGTCAGGGTTTTATCTCTATATCCAGAATGAGGAAGAGCATGGTTTCTTGATATACAGAGATAAAATACTTGTACTTGCTGCAAGCCAGCATGGCCTTCTGTGCTATGGGGTACCTCTAGGGAAGGTGCAGTCATGGGAGCCTCAGGAACCAGCCTGACTTTCAGAGACAGGTAATGATGCTCAGATGGAGACCCTGTCACCATGAAGTCCGAAGTGATGAGTTCTCCTTCAAGAAAAGTAACAGATTCTTTCTTTTTCAAGACGCAGTTAACTAAAGTTGATATTGTCTACCTTCATGCTGAGAAAGGACATGCACAGAGTCATGCAAATACCAAAATCTAAAGTTAAGACAGTTAAGATTTAAGCTCACATTCAGCAGTCTTTGGGTTTAGATCCATTACATGAAGTTTAGTCACCCAGAGTTCATGGTCAGCATGCTATGCTGCCTTTCAGATGAGGAGAGTGTGGCTTATCTCCTGCTTGATAAGTCCTGTAATAATACTCTCTTCAGCTGGTCACACCTGATCTTTCAGGATTTTTTTCCTTTTTATCTCCTCAGTTAGCCAGAATAGTGTAAACATCTCAGAATCTCTGCAGGCATTTGAGTCCCCAATATGTTGCTTATGCCAATCAAGAAAGAATAACACTGCCTGCACCTTTATTGCTAAAATGAACCTTATGCACCTTCTTTTTGCAGTTTTATAGTTAGCACACTAACTCTGGCAACTCAGCAGCATGTGCCTAATGATGGAATGAGGACTCTGAGTGGATAAATACCTGGGATAATGTGAGGAATGCCAGAACTGGAGTAGGTGTCCATAGGCCACACCTAAAATTTGATATTAACTCTACCTCAGTTCAGAATAATGACTGCTTCAAATTTCTCTGTGAAACACTTCCAGGATCACAGCCTTGTGAATAAATATATGCTTAGTGGTCTTACACATATGGTTATCTACAACCTCCTCCATGACTTTCCCAATCTCATGCATACTGCCTAGTGAGCAACAGTAGATTAGGATAGCAGGGTTTCAGAGTGCAGTCAAAGCACTTTTCCATTAGCGAAGCACCTCTCATTCTTGTATCTGTGCTGAAGGGCTGGAGCAAGCTCACCATACAACTTCAGGAACATGTCTTTCCAAACCCAAATGTTCTGCAACCACTTATTATTTAAGTCACCTCTACAATGTGATCCTGCCACTCAGGAGTTATTTGCTGTTCTCAAAAATGTCGCTCAGTGGAATGCAACAACCTGCCATTCTTCCGAAGTGTTTGTCCTATCCATTCATCTCGCTCAAAAATTTTTGTCTACACTTCAGCACACCCATCAGTCGAATTTCTAATCAGGAGTAATTTAAATTTCTGAATACAGAGGGAAAAGACAGCCAATCTACAAGACAGATGCAGAATTCCCTCAAGGATCCATAAGTAAAAAGAGATGCATGAAGACACTGAAGTAGGCACATAGCTAGATATTGTGATGTAGAAAGCATTATGGGATGCAGAATAGAAATCTAGGGAACCTGACCCTGTGATCTAGTACTTTGCTGAACTCTCATGATGCTATGCAAAAATGCTCCAGAGGGAGTCATGTAATTAGTACAGGTAAGCAGAGGGAAAAATCTGCAATGTGAAAATCTGCAACGTCAAAATCTAGAGTTCAGAGTTCTGCTATAGTCATTAGAAGGAAACAGGTAATTGCGGAACACCACTCCTCTCAAACTGCCACTCCTACAGAAGACCAGTTCTGTCACGCTCTAGAAGTGATGTAGGCATGTTACAGCCTTCCATAGTTAAGTGAGATAAATTCCACCCACTTGTGATGCAATATGTTATATTTGAGACAGGAACTAACACAGCCTTTTGTGGTGAGGACACCTAGGAACAGCAAAAGTAACCAAGAGTGTAAGTGTTCTGACTGTGGTTGAATCCTCATCAGAAGCTATGATAGAGACAGTTACTTGTTTAGCCACGGCTTGATTTATACCTGCAGGTATTACTTGGAAATACCTGTTTAATATTTTCTTAAGCTCTGATTGATTATTTTAAAGTTAAATAAACAGTTCTTAATGCTTCTGTGATCCTCATACTCCTGGCTATGCATGAGTAATAAGCATTCACTGAAAAAAGAATGCATAATAAATGGAGGAGTTGAGGCTTTTTAACCAGTGTACATGACAAGCTTCATTTCACACCCAAATTATTCAAACAAGCAAAGAGAAAAAAAAAAAAGAGCCTGAAAAGACCCTTCCCATCCTTCTCTTCAATAGCCCAATCTACTCACACTTAAATTTCAGGAAAACCAAAAGTTATTGCAGGTTCTGTCTTTTTGAGTGCTTTAGGGCACAATTACCTTCTCTGTACCATTAATATCTATAAATAAAACTCAGCAAAATAACTCTCTAAAAATAACTAAAGATCTAAACACAGACTGAAAATCAGCTATGTTCTGCATCACAAGATGAGGCATGCATTTTCCTCCTGCTTGGAATATCTGTGTTTTTCAGGAACACCCAAGCCTGTAGAGGATCCCAAAGCTCTTACCTTGCTACATGAATAGTAGAGTTAATGCTTGACATTTTGGGCCAAAGCCTGGTTGCTTTATTCACATACATAATCCCACAGCACCTGCAGGCCAAATTTTCTTTTCAGTGTCTCTGGTGAAACTCTATAGCAAGTTAATTGACTTTTGTTCAGATATATAGATTAACTAGGTCATAACCTACCCCAGTGGGAGCATTGAAAAGATCAGAGCAAGCAACATCCTTCTAGCCTGCACGATTAAAAGGCTCCCTTATTTTTTCTCTTTAAATTTAAGGAAAGAGATTTATTTGGTAATGAAAGCAAAAGGAACAGCAAGCACATGTGATGCTGCTAATTCTTTTTCATTTATTCTGTTTCACTCTTTCATGGTAATATTTCCGATAGTAAAGAAAAGAATATTCCTATTGGCTTTCTGCTGTGAATATTCCCTGGCTTTGGCAAAACCACGATGTTTCCTGGTAGACCTACTTCATTCTGTAAATTCAACTTACTTGTATCGATGCAGAAAAGCAATTTAGCAAGTTGTACTTTATTTGCTTTATATAATTTCATGCCTTTAAAGTTACAAAACTGATTGAGAATGATTAGTGTAATACCAGGCATTTGACTAACATAACTGAATGCTGCAACAGTAACATTCAAAATCAAAGCAGCAGTACAATATGTCATGAATATCAAAAGAATAATGATCAAGTCCTCCATGCAAAGTGTTATCAATTATATTTAAGAAACAATGGCCTATGATCTGAGTCCCTAAGTGTCATTTAACTACAGAGTTCGAGTTCTAGTTATGAATAGGATTATTTTTTTTTCCTGTCTACTTTTAGGACTTAGCACCTACTGATCACTATTAAATCACCAGTCTACAACTTTAGGACGAAGTTCACTGTTTTAACATTAAGTTATGAAAATGTCCTTTGTTACCATTGTCAAATAGAATAAATTAAAACTCAACTTAAGTGTGACTGAAGAGAAAATATATCAGCACACTGACCCTGGCACTTGGGTCCAGAGCATGGCAGAGCTCAAAGAACTCTACAACTCACTTTTGTGTTACCCTAAGCCTAGGAAAGGTTTAGCTCCTATCACAGACAAGAAATCCACAGGTTGTTCACACCTATGCTGGTTAGTAACAGTACCTAGCACATTTAAGATGTGCTCTTGACTTTACCCCAATGTCTCTTCTCTACAAAGAAGCTGTGGAAGACCTGGCAGAAACAAGATGACTCTCTTCTGGCAACCCAAGGGTTCCTCCATCAGAGTCTTAATATTTTTTCTGGGTTCCTTTATGTTCCCAAGATGTACCATTAAATCTTGGGCAAATTTGACCTTCAGTTTTGAGTAGATCTTGTATCACTCTGAAAGTGAGAGCAAAGAAGCATGGAGCTTTAAAGAGCTTCACAATTCATTAGGGTTGTGACAAATTGTGTTAATAGTCCACAAAAACTTCTTCTATTGGATGAGTACTCTACATTAGCTTGTTGTCTTTCCACAGTGATCATCAGATGTCCAGTGTAGAGTAAAAAACTGCGATTGCAGGTCATGGGGGAAGGGAAATGACAAAAAAAAACCCCAAACAAACAAACAAAAAACCCCCCAAAAAACAAAACAGGTCAAAAATTTGGGTTAATCTCTCTTGACAGCACATAAAAAAGATGCTGTAATAGTTTCCATTTATTAAATGCTAAGTTAATCCTTTAATAATGTAGGGCAAAGACACCTATCAAACTGCATGAGTATGTAAGTATGCAGTGAGTGCTGGTCTGAGAAAACCCTTCTCTTAAAAAGGAAGGATGCAATCATTGTTTTATTCTCCTGACTGATAGACTGTGCTTTCATGCAGTTTGCTGCAAATCATCTTATTATTAATTATAAGTGTGATTTTGCTTGATTGCATTGTTCCAGTGTCTCACCAGATCAGCCAGGAATTTCCCCAACTAATGCAGGCATTGTGTATTTTGTATAATGAAAAGACAGCCCTGCTCCCCAGCAGCCTGAGGGTATGCTGGGAAGCGGCAGGTGCATCCCCAAGAAACAGGGGGAAACATTAATATCATTAAAACCATAGAATATTTGCTAAATAGTCAGGCTCTGTATGATGGTGGCTTCTTGTGGTTGACTAACCCAACTCATGGACTGGGTGGACTAACTCCACTTCATGGACGTCCTATCCCCAGGTGGAG
This sequence comes from Aquila spilogaster, assembly GCA_024606505.1. Lineage (NCBI taxonomy): Eukaryota > Metazoa > Chordata > Aves > Accipitriformes > Accipitridae > Aquila > Aquila spilogaster. The sequence continues at coordinate 72,842,258 of JANHGO010000063.1, read as the reverse complement.
GAGGCAAACTGCCTGCCACTCCTCCCTGACCACTTCCTGGTATCGCCAGAACTCTCTGATGTCAGGACTTGCAATGAGCAATGCCGATAAAAGGCATGAGTGGCTCTGTCCTTGTTGAAAAACCTTTGCACAGAATTGCAAAAATGCTGGTATCAAGGTTTTTTTTAACATCTACAATTTGAAATTACCAAGGCTAAAAATCTCTCTAGCACCTACTGCCCTAGAAGAAAAAAAAGACAGCGAGAGCCATATGTTATTGGTTCCCCTCCTACAACAAGTGCTTTGGCATGCAAGTAATGTATTTTTAATATCACTTACAATAAAAACATTTTCCAACCCTCTGTCCAATATATGTTGTCATTATTTCTCATAGACAAGTGCTGTCCCACTGACTCAAAATACTATTTCTAAGGCTTGAAGATAAGCTATTTTATGAACTTGTCTTACAAAATACACATTCACATCATTTGCTGTAGACCTTCAAATAGACAACAAAAATGTTTAAACAATAAGAAGGTGCTAATCATGAAACAGTTGTACACAGGTATCTCATTGCAGCTAGTGTCAAGTTGCTCTGGGATGGCCTCCATCTCAAAGAGCTTACATTGTAGAGCAACGAGGTAAGCAGAGGGGGAACAACATTAAAAAAAAATTAATTGTAGTTATTTGGGGAAAATGCTACACTGGTCTTACCTTCCAGGCAAATAGTTTGGCAAGTGTTCTTGATTAGCCTTTATGTAGTTTTGTGTCCACAAATAACATACAAAGTTTTTTGCAGTTATTTGTAGTTATCTTGTATCAACAAATCAAAAAGTGAAGGCAAATAACATAACATGGCTGAATCATTCCTACTTCTTTTTAAGCCAGCTGAGAAGTCATGCAGAGAACATTTAAAAGCAACTGAGTGACATCTGCCCCAGAGCACTGTTCATAACCTGAGGGTGCGACCATCACAGACTTCCTGCAGTATGTCACAACTGACCCAGGAGCATTTCACAATCAGTCTCCACTAGTTTCAAGCCTTTTGCAAGATGCCAATTAAATATATATATATTTATAAAGTGGTTAGTGTCATTAATGCCTCAAAAACAAAAATCTATTCACAGAGAATGTCAGTAAGAACTGAAGTGAAATAAACTAGTAGTTTCTTTTTTTTTTATGTGTGAAAAAAGCTTGTTCATCTTGAAGTATTAATTCTCTTTACCTTTCAATCACCAGATTTCATGGCTGTGTATTTCCTTCACCCTGGCAAATGTTCCCAGCAAAGTGTATCTCTGCTATAATTAATTTTGAAAGAAAAGCAGACATGCAAATTGCCATTCGCTCTCAGTGGATTATCTAGACTCAGGCTTGCTACACAATGAAAAGTTGCCTCTGAGTCTACCACATATCAAATAAGCTGGAAGAATCTAATACACAATGCAGATTCACTGTATTTGATGTAGGTCTGTAAGGATTTCAAACACATATTTTCTCAGTGAGGATGATTTCTCACAGTTCATTCACAGTGCTGCTCTTTTCCTCTGCATCAGTTATCAAATCATCATTAGTCATACCAGAGTCTCCACCATTAATCATATCAGAATCTCCACTGCCATGGGAAACAAACAGACAAACAAACAAACAAACAAAAACAAAGTATATGGGGCTAAGACAAGACAAAACAAATGCTTACTCTGAGACCAGTGGTCAGACTGGAAGTGATGCTTTTACAACTTTCCTAGCTATTGAATAAGATGAAGCTATGAATTCCATCAATAAAGACTCAGGAAACCTTGGCATGTAGCACAATATACTGTGAAGCATATGTACAAAATGTACATCAGCTTTTATTTTTATTAATGTAATAAATTACCTAATTAAAAATAGCTAAATAAGCTACAATTAAAATGGGCTTTCAGACTAGAGCCATTTATGACTGGAAGCTGTTCTGCTAGCAGGATGTAGGTTAAAATGGCAATGACCCTTTGATACTTCTGTTACTCTGTGTCTGAGAAATTGTAAAGATAAATCACTGAGGAAAACCTGAAGCCTGTGCAAAATGTCTCTTTCATGCTTTCAATACTACTCCTCAAAGAATCCTTTTCAGATTTATCTTGTGCTCAGATTGGAAGTATATTGAGTAAGGGCCTTCTCTCTGGTTTTGTTTTGTAGGGTTTCCACACTGGGAACCACAGGTCCATGGCTGCAACCCATAGATGCTACAGTATTTCAGATAAGTACCCTAAGTACTTTAGGTTGTCCTTCGGATTGTTTTTGGACCTTGGGCCTGCTGAGGGCTGAGATATATTAACTTGGCTACACATCTCCTGGATTAGAGCTGACATACCCAGCCAGCCTGGGGTGGAACCTGTTCAAGTGGATATACAAAAATTGATGGCATTGTTGTACTGAAGTACGTCCCAAGAAGGACCACATGAAGGTTACCACCTTATGCTCAAACAACCTAACAAAAGCAAGTATATGCTTAAAAATTAGTGATTTTTATATAGCTAAGGAGGAGAGGAGAGGAAAGGAGAGGAAAGGAGAGGAGAGGAGAGGAGAGGAGAGGAGAGGGGAGGAAAGGAGAGGAGAGGAGAGGAAAAAGAAAAGGGAAAGGGAAAGGGAAAGGGAAAGGGAAAAAGAAAAGGGGACAGGAAAGGAGAAAGGAGAAAGAAAGAAAACCCAGGTCCAATAACCTCTTTGCAATTCCCAATAATTATTTAGGTTCACCACAGTTTAATGATAAATGCATGGCATCATGTAGAAAGTTATACAAATAAGGCAGGAGCTGAGCCTGCCAGCAGTGCTCAGCAGTCAGTGCAAACACAGACAGTTACAGATTAACTCAGGCAACCAGTAAACCAGACCAATAGGAAAGCTGCCTTTTGCAACTGTTCCACTTCAGGGAACACAAGAACCCACATCAACTAAAACTAAAATAAATATTTCATTAAAGCTCCCAATGTATTTGTTAAACAAGCAGAAGAATCTGTAGGATAGGTAGGGATTACTTGGCAAGGTAACTTGCTCTGAGGGATTCAGCCTGCCATTGTACAACTGGTCCTTACCATGTAGAGCAAATTAAGATTGCATTGCTAGCTACTGCTGAACAACACCTTCAGCAGCTTTTCATCCAAGAACATATTTCTTATTTTCCAGGATTTGGCCTCACCTACAACACATTTTGCTAAGAGTAATTTGAAAACTGTGAATGTGATGATAGCCTAATCACTCAAAACTTTTGCAATAAAAATATGGAAAGGCCGTTGTATAAAAAGATAGCTAAATAAAATGGTTTAGTTTGACAGAAATAGAAAATATGACTCAGATAAGGAAAAGAGCTCTTTGCCCTTTAAAAAAATCCCTCTCGTTCCTCCTCTTTCTCTAACATGGGAGCCTTTCAGGGAGAGTCTGGTGATGCTGCATTATTGATGTGATACAGGTCTCCAGTGGGAACAGATGTGTTATGTTTGGTTTTCTCTGATAGTCTGGGCTGAACACAAAGCAAATTACTGAATGTCAGAAGACTCGGGTTCATCGAGACCGTTCAAAGCACATTTTTAAAAGAAGTTCTTAAATAATAAATCTTAAATTTCAAGCCTGTTGCATAACCAAAAGTTACACGTATACTAAAAGAAATGTGTCCCAAGTGATTTTGCTGAGACAAACTGCAAACGACATTAAAATGCATACGTGCAGCTTTAGGATTTGTTTGTTCTCAAACCAGGCACTGATAGTTGGGGTGAAAGACACGTAATAGCACAGTCTGGGTGAACACAGAATCGCAGAATTGTTCAGGCTGGAATATATACAATTTAACTGAATATGCATAATCTCTCCCACAATTTTCCCAACCAGTGTTGGCTCCTTCATTTTTAAAAACACAGTTTGACACCATAAATGTTCTCTTTATTGCCCCTTGGTTTCTGGCAGGCTGTTTTACGCACGGCATAGTCTTCCCACACAAGAGGTCAAGCAGAGGCAGAAGAGAGCTGGTTTGGCCCAAGCTAGGTGACACTCCAGCTTCAGGAGGAATCCAAGGCCACTGTACAAGGCAGGCTCGGTCCATCCACCCCAGAAAACCACGCAATGTACATTAGGAGCAAACCCAAGTCACGGGATGATTTTTCTGTATTTACTGAGATACCTGCCTGAGATTTGCCTTTCTGTCTCATGGTGGACCTGTAACAAGACTCGACTAAAGCAATCAGCAGTAATCTCCCCTCATGAATAAGAGAAGCAGTGTGATGGGACACGCTAGACTATGTCTCACTTAAGGCAATAGCTCCAATGTAATCACTTTTCACGACGCAGCTCGGAAGAGAACATCATTTCCTGGTCCCTGCTGAAAACGAGAGATCCTGGGTGACACCACTGACGTATCTCAGCTGCCGCTTTCTTCCTTCATCCTCTTTCTTCATCTTTTCACCTGGTTCTTGGCTTTCTCCCTAGGCATTCCTGCAAACTTGGGGGGGGGGACCACAGGTGGAGAAGCCGAGCCTCAGGCTGCCGAGACAGCTGCCGGTGGAAAGGAGACCGAGGGGCTTCCCGCTTCCCAGCTCCTAAATGGGAGACCTGGCGAACCCTGGGAAGGGCTAAGGTGGTGAGAGGAGGCAGGAGCTCACGCGGTTTGGGAGCGGACAGCCCCGGGGGGTCGGAGTCGGGGAGGAAGCGGGGAGAAGAGAGGCCGCACCCCGCCTGCGGCCGGTCCCTTGTCGGACGGCGGGAGAGAAAAGGTCGGCGGGCGCGGGTCGGTTCGGGGTGCCACGGCGCGCACAACATGGCGGGCCGAGGCGAGGGCGGGCGTGGCGGCGAGCGCGGCGGGCAGCGCGCCGACGACATGATCGTGGATGCGCCGGACCCGCGCGATCTGCGCATCCGCCAGCGCGGTCGGGCCATAGGTGGTCGCGGTCACGAACTGCGCCGTGCGCCGGAAGCGGCCGGTCGGGTTTCCAGCGACTCACCGCCGCCAGGCAGGCCTGAGCGACCGGGTTTGGGGGAAAGCGGACGAATCTATCGATTGAGTTCGATCAGCTTGGAGCGGGCCAGCCGCTCAAACAGGAAGCCTCCGCACATACCGCTCGGCAACGCGGCGAAGCTAATCCTCCACCATGTCGTGGTAAAAGACGCATCGCCGACAAGGCTATACAGTGGAACAGAGAGAACTGATGAGATAGCCAGTCCGGACAGTCCTCCAGCCGTTGCCCAAAACGCTTGATCCGAGACAGAGATGAGCTGACGCACACATATTGCTACTGCCAAGAAAGGCAGGCTTGCGGGTAAAGCGGTGACGAAGGTCATGAGACTGAGCATCGCCATTTGGTCAAGGTTCGTTACGAATATAGCGGGTGAAACA
>JANHGO010000063.1:72825509-72836820 GCA_024606505.1 Aquila spilogaster | reverse complement strand
GGAGAGCCCGGCGCTCGGCCCAGCCCCGCCGCCCGCCCGCCTGGAGCCGTGAGGGGCGGTGAGGCGGCGGCGGGGCGGGCGACGCGCGGGGATGCCCGCTCGGGCCGGAAAGTTTCTTCCCCGCGGTGTCTCGGCCGCGGACCTCTCGCCGGTCTTCCTCGGTAAGTGGGCGCGGAGCCTTCGGCGGCGCCGCTGCCATTTTGCGCGGTGCTCGGGAGACCCCGGCCCCTGCCCCCCCGCAGCCTGGCTGCCCGGCTCCCGAGAGCCGCTTACTGACTCCTCGTGCCGCCCGGCGAGCGGTACCCGAGGGGCGGGCGCGAAGCGCGGCTTCTCTCGTCCTCGATCCCCGTCCGTCTGTGAGAACGGTGTGAGAACCGCGCCTTGGGGCGCCCGGCCCGGCCCGGCAGTTGTCTGCGCTCCGCCATGGGCTCGTAGGTTCGCTCCGCAGCCTTTGCAAGTGTCCCCGAGCCCTGCGCTGTGTTGTTCCGCTGCCGTCGCTGGTGCTCTTGTGGCGCTCCCCTCCTTCACGTGCTCTGCGCTCCTTTCTAAACGGGAAAAACTCGGTACTGTCTTGCAAAGGCAGCTCCGAAATGATTGCCATCTGTTTTCGTCGTCGTGGAGGAGACCGGCTCCTGTCGGGGGAGCAGGAGAAGGAATGAGATCAGCGAGCAGCGATTACAGCAAATCCTGCCCCGGTAATTACACTTTTGCTCTAACAAAGAATGCTTTTTTAATTATTATTTTATTTTTTTTGCCTTTTGTTTCTAAAGTAAGTAGTTCGGTGATAGAGACTTCTCTTTCCTGCCCTTTGTTTTGAGTACGCAGTACCTCGGAGAGTAATTTAACAGTGTCCTTGCTCACAACAACAAATTCAAACGGAATCTTCACATAGTTGTCAAATCTGGGAATAGAGGAGCAGATAAATGAGATTTAAAAGGTAAACAGGGAAAGTGGGCGAGTTTTTTTTTGTAGCTGCTTGCCTAATCGTCTCTCAGTGCAGTGAATTGAACTTTATAAACCAGACTGTATTCAGTGCTGTCATCTTTTTGCTCCCTCAGAAAAACAAACCTAAACCACCCCAAATTGGACGATTAGAAAGGGGGGAGGGGAAGAGAGTCCAGAAAAAAAAAATTGCAACAGGGCAGGAATTGTTCCTACATGGTGCATTTTGTGGCTCCAGTCACTGAACACACAGACGACTCCTGACAGTCAGTGAAATAAAAGCCATAAATGATAGCTGTTCAGTCACTTGCCAGTTTTTCTACAAGCAATCCTTGCCTTTTCCCCAGGTGATTTGCAGGGGGTTGCTCCTCCTTTAATAAGATGTGACATGCTACCTACCAGCCACCGTCTCCCCTCTCCGGAGGCGGGGGGATGTGGCTGTGGTTGCATAACAGTTGCCCTGAACATCACACGTGTTCCCAAAGCAGGAGGCTGTCCAGCTGACACTCCCTGGCCACAGGCAAGTGATGAATTTTTTGAAATATTGCAGATAGAATTCTAAGGAAGGGGCTTGGAAGAAACTTTCACAGGGTACTGTTTTCTATTATTCTGGTTTCCCTTGTGCGTTTCACAGTGATTTCCGCTCATTTAGGAAAGGTGATATGCTTAATTCTCCCCCTCTCCTCCAGTAATGTGCAAATAGTGTAGTGAAATGAATCGTATCTATAGATCAAACATACTGCCTTCCAGCTTTTATTTTCTTCTTCCCCTCAAATCTAGTTCCTGTATGACATCATTAACCACACTGTGGTTAAGTCTCTGTGTAGCATAACCCCAGACCTTGTGGGAATGGGGCTTCAGGGCAGGGAAGCTGTCAGCCTCCTCTGTACCCTGGTGTTTTGCAAGCACTGTCTGGGACTAGTGGAATCATTTTCTGTTTATGCCAGCAGGTACCACCCCATCTATCGTTTATCTGGAGTATAAAGAAATTAATTAGCTGTGTGCCAAGGGTCTAGTGGGGCATGTGGCTGCTTCCCTCCACAGAATTGCCTAATCATCTGTCTCATCAGTCTGCCTGCATTTCTCACATACAGGAGCTGTATGGACAAGAGAGATCAGCCTGTTGGTGTTAACCTCTGTCCCACTTGTTGAGAGGTTTAATTAACAGGAGAATTAAGGAGGAACAAGAAACAGAGGCACCTTTGTGCTATAGGTCTGTCATTGATCCTTACCCTCTTCTCTTTTTCACTGCAGGAGCTGGAGCGGCTATAGGGAGCAGTGCCCTGGGTAGCCAGCCATGATTGCCACTGGAGGCCTCCTGAGGATCTCAGCTAGGAAACAGGATCCCTTGCGACCACAAAGCCAAATCCCCAAACGCAAACGTAAGGCAAAGAAGAAACGCAAGAATGATGTTGTGGTTGTGAAAGGCAAGCTCAAGCTGTGCTCCATCTCAGGGCTCATTGCCCTCTGTGGTATCCTAGTACTCCTAGTGGGCATTGCCTTGGCTGTGGTGGGCTACTGGCCCAAGCCCAGCCAGGTATACAGAGAAGGTGGTAGCAGTGGGGGCAGGCACCTAGCCCCTCAGGGCAGCACCCCCAAGAACCACTCCCAGAACCAGGAAAGGGCACAAGCAGAGATCTACTTGGAGTCACCTCCCAGAGCCAACTCCACCGCTGCTACCAGCCAGGAGTTCCCGCAGTCCCATCCCACTTCCTCATCCCCCCAGGCTTCAGTGGGTTTCCTTTTCCGTCTTTTCTCAAGCTACTTGCATTCAGACAAGCTGAAGGTGTTGGGCCCCCTCATCATGGGTATTGGCATCTTCCTCTTCATCTGCGCCAATGCAGTATTGCATGAGAACCGTGACAAGAAGACCAAAATCATCAACCTGCGGGACCTCTATTCCACCGTTATTGATGCCCACAGTCTGCGGGCAAAGGATGGAGGCGCCTCAGCCCCTCTTAATGGCTTTGTCAATTATGTGCAGTCACGGGGCCTGGAGCTAAAGCCTGGTGGTGAAGGCCTTGGTGCTGCGGCTATGCTGGCCAAGAGCTCTTGGCCGCCAGGGCTGGCTGCCTCCTTTTCCCCGCCTGATCTAGCATCCTCACCACGGCGTTCCTCCTTCTGCACCTTGCCGCAGCCTCCCAGTCTGGCTGAGGCTGTGTACAGCATCTACCGGGAGCGTGCTGCCCTTACTGGCCGCACCTTCACCAGCCCACCCTGCAGCCCACCAGAGAGCTGGGGCCAGCGCAGCACAGCCAGCTCCATCGTTGGATCCTCATTGAGTGCTTTCACTCTTCTGCCCTTGGCACAGAGTGGCAGAGAGGGAGGCTGGCGGAGGCCTCCTGGTGAGCGGGGAGCCCAGGAGATCCCACGGGGGGAGTTTGAACTGAGCCTGACTGACCTCAGCCATGTCAAGGGAGGCCACAGGACAAGGAGGCACAAGCTGGTTCTCAGGCGGCAGAGCACCAGCTGCTTGCCTGATGCCAGGCGTCCCCTTTCCCCCGAGCCACCTCGGTCTCCAGCTGTCAGGGGAGGCCTGGACTCCAGCCTCTTGGCATCTTCTAGATCTCTGGACTTGGGGGAATCACCCCCCTCAACTCCCCCTGCCATCACCAGGACGGATTCCCAGAGCTCCCAGTCTGAGCCTTCCAGCAGCAATAAGGGCTACAGTCACCTGGAGGAGGCTGGCACCTCCTTGGAGTCAGTTGCCAACACCCAAGCCAGTAAAATCCAGGACTGTGAGGAGGAACCAGCTGAGAAGATGGACCCCCTCAAGGCTACCAGCAGAGAACAAACAGGGGAGCAAGCTCACCAAATTCAAAGACAGTACACAAATAAAGAGAAACTCTTAATGATATCTAGGTCGCACGCTGCATTAGGGCTGGAGGATGGAGGGCTGGAAAGTACTGGCATCTAAAAAACTGAAAAGGTGCAAGGGCACCTTGTAACCCTCCACACCTTTCCCTCTTCTCCATCTTTTTGTGGACTTAGGAAAACAGTCTATATCCAAAGAGCTGCAGTATGCCACCCTTGAAAATTTGAATTCAGTAAATCCTGTAGATGACTTCAGGAAGAAAAAGAAAATCTTTCTGTCCGATTGTATGTTCCATGCAAACCAAATTGTATTAAATATTCACAGTCCAGCAAGTTCTTGGGATCAGCTTAATACAATTTCGGACAGTATAATCGTGCACTTTAATTGTCTTGATTTCCAAGTGCTCCTTCTCTGATTTCTTTCTTGCTGATTTGCCACTAACTGCTTGAAAACCACAGGCACTTTTTTAAGCTCAAGAGCACCATGGTCTTTAGATTAAGAAAGCCGAGCTCTCTCTTTGTTTTGGTTCAATCACTAAAAAGTTTGCAAGGCCTTAAGGATGACGTACCTTGACAAAGAAGGAGTTTGCTTCAGTTTTGGAAAAATGACCATTTAGAACAGAATAGAACAGAGCATTGATAATTTAGTTAAAACCGTAATGTTCCTGAATCCAAAATACCTACTATATGTGATACTTTATGAAGTATTATTACACATGTATTGACTAATAGCATTAAAAGATTTTTTTTTTTAATAAAACATTTACAAACAAAACTGAGAGACGAAACATCCTTTATTTTGGTAAGTACGTATGGATACCATAAACCTCTGTTTTTGTACTGTGAATATAGAGATGCTACAAGGCCAAAGGTTTGCTTATGCTTTTAAGTGGATAATAATCATGTAGGAGTAATTTCAAAAATAAAACAGTGGTTCTGACTCTGAGAAACTATGCTTTAGTTCAGTCAGCAAAATCTGTCTCCATTTCTAACAGTGCTGTGTGACATCTGCAGAAATGTGAGATTTGACGTGCGAAGGAAAAACAAATTATAGGTTTGACCTGTTAAAGTTAGATTTTTCCTGAGTAACACATCGATCTCAAACTGTAGCATGTTCTTTTAGGAATCTTCATTTACAATTGTTGCTTTAAGCCTTTCCACTGTTCAGGTTTTCATATTCATGAAAGCATGTGCATAATTTTAATTTTAAAGCATAATTATAGTCCTGAATATCTCTGAGCTGTTCACCCTGTTGAAATCAGTGAAAGTTTCTCAGTGACTTTGGTGTGGCGAGAGTTTCTTCTTGAGTGAGAAAAGCATCAGATTTCCTTATGGCTGGATTATGTGTTCTAATCCGTGGGCAGATTTGATGAGTTGTTTTATTTTCATAGCTGCAACATGACAGGCGTTCTTTTATTTTGTTAAAGCAGCTCTCTAGCTTTAGATGCTCAGACGATTTCATCAGTATTTCAGATTTCTGAATATGGATGTGTCATTTCGTCATACGCAAAGAGAAACTGACATGAAACAAAAACACTGTAGAGGGGAAGACTGTTTTTTCTGTTGTAGTTAAAAATTTTTGTTACAGTTTCATGCTTTAAAATATCTATCTAGTTATATTGCAGTGCATTGCAAAATTGAATATAAGTCACTAAATGCAATTGTGAAGAGTAATCTGGCAAAATCCTATATTAAATAAGACTAATTAAAAAAAAAATACCAAAGGATTTGCTATGTCAGAATTCTGAAATTGTGGAAGCAGTTCTCTTGAGCAACAGAGAGAGCCAGATGGCAATAGCTCTTCTCTTGTCAGTGGCAACCAGAGAAATGACAACATGAACATCAGCACGACATTTTTTGCTATCAAACTGCTAGCACACAGCTGGCAAAAAATATGTTGCAAAACTGCCTGAGCTGGAAGGGGATTGATGAGGCCCTGCAAGAAGTGGCTGGCCTTCCCCATAAGAAGGCAGCTCAGCTGAAAATGACTTTCACGCAGTTCTCCCAGTTCTAAGTCATTAGCTCACCAGTGCTTCTGCTTCTCTTGTGATTTCCAGCAAGATTTATGAGCTGTATTTGAGCAGTGTTGCCTGGTGCTGACAGAGATGCTGGTTGTTTGCGCTGGTGAAGACACCTCGCTTGTTATTATCTACATGAAAACTTTGTAGGGGCACAGGGAAAGAGGTTGGTTGTGGGTGCTGCTTCCTGGAGAATTAGGTCCTCATGAAAGCATGGCAGGTTTTTATTCATTCTGAGAGGGAGACAGATTTATTTTTATATATGTATCCTTAGTAAATACTACTTTAGTAATCTGAATTTGCAGCATGCTCTGAAAAAAAAAGAGAAAAACCTTTTAGAAAGCCTCTAGATGCTCCTTAGATCAATTAAAATAAAGCATTCCAGTAATTCTGCTGATTAGTTTTCTGCAAAGCTTTCTTAATAACAAAATTACAGTGAAGCTGGTTTTCAGTAAGTAAATTTATAGCCTTTTCCTGTGTGCCAAAAAAAGATTTGAAACATGAAGTTTCATCAGTCAGGCTGGATTTCTAGAACAGCAGCTAGAAGTGATTCGTAACACATGCATTAGGTAAGCAGATAAAGCCTTTTCACTAAGTATTAAAAAAATCCTTGGTTTTTTGTGAATGTATTCATCAATTTATTTGTTGAACAACATATACAGTGGTGGATTTGGCATCAGAAAATTTTGTTCAAAATTCAAGATGAGCAAATGAGTTTAACTGACTAACATTGGAAAGTAGATGAGAAATTCAGCCCTTGTGCATCAGGTGCAACTGCTCACAGCACCATTAGCAGTGGAAAGAAGCAGTGACTGATCCAGAGCAGAACCTTTCCTGATGACACCAGCAGCTGACATGAGTGCTCAGTTTCATGCACTGACCTCTTGATTTTCTCCCAGATGACTCTGACTGCTTCTTGAAACTACCAGACTGCCTCTTGGCTATTGTTCGCTTTTTTTGTCCCTTGTTTGTGTGTTTTCCTCCCATCTCGTCTTTCTCTGTTAACCTTCTTTCTCATTATCCTGCTACCAAGTGCTTCCTCTGCAGTCCTTGTCAAGAGCTGAGTTGCTTCTGCTAACCAGTATCTGCCTGCCTACAAGTTGCAGAGAGAGATGTGCTTGCACGCAAAATACTTAAGATGGAATCATTAAGCTGCAATACCTCTGCATAAAAATCTTACTGTGCACCAAAACCTGTTTCCTTTTCCAGAGATACTTATTTTAGCATAGAAGAAAGGCTGTGATCTCTATATAAAATTTCTCAAGGAAAAGCTAATTTCAGCCAGCACTAAGTGCAAGGCAGCATCTCTGCATTATGTGTATGGCTGCTTCTTGGACAAGTCTGAAGACGTAGGCAAATGCCTTAACAGTACTTCAGTTGTTCTGTTTATTCCCAAACTGCATATGAAAAGAAAAGCAAAGGTGGGTCTTGGTGTAAATATGTTCAAGAGAGAGGTAGGCATCCAGGAAAGCATCCTCCATAGAACATGTTCAATACAAGTGAAGTCTATTAGGTACTTGTAAACTCTAACCATTGTATCCAACTGTTGGCATATCAGCTATACCAGTACAAAATGCAATAGCCAGGATTTATTGCACCACATTATTTATGTACATTTTTAACAGCCTTTTCAAGAAATTATGCTGTCCCACAGTGAGTAATAGTGCCTGTACAAACATCTAATTAGGTAGCTATTAACCTAGTTGTCAGTCTGCAACAGCGTATGTACTTCCATAATAGCCAAAACTGTTTCAAGATTTACACAGAAGCAGCAACATGACTTCAATTAAAAAATATTTTTTAAAACTAAAAATAATGGGAATGGCATGATGATAAAGGTTGTTGAATTTCAGTGTGAGGATAGTCTGATAAAGTGTAACAGGTTCTGTTGTTCTAAGCAAGAATATATTCACATGGATGCAACGACAGCGCTGTATAGTGAAAAATGTAAACTGCTAATAATTTCAGTAGATCACCAGTTAATGCATTGCACCATTAACATTTCAGTCTCTCAGTTCTCAGATAAAAAAGAAAACATCCTCCAAGCCCTGGCCATAACCAAGCCAGAAATCACTCTGCACACAAAAAGCGCAGAACATAGAAGCTCTCAGTGGAAGCTGCAATTACAGTCTTAAAGTAGTTCAATAATACCTTTTTTTTTTCCTTGTAGAGCAAGTACATCAAAATTCCCTCAGAAAAAGCAACTTTATTTCTCTCTTCTCCAAGCGTCACAAGCAATAATGCAATGCTTTATCTGGTCTGTTTAATTATTATTTTTCTCTACTGAGAAGGAGTCAAAGATTCAGTTTGGGCCTGCAAACAGAGAACAAGATGCGCAGCATGTGCAGGAATGAACAGAGAATAAACAGGGTCTCACAGCCACAGGAGAGAATCTGCTGCAGAAGTGTATGCTATTGTCTCTTTCTTTTCAGAGCTAGCCTTCCTATTTACTCATTTCAAAACCTCCAAAGCAGAAACATCTAAGCAAGTGCGTAAGAAAAATGTCTTATGATCCACGGCAGAAGACAATTCAGGCACTGGAAAAGCATACATTTACCCACTAGTTAGTCGATTTTTTTTTTATTATTATTATTTTTATTTTTTTACAAGTCACTTAGAGACAGTGACACATGGGAGTCACAGGTGTGAAATTTTACATTTTGCCCCATCCCTGTAGGCCCTTCAAGGCCAGGTTGGATGGGGCCCTGGGCAGCTGAGCTGGTGAGTGGCAGCCCTGCCCACAGCACAGAATGGGACTGGGAGGGCTCTAAGGTCCCTTCCAACCCAAACCATTCTGTGATTCCTTCTAGCAGAGGAGTGATCAATCAAGCCTTCCTGGAGAGACAGGCCCCCTCTTTCCATAATACTTGAATTATGCTGACTCCTGGGTCACCATAAGTCAGTGCAGCCCACATGCTACTGCACCCACCAACATCCGCCAACAATTCCTCATGTTTTCTTTTATATTCAAGGAAGAAGTTTGGAAAAGTAGCTTGAGCTTTAGAGAGCAGCAAAGACCAGAGGTTAGAACACTCGAACTCACCTCATAGCGAAGATCAAAAGAAAGACCAACCATTGCTCATTTTTAAGATCTTAGTCCATGAGATTTTCTTTTGTTTCCCTTTGCCCTCATCTGCACAAAGGAGATTCGAGCTAAGATTTTGCAAGTTGCTCTTTCTTTTTTCCGTTCTACTTTCTCCCCATAAGCGGTGAGATGCTCTCAGACTGGAATTTAGAAGTCAGAAGAGATGACTGCAAATTGATTTGCAAACTAAGCTTTACAGCCAATGCCAAAAACATCACGCAACATTTAACATTTTTGTCCAATATATCTATTCACAATGGTTAAAGTGAACTTTAGTTTTGAAGAAAACAACCTACAAGGCCAGAGGATAATTGCCACCAAGCACTTGGAAGCCACATTACACTATTTACTGAAATATCCAGCTATATTCAGACCTTGCAGCACTCTTTTTTTGCTTTTTTGATATATGTGTTTTTTAAATGGTATCTGAACAGGGAATTTAAATGGCAGATAAAAATCAGTAGAATACATGTGAGGAAAAACTTAGAACACAGGTAAATATTTACTGAAGTATATATGTGACTATAGCGTATTGCCATATTTTCTGCCCAACTCCAAAATGTATAACCCTTGTTCTGTAGCCAAGACTCACTCACTGTGCACACAGCAGAGCATCCTTCCTGACTCTGAGAAGCCTCCAGCTTATGAGTCCCTGAAGTGAGAGCCACCACACAACCTGGGTGTGCTGTTTGCTCACCTCTGTAAGTAGCGTCTGGCATGGTGCTGACACATCTTCCCTGACCTGTCTGGGAGTAAAAGAAGGCCAAGCCACACAGCTTTTCTTGTGTGCAGAGCTTCCACACTGACACAAGCCAAAACAGCCATTTTAAAGGAACAGAACTGCACAGCACCAGCACCTGGCAAACTGGTGTTGCTGCCATGTGCCACACAGAAGTCACCAGAGGCAGTTCCTTCAGGGAGAACTCCCAATGAGCTAATGTGGTACTCACACAACACCATAGCAGTGCCTGCTTCCCTCATTCCTAAAGTGTCCTTTAGGTCTTTCCCTGAGGTTTGTAGCATGTTTTTTGTGTTGTTTTGGTTTTTTTTTTTTACTTCACTGACTTCACAATGAAAACACACTTTAAGGCAATGCAATTTGGTCTCAGGGCCTAATAGAACCTATTTAAAATGCTAATGGGGACTCCATAAAAGTAGCATCAGTTCACCTCACTGTCCTCAACATATTTCTGTCTAACATGCCTTGGGAACAGAGAGCAGTTATCTTCCTCTGTAAAACCAGACATATAGAGATACAGCCACAGATAAAGTGTGGAAAGGCTGACGTTATTTAAATAGAGAAGAAGGAAGGCACCCGTACACAATGATGATGACATGCAAATGTCTGTCTCTAAATGACTTTTGTGAACCACTCAACTAGTTTGCTGTGAAACAGAGCCTTTGAGTGCCTTTCTTCAAACAGGACAGTCATCCCTCATCTTCAGCACAACCTTCTTCTTCAGGGGAGACAATGAAGAGCTGATGCCTTCCACCATCTTCCAGATTTGTTGTACACAAGTTACAGGAAATAGCTTAGCTCAAGCATAGGACTGTCCTAAAACATCCCTACAGAATAGTTAAGGACAGAGTGAATACTAAACAGCTGATGCCATTTTGTTTCAGATGGTAAATTAAGTAGGAACAGGTGAAGCCTGGCACCAGTATGGTAACACAGAAGGTGATGACAACAACTCTTTCAGGTTTGCAAACTTAAATCTGTCTGCTGGTGCTGCCTTTTGCCTGTCTTTGCAACTTGTGCAGCATCTGGCCCAGCAACACTGAAACAGGGGCATGGGCTAAGGCATCTCTCACCCTCTGATCAGAGACCAACACAAAAAAAGATGTTGAGGCCAGTTCTCTCTCTTACATCCTTAAAGTAGAGTTTTGGTCCATCACCCTCATAACAAAGCAACAGAGCTTTTTAAAGGAACTGTTCAGAACTAATGGTGAGGCTACCTTCCTAGCAACGCTGTTTGCAGGGATCCTCTGCTTTGCATCTGCTATGGAGGGGCTGCAGCCCTGAATGAAAGGCACAGCCCAGTTCTGGGATCTGTGAGCTCCTGGTGCTGTGCTGAGGGGGCTAGGGCAAAGGAAACTCATGCATTCAAAGTAATTGCGCTATTACAGTAGTGTTTACTGTACCTTTAATTTCACAAGCAAATTGGTTCAGTCCTCTGCTTAAACAAATAATGTGCTGCCTAATATTTCACCTGCAGGTTGAACTAATTCTTACATGGGCAGAGATTTCAACAGCAGTGTTTTCCAATAAGCTGCAACAGATATCCAAAACATACTGTAGAATGTCTCTGTTTTATTTGTAACTGTAAAATAAACTATCTCATTCGTAGTTTAGGCAAGTTTAGGTAATGCTGCCACCATAAGAAAAAAAAGGGGGGGGGGGGGGTGGGGATAGAACTGTTTTAATCAAACCATAACCAATATTTTGTTCAGT
>JANHGO010000063.1:72806681-72825409 GCA_024606505.1 Aquila spilogaster | reverse complement strand
CACTGGATTTACCACAGCCTTTGCAAACCTCCCGTGCGCTTCCATGCGGGGACGAGCACGGCCTGCCCCGCCCTGCCCACGGGGCGGCCGGCGGCAAGCGCCGGCTGGCGGCGCGGGGTCTGGTGCCGGAGCTCCTTTAAAGCGGTGCGTGGCCGCCCCTGCCTCGGCAGCCGGAGCCCGGCGAGCCCCGCCGGTGGCGCCCGAGGGGTGGAAGGCATTAAACCGGGTCCTGTCAAATCTGTATCTGGTCTTTGCCGAGCGAGGTCGGGGCAGTGCTGGAGGGCTCGCCTAAGGAGCCGGCGGCGGTCGGCTGGGGCGTGGGCGGCGGTCACGATCAGTTCGTGCGGGACGTGGCTCCAGCCCCTGCGAGTCCCGTCCCGGGGTGTTTTACTGCGCCGCGGTCACTGGCAATGGCCGGTGGTCCCTCGGTGCCCTCCTTCGCACGGCGAGTTCTGCTCTCTCCATCGCCAAAACGAAGCGCCAGGCGATGCCGAACTGGGAAGGTTCCTCGGTGCTGATTGCCATCTGTTTTCGCCGTGGTAGAGGAGACGGGCTGCTGGCTAGCGGGGCAGCAGGAAGAAGGAGAGCAACGAAGCGGCAGTTAAAGCAAAGCGTGCCCCGATAATTACACTTTTACATCAAGAAAAAATGCTCTTTTTTTTTTAATAAATAGTTTAGTGATAGGAAAGAGAAGACGAGTGTCTGCTCTTTGTTTTGAGCGTGCGGTACCTCGGAGAGTAATTTAACAATGTCCTCGCTGACAACACCCTTTTTTGGGGGAAAATACAAACAGAGCAAATGGGACACAAAATTACCGCATACGTGGCAAATCTGGGAATAGAACAGAACAGAAATGAGATTTAAAAGCTGACGGGGGAAGGGGAGCAAGATTTTTTTTTTTTTTTAGGTGCTTACTTAATCGCCTTTCAGTGCAATTAATTGAACTTTGTGAATTGTATTTTATTCAGTGCTGTCATCTTTTGCTCCCTCAAAGAAAAAAAATAATGGGACACTCAGAAAGAGAAAGGGGGGAGGGGATCCTGCTCCTCAGTAGCATGAAGGAATATCTTTAAAAAAAATTGCAACAGTGCAGGAATTGCTCCTACACGCTGCATTTTGTAGCTCAGATCACTGGAATGGGGATGACTTCTGATGGTCCAGTAAAACAAAAGCCATAAATGCTCAACGTTTAGTACCCTGCCAGTTTCCATACAAGCAGTCGTTGCTGTTTCCCCAGGTGACTCGCAAGGGTTCGCTCCTCCTTTAATAAGATTTGACATGCCATCTCTTACCTGACAGCCACCATCTCCCCTTTCTGGGGGTGGAGGAATTTGCCGCTGTTACATAACGGTTACCTGGAGCATCACACGTGTTCCCAAACCAGGGATGCCTCTGGACCGCAGGCAGGAGATGAATTTCTGCAATATTGCAGATCAAGGGCAAATGGCTAGGAAGAAACTTTCACAGGGCACTGCTTTCCAGTGTTCAAATGTTTCCCTTGTGCATTTCACAGTAATTCCTTTCCCACTCATTTAAGCAAGGCAAGCATGTTTAACCTTCCCCCCAGTAACGTGTAAGCAGTGTAATGAAACAAACAGTATCTATAGATCAAACATACTGCCTTCCTGCTTTTATTTCCTCCATCCCCTCAAATCCTGCATGACATCACTAACCACAATCAATGTGCAGTGTAACCCCAGAAGCTGTTAGGGAGCGGGGCTCAGCATCCTCTGAGCTCTGGCACTTTGCAGGCTCCTGAGACTTGCAAGATCATTTGTTTGTTTACACCAGCAGATACCACTCCCTCTACACTCCAGGTAAATGATAAAGAAAATAATTAGCTGTTTGGCAAGAGTGTAGCGGGGCACATGGCTGCTTTGATGCTGTCAGTCTGCCAGTCTCTTACTCACACACAGGAGCTGCATGGGCAAGGGTGATTGGCCTGTGGGTGTCAACCCCCTTCCCATTTGTTGAGGGTTTTAATTAGCAGGAATTTGAATGAGGAACAGCAAACAGAGACACCTCTTGTGCTGCAGGTCTGCCCCTGGTCCTCATCCTCTTCTCTTCTCCTTTTCACTGCAGGAGCTGGAGTGGCTGGAGGGGGCAGTACTCTGGGTAGCCAGCCATGATCGCCACTGGAGGCCTCCTCAGGATCTCAGCTAGGAAACAGGACCCCTTGCGACCCCAAAGCCAAGTCCCTAAACGCAAACGCAAGGCCAAAAAGAAGCGCAAGAATGACGTGGTGGTGGTGAAAGGCAAGCTCAAGCTGTGCTCCCTCTCGGGGCTCATCGCCCTCTGTGGCATCCTGGTACTGCTTGTGGGCGTCGCCTTGGCCGTGGTGGGCTACTGGCCGAAGCCCAGCCAGGTGTACAGAGAAGGCAGCATCAGCGGGGGCCGTCATCTGGCACCTCAGGGTGGCACCCCCAAGAACCGCTCCCGGAGCGAAGGGGCACAAGCAGGCATCCATCCAGAGTCACCCCCCAGAGCCAACACTTCCACCACTGCTACCATCCGGGAGTCCCCACAGTCCCCCACCACTTCTTCGTCTCCCCAGGCCTCCGTGGGTTTCCTTTTCCGTCTTTTCTCGAGCTACTTGCATTCAGACAAGCTGAAGGTGCTGGGCCCCCTCATCATGGGTATCGGCATCTTCCTCTTCATCTGCGCCAACGCGGTATTGCACGAGAACCGCGACAAGAAGACCAAGATCATCAACCTGCGTGACCTCTACTCCACTGTCATCGATGCGCACAGCCTGCGGGCCAAGGACAGAGGCACCCCGGCCTCAGCCCCTCTCAACGGCTTTGTCAACTACGTGCAGTCCCGGGGCCTGGAGCTAAAGCCTGGCAGTGAAGGCCTGGGTGCTGCGGCCATGCTGGCCAAGAGCTCCTGGCCACCAGGACTGGGTGTCTCCCTTTCCCCACCAGACCTGGCGTCCTCGCCGCGGCGTTCCTCCTTCTCCACCCCCCCACAGCCGCCCAGCCTGGCCGAGGCAGTGTACAGCATCTACCAGGAGCGTGCTGCCCTTGCTGGCCGCACCGTCACCAGCCCACCCTGCAGCCCGCCGGAGAGCTGGGGCCGGCGCAGCACAGCCAACTCTATTGTCAGCTCTTCACTGAGCGCTTTCGCCCTCCTGCCCTCGGCGCCGAGCAGCGGAGAGGGAGGCTGGCGGAGGCCCCCTGGTGAGCGGGGAGCCCGGGAAATCCCACGGGGGGAGTTTGAACTGAGTCTGACCGACCTCAGCGGCAGCCGGGTCGAGGGAGGTGGCGGGACAAAGAGGCACAAGCTGGTTGTCAGGCGGCAGAGCACCAGCTGCTTGCCCGATGCCAGTCGTCCCCATTTCCCTGAGCCACCTCGGTCCCCGGCTGTCATCGGGGGCCCGGACTCCAGCCTCTTGGTAAAGGCATCTTCTAGCTACTCCAAATCTCTGGATCTGGGGGGGTCGCCCCCCTCAACCCCTCCTGCCATCACCAGGACGGACTCCCAGAGCTCCCAGTCTGAGCCTTCCAGCAGCAATAAGGGCTACAGCCACCTGGAGGAGACAGGCACCTCCTTGGAGTCAGTTGCCAACACCCCAGCCAGTAAAATCCAGGACTGTGAGGAGGAACCAGTTGAGAAGACAGACCCCCTCAAGGCTACCAGCAGAGAACAAACAGGGGCGCAATCCCAGCAAACTCAAAGACAGTATACAAATAAAGAGAAACTCTTTATGATTTCTAGGTCGCACACTGCATTAGGGCTGGAGGACGGGGAACTGGAGAGTACTGGTATCTAAACAAAACAGAGAAGGCACGAGGACACCTTGAAACCCTCCACACCTCCCCCCCCTTCTCCATCTCCTTGTGGACTTAGGAAACTGATCAATATCCAAAGAGCTGCAGTATGTTACCCTTGAAAATTGAATTCCGTAAATCCTGTAGATGACTTCAGGAAGAAAAAGAAAATCCTTTCTGTCCGATCGTGATTGTATGTTCCATGCAAGCCAAATTGTATTAAATATCCACAGTCTAGCAAGTTCTTTGGATCAGATTAATACAATTTCAGACAGTATAACTGTGCACTTTACTGTTTTGATTTCCAAGTGCCCCTTCTTCTCCTCTGATTTCTTTCTTGCTGATTTGCCACTAACTGCTTGGAAACCACAGGCACCTTTTTAAGCTCAAGAGCAATGTGGTCTTCAGATCAAGAAAGCCGAGCTCTCTCTTTGTTTTGGTTCAATCACTAAAAAGTTTGCAAGGCCTTAAGGATGACATACCTTGACAAAGAATGAGTTTGTTTAAATTCTGGAAAAAAAATGACAATTTAGAAGAGACTGGAGCGGAACAGAGCTCTGATGATTTAGTTAAAACCATTACATTCCTGAATCCAAAATACCTACTGCTACATGATACTTTATTAAGTATTATTACACATGTATTGACTAATAGCATTGAAAGATTATTTTTTTTTTAATAAAACATTTACAAACAAAACTGCCACACAAAAAAGTCCTTTATTTTGGTAAGTAATTACAGATATCAGAAAACTTTTGATTTTATACTGTGAAAGATTATAGAGATGCTATGAGGCCAAAGGTTTGCTTATGCTTTTAAGTGGGTAACTAATAATTTAGGAGTAATTTAAAAATAAATACTGGTTCAGTCTCTGAGAAACCACACTAATTCAATCAGCAGATTCTGTCTCCATTTCTAACAGTGCTCTACTGACAGCTGAAGAAATGTGACATTTTGACATGCTAAGGAAAAAATTTAAAGGTTTGGCCTATTAAAATTAGATTTTTTGTAACACATTAATCTCAAACTGCAGCATATTCTTTCTGGATTTTTCACTTCCCTTATAACTGTTACATTAAGCTTTTCTGCTGTTATGGTTCCTATTTGTGAATGCATGTGCATATGGTTAATTTTAAAGCATAATGATAGCCCTGTCAATCTCGTAGCAGTTGGCCTTATTGAAGTCAGTGGAGGTTTCTCACCAACTTATGCGTGGTGAGGATTTCTTCCTGCGTGAGAAAAGCATCAGGTTTCCTGAAGGCTGGAGAATGTCTTTTCTGTAGGCAGATTTTAGATAAAGTGATGAGCTGTTTCATTTTCATAGCTGTAGCACGGCAGGCACTCTTTTATTTTGCCAAAACAGCTTTATGTGCTGAGAAGATTTTTGTCAATACTTCAGATTTTAAATATGGATGTGGCATTTCACTACTACGGGAAGAGAAATCGACATTAAACAAATACAATGCGTAGGCAGGCAAGAGTCTTTCTGTTGCAATTAAAATTTTTCTTACCGTTTCATGTTTTAAAATGCTTAGTTACATATTTAACTACTTACATTACAATACGTTGCAAAATGAAATATAACTATCACTAAATGCAATTGCATTTAGTAATCCAGCAAAATCCTTCATTAAATAAAGCTAATCTAAAAGAAAAGAAGAAAAAAAAAGAACAATTTGCCACGTCAGAGTCTCGAAACTGGAGAAGCAGCAAGTGCTTATTCTCTCGAGCAACGAGACATCCAGGTGGCAATATCTTTCCTTCTGTCAGTGGCAACCAGTACACTGACAATATGAACATCAGTACAGCATTTTTTGCTATCAAACTGCTAGCACCCAGCTGGCAAAAATATGTAGTAAAATTGCCTTGACTGGCATGGGCTGGATTAGACACCATGTGAAGTGGAGAGCAGGCAGCTCGGCTGGTGCTGGTGTTTGCATGGGTCTTTCCTTGCAGTTCCCCATAGGCAATGGCCCTGCACTTCTGCTACTTCTCCTGTCACTTCCAACAAGATTTATGAGATGTAGCCAAGCAGCATTACCTGGTACTGATGGAGATGCTAGTTATGGACACAACTGAAGACACCCTGTTTGTTATTTTCTATGCAAAAATCCTTCATTGAGGTACAAGGGAAGAGGCGAGTCATGGGTGCTGCTTTCTGGGGCATGGGGTCCTCATGAAGACGTGGCAGGGGTTTGTTTTATTCTGAGAGGGGGAAACATGCTTTTTTAAATATTCTTAGTAAATAGTTCTTTAGTCATCCAAATCTAGTGTGCTCTGAAAAAAAAAACCCTACTTTTAAAAAGCCTCTGGCTACTCCTTAGATTGATTTAAAATAAAGCAGCCCAGTAATTCTTCTGACGATTAATTTACTGCAAAGCTTTCTGAGTAACAAAATTAAAACAGAGTTTGGGTTTAATAAGTAAAATTATAGCTTGTTCCTGTGTTGCCAAAAAAGGTGTGAAACATGAACTTTCATCAGTCAAGCTGGATTTTTAATAACAGCAGCCAGAAGTGATTTGTAACATAGATTAATAAGCAGAGAAAACTGCCTCTCTCTGTTTGCAAGTTATCAAAAAATCTCTCATTATTTTTGAAAATTTATTAATTAAAACTATTTGTTGAGCAGCTTCTGGGGTGGTGGAGTTGGAGTTACAAACTTTTGTTTAAAATTCAAGATAGGCAAGCTAGTTTAACATGCCGATGTTGGAAAACGGCTGAGAAATTCAGTCCCTGTGCACCAGCCATGACTGCAGTTAGTACCATTAGCCTTGGAGAGAAATGCAGCAGCTGGTGAGGAGCTGAGCCTTTCCTGGTGATACCAGCAGGTGTCCGGAGTGCTAGGGTTTGTGCATTGACCTGTTCTTGAGCATCTCCCAGCTGGCCCTGACCGCTTCTCAGGACTGCCAGCCTGCCTCTTGGCCACTGTTTGTGCATCCTGTCAGGTGCTTACGCATTTTTCTCCTATCTAGTCTCTTCCTTTTAACCTTCATCTCCGGTGTCCTGCCACCAAGTGCTTCCTCCACAGCCCTTGTCAAGAGCTGAGAAGCTGCCTCTACTTACCAGTATCCGCCTGCCTGTGTGTTGCAGAGAGAGATGTGCTCCCACACAAAATGTTTATTAAGAAGGAATTGTTTGTCCCCCTATTTAAAAAGTGATATCCCTGAAGATATGTTAAGCTAGAATACCTAGGCATAAATTTTTGCTATGGAATGTATGGAAATGTATGTTTGGTTTTGGTTTGACGCATAGAAGTGCTATGATACTTACATAAAATTTCCAGAGGAAAAGTTAATTTCTGCCTGAACCCTCAGAATACTCCCATCACTAGGTAGAAGGCTGCATATGGTCCTTATGAATATAGATGCTGCTTGGGCCAGTCTGAGGACATAGGCAAATGCCCTAATTATACTTCAGTCGTGCTGCCGTTTATTACAAAATCCTCAGGACTCCAGAGAAGCTGTTGACATGATCATACTGTAACCCAGTTCTGGCTCAGTTTTCACTGGCTAGCAATTTAAAATCCTTCCATTAATCTGGCTCACTTGGCTGAACTGATTTACTGAACTCCCCAACTGTTGACATATCAGCTGATCTACTACAAAAGACTATAGCCCAGATTTATTACCCTGTATTGTTTAAATACATTTTTAACAGCCTTTTCAAGGACTGATGCTGTCCAACAGTGAATAATAGTGCATGTACAAACATTGAATTAGGTGGCTGTTAACATAGTTGTAAGTCTGTAGTATGAGAGAGAGTATGGATTTCCATAACAGCCAAAACAGTTTACATGGACGTAGCAACACAATTTCAATTAAACAATAATTTTTATTAAAAGTAATGGAGATGGCACAATGATAAAGCTTATTGGATTTCAGCAGGAGGAATAGCCTTTGATAACACTTAACAGTTTTTCTTTCTAAACAAGAATATGTTCATGTGGATGCAATAAAACAGGACTGTATTTATAGTGAGAAATGAGAATTACTAATAATTTAAGCAGATCACCAATTAATGCTTTGCCTCATTAACATATTTCAGTCCTCAAATTTCTCTCTGCATGTGAAAAGAGGGAAAGAGGGGGGGGAGAAAGAAAAGAAAGCAACAACCAACCTCTGGCCATAACCTAGCCAGAAATCAGACCTTGCTACACAAAACCTGAGTGCTCAGTGGTAGGTGATAATTAAAATCTTAATAATCAATAAAAGTATAGAAATTTTTTTGGCCTTTTTTTCTTCTAGAGAAAATACATCAAACTTTCCTCAGAAAAAAATCCTTTCTCTATCACCTTTCCAAGACTGTCAGTAGCAATAATGCAATGCTTTATCCAGGCTGCATAATTACTATTTTTCAGTTTGGGCTCACAAACAGCCGACAAGATGCACAGGACGTGCAGGCACATCTGAGAGGATAAATAGGGTCTCACAACCACAGGAAAAAATCTTCCATGGAAGAGTATACTGTTACCTATTTTATTTCAGAAGCCAGGCTCTCTATTTATCACTTCTAAAACCTCCAAAGCAGAAACGTCTAAGTGAGCACACTAGAAAATATCTTCTGCTGTTTAGCTTGCACTGTAAGTGTGGAGACAGAGGGAGACCCTGGAGGGCCAACAGAGGCAGGCATGATCAGGTGAAATGGTATCGAAGTTTGGATGGGGGAACTAGGCTACTAGAAAGGATCTGACTGGATCACAGGATAATTCAGGAATTGGAGGATCATGGCCTGTGTTTATCCACTGGTTAGTCTTTTATCCACATTTTAATTAGACAGAGGCAGTGGAGCCACAGTACTACTTTTAAACTTTTTCTCTCCATCATTATTTTTAAATTACATAGCAATGAGTCAGAAAGCTTGTTTGGCAAAAGTATCAAGAGATGCAAACTAAGTAAGTGTCAAAATCACTATTAAAACCTCAGGCCATGAGGTTTCCTTCACCCTTCTCTGCACAAAGGAGTTTCAGTCTAAGATTTTGGGTATTACTTTTTCTTTTTTCCTTTCCCTTTTCTCCCCATGACAAGTTTGGTTCTGGTGAGGGCATGTAACTGGTACTCTAGGACTAGAAGGTAGAAATGGGGAAAGATTGTTTGGCTTTAGAGAAGCAGCCTGTTCCACAATAAGCTTTGCAGCTAAAGTAAAAAATGTCAAATAAAAAGTGAATGTTCAGCATTCAAGTGATTAATATATTATTCTCATAAAGGTTTAAATGAACTCCAACTTTGAAGAAAACATAACCCACAAGGCCAGGGTATAGTTATTGCCAAACAATCAGAAGAACCATCACAATATTTACTGAAATATCTAAATATATTGAGATGAATCATGTTTTGGTTTGTTTTTTTATTTTGTGTGAACTGTAAAAGATAAGATGTTGCAGTACCCATTGTCACATAAGATGAGATGGTACACTACCATCACATAACCTAGGCTTGCTTTTTGTTCATCACCACTTGTAAGCTTTGGCACGCTGCTGACACCATCCTCCCCAACCTGTCTGGGAGCAGGCTGAGGCCACGCCATACAGCTTCCATTTTGTTGCCATAAACTAAATCAGCTATTTGTAAAGAAGCAGGACTTCATAACATCACCATCAGTTCAGGTAAGCGTTGGAGCTGGTAATGACTTTGCAAACAGAGGTGGCTCAGTACAGGGTGCAATGCAGCTCCCCTCACACCTCAGAGCAGCACGGAAGCCTGTGGTAGGGTCTCACAAAAAACTACCTGCAAAGGCTTGGTAAACCAGAATTTCTGAGGTCTGCCACACAAAAGTCACCAGAGGCAGCTCCATCAGCATAAATCCCTAATGAGCTAATACGGTACTTCTGCAACACCATAAAACAGCCTTCCTCCCTCATTCCTGAAGCGTACTTTAGGTCTCTCTGAGGGGCGTAGCATGTTTTTACTTCACTGACTTTACAATCAAAATTCATTTTAAAGAAACACGGTTTAGTCTCAGAGCCTAATAGAACCTATTATTTAAAGTGCTTATAGAGCCCCTATTAAAATAGCATCAGATGACCTCACAGTCCTTGATGTATTTCTCTCTAACATGCCTTGGGTACAGAGCATGACTATCTTCCTCTATAAAAACAAGGCAGAGAGATACAGCCACAAACGAAGTGTGCAAAGAACAGATTTATTTTTTCAAAAGGGAGAAGGATATAGGCACCAGTATGCAGTGATGACAGCATGCAAATATCTGCCTCTAAATGATGTTTCCAAACCACACAAGTAGCCTACTGTGGAACAGAGCCTTGAATGCTTGTCCTCCAAAGGGAGATCCATCCCTCATCTTTAACAGAGCCTCTTTCTGCATGAGAGACACTGAAGTGCTAATCTATTTCACTATGTTTCAGACTCATCGCACAGAGTATTACAGGAAATAACTTGGTAAAAGCATAAGACTTTCCAAAGAATATTTAAGGACATCAGCGACATGAGGAAGTAAAAATGAGAACAGGTAAAGTCTGACACTGCTTATTAGTTTACTGTGGTAACACAGCATAAGGTGATGATAGTAGCGTCTCTTTGGGTTTTGGAAACATAAATCTGTCTGCTGGCACTGCTAACTTAATTAACACTTCAGGCTGCCTTGATGCTTGAAAATGCAAACACAACAGTTCTTGCCCTTGTGTCTGTCTTTGCAATGTGTACAGTGTCTGGAGCAGCAGCACTGAAACAAGGATGGGTGCTAAGGCTGTGTCTCTCACCATCTGATCAGGGACTAATACAAGCAAGCTGCGGAAGGAAGTTGTTTCTTTCAGACCCTTAAACTAGAGTTTTGGTGCATTGTCAGCTTAATGAAGCAGTTGCGCTTTTTAAGGAACTGTTTGGGACTAACATGCAGGAAAGGTGAGGATGCCTTCCTAGCAGTATTCTTTGCAAGGATCTACTGCCTCTCCTCTGGCAGTGGGGAAAAGGTGAATAAAATCTGTAGCACAGTTCGAGGATCACTGAGCTCCTGGTGCTGCAGCAGTACTATGCCTCAGTAGCCCTCTGGCCTGTCCATGCTTGTCAGTGACAATCTGGAAGGAGAGGGAAAGGGCCACATGATGCGCTATGGAAGGTCAGCAGCTTGTAGCCATCACCAGTTTGTAAGTCAGCTGCCAGCATGGCACCTAACAAGCCCCAGCAGTTACCCAAAGAGTAAAAGACGACAACAAGATTGGAGGTTGCATCATCACTGGTGTCACCAAGAAGGCACTACTGAAGATGGCAGGCAAAGGAAAGCAACAAGCCACTGAAACGTCTATTGCACTTGTCCTTACAGTTTTGGGTTGTAAAATGCGGACAAAGGAACCACAAAATACTGCAGTTGCACCAGCAGTGGTTAGTAGCTGTTCTGATCTAAGCTGGCACTGACTCCACTGTCACTCATCACAGCCTCCATAAGAGCTCTGTGCAGCTCTGCTAGCATCATCCTAGCCAAATAGAGGCAGTGAAATAAAAGGCTTTCCTTTCCTTGAACGGGAGAATCTAGTGCAATGGCTAAAATAAGCCACCACCTCCCTCCCTCCCCATGTGTCTGTCCTCTCCCTGAGAAGCTGGACCAGCCCAGGGCTACCAGGGCTGCGGCAGGCGTTTCCTCCTGGCCTGGCACACGCATCCGTCCTGCGTAGCTGCCTCCACCTGATGAACCCAGGGGAGCCGAGGGGCCTGAAGTCAAAGCTGCCACATTCAAAGCAATTACATTTGTAAAGCAATATTAAGGTAATGTTTACTATATCTTTCATTTCACCAGCAAATTGGTCCAGTCCTCTGCTCAAATAAACATTTTATGCTGCCTAGTGATTCACCAGCAGGTTGAATTAATTTTCATATAGGCAACAGAATTCTCAACAGCAATGTTTCCCGGCATGCCTTATTAGGTATGTATCCAGAATGTTCTGTAGAATATCTTGGTTTAGTTTACAGTTGTAGATAAATCTCACTGGCAATTTAAACAAATATACTTTAGGTAACTCTGCTGCCATAAAAAGGCTAGAACTATGTTTTTCAGCAAAACTGATAAAGAAAGTGAACACAAATGTCTTGTTTAATCCCAGCCTAGAGAAACGGTTGGGTAAGAGACAAGAATCAGGTTTGGATCAACAATAGTTCCTGTATTCAGAATTGCATTTTACAATTCAGTCTCTTGCTAGAAATGGAATTCTCACCCCACCGGTGTTCAGAAATTCCCAGATACTTTGTTAGATTCGAGATGTCAAAACATTAGGAAATTAAGGCATAATTTATTCAAATTATTTTAAAATTAGTTATGATTCCTCTAAGCAGTTAGAATGCTTGTGAGTTGCAGGGAAAATAATGATTACCCCTAAATATCTTTAGATGTTCCTAAAACATTTCTTCTTTAACACAAAAATGAAATATAAAGAGTAATGTGGGGGATGGAGAAGGTTTTTGTCAGCAGGAGCTTCAAGTAGCCTGGGTGGCATCAGTAAGTAATATATCCATTTCAAACACATGCTGATAAATGTTCCATACGATGATGCTGGATTACCTAATCTTTTTTCCTTTCTTTCCTACCACATGAGAGGATAGATTATTTGTATTACACATAGTAAATGGGAGCAATATCCAATATGCAGCCTTCTCTTAAAAAGTCTGTTTGATGAACATAGGGAGTATTTAGTCTTCATGACTCTGAAATAGCAATTAATGCACTGGGTTTACGATCTTAAAATATAGAAGCATTAGCAGGTCTTGTTCTATCAAGAAGAGTCCTGAGAATTGCTCTGCTTCTCCTCTGTCAAGGGCTACAACTTAATCAGCTTTTGTTTAAATGAATAATTCTGTTACAGTACAAAGTGTAAAAAATTGTTACACATACGCAAATCTGCATACTGCAGCAACACGACATATGTAAATCATCATGTTTATGCACAACTAAAATACGTTACTTCTACATAGCCCAAAGAACTGAGCCAAATGCTGAAAACTGAAATTCTGGTGCAACACATGGAGGAACATATGCACTCAGGGTAAAACAGGTGTCCTAGATGGAGAAGGTAATGAGGAAATAGCTTATCTCATCACAGCAGTGATTTAAAGGCATAACCATGGTAATCAGAGCTGTTTGAAATGGGAGGTTAGACTGAACCTGCCACAAGTTACCAAAAAAAAAAAAAAAAAAAAAAAAAAAAAGGAAACGAAGAAAACTCAAGTAGTAACTGAGGGCAATGCCAGAGAGCCCACCAGCCCATGAAAGCAGTGGCACCTCAAGAGGAGAGAGGAGCTCTCCCCACCAGCACCATGTCATATATCAGGCACACAGGAAAGGGCCTAAGTTGAGGCAGGAGTGATTCCAATGGTGGAGAAATCCTTAGTGCTAAGTTGCTGCTTTCGGGCCCTGCACCACTGTGGCTGGTGCATCCTTATGTCCTGAGTGGACATTGTCCCTCCAGAGACTGATGGAGTTATTTCTTACAATTGCAGGCTGCAGTACAGACTGTCCTTCCGCGAGGAGCAGGGATACTGGCGACAGCAGCAACCTCAGCATCACACAGCTCACCCTGCATAGGAGCCCAGCACCCTCAGGAAGGGGAACATGGCAGAGCAATTTCCTCCCCCTCCACCATTTCCTCCTCCTCCACACCCCTGCTACACACACCACATTAGTACCAGCTGTTACTTTTACATGTCCAAGGTTGGAGCCAGCCTGGGGCAAGACAGCCCATGCCACCAAATCCTGCATTTTGCTGCTGCTTCTCTGTATCATCTGCATAAATTGAAGACTACAGGGAGAACTTGTGCCCTTTCTGTCTGATCTTACACCATCCTTTGTAGATGCTGGTTGTTTAAGTGCTACTCTGCAAGGCCCTGATGCATGCTTACTGGTACATTTGCCGCAATCCTATTTTGTGCTGGCTCCACTTTCCATTTGCAGTAAGTCAGTGGTACACTTGCTCAGTTGTTTTGAGTAGGATTGCAGCAGCTCAGAGACTTTGTGATGGCTCAGTACCCCCATTACAACAGGGGCTCTGCAAACCAGGGCAAAATGGCCTTACAAGCAGCAGACTAACAGCTGCCAAAGTGAGCTAGGCCAGAGCCTTTACCAGCTCGAAGGGGTGATGTTGGGCATTCTGCCCTAGGGATAAAGCGAGCATGGTGCAGCAAACACTGTCCTTGCTGCAGGGTGTTCACTACCCACAAAAAGGGAGCAAAGGGTTCCAGCTGGGAGATGGAGTCAGATACAGAAGCATCATGGAAGAGGCAGAAGCGTGGGACCCCATGACAAACTAGATAAATGGAGTGGAGGAAGGATAAAACAGGAGTAGCACAGAAAACAAACAGCAACAGGAAAAGGCAGTATTAAAGGAAACTCTAGTGATAGGGTAATAAAGCAACTTTGCAGATTCTACAAAGATGTGCTCCTGACAGTGGGAAAAGGAAATGTGCTTTCAGTTTTTAAGAGGCAGATTTGACTACATAAGTGGATCTCCTGGGTGTAAAGGAGCTAGGGAGACCTGATTTTAAGCACCACCTTTACATGCACTGCCACCTGGTTTCTATGCACAAAAATATTGATCAGTTAAGCAATGGCTCTCACTTCCTGCTCTTAAAAAACAGAATGGTGTTACTGCAAGTCCTGCAGCCAACAAGGTGGGTGGCAGCATGGGGGTGGGTGTGATGTGTAGGACAAGCCAAGAGAGAAGGTGTGCAGGCATACCAAGGAATAGATGCTTGGCTCTTGCCCTCAGTGAATACTAAGACATGGAGAGGGGAGGGGAAAAAAAAATAAAATAAAACAAATACTGCCATGAAGGTGCCCAGCTGTTATCAGATGAATGGTTTTCCTCAAAGGTTAAGCTCCTGGAATTATGAGGTAGGTTTACATCACTTCTTCCACATTTTAAGTTTTTCTTGTACTGACAAGAGAAGGCTTAAAAAACCCATGAGTGATAAAGACTCAGTATGGAAAGGAAGTTAAAATGCCCTGAAACATATCTTAAAAATATCTTTTTTTTTTTAAGCCAAGCTCAAGATTTGGTTGCATTTTGACTGACAATGTTATTGACCCTGAAAAACAAACAAACTTTTACATAAATCCCATCTACTTTGTAAAGGGTTTCATAACAGTACCTAAAGGCTTTCAGTTATTCGGGCTGAAGTTATATCATTTGTCTTCAATTAATCATTTCTGGTCACTTTATGTGTAGAATTAGTAGAGTCGTTTCAAGTATCAGCCTCAGAGGCTGTTTGGGGGGTTTCAGTAAAGCCTATTTTGCCTCAAGAGCAAAAAGATCTCTTTCACCAAGTTAAGCCTGAGAGAAGAAAACCTTGTTGCCAGCAGAGCTGCGGAGTCTCCTGGAGCCACCTCATCCTCCCTCTGGGCCAGCTGAGGTCCCTGCTCAGGCTGCATTTCCTGCAGGTCACCAAATGAAAGGAGGTAGCACCCCCTGGGATAAGCCTCAAGAATCAAGTCCATAGATTTTATACAGATAAAATAACTAATTATTCTCTGAAGCAGCGTGCTTAGATCAAGGTACTGTATTTGGAGGCAAAATATTTTAAAAAGATCTCCTTTTTTTCACATACAAAAGAATCTCTGTATTTGTCAGTTAAATTTATTTTATCAAACAAAATTCCAGCCAATTATCAACAGCAGCCTTTATCATGCAGAAAGTTGGGATTTTGGTTTGGTCTCAACAGCATCAGCTAAGACCTCAGTGTCACTGATAACACTGCCTCAGCTGGAATCTGAGCAGGATTTAACCTCAAATTAACTTAATTCTGATTAATACTTATGAACCAAACAGCATTTAAAGCTTAGCCCTCTACCTAAAGAGAATTTATCACAGAACACCCTCAACAGGTCTTCAACTCCAGTTCACTACTCACAAGCAGAGTTGAGCAGCTGCTTTGGCTAGGAAAGAGACAAGTCAAACTTCCCATAAACTTTACTTCGGAAGTTACACTGGTTAGGAACCCAGTGTAATCACATCTCCCTACCTATTTTATGGTTATTCAACATTATTTTATTCTTATTCAACAGCAAAAAAGTTGAACCAGCCACCTACCAGTAGATAAATACTGGATTTCTAGCTAAGAGTTATATAAACTACTATCACATACAGGTAATCCTCTATCTTCTTTACATCAAGAAACTGAAGGCTGAAAGGCTAGCAAACAGCCAGGCAGCAATTTGCTGTTTTTTTCATTTTGAAGACAGAATTACTTAAGTGGTATGTCCAGTTTAAAAACAAGGTTTGTTTTTCCACCTCTGATCCAAGTGCTAAAATTTAAGATGAGAAACCTTAAGTTCCCTCATCTTGAAACTTGGAAAAAAAAATTTTAAATAACATTTCTGAAAGCAGTTGTCATAAGGTTTTCAGCTGATCTTAAAAGCAGTTTTCTAATTATAAGATTAAAAGTCAATCTCCAGAACAGAAAAGA
Organism: Aquila spilogaster; assembly: GCA_024606505.1. Taxonomy (NCBI): domain Eukaryota; kingdom Metazoa; phylum Chordata; class Aves; order Accipitriformes; family Accipitridae; genus Aquila; species Aquila spilogaster. Next base: position 72,809,241 of record JANHGO010000063.1, on the reverse strand, counting down.
AAAAGCCCTGGGTGGACATTCAATACCTGAAATACCTTATTTTCTAAAAAGTACTTCATTTCTCTCCCATGAGTGCAAGAAGTACACTCAGATCTAAATATATGGGCTTTTTAGAGTCTCTTTATGAGACTTGCTCCATGTTTCTGCTGCACAGGTCAGTGACCAAAACCCATGGTAGGAAGCCAGCTTCAGAGGTGTTAAGCCTACACAGTGCCTGGATTTAAGCCCATCTCGGAGAGGTTTTGAGAAGGAAACTGCACAATGCAATTACGTTAAGTTGCTTAGTATTTATGGGCCCCCAGATGTGTCCTTCTGGCTCTAATTCTGAATAGCCACTCCCACAAAGAGAATATTTACCAGAGTTTAAATATTCCCAAAGAGATGGCTTTTTGATTGGGGGTACTCGTCAAACACAGTGTCTTTCAGTCCCGCATCTGCTTTTAGTTTCATGACAATATGATGAGAAAGAAAGGGAAGATTTCCTAACAGGGAAAAATCCATCGTTTTGGTCTGATCCACCCCATCAACACGCTACAGTGCCATAAGCAAGCCTCTCTCTTGGCTAAGTGACTACAGCCCTTCAGCTGGGGGTCAGGGTCACGATGCAAGAGTGTGGGACTGTGCAAGAAAGTGCTCCAAGGCCAAGTAGGGGATTTGTTTCATGGGAATGTTTTGGGCTGGGTTTTGTTTTAAATCAGAGGTTATAAGGAACAAGAGCAAGTTTACATCTACCCCCCCCCCCCCCTCCAACCCCAAAATGTAACATCCAGGAGCAAGTACTGCCCCAGCTGTTCAGACAGCAAGACCCATCTCATGTTTGGTGCCTAACAACAAACAGTAACAGAGTATTTGGGATAAGGCATTTACAGAACACTCCTTCCTTTGGCTTTTGCATCCTGTTTATTGGAATAGCTAGTTTAACAAATATCCAATTAAAACCAGCCAAGCAGCAGGAAGATGCTGTTGGAAAAGCCTCCTCTCAACTTACTTGGAAAACAATCATCACTGCACTGCAATTCAGCATTTAGGTCTTTACAAAAGAGAGAAAAAAAAAAAAAATCACAGCCAGTGGGTAATATTTAATGCAAGTTCTCTCCCACCCCAATGTTGTAGCATTGTTTCAATAACTCAAGTTACATTAAACTAAACTCAATTAGAAGAAGTTAGCAGACTGCATTTATCTTCTACATAAACTACTAGTGTTTATAAAGCAAATTACTCAAAGGAAAAAAATAGGCAGGTTAGAGACCATAAAGTGAACAAAAATCATAGAAAAAGAACAGTAAATGCAGGGATTATAAAGAATGAATCAAACTCACTTCTGGACCTAGATTTCATAATGTAATTTCCCTACAGTAATCATAAAGGACAATTAATCTGCTTCAGCAGTATGAAGTTATTTTCATTTCAGAAACTGTCTCCCACCTGCCCTACTCACATCAGAAGGGTCTAATAATCAAATATATTTCAATTAATTTGAATAAAAGACACCAGGGAACAAAAACATGGATCCTCATGACTAAAGCAGAGCACCAACAAAATTCAAGACTTCTTTTATATTCTCCATCATAAGGCTGAAAAATATGCTGTTATGATTTGAACAGCATTATAGAAGCTTATTTTGACTTGGTTATCATTAGAGACTGAAGAGCTGAACACCGTATTTGGTAGATATTTGGTTTTAAGCACTATTCTAAGTTGTCAGGATTAAGCACAAAGATACAACTTAAGTATTTATTTTAACTTAATGTACCAAAACAAGTGTACTATACTCCCAAGATAAGTGAAATTAATTACCCTACAATCATTACAACAATCCTAAAACAGAATTAAACTTAAATTGGAAGCTGTACACATTAAAAACTCAAACGTTTACAAGCACAGGTTCACCACACATTTGCTACACTCCAGTGCCATCTGTCTATAAAAAGATAATTAACATTTTCAATAAGAAGAAATACAGCATGTTGTAAAGTGTACTTGGTCCTAGGCCATTGAATCCACTTAAATTCCTAAGATGAATGACACTGCTGATCCTTTTCTGAATTAAGAAATCATTAAGAAACACTGTTTCCTCAGTGTATATTTAAAGCAAACTTTTCCAGAAAACAAATTCATCCAGAATGTGCTGATACAGAGATGCTCTATGGAAGTCTCACTCTTAACTACTCCCCCAAATTAACCTTGAAGTCTTCCTCTAGCATTGAGCAATTTAGCTGCATTTTGAAGACCCTAGAGAAGCTGGGAATAACTACTTTCAAATTTGCATTTAGAAGACCATTTGGGGACAGCCTTTTGAAAGTCCACAACCTTCAGCGGAGTGACACAAAAATAAACGCTCTGCCAAGCTCTGCAGCACAAGGGTTCTGACACAGACCCTTGGTGCCGAGTACAAAGCAGGTTCATTAAATGCAAAGCCTTCCCTTTCCTCCTGCACAGTGCCTGTCTGGTGGGTTTTGTTCCCCCCCCTCCCTGTGAAAAGGGCAAAAATAAAGGTGGTTTGTGGTTGGGGGGGGGGGGGGGGGGGGTGTTTGGGTGGTGTTTGTGGGGTTTTTTTGGG
>JANHGO010000063.1:72765650-72806581 GCA_024606505.1 Aquila spilogaster | reverse complement strand
ATAACAAAGCAACAGAGCTTCTTAAGGAACTGTTTAGAGCTAACATGCAGGAATGGTGAGGCCACCTTCCTAGCAATGCTCTTTGCAAGCACCCTCGCCTTGCTTCTGCTATGGAGGGCTGTAGCTCCAAATAAAAGGCACAGCCCAGTTCTGGGATCTGTGAGCTCAGTGCTGTGCTGAGGGGATGAGGCAAAGGAAGCTCGTGCATTCAAAGTAATTACGCTATTACAGTAGTATTTACTATACCTTTAATTTCACAAGCAAATTGGTCCAGTCCTCCGCTTAAACAAATAATGTGCTGCCTAATATTTCACCTGCAGGTTGAACTGATTCTCACATGGGCAGAGATTTGAACAACGTTTTCCAATATGCTGCAGTAGGTATCCAAAACATACAGTAGAATATCAGTTTATTTTACAGTTATGGATAAAACAATCTCAATTGTAGTTTAAGCAAATCTAGGTAATGCTACCACCATAAAAAAGGGGAGCAGGGGGTGGGAATAGAACTTTTTCCATCAGACCCAGACAAATGTTTAGTTCAATTTCATCCTAAATAAGCAGCAGGGTAGGAGACAGGAATCGAGTTTGGTTCCTGTACTCAGCAATGCCATTTTCCAGCAATCTCTTTTACTGAGTTTTACCAAGCTAGAAGTAGCATTTCCACCCCACCAGAGTACAGAAATCCCCAGCTGCTTCAGTAAATCAAAGATGTTAAAACATTAGGAAATTTAAGGAATAAGATACTGGAATGATTTTAAAATGAATAGCAGATTCCTCTGAGCAGCTGGAATGCTTATCAGTTGCAGGGAAAACAAAGGTTACCCCTAAATATTTTTAGACATTCCTAAAACATTTCTTCTTTAACATGGAAATGAAGTATAACTAACAACATCATGGCAGGGAAGGCTTTGTCAGCAGGAGTTTCAGGTGTCTTGGGTGGTGGCAGCAAGGCATATACCTATTCTGACACATGCTGACAGATGTTTCATGCCTTAAGACTGCTTAAGCTTTTTTTTCTCTTTCCTACCACATGAGGTAATAAACTGTTATTACACATACTAAGTAAGCACAATATCCAATACATAGCCTTCTTTTGCAGATTCTATGGTTGATGAACAATGACAGTACTTCATCTTCATGACTCCAAGACAGCGGTTAGTGTACACTTACCATATTAAAATACAGGAGTGGTAGCAGGTCCTATCAAGGAGAGCCCTTAGACTTGCTTGGTTCTGCTTCTCCTCTGTCAAGGGCTACCACCTCATCAGCTTTTGCTTAAATGAATAATTCTCTGACAGCACAGAGCGTAAGCAATTATGTTACAAGGCCTCAGATCTGTATACTGCAGTAGCCCAGCGCATATAAATCATCATGTTTATGCACAACTGAAACACATCACTTCTACAGAGCCCTGAGAAGTGAGCCAAATAATGAAAAGCTGAAATTCTGGTGCAACACATGGAGTAACATATGCACTCAGGGTAAAACAGGTGTCCCAGGCAGAGAAGGTAACTAGGAAATAGCTGATCTCATCAAAGCAGTGATTTAAAGCCATAAGGATGCTAATTAGAGCTGTTTGAAACAGAATGGTAGACTCAACCTGCCAGAAGTTTCCAACAAAAGTAGTAACTGAAGGTATATAGCCAAAGATCCCATCCACAGACCATGAAAGCAGCAACTTCACAGACTCTACAAAGATGTGCTCTGCTTTCAGCAATGGGAAAAGGAGACTTTCACTGTTCTAAATGACCAATGGGAAATGGGGGACTATGTATCTCCTGGGTATAAAGTTGCTGAGAAAAGCTGAGTTTAAGAACCACCTTCAGAAGTGCTGGTAACTCCTTTATACATAGAAAAATAATGGTCAGCTAAGCAATGGCTCTCACATGCACTTCTCAAAAACAAGCATAGAATCACTGCAAGTCCTGCAGCCAACAGGATGGGTGGTGTACAAGAGCCAGGAGATAAGCTGTGCATTGAATGTCTGAAGTATCTTGTTTCTTAGAAAACACTTCAGTTCTCACTTTGAAACGTAGAAAATGATGTGATTTGAGTACCTTCCTTCCATTAGTGACTTTCAACTTCAAAGTGAAGTCAAACTTATGTTTCCTTATTTATGTTACATTTGTATGACTATACCATTCTGAGGTACCTCCCTTCCATGCTTGTATCCATGAATCCCCAGACTGATGGACAACCTGATCTAGTGGTCAGCAACCCTGCCCACGGCAAGGGTCTGGAACTAGATCTTTGAGGTCCCTTTCAACCTAAATCATCAATGATTTTTAAAGGCTATTTATGAGGCTTGCCCCATATTTCCATTGCACAGACTAATGACTGAAATCAGCCAGCTTCAGATGTGTCAAACCTACATAGCACTTGGACTTTAGACCACCTGGGAGTGGTTTTGAGGAGGAAACTGTACAACACAGCCACACAAAGTTGCTCAGGTTTTACTAGCCCACAGATGCGTGCCTTCCTGTCTGTAAGTCTGTTTAGCCACTTCCACTAAGAATATTCAGCAAAATATTCCCCAGAATAATGCTTTTTGACTGAATGCATTTGTCAAGCAGCGTCTTTCAGTCCTATGTCTGCAGTTTCACTGCAGTGTAATAAGAGAATATATTCCATTTATTTTACCGGAAAACCTGTAATTTTGGCTTGGACTCATCTCATCAAGGCTCTCAAGTACTGCAAGCTGGCCACACTCTAAGCTACGTGACTGTGGCCCTTCAGCTGAGGTTCAGGGTAACCCTACAAGAACGAGACTGTGCAAGAAACTGCTTCAAGGCCAAGATTTGTCACATGAGAGCAAAAACTAAGAAAAATGTCAGGAGTGGAAGAGTTTTGAGAAATGCATTTGCACCCATCCACCAAATTAATGGTTATTCCATTCTAACTGCAAAAGTAGAGGAAAAACAGGGATGTTACTGTATGGCATAATACAAAGACAGAAGCCTTGGTTAATGACAGCAGAATACACACATCCAGATGAACCCAGCAAGGAGCAGAAGTAGAAAGGAGATCTGATCGCTACTCATTCCCCCTAAAACAGGATCAGGCATCTAACACCTCCACAGCTAGAAGACAATGAGGCACCAAGCCAAAGCTACTACTGCTTTTCTGATAGCTCTGCTATGTCAACTACAGAAGAACATGACATCTTTCTGATGTGAAGGATCCGCACATACAGAAAGTACAGAACTATGGGAAGTGAAATCCAGCTGGACTAGCCAACACCTTTATTTATATCAAGATAACACATACTGGGCTCTTGCTCAGTTGCTTTTAACACCCAAAAAAGTGTTATGTCCAGAACCACAAACTACCCCAGCTGTTCAAATGGCAAGTGCCCTTCTAGTGTTTGTCTAGCAGCACCTAGAGTAAGGTAGTTACAGAACATTTCAGCTTTTGCATCTCGTTTCTTAAAGCAATTCACATATAACCAAATAAAACTAATCAGCCAAGACAGGCAGAAATGCTGGTCTTAGAGTTTCCTTAACTTACTTGGAAAACAGTTATCATGGTAATTCAGTTCCACATTTAGATCTTAAAACAAACATAGCCAGTGGGTGATATTTAATGCGAGTTCCTTCTCACTCTGAAGTTGAACCATTGTTTCAATAACTCAAGTTATATTAAACAAAACCCAATCAGAAAAAAAGTCAGAGATCACATTCATCTTCTACAGAAACTACTGGTGCTTATACAGCAAATTACTTAAATAGGCAAGTTAGAGACCACAAAGGGGAAAACAATATCATGAAAATAACAGTAAGTGCAGAAGTATATAAAAATGAATCAAACTTGCATCTGGACCTAGATTTTAGGTATTAGTTCCCCCCAGACATCATGAAGGGCAATTAATCTGCTTCTTCAGCGCAGTTATTTCATTCTATAAGCTGCCTCACACCCACTAATAATCAAATATATTTCAATTAATTTTGAATAAAATAGACCAGGGGACTAAAACATGAATTCCTGTGCCTAAAGCACAGCAACAAAATTCACAACTTACACTCTCCATCATAAAGCTGAAAGTGTGCTGTTATGACTTGAAAAAACATCATAGAAACTTGTTTCAAATTAGTTGCCATTAAAGGATAAAGAGCTGAACGCTGTATTTGGTAGACATTTTGTTCTAAGCACTGTTTTAAGTTATGAAGATTAATTGTAGTGATATAACTTAAGTGTTTGTTTTAACTTAATGTACCAAAACAAGGCTACTACGCTCCTAAGATAAGTGAAATTAATTACCCTGCAATCATCACAATATTCCTAAAACAGAATTAAACTTAAATTGGAACTTGTAGGCATTTAACACCCAGACGTTTCTGAGCACAGGTTCACCACACATTTGCTACACTCCAGTGCCATCTGTCTATAAAAAGATAATTAACATTTCCAACAAGAACAAATACAGCTCACTGTAAAGCATGCTTGGTCCTAGGCCGTTGAATCCACTTAGGTTTATAAGATGAATGACTCTACTGATCCTCTGCCCAATTAGGAAATCATTAAATACACTGAGGAAACAGTGTTTATGGCAAAGTTTTCTGGAAAACAGTTTTGTCCTCAGTGTGCTGATGCAGAGATGCAGTGCCGAAGCCTCACTGAAATTAATCTCGAAGCCTTCCCTCTGGCATTGAGCAGCTGAGCTGCATTTTGAAGACCCCAGAGCAACCGTGAATAGCCGCTCTCACATTTGCATTTAGAAGACCACTGTGGGACAGGCTTTCGGAAGTGCACAGTCTTCAGTGGAGTGACACAAATAAACGCTGTGCCAAGCACTGCCCCCTCTGCGCAGGGCACAAAGCGGTTACTGCATGCAGAGCCAGCCCTGTCCTCCCAACTCAGCACCAGCCCCCGTGCCTGGCCACCCTCGGCTCACACAACCGGGGCACACATCCAGGCTCACACGGCCAGTAACCAGCTGGACAGCTTGATTTCACAATGTTAGTTTAACAGAGCGCACACTGGATGCTCTGCCCAGAGCTGTATTCCTGTGCACTGTGAATGGAAGACAAACACCATATGCTTAATACTACTTTGAAGAAGACTACTACACTTCTCCCTCCAAAACGCGCACGTTTTTCTGAAGAAATAAGGCTTTTCAAGACCAAACACTAAATAATCAAGTAGAGCAGAACAGGGATGCACAGCATTTTCCAGGCTCCGGACCACCTTCTTCCGACCTCCATCGGCCCTCCGGAGCTGCCCAAGCCGCATGCAGGCGGCGGGGCAGCGCATCCCTCCGCTCCCAGTGCCGCCGCTCTCCCGCAGTGCCACCTGCCGGCCCCGTCCTGCCATGCCTGGGAGCCGCCGGCATGGATCTCCGCGGCTTCAGAGGGCAATACGCAAAGCGAGGAGGCTTCAGCCCCAGCAGCGGCACAAAACCCTTAACCTGGTCCTGCCAGATGTGTTTTGTACTGTCCTGGGACTATGACATTACGCAAGGCTAGAGAAAGGCTGTGGCGCCTCATCCACTCCAAGGCATTTTACAAAATTAGTTCATTATGGATCGCCCTTCCTCTCCTTCCTTTACAGCTCATCTGTAAGGAAAAGTACTTGGTATTACGGTATTTTGTGGTGGAATAAAACAATCCATTTCCATAAGTCAGACAAAATAATTTTCGCATTAAGTAGCTACTACTGAAACCAAAGCACATATTTCACACAAGCACATTAACAGCTACAGCCCTACCACTCACAGCATAAGTGATTGTGTCACAGGAACAGCACAGGACCTTAACCCAGAGCAGCTGCGTACGTTCCCAGGAAGAGGGCAGAGCCAGGGCCTTCCAGCACAGAGCAGATAAAGGCAGAGGGGGCAGGGGGAAAGAGATGTCACCAGGGCAGAAACCTCTACTGCTGAAACACTCACTTGTGACATCCACTTTGGCTTCAGTGCATAGCTTCTGCTTTATCCAGTATGCCCCAGGCAAATTTGTCTTTAGTACAAACACTCAGACACACCTGCAGTTCGCATTTTTTCTTTAGACCCGGGCATTTCACCATTTGGACACAAAAAAAACTGAGAGAAAACATCATGGAATACTACTTCTGGTTCTGTCAGTCTCCGAGAAAGTCTGTTTCCTGCCAAAAATTCACTATCCCCACCTCTTCCCCCAGCCCAATGCCACACCACTTGCCTTCCTTCACCATCACCAAAAGCGGTCCCAGATCACCAAGGGCTATGACAGCTTCACCCCGAACTTGTTGGGGCATCAGGTGCAGATTCCATTGCTCTGGTTTCCTGCAGGTTGCCATCTATGATGTTGGCTTTTTCTTGTCCTTCTTCCACACTCAGCAATGGATCTGATCTCGCTGGCAGCAGGCCAAGGTCTGAATTTGAGCAGACCTCATCAGCTGCAAGAGAAGTCTCATCCGTAGCTTCAGGCTGTCCATTCACCTCATTGATTTCCTTCTCTTCACTTGCAGTTAAAGCCTCGGCAAGGTTTTCAGATGGTTTATCATCAACTACTACTGAACGCAAGGCAAGGTTACAGCTCACAGCAGTCACTCCTGCTTCAGCCCCTGCAGCACTTTGAGGGGCTTCACTGGTTGTTGCTCTCACACCTTCTGTCTGCATTCCTTGCTCTTTGCTCTCTTCTGCACCTCTGGAGCCCACATGAACCGAACACTCGCAGTAATAGTAACCAGACTCCTGTTTCTTCTTACGCATGGCACAGAGATCAATTCGACTGAAGACCTCTGCGCCAAAATAACTGTCTTCGTATTCTTTGTACAGATCCGAACAAATTTTTCTGAAGCCCTAAATGTTGAAAGAGCATTGTGATGTTTACACATACAAAAGTAAGTTACACACATCGTGTACTTTGAGTATACCTTAAATACCCACTCATCCCCATTAGGATAATAATACTTTATTCATAGCTCTGAAGTTGATAGCAATATAATAATACTGATGGCTGATTTTTAAGAAGTTTGTCTTCTGCTGAGCCCCCCACAAGCCAAATCATGCCAACAGGGACAGAGATGCATAAAAAGATTGGTTTAACTCCCTATTACTCAAACACACCTATGAAATTTCAGATACTGCAAACAAGTCAGCAGTCATGGCACAGGCAAACTATTCCCTAGAGTCCTGAACTGCCTTCTGGAGGAGTTCTTTACTCCACTTAAAGCTGAATTTGTTTAGTTTCTCAACCCATTGCTACCTTCACAGACTGAAAGATTTATCCTCCTTGATGTGCACGTTTCACAATAGTATTTAAGTCGCGAGTTCAAAATACAGCTGGTGCAGCCCCTTCCCTGTTAGCAGAGAAGTATTCAAAAGAAATTTAACTCTGTGACTTATGATCTGAGAGGTCTTCTTCAACCTTAACAATTCTGTGATTGCAAAAACAAGCTCATTTAAACAAGCCAGTAAAAAAAAGAGAAAAAAATCACTGCCACTCTGATGTAGCTGCCAAACGCTGTTAGTATCTCAACAATCAAACGCTACCGCAGACACAACGCGTGAATGGAAGCACTTACTCTTATGTGTTTTGAAATCTGACACGTTTGTTTCACAGACTAAGAAAAATAACTTCCACTGCCCTAATCAAGGCCTGTCAAAGTATCATAACTTAGGACTGCCAAGATGGAAATAGTTCTAAAGTCAGTGGTCCCCCATACTCTGATGTATAGTCCAAGTAGTTTCCTTGCAGTCCTCTCTCCCAACAAACTCAAGCACAGCAGCACCGGCTCCTCCGTGCAGAGGATCATCAGGGCTGGCGACACAATCCCTGCCAGCAACAGGCTGCCCATTTAAATAAGGGAGTGAAGGAGGAGGATGAACCTAATTGAAAGCACACAAGACTGAGGAACCCTTTGCAACACATTCCTTCAAAGAAGTCTCAATTATTTTGTTCAGCTCCCAAATGCTCAAGGGTGAACATCCATAAATAACAAGAGATCTCCTTACAAACCTCCTTGTAACAGCCCTTTTGACAAGTCTCTGCATGAGCAGGCATGCACCCACCATGTGGGAACTGCAAGAGATAGCCTGTGGCACCCAGACAATGCCAGATGCAAATACTTCCAACAACACTACAAACCATTCAAGCATTACTGTCCCTCAGTGCAACCCAGAGCCAGAGCATTTCAGAGTGTAACTGAGCAAGTTGTGCACCCTCGTGACAGTCAGAGCCCAGATACATGTCACTTCAACACCACTGCTATAACTGTACTCTGTGCATTTAGGAGGATGATGGAAACTTCTGTAAGGTCACGTTACCAAAGACAGCTTAGCAAGTAGCCAGAAGAGGGCAGAATTAGGGCTGCCTTTTTCATCAAAACCAGAATATTTTATTTTAATGTAAGTGATTCCATAGGCTTGCTATTGTCCAGGCTGGATAGCATCTGTTTGCAGACCTGCACCAATTAAATATACATCAAGCAGCATGATGTAGCGTGAAAGCAGGAACAAACATTCTCCACTTTCAAGTGGTGGTACTTGATACACAGCTTTGGTCTGGCACAGGTGAGCAGGACAATGCCCAGCACTGGAGACTGATTTCATGCACTGGAAAAGGCTCTTCAGCAACAGACACTGAAGTTGATTCTCTGAAGATGTGAGCTACTCCCTTTTGACTCATTGGAAACTGAGGTCAGAAAAATCTGCAGAGCACATATTTTATGTTTGTGCTAGAGATGCGGTACACATTTTGAATGTCATCAACAAGCAGCATATACTGCTCCTTTGGTAGCAGTTCAAGCTAAATGGCACACAAACAAAGCCCTCCCAGACCTCTTGGGACCTTCAGACACAAAGTCAAAGATGCACTATTTCCTGAGATCAAAGTTTGAACTTGTAGAAGTTTTAAAGAGGACTGAATCCTCCATCCCCATAAATGGGAACAAAGGCTGCAAGAGTTGTATCTGTATCACACATCTTATTGTGAAAAAGCATTCTTGAGATATAAAAAAAAGGTGTTAATCATTTTTCAGGCTTTATATAGAAGGCAATGAAGTTGCATGAAATACATTAATTGCATCCATATTACAGAGAGTTATTTATGTTATAAAGTAATTACAGCCAGTAGATGGCATCATAATAACTGTGATGCCATACTAACATAAAACAATATTTTTTCTTACTCCTACCTTGGCATCTCCTAGTGCTTAGAAAGATGAAGATTTGTTTCTTTCCAACAGTCTTCAGGAAGGGGCTATTATAGAAATACACAGCTTTCCTTCCCTACCCCTTACATTCTGACTTGAGAAGAGACAAATCAAGTTGTTAGTATTTTTAACTTGGTATGTCAAATCTCAAAACCCATGTGTTAATATTCCAGTTCACCCTTTGAGGTTAAAACCTGTATCTAGGATTGAGCCTTGTAGGGATGGTATGTGGGCATACAGCACCCATATGGGCCCTAATAACTAACTTAATATGCAACCTTACTCCACTTATACTTCATGGCCCCAGTGAGTAGAACAGTATTTTAGGAGCAAAAGTATTAAGAAGCATATGAATCTGGGGACAGAAATGAGCAATAACTAGGAGGGGTGAGAGGAAAGCAGCAGATATTGTATGCAGGCTTCAGTAATGCTTTTGACACTGATTTCTTTAAGAACTTCAGAGTAGCTGCTGATTCATGGGCTAGACTGAAAACTCACTGAGTGGCAAGGTATAGAGTAGTGGTCATTGGTGAAGTCTAGTATGAGGCCAGTGACTAGCAGAGTACCCCAGGAGTCAATACTGGGTCCAGTTCTGTTTAGCATCTTTGTTAATGATCTGGACAATGGGGCAGAGTGTACTCTCTAAGTTTCCAGATAATACAGAACAGGGAAGGGTGACTGATGCACCCAGGAGTTGTGCCACCATCCAGAGGGACCTGGACAGGCTGAGAGATGGGCTGACAGGAACCTCATGAAGCTCAGCGAGGGGAAGTGCAGAGTCCTGCACCTGGGGAGGAACACACAGGGCCACCCCACTGATAGGTAGCTATGTAGAAAAGAACTTGGGGGGTTCTAGTGGACACCATGTTGAACATGAGTCAGTGTGCCCTTGTCACAAAGATGGCTAGCTGTATTACCAATGTATTGCCAGCAGGTGAAGAGAAGTGATACCTTCCATTATTCAGCACTGGCAAGGCCACACCTGGAGTGCTGCATCTATTTCTGGATTCCCCCATATGAGAGACATGGAACTACTGGAGAAATTCCAGTGAAGAACCATGACAATGAAGAGACTGGAACATCTCCTCTGTGAGGAAAGGCTAATAGAGTTGGGGCTGTTGAGTCTGCAGAATGTTCAGGGGAATCTCAAAGTATATAAATACCTGAAGAAAGAGTGCGAGGAGAATGCAGTCAAGCTCTTTTCAGTGGTGCCCAAAACTTTAAGTTGGATAATAAAAGGAAGTGTGATTATGCTTTAGATAAGAGTCAGTAATTCTTACATTCCTGTTGTACTTTTTTTTGCATTAGATATTGCTGATGCTTGTGCTCATTAAATTCCCAATAGGCAGTATAAAAGAAAAAGCCTCCAGCGCAGAACTATCAGTACTATCCAACTTTGATTGTACCATGTATACAGAAGGCAACTATCAAGTCAATATGAAGTACTTGAAGTGCACAAATACAAGGTCATTTTCCCCAGCTATTATAACATTTTCTGTTTTCTTTGTGCACGCTTCCTTTACTGTTTCAGGTTTGCAATATATTGGCCTCATAAATACAAGAACTATTCCTGGAAACAAGCAAGACCATATTCCACTGGGAAATGAACAATCTAATCAGAGTTGTTTTTTATTTTAATTGTATGTGATAAACCATACAATGCTGCAGTAAAGGTTAGAGAAGCACATCACACATTTCTAGCATAAATCAAAGCACCAGCCTGGCGTCCAACATGACATTAATCTTGTTCACATAAATATTGCTTAGGAGCCATCCCACCCCATGGAATCAGCTGGACATGGTGTTTTCATGCAGATTCTACTCACCACTGCAGAAGGAAAGTGCTCTGTACTCTACCATTACAGCCTTAACACAATATGCAGAAGAAGCACTATCTCTTCCAATTGGGTATGAAGAAATCTGTTTTGGCCAGTCTATCTACAAGCTTCGCGAAGCAATAGAATATTTTTTTTTTCTCTAACTGTAATATAAATCACTTAACTATATAGTTCCCACCCCCCCCCCAAAAAAAAAAAATCATTAGAAAGAATCTCTTGAACATTTCCTAGAAGTATTTTAAATGTAGTTACCTTTCTTTTTAATCTCGGTGCTTTGGAGAGCTTTAAAAATGTAAGATGTGGTTTGAAATCCTTGCTCCCTGAAATGTCGAGATTCATTTCATTAAAAGATTTTTCCACAGTTTCTGGTAAAGAAAAAGAAATAAACTGATAATCAGGAGATGAAGAAAAAATATTTAGAGGGTTAAGGGTTAGATATGACTCTCACCATTCCTTTCTTGAGCAAGACATACAGTTAAAACAGTGTGAGAGAAATGGTTGTCATATCATCATGGGCAACAGACAAGATAAGCAACACAGGAGACAAAATACTACCAAAAAGAAACGGCAAGATCCACAAAGCAAGTACAACCCACAGCCAAGACAGAAATTGAGAAGGAAAAGTCACACAAACATAAAAATTCCCTTCCAGATAAGATAGGAACCATTTACAGAGATGTCAGTTTAAAACCTCTGGCCACAGTTTAAAGCAGTAAGACCTTATTCCCCATTGAAAGAAGTGACTGTGAGCAACTCTGAAATTTATATTCCAGGTCTTTCAGCCAAGGACTGTAATGACCAGCCAAATTAAATCAAGTTGATCTATGCATTGGTTTTCATCAACATCAGAGGGTGGTATGTAGTCTCACAAGGACAGCAAGGTGAAGCCAGCAGGCAGACCTCTGCAAATCTTACAAACACAGAAAATTAAGCACAGCTGTTGCAGAACAAGAAACACCTCAACAGCAAAGAATAACTCCAATAACACTGAAAGCTTTGGATGAAGCTGGATTATTTCGCAATGCTTCTTATTGACAGGAGTCTTTATAGCTTGAATTTATAAATGAGACAGAAATATGAAGATCAACACCTGCCCTAGAAGCCTGCAACATTTATATGGTTCTTCTTGTCAGAGCCTACTCCTTTACACCAGTCTGTTACTCCTAAATCACTTAAACACTGGAAAAAGTGGGTTTGGCATAGAAGCATATGTTACAAATAGCATATCACTTTCGATGAGTACATTGCTTGAAATCACCGCACTTTCATTTTATGTTTCCATCTATTAGAAAATTTAACTGCATGTTTATTTACTAGTTTGTAATAAGCATTCATATCAAGGCAAGGCTGTAGCTTGTAGCTTAGTTAATTAATACATTAAGATATTTCTTTTCAGTATTTGCGAAGAAACAGCAGCTGGGGCTGTCTGGTCATTTTGCCAAGGCAATTGCTTTATGTCTTCCAGCTGGAAAATATATAAATAGTCTCCAATTACCTGAACAAGCACTTCATGCCACTTCAGATTTCCTACAGGATGCCCACCTGCCCCCCTCGACTGTCACTGCAAAAGCGTACAGTCTTGTTGTAGGTCCACTGTGGACATAGATACTTTAGGCCATCTGAAAATTGTACTAGGCACTTATGGTGACATACCAAACTATCTCTAAAGCATCTCTGGTATTTTATCAAAAAAATATTAACAACATGAAGAAACATGTTAAGTTCTCTAGCTCCTATACCATTAGGTCAAAGCACAACAAGCTCAATATGAGCTCTTTCTAGAGAGGAGCTGTTTCTCCACACATCTGGAGAAATGTCATCTTTGGGATGCACAAAAGTTAGTAAATTGTAGCTTAACATATCAGACCAAGAAAGCAGTGTCTCCTTATATTCACTCAAAACTGTCCCACCAAGCAACAGTAAGAAGTTATTACTGCAGGGTGAAGGTCTTCCTTCCTTCACAATAAAGGCCAATGATGATAGGAAAGTCGAGGTTGAGAATCATCTTCAAGAAGTCATTTTAAGAACAAAGCTCGCCACCCAGTTCTCCAGGCACCACCTTCTCTAGCTCATTTGCTTAATACCATAAGAAAATCCTATGACAAATTAAACATTACCTCCTTCACAGCAGACAATGCCACTGTGACAAGAAAAGGTCAGTATTATCCAGTATTTACCAATTAACTGCAGTGAATTAATCAAGAGGCAGGATGAATTTCCACTTTGAAACTGAAGTCTATGATGTACATGGTACTAAGGGACGTGGTTTAGTGTGCAATATTGGTGGTAGGTGGATGGTTCGACCTAATGATCTCAGAGGACTTCTCCAACCTTATTGATTCTATGTGTATGGTATGGGAACTAATGAACAAACAGTCAAACATTTTTATTTTTTCTAAAACCCAGGAACACTTCGAAGGTTGAAAACTCCATTAAAACAGACTGAACTGCTGACAAGTTATTGATAATTTCAACAATTTGATAAGGGCACAATGAAGCAGAGGCTGAGCCGGCAGGAGTGGCCTGACCTTTGCCAGTCAAATCATTTGCCATCAAGCTGCTTTGCAAGGCAGTTTGTTGAAAGTTGAAAAATCCACGCCTACCCCACAAGCAACTAAAAATACTGATTAAAACTTAGAAAAAAATCCCTACTCATTATATAACTATTAACTCTATGCTGAGGGGGAAGGGAGAAGGAAAACTGGACAAACATTTGCAGAAGTATTTAAAATGATGCAATTTGCTATATATTTGCATAATCCCCGGGCTCATTAAGTTCTAGAAATGGGCAGAAACTATGCAGAAAGAAAAACACTGGAAGTTACACCTCTCTGAATAGCAAAGCCATTGGTGACAGAGTTAACAGCTTGAAAGCTGGCAGCTTGTCTCTCAGCCAAGAAAGTATTTCAGGCAATCAGTGAACAATCATACTACGTTAAACAGATGCAAGTACTGATGAAGTATTCCTGTGGTTTGCAATCAAAATTATTCTTCTCCAGTTTATTTGGAAAGGGATTCAGATCAGAGGGTAGACCCTGGGTTTACAGAATCCTAGAGATGGAGGTGATCCAGGCAGGGGAACAGAAACGAATAAGGAAGTAATCAAGATACCCACTATCATAGTGGTTTTCAGTACTAATGCAGCTCCAATATCCTTTAAAAAAAAGTAAGAACATCATAGCACACATTCTGCAGAACCAAATTTAAGTATTTGTGCTGTTGCTAAAATAGCATGATAAAGATATGATTCATTAGGAATAAAATCTTTAGTAAAGTAAAATGGAGCGGGGAAAAAACAGCAACAGTCAAGAGAAAGGAGGAGGCATTCACTTCATCTTTCAGAATTGAAAGAAAAGAGCACTAGGATGGGGCTCCATTAAAACTGTTAAACAGTTCCTTTTTTCAGTGTTATTGAAGCACGTATCTCATGGCCTGACGTGGACAAAAACTGATCTCAGAGAAAGCTACATCATGTACCTTCTACTCAGTCATCTTTCAGTCCAGATTATTTTGGGTTAAATAGTCTTTAGGAAAAACAGTCTGGGCATGGAGATGTTTGTTGAGGACCTAACCTAACAAGTATGAACTATGTCAGACTACTTTCAACAGAAGCACAGCTGTTTTGAGTTAAAATTACCCCTACCAGAAGGGAACAATAAGGGAAAAGAATGCTAAAGTTGAACAGAAGATGGGTAGTGAAGTAGCTTATTTAGCTGATGCAAAGAACCTGGTGATATTGAGAGGCATTTTCTGTCTAGTTGCAACTCTGGTTACTAAGGGAAAAAATAAACAAGAGAACAAGACTAATTGTCAAAGCTAGGAACTGGAGAAGGGATAAAGCAGCCTTAAAAAGAAAACAGACTACTCTGAAAAAAACAACATATCCTTTGAAGATCGCAGTGTCTTTGTGCTGTATGCCTTTTTGAGAAACATTAGTTGAACTATGCCTCCTTTCACAAACAAAAAGCATATATTGATTATTTCTTCTCTGTTAGAAGTTCAAGCCCAGGACACACAGTAGGTTCTTCATTGCAAGCTAAACCAGCTCCTAAAAACAGAAAAGGGTGAAGGAAAGCAGGGAACATCAAACCCTTCAGATAACGCATTCAGGTGAAGGTAGGTAGTTAAGAACTGGCACATCTGTGAACCCATTGCTACTTTGGGATTTTAGAATAGAGGACAGAAACTGCTTCTGTACTTCAGTTCCACCTTCTACAATGGAAGCAAAGATTGATCTGCTGGTAGTACACACGTACATGCAAACAATGCTGTTTGTCACATCCTGTCCCAGCAGAAATAACCATTCCATGCATGCTCTAATTTAGAGAAAGTACTTCAAAACTCAAGTGAAGTCTACACTCGCAAGGTTTCCAGTTTATTAGAATGGATAGAGCCTCAACATTGAGGTTTCACTTTGAAAACCTATGTACATTACAGGGCTGCAAGATCCAGGCTGCAGGGCCTGCTGAGGTAGCCTTGCTGTTGGGTCTTGACAAGTCCAATGCCTGTGCTTCTCACCTGTCCCAAATTAGTACACCAAACTTAGCTCTTATCCTCTTCTGAAGCTGTCAACCTCATATTAAATATTTAAGAACGAGGCAAAGGAAAGACAACATATCATAGGCAAGCACAACAACTTGGGCCAGCACTTAGAAAAGTTGACTCTGCAAATTAGTTTACCACACATAGTAAAGCATCAGGTTAAGCACTTACCTGCAATTCTGCAAAGCATTTTCTGGTTTTCCTCTGACATTTTCACATATATCACTTGATTGTTAAACTGTCCAATCCCATGAAATGTCATAATAAGGTCTTTACCCTGCAAAATGGCTTCCACTTTGGTCTTGCTTTGCTCCAGAGCCAGAACAGCCCTAAAAAAAATTAAGAAACCCACTGTATTCTGAAATAAGTCTGACTTACATGTGGAAATACTTCCATTTTTAATATCAGATATACCTGGTTTTGGCTACTCTGTAGCACTATACAAGATGTAACAGGTGCACTATACTCCAGTGCAAATACCTTTGCACAAGCATTAAGTAAATTATGTCTTTCAATACCTTCAATTTCAGTTTATACAGTAGAAGTGAGTTTTGCTGGAAAAGTGAATGTTCAAGTCATTAACATGCCAGAAATGTCTACACAAATATGTTACTGCTAAGCAGTCAAAGGGATAAAATTGAACTTATATTTGTCATGAAATTTAAACCCGTCTTTGCAATTTTCAACCAGTCCACTAGTTTTATTTTTAAATAAATCCATGTTTCCAGCTGCAGCACATTTAACATTCATCTCCGTTATATTTCACTACTCAAGGACAGTTATTAAAACAAACTGATGGTTATGGTGGGAGCTCTAGGTCCCATTTCAACAAAGTTCTGACACGCACCTTGCTGTGCACATAAATCTTTGAAGTGGATTACCAAAGGACAATACTTCAACCATTTTACTTAAACATTCAAACAAAATTGAACTGACTAGTTCCTGAAAAGTGAACGTCATGTCTTTCAGTAACATAATACCCACTGAAGTGCTACAGGCTCCTCTGGAAAAGGGATCCTGTCAGACTTCAAGCCCAGGGTCTGAGCAGAGGCCTTCCAGTAAAGCCTTGTGCATATAACAAATACTTTGCAACTGAGGATCACAGGAAACCAGTCTGCGGGCTGCTGTTTCCTGAGTTTACCTTATCATTACACCTAGAAGTTTGGACTACATTGCTTCATTATTTAAAAAAATAATCTTTCTATTGTATTACATTATCCAAACAGGAAAACAGCACTGCAATCCAAATGGCACAAGTTCTGTGCCCTGATCCTCTTAGAAAAGTTTTTCATGCATATGAAGGTCATTCTGGCCTACAACAGTCAGCTTTATGACCAGTCCCAACTACCATATTGATATTAACTATTACATGAGAGCTGCTGCTTTTTGAGACTCCTGGAGATTGTGCAAATGAAAATTTGCTGAGGACAGCACTTAAGGTGAAAAAGGAATGAATTTTCTGTGGAGGATCTTCCTCCCTCCAACTAAACAACAAGCAGGGATAACCTGACCCTTCGTTTAAGGCTTTAGTGTCCAAAGTACCATTAAACACTGCCGGAAGAGCTTGTGTCATGAGATCTGAAGATGCCTTCCTCCTGCTATAAGTTTCAGCAATGCTATTAGCTTGAATAGATAAATACTTGGCTTAACAACTAAGGCAGTCTTTTCTTTCACATGACAATGTAGAGCCACAGCCACTGAACTGCAGCTTTAATAGGACTACAGGTAGGTAGAAGACAAAGGATGAAAAGCATTTGGCAAGTAAGATCTGCTTTTCATTAGGTATGCCCATTATTTCTGTATTACAGGCACACATTCACTCTTAAGTTCATTAACACTACTTAGCTTCACTCACCTCTCCATCTGATTGATTCCCATTTTGATCACTGCTCTCCTCTAGTTTCCTATCCTCTTGGATGACAGCCTGCCCAGTCAGCAGCACTGGCAGGGATTTTTATTACCAAATGACTGTACATAGTGACTTTCACACACAGGCTCCTCAGCTTATATAAAGGTTCTCCTTTACTTTCCCTCAGGCCCTCCCAAAAGCTTCTTGAATGAACAGTAAATCAGGTCACTTTAAAATAAGGCACACACACAAATCTGTCATTTGCATTTGCATCTTAGTTCTGCTTAACCATCTCTATCTTTTGGGCATATTTTTTCCTGTTTTAATTTTTTTGTTGGTTATTATTTGTTTAAAAAAGCTTCCTTGTGGCAAGGCATTCTGCTTTACGTCCAGGCATTCGGCTTTGTGTCCTGTGTTACACTGACACAATACTAAAGCCTTAATCTTTTTTTGCCATTTCCTTATCACAAAATGGCTTAGGTTAGAAGGGACCTTAAAGATCACCTAGTTCCACCCCTCTGTCATGGACAGGGTTGTCATCCACAACATGTGCAGAGGACCCTGGAGAAAGAGATGCTCTCTGCAAGTTCCCACCTACACCAAACAATACCTTTCCCAGTGCTAAATGGTCTCCCTTCACTGGATCCTCATGCCCAGTGCAAAAGGCATACTCTGTCTACTTTGACATCCACTCTAGCAGCTTTCTGACCATGGGGCTGTTTTCTTCAGTCCTCTTCCACTATGCCCATCATAACTCAGGACCCCACTGACAGCCCCCAGCTTGAATTAAATGAGTACAGCTTGAAAAGGAACTAGACAGGCTTTTGTTTTCCTTACTGCAACATGACCTATCAGTTAATATCTTCCAGCTGATACAAGCATGGTTGATCTGAAAAGCTGTGGCTTCTCAATAAGCAGCAGCTTGGGAAAATTTACCATAAATTAACTCAACAAATGTAAAAACAACATAGCAGTAATACCATTCACAGCCATGCTGCCTTCTCCCCCACCCCATGACAGAAGCACAAAATTTCAAACTCTGAAGCATCCATCTAGCTCTGGCAAAAAACTTTGCTCACGCGTCAAAAACAAGCCAGAAATTGATCAGAAGATCCTAAGAAAGAAACTGGGTATGCCCTATTAAAATTATTATTCACAACAGAAATAAGGTTACTGCATTCACAGATTAGTTAGCTGCGCTTGAATTCAGCAGAATCCTTACTTTTTTACTTCTTCATCTGTTCCCAGGTGAGCAACTATTATAGTTAGATGCATAGTCTGAACAGGAAGAAAAGCTCTCAACAAGTCAGGCTCCTTTGTGAATATGAGCTCTTGGACATCTTCAATTCTATCCAAAATCTGCAATGCAGTAAACAGAGTAAAATGTCATTCTGGAGTGCCCAGGTATTGCAGGAAAAAATAGAATGGAGAAAGCTGAAGTCTCTCACACACAAAAATACAGATCCAGTTTGAGTCAAACTGCAAAACCAAAATCCAGCCCCACACCCCCCAAGATCTATTTCATAACATTCAGATTCAATTCCTAAGTTAGCTTTTCACAAATGGATTGATCTGTTTTCCCTTTTTAAGCCTGCAGGCTAAATTCATAGCTCTCATGTGAGCCAGCACCCTAGATCTTAAACTAGGTCTGGATCTGACCCTAAGCACATTTGAATAAAACTCACAGCAGTGTGTAAATATTAATGCTATCTTCATGCAGTAGTCAGTTCTTAATAGACTGTGGAAATTGAATAGCATTCCCGTAATTAATCTTATGCTGTTTTCTGATTACAAGTTTGATCACAGATTAAACCAATGTCTCTTCCCAAAAGAAAGCTAACAACAAGCAAAGCAGATCAGTTCAGTAAACTTGATGTTGTCCAAGTCTGTGTTTTCCAGAACTGCATGTCTGAGTTTATCCATGCCTTTTCTTCAAGTGGCAACCACAGGTTGCAAAGAAAGGTTTTTCATAACAACCTGTTAAGTCTTAGGAGCAAATAACAAAAAAGGCAGGTGGGAAAAGAATTCAGTCACTCAAGGACTAAGCACCTGGTGGAAGCCATCATTACAGCTGTTCATGGATTTTCAGATTATTTCAGGGAGCACATGCTGGCTTACATGCCTAGATGCTCACATATGCGAGAATGAAGAACTCTAACATAGGTTGAAACAGCTGGGTCAACGTTTTTGTTTCCCAATCTTTCTACATAAAGCTTTGGCAGTTGTTGTGTAGTCCAGTGAGCAGCATCACAACCTGCACAGCAGAATAAATTAGTGCAATTTCCTGATAAATATCAGGATAGAGCCAGATACAATTAAGAGAATTCATCTGAAGACATGAACAGTGAGCTCTTTCAATCTAGACTGAAAGCACATTCATCACTATGACAAAAATATGATTGAAATGACTCTTAAGACATTTCCTACTGTGATTGAGGAACTATTTATCATTGTCTGCTACTTGCAGCATATTTGCGCAGATCCTGAAAACAGCAGGAATCAAGACATCTGACCACACAAGCTAGAAGCCTTTACTTCAATGGAATAGGTTGAGTACTGTCAGCAGTTCCACAGGACAGTCTCACACTCCTCTCTTCTACAATCTTTCCAAGAATACTCATGAAAGGTGACCTTTCTGCCTCCTCAGTTAGAGGCTCAGACAACTGAGAAGTCAAACTTGAGTGAAACTCCTCCACAGAGATACCTGATGGTGGCAAAACAGTTTTCATGATTTTTTTTTTTTTTTACCACTTTTTGTGGGTGGCTAAGCTTCACAAAAGTATGTTCAGAGCTTTCTGCCTCTTCTCTAACAGGAAACATCAAGTATTCTTACACCTTTTTGCTTTGGTGGGGTTTGGTGAATCAGTTTGTAACATTTTCCTATAATGCTATGCTTTTAATAGGATTGCTTTATTTATTTGGAGTGGGAGACAGGAAGGAAACACTGGTAAGAATATTGGAAGTTTGAGTCTACAAAGTAAGATCCACCCCAACCCATTGCTGAAAGCTGGCATCCTGCCTCCTGAAACCCTACTACACATGAAAGGAAAGGGTTGAAGCATTGTCCAGGATTGCAACAGGGTTTTTCCTTTGTCCTGTTGAAAAGGAAGAAAACACAGACAAGCTCTCAGCCATATCATCAGGGGAGCTCTCAAAATAATTAGAGGAAGTATTTTGGGTAGAATTAACTAATAGCATCTTTAAGTCTCTTCTGTAGGCAGCTACAAGAACTACAGTACATTAGGAAATCATTCCTTATGTTCCTTTACACTGGGGTTAGATACCTCTACTTTAGAGGCAAAAGCAACTAGAATTATTGACAAATATTAGATATACACCTGTATGCATACATTTGCACACTCCTCATATGCAAATACCAGGACTACAGCATTGGCAAAAGTGTCCTTACCCTTCAATGTTTCCCTCATGCAAACCCTTACCCAGGGCTGTCAGTCACTGCTACTGTTGGAGGTGGCACTTAAAACAAGTATAAACTAGGAATATCTTGGGTCACAGACCATATATTAGAACATTCAAATCCCATTAAAATTGCAGACTAAGTTAAGCATTCATGTCCTTTCAAGCTGTTCCATGATCTCACTATTCAGATAGCAGGAAACTTTCTGGTTTCCAGCCTCCATTTATTCTTTGCCCACTGCATACCCATCTGTTCCTCTGTCTTCCAGCTTACACAGCTATTTTCCCTTCCTAGAATTTATCTTCCTGATGTGCTCTGCACTTTCATTCACCTCTCAAAAGAGAGATATGTAGGAAAAACTGAAAGTTATATGGGGCCATCCCCCAGATAACCTTCAGCAATTATTTCACTCAAGACAAAGACAAAGCAAATAATTGCCTATGAAGAGGAAGGCACTTTTGTTATCTTCCCTAACATGTACATGAGAGTTTCTACACTTAACTATGGTAGAAAACAAACTCAAAAGCCTTACAAAGCAAGCCACTGCACTCCACTTCCCACACTGGGGAAAAAAATGGAAAAGATGCACAATAAAAACGGTCATCCTACTTAATTGTTGCATTTCAGAATTGTAAATACAGTTGCCCCAAATACTGCAGAGATGCTTAAGCTAAAAAAAACTGGAATCTGCAGCAAACAATATCAACTTGTTCATTGGAAAGAATACCATAAGTTAATGCAGAAGCTGGCAGCCAAGAGGTGTAATTTCACATCTACAAAGTTAACATTCAGATTTTGCCTTCTACATTTGCTTTGTGGGAAAAGATCAAGATGCATATTCATCATAAATATTAATATTAATAGTTCACACTACTTACACTTTCTCAGTTCCACTCGTGCTAGCCAGGACACAGCAGTTAGTGATTCAAATCATGACTTCCCTCTACCAAGTGTAATAGCCTCTTTTACAGATATATATATTTCCAACTCAAAGCTTGTCTTCATTTCCTCTTCATAGTACATTTGTGTGCACAGTGTGGGGTCAAGAAGAGGCTGAGGGGAGCGCAGTGAATGCTAGTACAGGGCACAAGGGCTCTGTCTGCTTTTGCACGCTGAGAAACTAAGAAGATATTTCTGTCAGCAAGTCAATTATTTATGGAAGGCTGAATGGCAGAAGACTTCCCAGTAAAGATACCAACTTTGGGAATGAAGCATTCAGTTTCCATCTTTTGGAGGATTACATGGGCTTCAAAATTCATACCAGCTGAAAAGGGATGAAGAGCTCAAGATAAGCCAAGTCTTCTCCCTTACATTTAAATGGGAAAAGTGTATGGGAATATGCAAACGTTCACAGAATCATAGGGGTTGGAAGGGACCTCTGGAGATCATCTAGTCCAATCCCAAAAGTTAGAGGCTCCAAATCAGTACTACATAAGTAGTTACAGAGCAAAGCGTGAAACCCGTCTCCAGCTCTCACAGTATCTTTGTATCATAAGACACTGCATGACATACCCAAGTACTGCAAGACTAGCTTGACAAATTTCAGAAATACCATCTGTGGTAACTGAAATATTTCAGAAGCCTCACAAAACCTCTAGAAAAAACTGCTTCTGCTTGTTTCTGCTGTTCAACAATGTGAAGGTGAAAAAGTCTGTTGCTTTCTCAACACTTTAGAAACATTGAAATCACAGAATATACATGGATGAAATATGAGCATGCACACTCTACTTGTGGCTTCCTGAAATTAACTGTCTACCTAAGGTGTCAGGATAAGTTTGAGGGGAAAAGTTAGAGGAGAATCGCTAAACATCTTTTCTGTAATTGTACAAAATTCTCATCCCTCCACTTAACCTAGTGAGGTTCAACAAGGCCAAGTGCAAGGTGTTGCACGTGGGTCAAGACAATTCCAGATATAGG
Source organism: Aquila spilogaster (assembly GCA_024606505.1). Lineage (NCBI taxonomy): Eukaryota > Metazoa > Chordata > Aves > Accipitriformes > Accipitridae > Aquila > Aquila spilogaster. The sequence goes on along the minus strand of JANHGO010000063.1, from coordinate 72,783,886 downwards.
TACAGACCGGTAGAAGAACAGGCTGAGAGCAGCCCTGCAGAGAAGGACTTAGAGGTCCTAATGGACAAAAAGCTGGGCATGAGCCAGCAGTGTGCTCTTGCAGCCAAGAAGGCCAACTGCATCCTAGGCTGCATCAAAAGAAGGGTGACCAGCAGGGAAAGAGGGGATTGTCCCCCTCTACTCTGCCTTTGTGGAACCCCATCTAGAGTACTGTGTCCAGGCCTGGAGTCCCTAGCAGAAAAAAGACATGGAGATGTTGTAGAGGGTCCACAGGACAGCCATGAAGATGCTCAGAAGGCTGAAGCACCTTTCCTATGAAGAAAGGCTGAGGGAGTTGGCCTTCCTTAGCTTGGAGAAGACTCCAGGGAGACCTCACTGTGACCTTCCAGAACTTGAGGAGAGCTCGTAAACAGAAGAGGGACCAACTTCTTATATGGGCAGACAGTTACAGAACAAGGGGGAATGGTTTTAAACTAGAAGAAGGGAGATTTAAGTTGGATGTTAGGACAAAAGTTTTTATTCAGAGGGCAGAGAGGCTCTGGCACAGCTGCTCAGAGAAGCTGTGACTGCCACATCCCTGGAAGACCTCCAAGCCAGGTTGCATGGGGCTCTGGACAGTCTGATCTGGTGGGTGGTAGCGCTGCCCACAGCAGGGGATTGGAGTTGGGTGTGCTTTAAGGTCCCTTCCAATCTAAAACTTTCTATGATTTTATGATGTCTCTCAAATTCATTGGGGAAGGAGGTGGACAAATTAATTCCAGTCTTCATTGCACTAAATATAGCTTTAAAACAGTGCAGGAAGGGACAGCTCAACATGGTGAAAGCCACTGCTTTCTTTTAGAAAAATATTACAGGATGGATAATACTACTGCAGAGACCTACCAATCAAATGTTATGAGAATAAAATAACAATCCTCGAAGTTACTTTTCATCACATCAGATAGCATAGCAAAGTCTTGCTATTCTATGCTTCTTAACGAGCTTAGAAACAAGAAAACTGCTCTTATTTAAGGCTTTTACAGTTTGTTGGAGCAACTAATTAAAAATACCTGGTCATTTGTTATTGGTATAGAGACAAAGTAATTTGGAGTCTCTCGTGGGCGCTTCTTAAGCACTTCTTGCTCCTGGCCTTCCTGTTGATCTTCAGTCACCCCTTTGGGTCCTTCTTGGGCATCATTTTGGCCCTGTCTCATCTCTGTATCTCTTTGACCTTCCTGCTGTGGTGATAGGTCTGCTTTCAACTCTTCCTGCTCTTGATTTTGGTCATACAGCTGATCTTCTGTCACCTTGCCATCCAGTACTGCTTTGTTTTCAGTCTGCATCTCCATTACTTCTGCCCTCCCATCATCTTGGCTCTGTTCATGCTGGAATTTTGTCACCTTTCCTTCTTGATCCTGCTTTTGGCCATGAGCTCCCAGTGGAACTATCTCCATTACAGCTAACTCCCTCTTACCTTCAGATCTTCCTATTGACTCCCTTTGATTTTGTTTTAGGGTCTGCTGCTCTCTGTTCTCTAATGTTCCCTCACCTTGATCCTGCATACAGCTCACCTCTTTCAGCTTACAGCCAAAACACATCTGTACAGTGACCTTGAGGTCAGTCATTCTTCGTCCCTGTTCCTGTGGCTGTACCTGCACAGTTACTTGTGAGAGAGCTGTTCCTCTGCCCTGCTGCTCTAACTGCAACTGCACAATCACATCTGGCATCTCCCATCTTGAGCTCAGCTTCTGAGGCTGCACCTGCACTGTCACCTCTGGGGCCTCCCATCCCTTGCTCAACTGCTGAGGCCTCACCTGTACAGTCACTTCTAGAGCCTCCCGCCCCTTATCCACTTGCTGTGGTTCCATGTTTGGGGCCATACCTCCTTGGACTGCCTGGTTCTGCTGCTGGATATGCTCTGTGCCTAGTCCCTGAGGCTGCTGACCATGGCCCAATATCTGTGGCCCATCACCTTGGCCCTGCTGTACTGGAGAACACACTTGCTGAGATCCCCCTGGACTGTCATCCACATGAGCCTGCTCCTGGACTATCTCTTGATATCTATGCTTCCTCAGCTCTCTTTTTATCATACTCATCCTACACTGTCAAAGCTTTCTCCTCCCAGGTTGGAGCTTCACAAAGATCTTGTTCTTTCTTCAAGACTTGAAGTTATTCTTTGAAGAAACTGGAAAATAAAGAAAACCAAAAGTCCATCAGCTAACAAAAGAAAAGATGGTTTAGATTAGTTCAGACTGGATTTGGGTCTGCTGAACTCAAAACTCACTACAAGAAGCTCCAATTATGCCAAATAGTTCAATAAAAAAAACAAGAACCATCCAACCATGAAGAGCAGAGTAGATTAAACTACTACCTCTAGAATACTGTATTTTCATCTTCACTTCTGCCCAATTTTGGTTTCACATACTTTAAGGCAGGAGTATAATATTTCATAGCACATGGTTGTATGTAAACATCAACCTCATTCAAGAGGCTGCAAGAATGTTACCTGAAAAAAAAGTTACCTGCAGAGATCCAGATTAAAATAATAACATGAACCAAGTACTCAGAAGTTGACTATATCTTGAATCAAGTTCGCTCATGAAGATCTGGTTACCTGTAAGTGCAATACAGTCTGATCTGATCAGAACAGTGCACACTTTTTCTCCTCTTTCCCACTCCCTTCCCCACTCTAAGTATACATTTGTGCTAGTTATGCTCAAGCTTCTACCAATCCCTCCTTTATCTTAATATCTCCCATTCATCCTATCACATTTCCCTCTCCACTACAATAAGGTTGCATGGCCTCTCTCACCCACAGTATCTGAATGCAAACAAAAAAAAGGCAGTGAAAGCCCAAAGACTTTCGCTATTTATTTTAGTTACAAACTCCATAGAAATCCGAAGAGCCAAGAATATTTCCTCAGTCAGTTTAATGCTTATAATACAGAAGGTTCTTAGATGGCAGCTGCAATGAACAGTACTACCACAAAGGAAGACATCCGAGCAAGTAAATTATAACCTTTCTAAACTTCAGAATTTTTTCAAGTCATGGCAAAACTCATTTTTTACCTGAACCTATAAAAACACAGGCAGATATATTTCACGAACCTGCTGTCCAATACAACCAGTGTTCATTCAAAGTTTGCAGAAAGACCAGAAACTCCAATCCCACAGTACCCGCATCCACAAAAAAAAATCAAAAATGGAATGTGCAAAGCCTGGAAAATTCATACAATAGCTAAATGTTTTGGTATTAAGCAACTCAAGCCACAGGTAATATGGTCCTCTCACTATCTGAAAAAAATATTCTGCAGTGAGCTGAAAGTGAGAGCCTTCACAAGCTTACCGCAAATGCCTGTGAAGATTATACTGCTTTCAAAAATCCAGATGTGAAGGAGTTGTTCCACATCAAGGGCTAGTTTAGAAAGGAGATTTGAATGCTTACACATTTCATATGTGAGTTCACTAATCAAATATCTCAATTTCTTGTATTCAGTAGTTCTCTAACAATTTTGTTGGCTGCATGTTAAATCCAATGCTTTAAAAGACCAGCTAAGATGTTTTTAAATGCAAAAAGAAAATGCTTACATAAATAAAATGATTCTACATCCAAAGAAGAAATTGTGATCATGAACTGATTATGAAGTCAGCTCTTAACTACAGTATTTATGTTTGGACACAAATTGAAGATTTTGTCCTTCCAGAAGGATGTTTATTCAGGGGTATGCCAAGTCCCTGATCAGCTGATACATGATTCTTTATGAAAGACAGAAACCAGCGTAGTACTTAATCTTGAAATAGTATTAAGCTTTACTTTCAAATATCTCCCTGACATCAGCTCTGATAAAGGGAAGATCTCCCATTGATCTCATGTCTTCTGTCCAAACACGGAATTGGAAGAATATTGAAGACTTTCAGACAGTCCCTTCCAACAACTGAACTGCTGAAAATTGTGTATACATGTACACTTAGAGTACTCATAACGGGATAGCTGCTACTGAGACACAGTTACACTCCTCTGTCTTTATCACAATCAAGCTATTTGATAAAAACAAACCACTTCTTGCCTTTAGAAGAATTACATAAGTTAAACCTCAAAGCTATATAATGTCTCAGTACAAACTTATTACACTGGTTCAGTCAGATCCAGAGAACGCAATCTAGCCTTTTTGAGAACAAACACTTAGATACACGTAGAACAATCAGAAATAGTGTTTAACACTTATGAAAGACTGACAGCAGAATTCACAGCCCTAGAACTTCTTAGGTCCTACAGAAGTCTTTCTTTCCCTTACTAGATCTATGCAGCTGAGACAGAATATAAAGGTTTAGACCAACCCTTATTTACACTCAGCCTAAGTTGCTATATGGAAATTTGCTAAAACAACTTGTTAAAACAGGTAACAAGCTGCCAGAGCAGTGGATTTCTGTTGTTCGTTTCTTCACAGTTTCCCTACTCCCCATCAACACTGAACAACCCCATCAGTTCTGTGTTTGTGCACACAATAGGGATTTGGTGGGAATTCTTCAGGTTGTTACATCTGTGATGAAGAATTACTCAGATTGAGGATAAAAAAAAGTATGTAGGCATGAACTTCATAGAATAATAGAAACTTACATTAGTCAATACCAACATCCAACTAGCCTCATCAATATTACAGCACTTGTCCTGAACTATTTTGCTCTCTTAAAACTGTACTGTTTCATACACACACCTATAAATTTTTTTGTTGACCTCCTCACCACCTAAAAAGAATTAGAGCAGCAACTGTTACCCAGCCAACCCTACATTATTCAGAAGTTCAGAGTCCTTACAGACACTCCATGCTGTCATCAAGCCTAGAATTAAGGGCTCAGGGGGAGGGAAGATGTCACAAAAGTTAAGCCCTCATATTAGCATCAGCCAGCGCACCATGCCATCCCACATTATGCAGGATATATAGGGGACTTGGGAGAAAAACAGTGACAGATGTATTATACTCATGCCCTAACATTTTCATACATCTTTCAAGAAAATTTTCTGCCTCTGCTCAGTACAACCTGAGCTCCTTGAAGGAGGAGGAAGTGGTAACGTCCTGGTCCTTCAGACAGTTTAGCACCTGTGATTAAAACAAACAAAACAGTTGCTGGAGATCCTGAATGCAAGCAGCATCCCCAAGGGCTTTGAGTTCCCTGACTCCCCTGCAGATCCATTTAGCCCAGGTGACAACACCAAATAGTTGTCCTCCCCTGTGAATCAGATAGCTGTAAGCCAACTGCTGAAGACTATGCAAACTATACAAGAAAAGTTCCTCTTCCTGTATTATGTCAGAAGCCTTGAAATATGCTCTTATGGGCACGTGAATAAAGCTGAAAGACCACCCAGCCACATCCATAATATTTAAACTGAGGACAGCTCTTTCATCAAATACTTCCAACATCATAAATTTAAGCCTTAGCTATCTGCATCCCAACCTGCAGCCTTGAAACAGCAAACACACAAGCTCCAAGGGAAGATCCCTCCACCCTCAGTTCCACACCTAAAGTCTGGAAATAACTAAGAAGCATTCCTTACTTGTGTCACTCTCAAAGGGATCCAGAAATACCCAGAAAAAAAATCTGATGTGTTCCACACAGCTGTAGATGCTACTTAGGCAAAGACCTTAGTCAATCCTCTGTCAGTTCTCACATCTTCAAGCTTAGGGAAATCAAATGCTCAATGCAGTTGACAATACGTAATTGAACTCCATTGCTCTAAGTTTTAATTCTTAGAGTGTGAGACAATTCCCCTTGGCCCAACTGACTGCGTTGCCAGTGTTAAACTACCACACAAAACAGAAACCCCAGCAGCCAGACAACATTTGTTTGCAACCAGAAACAAAGTTCTTGCACTCCAGGGAATTACCACTGCAAACTGCTGAGGGGGATACACTGCTCCATTCTCTCTGAAGTATGACACCAAGATCTACTGCAGCCACCTTGCCTTGTGCAAAATGCCTCCCTGGGGAGAAAATAAGCCATTGTAAAAGCATTTGCTAAGTTCTGCTTCACCAGGTAGGTCAGAAACTCCTGAATTGTATGAAAGATAGTGACATTGCTGGTACTGGTACAGGAAACTCAATAAAAGCCTCTTAATGGGCCTTGCTTTCTTTCCCAAATCCTTCCCCTTATTAATGTCTTGCAGCAGAGCAGGATGCCCACGCAGTCCACACCCTAGGACAAGGATTGCCTCTAGTGTCCCAAAGGCTGTCTGGGATAAAGGACAAATTCGTCAAGATCCTGTTCAAGTATAGGCATCTGTCCACCTCCTGTGCCCTACCCATAATATGAAAAGCTATCTGAATCCTCAGCACTCCCCACATTGCTCTTCCCAATAAAGCTGTCAGCTTACTGAAATATTTGGATGTACATAAGGTAGAAGGAACTTGGAACAACCAGACCCGAGTGCAGCAGGAAAATTTTTGCTGTCTCAGTCGCTAGCAACATGCACCTAGAACATCTACCTCACCCAACCATAACAAGACCGTAGTTATAGAAGTGAGATTTCCCAAAATCTGTTCATTTTATATCTATTAAATCTAAATTAAGCTACATCAGGAAAAGTACAGAGTTCATTGCAACTGAGTTTCTCATTCTTCCTAGCTTATTGCACTTTCCTAAGTGTGAAATTTTGTCACAGTTGACAAGGAATAATATAAGGAGTAAGGAACTAAGTTTAAATACAATAAGTTATCTCTAGCTAAAAATCAAATGGCACAGAAGTTGTTTTCTCTGAAGCATTTTTATCCTGTTTTATCTTATCTTTTAGTAGAGGTCTAACTTAATGAGAAGAGGAAGGGTGGAAGAGCAAGGGGGAATAGAGAGCTCCAGTTAAATAACACTAGAATGGACTGTGTGAGCAAAGAATTCCACAATCCCAGCTCTGTATGTAGTTTCTTCATGCTCTAAACCCAATTCATTTAGGCTGAAGAAAACTCATCTGCTGCCTTCTTGTTATCTGTTAATCAAGAAGCACTGAGGTTCAAGAGGTTCTTGACATTAATTTTAGCTCCATCTCCCCAGTACAGAAGCAGCAAAATCAGGCAACTCACACCTCCCTCTCAAAACTGATGCTGTATTTGATGATATCTACATTCATCTGCCTAGTAGTCCAAGTAAAGAAGGAGTAGGTAATTCCAAGTTTATTTACCAGAAGATTACCAACTCCTTGTCAAGACAAATTTAGAGTTTGTTGACCTCTAAAGGTGAACACAAAGAAGAGGGGTAGAGGATGAAAATACAACACAGAAGCTATGAACTGAATAATATTTATGGTTAATAGAAAGTCATTTGAGTGAGATACCCACTGTTCAAAAAGGCAACATGCATCTTGCAGAGACACTTTTTCCCTTAGTGACTCATTACAATTCAACACCTTGTCAGACCACAATGAATGAATTGTTCCCAGAGAAGAGATGTAAGATAAGGAAGACTTGATTCATATTTAATGATCCACCATTAACATATCTATATGTGGATAGAGTTTCAGCTTTTAGTTCGCAGTCCACCTATACTAGTGATCATGATGTCTCACAATGATCACTACTATCTAGTGGAGAAGGAAGGAAAGTTTTTCCCAGGAGAGGAGGTTATTAACTTTTAAACAGTTGTGTGTGGCTTGCTTTATTATCTACCTTTTAAACATTATAATTAGAAAAGATGTTTGATATGCAAGATAAACTGTCTTCCCTCTAATAATACACATTCCCTTGTGAGCTGTAGTGATTACACACACTATTAAAAAGTTTGTAGAAATTTCTTTATATGACTGAAATCATACAATTGCACCACATTCCTATTTCAGCAAAATTGGTACACCCATGAAAAGTCTCAATCATTATTTATTCTATTAAGAACTGAGCAGCCATTAAACACCAATTACCTTTGATACTGTACTGATCCTTAAGGTACAACAGAAGCAGAAATTCTGTACTTTCTTATCTGGCTTAATAAAGTACAACTTTATTAAGGTGTAATTCATTTAGCCTACATTTCAAGTCACATCTCTGTACTCCCTAGAATGAAACTAGGTTGTTACCCAAGATTAATTTAGTGTTATTTGCATAAGATAATCAGTTACCACACACTTGAGATTGCTTTGATTTTAGTAGGCATATCATTTATGCAAACAAAAATCATTCTTCAGAAAGGTAAGATTCAATCAGTTCTGATACACAGGAATCAGAAATATCAGGATCAAAGTAATAATTAAGAGGATACAGTTACACACAATTAGTTGCTCATCAGCAGACCTTGCCGGCCTGTCCTGTGTTGCTCCTTCATGAGGAGGGCTCCTAAGCCTTCGCTAGAAGGACAAATGGTAATTACCCATGGCTAATTTGGAAGCCCCTCCCAACTCTGTAAGCAAGTTTCCCTCTGCACTTGGACAACCCCACCTGCCACCAGCTCAGCCAGACCCAGCAATGTCATGTGACACCAGAACTCTTACAGCACCCATGAAACAGCTTCCCCATCACCAAGCCAGCTCCATGCAGTAGTTACCTCCTTCCCCCTCCCTACCTGCTTCTGACTTTCCTTCAAAGCCATGCAAATGCAACACTACCAGCTTTACACCAAAACCTGTAACTGTGGTTCTCATGAAGTGCTGTCCAGATACTGTCCCATTACACCATTACAGACAATTTCTCACTGCAGTCCTACAGATTCCATCATCTCAGCAATATTTCACAAGCCAGAACACTATTCTAGGTGTTGGCTTTCCAGCTGTCAATTAAGGAGATAATCTTTAATCAGAAATACAGTTCATCACATCACTTCTGCCTCTACTTATAATAGTCTGTAGTGATAACCAGCCACAACCTTAAAGATTTGATTGCCTGAAACCTTAAGGGTTTACTCAGACTAATGGCTCTTCTTAAGTACCTCATATCCACTTTGAAAAGCCAATATTGATTATTTGCTCCGTTAAAAAAATATTCTCCAGATGTACTGCAATACCTGGAAGTCTCCATCATGAATGATTTAGTACCAAACTCTGTAGAAAGAGTACAGCTAAGCCTTCATTACCTTTTTTAACTCATGCTTATTTCCAAACTCAGCATAAGCATCCAGGCCACTTGCCATCAGGTACCAAGTTCATGCCTGCCAATAGCCTCACTAATTAGACTAACAGTTTGTGTAATAAGAGCAAAGTATACAGTCTACAGTGTTCTTCAGGCTAGAAATGCACATGGCAGAACACGGACAATTCAATTCTCAAACTGAATTTAAAAACTACCTTAATCTTATTTGTTTTCACTTACCTGGGGACCAGAGTTGACTTTTTAGAAAAAAACGCATCTATTTTGCAAGTTACACTTGAGATGAATTTACTATAAGAACTCCTTCAAGCTCAGTTGCTAAGTTCCTAATTGCCCGAAAGACACAGTAAAAGTCACCATTTGACCAAGTACTTTATACATAAGGCCTGTTTCACAAGTTCAGCATCACCAGAAAGTAACTGAAAATTATGTAGCATTCAAGTGGCACTGAAAAAATTACACTTGTGGTATACACACAAAAGTTTTACATCAGTTAAATATTTATTTGCAAAAAGACTCCTGTTAAAGATGCTTAGGTTCTGTATTGAGGCATTTGAAACAGTATTTTCTATTCTTCAGTTGGAGCAATGCATCAGTTTGTATCTGGCAGAGTAAGACTGAGTATTTTTCAATAATGTATAATCTGTGTTTTACATATCTCCTTGGGATATTTTAGGTTTGGATAATAAAAACCAACCTTGTGTATTGGTGTAAGTATAACTAACCATTGAGTTGCAACTTGGATGATTCTTCTGCCATGTAAACAATAGCTTCTGCAGTCACATTCCCATTTCAGTTTATCCTCACTGCAGACCTATTTGGTAGGAAAGCTAATACCTTTCTTTTCAGCCTCCCTACTCAACTACTCAAAGGGGGCCCCAGTAAAATTAGTGCATAGGTTTAATGCAAGAAAATGCCGCTGATTCAATAAGCAGCTCAAATTATGCATACCTTCTGTTAGAGAAACACAGATCCTTCTTTCAAATGTGATATAAAAGCAGGAGGATGGAAACTATAATGCAAGCAGCAGCTAGTGCAAAGCCATATGGAGGTAGAAAAATAAAGATATCAGCACTTGGCAAATCTCCTCTTACATTTCACATTCATATGCTCACCACATTTAGACATAAAGAGTATATAACATTCCAACACCAGAAGAGAGTGTTTTGGTTGTTTTTCCTCCCCATTCTTCAAAGAAACATGCTATTACAGACATATCCCTGTACAGCAATATTAAGCCTTCCTTAGCAAATTAGTAATGCTGCATTGGTAATATGCACTTTGGATTAATGCCAGAAATAGTAACATATGTCATTTCACTACAGTACAGTGAACCGTCACAATTGTACAAGTATCAGCTGGCAACCTAATTTATATGCTACCTTTATGTCCTGTGAACATACAGCAGGGGAATTGAACAGAGCAAGGAGTATATGGGATTACTGACTATTATCAGGAAAGTAATTTCCTTCTCAAATTGAGGAACAGTTATTGAGTATAAAGAAAAGTTATCCCAGAAGCTCCTTTCTCTATTCATTGTAAACAACACCCATTAAGTTCTCCAAGTTTCTCTCATGCTTTTCTGTTTCAATTTGCTTTAGAACATTTCCGCTTGCATTACTGCAGTATGTCCAACAGAGAGAGACAAGAACTACTGCTCTTATCTCACTGAGTGCATACTGTAACATGGTCCTGTCATTCTCTTATTACAGTGCTCATCTTTTCATCTGATGGCAAAAAAAAAAAAGCATTTCCTTCACTGACAAGGAAAGGGTAAAGACCAGCCTATACCCACTTACCACCATTAAAGCATTTACTTACATGTCAAGTATATTAAGGAAAAGTTATACTGCTTTCTTGGAGTTCCACTGCTGCAGGATGCACTGCGAAGGAGTAATCCCTCAGTGTACACAGGGAGAAGGAACACACAGCATTCACATCACCTTTCTCAGGATGGGTTAATAAAGGACTTCATGGCAGGGTAAGTTTGGAAGTTTACCTCCAACCACCTCCTGGCAAGTTGTCACAAGGAAATTAAAGTTTATTACTTAAATTCAATCTGGTACTGGGCAGAAAGAAGAGGCTTCCATAGATCAGCCATCTCTACCTCAACATGCAGTGCTACATACACAAAGTTCAATGCACAAGAGGATGGTAGAAGGGGCAGAAAAGGAAGTTACAGTACTTTCTAGATTAGATACTCTAGTAAACAAATAAATAGGTACTTTTGAAATTACAAGATCATTTCTGTAGAAATTTAAAGATATTACTTAGAGGCATTCAGAGGAAAGGAAGAATATTATTTAATGCTTCAAGATGAGCAATTACTATACATTTGTAGAACACATCAAGTATACATATAGACTCACTTTCTTTAGAAACTGCTTAGTTTTGCTCAGTCATCAAAGAGAGAAACAGTACTAAATTATCAGTTCAAATATACTACAAAATGTTATTTATAGGAGATTTGGCTTTATTATGGATTTTTAAGAAGTAGTAATTTGCCTTTCTATATAAAGAAGGAGACAAGAGAGACTGCAATAAACTATAAATACTATTAATAGCAGAGTAAGGCATAATGTCATTAGGAGTTATGGAAACTGTCCCACCTTTATTCCTTTGGTTTCTGACAAAGAATTTTAAAAGAAAGAGTAATTGAACTTTTTCATCAAAATTCTGGTGTGGGTTAAATCTTTGCCACGAAGGAACTAGCACTGATTACTTGCAAGAACTAGCAGTTACAGAGCTGCTTTAGAGGCATGGAATAATCCCAGAAACTCAGAAGTCAGGCTTCTAATGAACAAGCAGCTGCACCATCAGCATGGAGGAGACAAAAGCATATGATCAGTAGCTTTAGAAGCAATTCCAATAGATCAAGAAGAGACATCAACTGTAGTTGATCTATTTAAATTCATGAGATCATATTTGGAAACACAGAACAGAGCTGCAGGAATATAAAACTGCTTGAATTAAGTCTTACAGGAAATGTGTCTTTTTTGAGCCTTTTCAATATCTTAGCACAGTCTGATGCCATTGGGTGCAACGTCAGTATGAGAAATATAGAAAACTACAAACTTAGCAATTAATGAACATTAATTACCTAAAAATGCTCTAGGTTGAGAGACAGTCATTTCTCAGAATTAAGAATACAGCAACAAGAGTCTTAAATTACAGATTGTATGCATGCCTATATACAAACAGTATGTGTGTATGCATATGCATTCATATACATTTATAACCACAACATGACTTTTACTCATACAGGCTATTGATGTGTTTTCAGCAGTACAGTATAAATCAGCTCATTTACACTGTGGAAACCCTTTACACTCCGCGTTCATATGTTTCTTTCAGAATGAAAGGGATCTCAAAAGACATCACAGACACTTGCAGAGACCAGAAAGCACTCATTCCCATTAGCAGGTTGCTGAGAACCCACCACTTCACTCTAACAGATCTGATCAAGGAACTTCAGAGCACTTCCCACCTCCCAGTATCCTTTTTTTGGCTTCCCAGATGCCTCCTAGGGCAATGCTGGTATTGAAGCAGTTAGAAAGCCAAAGGAAAGTCACTGCAGACTTCCTGCATAGCCAAGTGAGAAAGTGGCAGATTACAGGCAAGACAGTTATTCCATAGATAAAAGGGAAGCAGATTCAGACAGGCAGCAAGGCAAAATAGGCTGCCATAGATAAAGTGAGAGACAAGGGCAAAGACATCTCATTATATACTCAACCAGCACTCCCCTATCCAGCAGCAAAACTGTTAATCCACAAGGCATCACTCCAGGGATGATTAAGTGTTTTCATCTACAGGCCACCATCCCCTGAGACATGCTGCAAAGTACTCTAGGGGCAAGGTAAACCTGCATTACCAGTGCTCATCTGCGCTTCTTGGGAAAACAAAACAGGAGATTTACACTTCAAAGCTACTGATCTGGCATTTAGTCAATAAATACAAAGTTCAACTTGAAGTTGTTATCAAGATCACATGACAAGCACGAAAAGCAGCCTTAAGGCTAATAGGAACTACACAATTGTTTTTGCTTATTTTTTTCTGGAAAGTTTCATGAAAGAAAATGCTGAAGTAGTAACAAAAATAGCATATACAAATCACAAGCAAGTGGGACACTGTCATTACTATTCCCAGTAGTAGTGGCTTATTAGGCCTATTACCTAAATAGGAAGATGTTACGGACTGGCTATTGAATAATAACAATGTCTGTACCTTTAAAGACCCAGTAAAAGCAACAACAAAATATCCCAGCCTATTAAGTAGCTCCACCTTGGACACTAAGGTTTCTAGAAGCATACAGTAGCCAGTAACTTTGTGTTTGAAGCCAATTTACTATAAAGACAGGCATTAGTGAAATATTAATACAAAACATATATATGATCATCTCCCTCTCTCCTTAAAAAAAGTGGCCAAATATTGAGCTCAAATAGACAGGCTCTGCTCCTTTCAAGTTCTCTACTCACTTTAGAAGTAGGCACAGTCAAAAATATTAAGAGCAAGGATTTTAAATGGGAAAGATGTAAACAATTCATAGTCTAGAATCATAGCAGACTGGAAGTCCCTGCTACATATGAAGTCAGTACTAATGGGCAATAACACAGCACATTTAATACCTCAAGGAACATATCTTTAAGGGAGACTCCCTTAAAACATAAACAGTCTCATAAGCCCCAGCACAAGCAGAATTAACAATTAGATTTTCTGCACATAAGTTACACATCTTACTCTCACTAACACTGTATTAACACAAGCCACACTACTCCATCTCCAGCTTCCTAACCCATAAAGCCTTATTACCCTCAACCATACCTAAATCACATTAGGACATACCATTACTCTAAGGACAGCAGATAGGTATAGCAAATTACAACTCTAAAAAAAAAAACCTAGACAGAAAAAGAAAAATTACATAAAACTGAACTATCTACTTACCTATAGAAAACAATACTAAACACTAGTACATGAATTCCTTAAAACAGAGCAAACACTTTTTTGCTTGAAACACCTTCCAGGCTATACTTCCTCTAAAGCTTTACTAAAACTTATGCCAAGTATAGGCAGAACCGTGCTCCTGACATGAATTTTTATACCAGGCCCAATTCACACGACTGAGCCTTTCTCATGAATGTGAACTACCTGCACCTGTGGTGAATCAAGCGGTCATTCAGGAGAAAAACACTGAAGCTGAACTACTAAAAGTTAAAATATATCTGATAAACTAGGGAGGCAATAGGACAAACACTGGCACAGCTGAAATGAGTATTTCCTCCAAAGACTGACTGCTTCTGACTGTTTTTCTGATTCAGAACACCTGGGGCTGCTGGATACTCCCAGGTAAGTGTTAATGAATAAATACCTAGGGCTGGTTACAACCTACTTGTATAAGAGTTTCTCTTTCAGCATTCTCTTTTTCACTTTTGTCCTTCATGTTCTTTGAAGTTTGTTAGAAAGTGACTCTTGGTGGTGTTCAAAGACAAAGTCAAACTGAGAAATTACATGTGATAAATTTTTACAGAAAATGGGAGGTCTTTAATGCATTGCAAGGTGAGGAAAGTCAAAGTGATTTGCTCTGAGGCTTAATCCAGCATTCTGATATTAATATATTTGCAAATATTAAATGTATGCCCTTAAGCAAGCACTAAGATTAGGCAGAATAGCAGGAGTTCAGGAAATTATTTTTACAAGAGTAGATAGACCTTTAAGCAGGTAAGAATGCCAGGGCAGTAAATACTAGCTTTGTGCAAATTGCTGGTACTATGAAATGTTGCTTTCTCTAATTGTAGCTCAGATGGAGAATGTAGATTATACTGCAAGAACTATGAAACCTTGCATTATAATTCTTATTGATAATGCTCTCACTAGTATGTTAACTTTAATTTTTTTAAATCATGTGAAAGAAATTGTATCACACTAGGTCAAGATAACTAATGCTGCTAATGCTGTTTTTATATAGTACTAGTGTATATTTCATGGAAAACTCTTCATTTGAGATTTGGGCTTTATTAAAGGTCAACTAAAAGATGAATTAGCTAGTAAAGCAGGAAGATCTGGAAATCTTACACAATACATCCAGAAGCCAAGGTTATCTTTTCCTAAGTAAATACAGTACAAGCATTCATCTGTAGCAGTAGGCCCAGCTGACTTAGGGAGGTGCAGAGCTAGGTTGTTTTCTTAGCCAGCTTTCTCTCTGCCTCAAACGTCAATGCAAAGGATGCCTCTTATGAAGGGATTGTTTGTGCTGTCCCTTGGCACTGTATACCTGATGTGGGCAAGGGCTAACAACTGGATGACATCAACCAAAACAAGTGGAAGATCTGTGTAACGTTCACCACAGGAATGGGTGAACCACAAATGATGGAGCATTACATTATATGGAGGAAGGATGCTCTGGAGACCTTCTGGAAGGAAACATCAGACCCTCATGCTCATTGCAGGATCTGGGATGAAGATAACTATGCTTTGTACTGCGATTTGGATTGTAGTTGGCATGACCTCATTTCCACTGGTAACTTCAGCCAAACAGGCTGTCCTCACCTAGCTCCCTGTCAAGGCAATGTGTGGGACGCTGACCTCCATGGGAACATACGTGGGCAGTAACTGTAATGGTTTGTGTTTGAGACAGATGAATCTGTGTGGTGGGCTTTTAGAGCTACCAGTGGATTTTGAAGTCAACTTTTTTGTTGTAGTAGCAGTATTGCTTTATGAACTTTTAATATTATTTCTCTGTTAATTTAGTAGGCACAATGAGTATTTGAACTAAGTAAAGATTCATCCTTATCCCTAGTGCAGTCACAGCCCTGTTAATGGGTATCCTGTTGGATAAAAACTAATGAAATTTGGTGCCTACTGTGTGGGCAGAAGGTACTCATGGTTATGAAAGGCATGAAGGGATAGCCTGGCGGTCAGTGAGTGGCTGCCCTGTGGTGGATTTTCTTCTCTGACATAGTCTAGAGTTTTCAAATGCTACCACAGAAGGAAAAAATCTTTTTTTTATTTCTTTTGTTCTATGGCATAAATATATTCCTGACTTTGGTCTAGACCAACAATAAAATATTTTCATGGTAATCAAAATGTGTTGCTTTAGAATTTAATCATTCACTGAACACTCATCCTTTCCCTGTGGTGAATGCTGTCACTTGAATGGTTGACTAGATTACATCATTTTCAGAAAGGTAATCTTGAAAAAACAATGGTGTTAAGGTACTGTTCCTCTTCTCTGTTCTAAGTTTGGAGTAACTATGTAGAGACTCCTTCAGGAGCCTAAAATGATCAGCTGTTTTGTTGCATTACCTTTTAAAAATGTTATCAGAGAAATCCCACTCTTTTGTATGGAAATTGTATTCCCCTTACAAGTTTGATACCTTTCTCTACCATTTAACAGACTTTGTGGTGAACATTTGATCTCAGAGATGTTACTCTTTTTACATTTTAAAGTATAAAAATTTTCTAAGTCTGGGCTCTCCATAAGGAAATCTTTAAGGCCTTGTACTTCTGGTGCCTCAGCTGATTCTTCTGTCCAAATCAGTCTCTCATGGGTCCCAGCTAGGAGGTGGTTGGTACCTTAGCTTATGTGAGCCTCTGCTGGGGGACTATTAGGTCAGGGCTTGAGCTGGTGATGGAGCACCTGGTGAAGGGGTGTGCCTGGCCCTGGGAGCACAGGCACACTGCTTACACCTGTGCTTCCCATGTGCCCAGAAGGGGTGGGTCCAGGGAGGAGCCATGCTGGGCTCATATAAAGGCAGCCACTGAAGGGAGAGCAGTACTTGGGCAGAGGCTGCTTCCTGAGAAGGAGTGATGTGTATCTAGCAAGCCTCCTTCATCAGTGGGGTGAGTTTGGCTCATCTTTTTGTATGTGATTATTGGCCTTTCTGTCAATACTTAACCTGGTATCAGCAAGAACCTGTGAGGAGTAATTTTGTTTCTTCATGAGCAGAACAGCCAGGATGACTCTCCTTGATCCTTGTGACAGTCATGCAAAACCAACTAATGTCTGGCAGGCAAGTAGCTGTGACCCAACAGTCCCCTTTTGTGCTGTGTATCAGAGTGAGGTATTTCTTCTCTTAGTATGCATGAGGTGGAGGTTATGTAAGTCTCTGCTTCCTTATGTAGAATATGTAATCTGGGACATGAGCCTGGACATAGACCTGCACTAGATGCACAATATGAACTAGTTTTTATAAGGTGCGTTATGGAGGTGTGATGGAGAGACTGTAATGTCAATACTGAGAGAGGATCAACAGTTAATTTTTCCTTGAGGAGAGGCTGACACAGCTGGGCTTGTTCTTCCTGGGGAAGAGGAGGATCAGCAGGATCAGGAGGATCTTATCAATATAGAATGGCCTGAGTTGAAAAGGACCTCAAAGATCATCTATGTATATAAATAACTGAAGGGAAAATGTGGAAAGGATGGAGCCTAGGTTCTTTCCAGTGGTGCTTGTGCTAGAACCAGAGGCAGTGAGCACAAACTGGAGCACAGGAGGTTCCTTCTGAACAGCAGGCAGCACTTCTGTGCTATGCAGGTGATGGAGCACCGGCACAGGCTGTCCAGAGGCTGTGGGATCTCCTCCATGGGGATCTTCAGAAGCCACCTGGCCATGGGCCTGGGCACCCTGCTCTGGGTGGCCCTCCTGGAACATGGCTCGAGGGACCCTCAGGGCCCTGCCTGCCTCAGTCATTCTGTGGTGCTGAATTTCCTGCGCGTTTTCCCACTAAATCCTTGTGAAGCATGTATAAAAGTGCATTCAAGTTAGATATCCTCTACCCGTAGCTGGTGGTTATTTAAGCAGCTGTATGAGGAATGAAATAATTATTTTCTAGCTTCCAGAAGTAGCAAGGTCATTTATTATGGAGTACGCTAGGGATATTCACAATGCTAATGAAATTGACAAGAAAGAGCTGGAAAAAAAAGATTTCTAGCTCCCATTCTTCCCCACAGAATCTTGTTCTTTTCTTGTCCCTTTTGCGAGGCAAAGGGACGCGGGTGGACTCTTCTCAGTGGTGCGTAGTGATTGGACGAGGGGAAATGGCTGCAAACTGTTGCATAGGTAGTTCCGCACGAATGTGCGTGGGAACTTTGTAACAGTAAGGGTGAGGGAGCACTGGAACAGGTTGCCCAGAGAGGTGGTGGAGTCTCCTTGTCTGGAGATATTCAAGACCCGCCTGGACGCCTACCTGTGCAACCTGGTC
>JANHGO010000063.1:72736713-72765550 GCA_024606505.1 Aquila spilogaster | reverse complement strand
ATTAAGAAAACTGGAAGGTTTCCCCTCCTCTCACTTGCTACTGCCCAGGGGATATTTGAGAACCGTCTACCCAGCCCCTCTGGTTTCTCTGTTAGCAGGGTGTGTTGGGAGGGAATGATCTCTCACTGTACACAAGGAAATAACTACCCGCAGCATCTGCACCAGCTTTCTTGGGATGGGTTAAGAAAGGAGCTTGTGACAGGATGGGGGAGAAGGTTACCTCTGACTGCCTCCTGGCAAGCTGCCACGAGGAAATTAAAGTTTGCTGCACAAATTTAGTCTGGTACTACACAACGTTTTGCAAAACCACACAGTATACCCAGAGTTTCAAGTTATAGGGTGGCATGGCTAAATTACAGGCATGATTTTGGACAAAGCTCAGTTCTGTATTTAGTATCTAACTTCAGAAGCAGCAGATCACATTAAATGCAGAGCTTCCCTTCTTTCCATCCCCCAACTTTTTTTTTTCCCCCCTCAAAAAAGTATCACACTGGGACATCCCCGGTGACATATCTTTGACAATGAATTCCCAAATGTGACAGTTAAAAACTGACCTCTCACTGCAGCCTATTAACCCTATTACCTAGAGTTGTGTGTAATTATCAACCATAATGTGCTGAGAGCCTTCTGGACACGGACACGACTTCTTAAGCATCCATTAGGAAGCCGTTAAGGCAGCATGCTTGCCGACACTTGAGTAAAACAGGAACAAATTAACTGCTTTGATGTATTCTGTGATTGTTGTTGAGCCTTCAAAGACAAGACAATCCTGAAAGATAAGATAACTTTTCCATGAATGAAATCTTAATTTGCTAGGGTCCTCTTGGGGACAAATAACAGCTCTGGGTATATATTATGCAAACAATTCTTACATTCTGTGGCTTGTGCAGCATGTCAGAATTATTCTAGGTACTTACTACCCTCGTATTCAAACAAAACTAACATGCCACAAACATCTTGAAAATATTTTAATTTTCTATGGCTGAAGTTCTCTTGTACACTTAAAGGCAGGTCAGATACCCACAGCAGAGGAGACTTTTTGTGGGTCAGCCACCTCCACCTCAAACGTGATGCTACATGTATGCACTCCTATACACAAGAGGATGGCAGGAGCAGAAAAGGAAATTTACAGCACTCGCTAGATGAGATACTCCAAGGAACAAAGAAATAGGAACTTTTGAAATGGCAAGCTTGTTTCTGTAGAAGTTCTAACAAGGCTATCACTCAGAACTGCCCACAGGAAAAGCAAATATTACCTAATGCTACAAGATAAGCAGTTGTTTTATATTTGTGGATTACACATTCAGCATGTGTATAGACTCATGCTTTCTTTAGAAACTGCTTTGAGTTTTGCTCAGTCACTGAAGAGAAAAACAATACTATACTCTTAATTAACTGCTCAAATGAACTATAAAAAAGTTATTTACATGAGTTATTTTGTCTTTATTATGGATTTTTAGGAAGCAGTAATTCACCTTTTTGTAAGAAGAAGGAGGCATAAGAGAGACTACATAAAGCTATAAATACTATTAATTAGAGTAAGGCACAATATCATTGAGAGTTATGGAAACCATCCCATCTCCTTTATTCCTTTTGCTTCTGACAATCAAGTTTAAGAGAAAGAGTAATTGAACCTTTCCATCAAAATCCTGGTGTGGATTAAATCCTTGCCAAGAATGAACTAGCATTGATTACTTGTAAGAACTAGCAGTTTTAGAATCACTTTAGAGGCATGGAATAATCCCAGAACCTCAGAGGCTGGGCCTTGAACGAGCAGGCAGCTGCACCACCAGCATGAAGGAGACAAAAGCATATGATAGTAGCTTCAGAAACAATTCAAATAGATCAAGAAGAGACATCAACTGTAGTTGATCATTTAAATTCATGAGATTTGGAAACATGGAAGAGAGCTGCAGCAATATAAATCTCTTTGAATTAAGTCTTACAGAAAATGTATCTTTTGATAGCCTGTTCAACATCTCAAGGCAGTCTGACACCATTATGTGCAACATCAGTGTGAGGAATAAAGAACACCACAAAACTAACAATTAATAAAGGAGCTCTGAGAAAAATGCTCTGGGTTGGGAGATGGCTGTTTTTCAGAATTAAAAATGTGGCAACAAGAGTCTTAAGTTACAGCTTGTATATGTACACTGTGTGTATGTATACACATATATTTATATAACCTAAACATGCATTTTACTTATACAGACTGTTAATATGTATCAACATTAGAGTATAAATCAGCACTCTCATTCCTTGATTGTGGAAACCCTTTACACTGCATAACCATATGTTCCTTTCAGCAATAAAAGCATCCCAAAAGAAAGTAAGGACTATCTAACAGAGACCGGCAAGCACTTATCCCTCTTAGCAGTCTGCAGAGGACCCACCAATCCACTCTGCAGATCAGAGCAAGCAATTTAAGGAAGCATTTCCCCCCTCCCAATACCCCCCTTTTGGCTTCCCAGATTAAGACATCTCCCAAGGTCACACTCTTATTAAAGTGGTTAGAAAGCCTAAGGAAAGTCACAGCAGACTTACTGCATAGCCAAGTGTAAAAAAGGCAAATGGGATTTAAGACAGTTATTCCATAGGTGAAAAGGAACAGCAGCCCCAGACAGGCTCAGGGCAGCAGGACAGAACAGGCAGCCAGAGGTCAGTGAGGGACAAGGGCAAAGGGATCTCCTCTTCTCATACATTTTACCTAAGCAGCATTTCCCAGTTCCTCAGCAATGCTATAAAGCCACAAGACATCTCTCCGGAGGTGATGAAATTCTCTCAGCTACAGGCTACTCTCCCTCAGGCATGCTACCAAGTACTCTCAGGGCAAGGTAGACCTGCATTACCAGTGCTCATCTGCAATTCTTGAGCAAAAAACCCAGGAGATTCACACTTCAAAGCTACTGACTTGGCATTGTTCCAGTAAATACCAAGTTCATCTTGAAGCTGTTATCAAAATCATATGCCAAACCTAAAGGACAACCTTAAGGCTGAGAGAAACTTTACTGTCCTGTTTTTTCGAAAAGCATCATGACAGCAAATGCTAAAGCATAAACAGAAGTAACACACATAAGTTACAAATAAGTGGGACGCTTTTGTCATTAAGTATTCCCAGTGGCAGTAGCTTATTAGGCCTATAGTCTATTGGTAACAGATTTAGGTTATTATTCAAGCTGCATGTCTTTGAAGGCCTATTAAAGGCCACAACAGGATAGCCCAGCATACTAAATAGCTATGTCTTAGAGGGTCAGGTTTCTACAAATATACATTAACCAGTAACTTGGTGTTTGAGGCCAATTTGCTCCAAGGACAGACATTAGTTAAATAAAAAAAAAAATTAAAAAATCAAATAAAAGGAGAACAAAAATTATTTTTATGATCATCTCCCCCCCTTCCTTTAAGGAAGGGGATACAGATTCCATTCAAATAGACTTGGGTTCTGCTCCTCTTGTGTTCTCTAATCACTTTAGCATCACAAATAGGCACAGCCAAAAATATTGAGAACAGAGATTTAAAATAGGAAAGATATAAACAATTCATAATCTAGATTCATAGCAGACTGCTACCTCCTGCTATGTAAGCCAGTACTAATGGACAACACTACAATACATTTTATACCTCAAGGAACACATTTCAAAGGGAGATTCCCTTAGAAGTAAAAATAGGGTCATAAGTTACAATACAGAGCCATAATAAAAAGCCACAATACAAATATGCTGAGCAATTAGGTTTTCTGTATGTAATAGTTGCATTTTACCCTCACTAATATCAAATTAGCTCAGACCACACTATTCTCTGTCTCTTCTCTCCCAACCCACAAAGTGCTATTACCCTTAACCGTTTTTCAAGCACATTAGCAGGAGACATAACTTGCCATTTCTCTGTGCACCACATATTTACATAACCAACTACAGCTCTTTAAAGAGCAAGGGTATAGCCAGGAAAACAGTTATGAAGTAAAATTTAACTAGCAGCTTATTTACCTACCTGCCAATAACAATACTAAAAGCATACCTGGGAACCCTGTAAGTTAAATGCTCTGGTTGGCAACACCTACTAGGCTACACATACTCAAAACATTTGACTAAAACTTACACTACCTATAAACAAAAGTGAGTTCCTGGGATGGGTTTTTATACCAAATCCAATTCACATGACTGAGCCTTTCTCATGAATGTGACCCACCTGCACCTGTGGTGAATAAAGTGATCATTCAGGAGAAAAAAAAAAATGGAGTTGAACTACTACAAGTTACTGGTTATCTGATAGATTGGGAAGGCAGCGGGACAAACATTGATACAGCTGAAACACCAAATATTTCCTCAAAAGACTTACTGCTTCAGCCTGTTTTCTTACGCAGAACACCTGAGTCTCTTCAACACTCTCAGGTAAGTGTTAATGAATAAATGCCTAGGGCTAGGTGTGACCTCTTTCACCATGCTTCCTTTTTTTTTTTCTTTTGTCCTGCATGTGCTTTGAAATTTACTGAGAAGACACTGTTGGTGGCATTTAAAGATGAAGTCAAGCTATAGAAGGTGTGTGATAAAGCTTTGAAGAAAAAGTGGGTTCTTTAGAGTGTTGTTTCTAAAGGGAGGGATCCAATTGATTTGAATTGAGGCTTTTCCAGCATTTTGAAATTGATAAATTGACTAGCATTAAATATGTGGCCCTAAGCAAGCAATATGATTAGGCAGAATAGTGAGTATTTTTGTAACTATTCTTGTAAGAGTAGACTGACCTTTGAGAAAGCAAGGAAGCTAAGGCAGTAAATAATGGCATTGCACAACTTGCTGCTACTACCAAATGTTGTTTTCTCTAATCATGCTTCAAAGGAAGAATGCCAATTACATTGTAGGAACTCCCAAGTCTTGTACTATAATCCCTGTTGATAACTCTCTCCCTAGTATACTAGGGCTTCCGTATTTTTTTAATCATAAAAAAATAGATTGCATTGCATTAGGTCACAATAATAAATGCCATCTTTATACAGTGCTGACAAGTATTTTATGAAAAACATTTCATTCAAGCTTTGTTATAGGTCAAATGGAAGATGGATTGACTAGTAAAACAGGAAGATCCCAAAATCTTCTTACACAATATATCCAGAAAACAAGGCTATTTTCTTTTCCTAAGTAAATACAGTTATTAAAGGAATTTATCTGTAGGAGTGGGCCCAGCTCATTTATGGAGGCCAGAGCTGGGTTGTTTTCTCTTTACCCTGACTCCTTAGCTAGCTTTCCCTCTGCTTGCAATATCGATGCAAAGGATGTCTCTTGTGGAGGTGTCTGTGCCGCCATCCCTTGGCACCCTAATCCTTGCCAGAGACAAGGGGTAATGACTAGATGAAACCATCAAAAGCAACTGGATGAGCCGTGTAATATTCAGCACAGGGACTAGTGATATAAACCCCACATGGTGAAGTAGATCTTGTTGGAGAAGATCCTCACAGGAGGAAACACTGGACCCTCATTACTGGACCTGAGATGAAGCTAGCTGTGCTACTGCCATTTGGACTGTGGTTGGCATGACCTTATCCCTACTACTGATCCGAGTCAAATGGGGTGTCCTCTCCTGGTTCCCTGTTGGGGCAGCATGTGGGACCTGACCTCCCTGGGGCCATACATGGGCTGTAGCTGTAATGGTTCATTGTGCAAGTGAGATGCATCCAGTGTGGTGAGCTGTGAGTGCTGTCAGCAATCATTCAAGTACATGTTTTGTTTAGTATTGTTGCTTTGTGAAGTTTGATTATTATTGTTTTATTGAGTCTATTGACAAAATGAGTACTTGAACCAAGCAAGGTTTCATCTGCATCCCTAGTGCAGTCACAGCCCTGCTAGCTGGTCTCCTGTCAGAGCACACTAATGAAATTCGGTGCCTGCTGCGTGGGCAGAAGGCACTCATGGTTTCAGGAGTTGTGAAGGGACAGCCTGGTGGGCAATGAGAGGCTGTCCTGTGACAAGTTTCTCTCTCAGAAAAAGTCTACAATTTTTAAATGCTCCCAAGAAAGGAAAAATGTATTTTTAAAGGCTTGTATTAATTTTTATTTTTCTTTTTTTTCTTCTTCTTTTGTCCTACGACACAAACACATTCCTGAATTTGCACTAAATCTTCAATAAAATATTTTTATGGTTGTCTAAATGAGTTGCTCCAGAATTTAATCACTTGGTGAAGACTCATCCTTTCCCTGTTGTGAATGCTGTCACTTGAACAGCTGACTCAATTACATTTTCAGAAAGGTAGTTTTAAAAAAAAAGAGCAACAGTGTTAGAATAAAGTGCTTCCACTCCTCTGTGTTTTAGGTTTGAATTAACTGTGTAGGGTGTCCTCCAGAAGCCTATAATGATTAGCTGTTTTGTTGTGCTGTCTTTTGAAAATATTATCAGAGCTATCCTTGCCTGTAGAGAGTGTTTTCAGAGGAATCCCTTGCTTTTGTGTGGAAATTGCATGCCCTTTACAGATTTGATACCTTTCTCTACCATTTACAGATGCTGTGGTGAACATTTAATCTCAGGGATGTTAACCTTTCTAAACTTTGAAATGTAAAAATCTTCTATTTACAGGTTGGTCTGTCCTTAAAGGAAATTTTTAGGTTTTTGCACATCTGGTGCCTGAGCTGCCACTTTTCTGTCCAAATCAGCCTCTGATGGGCCCTGGCTAGAAGGAGGTCAGCACTTTTGCTTAAGTGAGCCCCAGCTACTCATCTTGGCCCTCACCCTGGGCATGCAGAAACAACTAATGGCAGATGGGCAGTTAGCTGTGACCCACCAGTCTCTCTTTTTGCTACGTATCAGAGATAGGTTTGTTTGCTTCTCTACTAGCAGCCACAGGGCAGGATATGCTTGGTGGTCTATGCCTAAGGATTTCTGTGTGTAGAGCATGCATGTTTGGCATGAGCCTGGACTTAGACCTGCACCAGATGCACAACACGAGCCAGCCTTTGCAAGGTGCCTTATGGAGACACGGTGGAGGGATGGTGATGTTGGTGCTGAATCTCCCACATATTTTACGACTAAGTGCTTGTGCAGCATGTGTAAAAGTGCAATCAAATTAGATGTCTCCTACCCTTAGCTGGTCTTGATTTGAGCAGCTGTGCAAGGAATGAAAGAATCTTTTTATATTTTCTAGCTTCTGGAAGTGGCAAGGGCCTACGTAATAAAATACACTGGGGATATATACAATGCTAATGTAATTGCCAAGAAAGAGTTAGGGAAAAAAAAATTCTAGCCCTCGTTCCTTTGCTCAAAAGCATATTCATTTCTTAATTACAGTCTTGTGAGATTATCCTTTAACAAACAGCTGGTTTGAAACTGCCAGCCAGTAGTACCTGGTATCTTTTCCTTTCTACTGTGAGTCCATGCTTACATTAGCCTTAATAGCATATTCTCTTAGAGCATACTTCTCTGCTTTGGCTAACTAGAGGGACACCTTCATTGTCCGATGAGCAGAATGGCCAGCCACCTCCTGCCCCAATAGAGAACAGCAAATGTGTGAGGCTAAAGAGACAAACAGGTGAAATATACAGGAACTATTATGTATGTTTTTTTTTTTTTTTTTTTTTTTAAAGACCCTTGAAATCTGCCATCCAGGTATGAATAGTCAAAAATCACATAAGAGACCTAACAGTTAATTTTTCTTTAACTGTCTGTCTCTAGGGATATCATTCTCTGATTTTCTCCAGTTCCTGAAGAATAATTTGGCTGCCTGTGCAGGCTCGATTTGAGTGTGATTCCACAGCTGCAGAAGCCCATTGATATGTGGTGGTGAGCAAATCACCACGTTTTTTTCAGGGCTCAGCTGTTTAAAATATACTGAATGCAAAATCACTGGTAAGTTACAATGTGTTTAAATTACTCTAATTAAAGCTTCTGTAGTATGGCACAGTTCATGATATTTCATTGCAAATTATAGCTTATGTACCTACCATGGCAAGCAGGCGTTATCCCTTATCTCTTTATTCAGAAACTAGAAAGAATGGGAAGAAACAAACTTTTCAAGTTAAATTGCAGACTAACTAGCTGAAGTCTTTTGACAAATTTTTTAGCACCTCTACAATGAGACAAACAGTTAAATTATGGCTCTGAAGAGCTTCATCTGATGGTGGGAGAAAGAGAAATCCCTCCTTAGGAAGGCTTTAGTCTGTTTCTATTTTTAACAGGTTGGCTATACCATACAAAAGGGTGCATTTAATATTGCTCATCAAGCTGTGTACCATACTGTGCAGACTGCAAGTCTTCCTGCTGCAGACAGGAGCAAGTCAAACTCATTAATGGCAAGTAGATGTTATACTAGTGGGGATGGATGTTTGGGAAAGGTTGGTTTGGGGATTTTGCATTAAGATGAAGACCAGCAGGGAGAATCTTAGAAAATGTTTTCCTGGCTTCACTGAAGATAGATGTTATGGAGTTTCTGGAGTGCCTTTTTCATGTGTTTCTTGCTAAAGCTTGAATTGCTTTTCCTGTGTGGGTATGGACTTGCCCATTGCTGCTAGAATTGTTGCCCATGAAGCTGCACAGTTTAATTGTACATTTAGACTAACTATTTAGATTAACTAGTGGTTTCAGAAGGTTTGGGAACCCTGTAGAGGACAAGCAGCACCCTGAACTGTTGAGCGTACAGGGTGTAGAGGTGACATAGCCATGTTGGTACAGCACTGCACCCATGTTGACATGGACTTACAGGCTTAGAGTTTGATGAGCAGATGGAAGTTATTAACAGAAACATTGGACTGTGGCACTGCATTACCCACTACCCCAAATTTTTACCTAACATCAAGTTTAGCTGCAATGACAGACTTCTTCAGCACTGAGGGCAGATAACCAAGACCAAAAAACCCCACTGTTTCATGACACTTGACTTGTTCTTCCTGGGTATTGAAGTTAAGCTTTCTGTTTTGTTCCCCAAATTTCTTTTTCAGAGATACTTTCTGAACTTTTCCTGTTCTCAGACTTTCTCTGTCCTCAATGAATATTCAAAGAGAATTGTTCCAAGATTATTTTGGCTTATTTCCCTAGACTCTTTCCTGGAATTTCAGCCATCCTGGCAATTAAAATATCTTTAACTCTTTATGAATATTAAGCATTTTCTTCCAGATTCTGGTCTGTATCTTAGTCCTCTGTCTAAAATTACCTTAAATGTCTGGTCACAAATAACACTAATTGCAGATGAGGTACAGATCTAAAGTATATACTTACTTAAATCAATGCTTAAAAAAAACCCAACATCAATAGAGGCTGGGGCCTTTATGTAAACGCTTAAAACTGACTTGGTTCTCTTGGATCCTCTCCCTGCCTTTTCTCTATACAGCCTATAGTAAGTATGTACCTGTGCTGCTTTTTACTGGCTTTTGCTTCTTCCATTTTGTCTCAGAAAATATCCTTCACTTCACATTGGTCAATGCTTAGTCTTCACATTGATACTCAATTCAAACTGGACACTTCCTCACTATTTCAGTACAGCCATCTACCAAACCCTTCTCCAGAAAGTAATCTGACATAATGGATGTTTCAAAAGCTCCATGTGGGCTGACATTACTGAAGCTGTGCTTTATGTTGTTAAGGTAGACACTATGCACTTGTTTTGAGAACAAAAGCTTGCTCTTAGTCTTGATAGGAATTTTTCAAGATGGGGATTTGGTCTACATATTCGTAAATGAGCCAGTTCTGTAAGAACAGTAAGAAAAAATCCATGGGTGCCCTAAGGTCTGAAGTTACATAATGTTCTTATTAAACATTCTGATTTGCTAGTAAATATGCAAAGGCTATAAGCAGGTATTGTTTAGGAATGTATTACTTAAATGCAAATATTCAGAGGCTAGTATTCACATACACTTCTCCCTATCCACTGAACAGGTGCAGCATAATAGTTAAGGACAAAAAACTGATAGAAAGGAAGCAATCTGTCCTTCACGGCCAGCTTAACATGAAGCAGAAGGAAACAGAGAAATAATCTTCATAGTTCTTATTGATCTCCCTTTATATTGTTGCAAGCTAGAAAGCCAAGCTATTTATTGACTGAACTTTGGATAGCCACCTCTGATTAGCTCAGCTTTCACGAGCAAATCTTACAGTTCAGTGAAAATGCTGCATGCTGTCAAAAAGTGTAGGAAGATGTGAGGTTACAAAACAGATGTCATTTTTCTTCTTTTCCAAATAAATTCAAAAATATTCAAGGTTAACCTTATCACAGTTGATGACAAAACAGAAAGTGTTGACATGCTGCTGAACTTACACTTCTCTCATTTTTGTTGACAAATGAGCTAAGATATTTGTGAAAGATTGACAAAACACAAACTCACAAGAATGGAAATATTCAAACTATAATAATTTATCTGGACAAAGTTCTGCTTGCCTACTGAATTTCTCAGACCAAATGTAATGATGCTCCTACATTCATGTTTCATTTGGCAAACATACTTGCAGAGTAATGTCACTTAAGTTCCAGCCTGGCATCCTCTGGTCACAGAGGTTTCTTCCTGGGAAACTGAATTTACAAGGCATGCAAGTTTAGATTCTGGATTGGCAAACTAAATGGTGCTGAGGGACCTGCTCCTGGGGGCTATCCCATGCCCTCTTAGGCACAGTCTCTAGGTTCACACAGGGAGGGCAATGCAGCCCTTAATGTCTCACACTCCAGAACTTCTCAGCAGTCTGTAACAAACTCGGGAATAAAAAACTGCAAATACGGCTATGCTACCAAGAAAAGTCTGGAGTCATGTATGTCTCCTAGACCCATTCCATGGAAAAAAACTTGTTATTGTCCTAAGAGCTTTGGTTAGAAACTAGACTGTGCTCCATATTCAGTGAAAACAGATCTCCAGCACCCGTTTGCTGATGTATTCAGAGGAAGTGGAAATTTTCTTCAGACTCCAGATCTAGAGATAGGTATAACCATGAACATTTAAGCAAGATCCATTAAATAGGTACCTGGTGATTTGAATATTACTAAAAGTGAAGACATACTCTCATTTTCAACCTTCTTTCTAGTAGAGGAAGCTTTAAAAATATTAGAGCTCAGTTCTACAGGAAGAAGAATAGAAGAAGGTGGAACTTACAAATAAGTGGAGTAAAGCAGAAAAAAATGAAATTAAGACTAAACAAATAAGTTAAAAACATTATCAGCAGACAGGGATCAAGTCTTCTTTAAAAATCCCATAATCTGACACTCAAAATCTCGTATACCCAACTTTAACTTTTAACTCCAGGATCTTTTCTGCCCAGCTAATGGCAGCTAATCTATCCTAATGCTATTCAGGCTGCTTTTCCCCACAGCTGATCTGAAATACCTGGCTGTCACTGCTGCCTTTGGGTGACAAAGAAACACCATCAAGTTTCAAATCTAACCTTAATGACGATTTATATTTATCTAATCAGATAAATTTAGAGCCTAGGGATTTTCCTCCTCCAGTCAATGTAGAGTGCCCAGTTCCCTCCCCTGCGATGATCAGCCATGGAAGGATCCAAAAAGGCAGAATCACAACTTTTTTCCCCTCTCCCTTTGGAGCCTCAATGAGAGTGTACAATTCCAATGCAAGCTGTCTCTTCTGAAAGAAATTTATTTCCAATTTATATCGCATCTGTTGCGGTGCTAGAAAGTTGGAGGACTTTTGCTGGCATTTTCCTAAGCTGCTTAAATTCATCACATCTTAAATCCAGTAGATAAATATTCACAGGATTTTCAGTTTAAAACTGGTCCTTTTGGGGTGCTTTTTATGAGCAAACTTACAAAAGTGCTGCCTGGAATGAAACGCAAAGTAACAGCATCTTGGATTAACAAACATCAATTTTAAAAATAGCTGCTTTTAATTACTGAGCTCTAAATCAGAAAGTCAGTGCAACATCAAGGGGCCGCTTTTCTCTATTGAATGTGAATAATGTTTAAAAGTGAGATGTCTTCTAACCCTTTAATTTACACCTTCTAGGGACAGTTCTGACTCACGGTTTTAATGTCTCCCTATTTTTTCCTCCATGGGTTTCAAAACAGATTTCAAAGCCTAGAATAAGTGTAGAGACTTGATCCAAAATTCCTTGGCAAATCTCCCTCCTATTGTGAGGAATATTGGCTGCCAAGAATCCAAGACTGAACTCTGTAAGGACAGAGTTTTTCCAACACTCCTTGGTCACTTCAAATCTCTCTTGAAAATATGGTCTTTGTACATCAGGTTGCTGAAGCTTTCCTGTTTGTATAGTCCCACAGTAGCATTCCTTTACCCTTAACTTGGACATTGCAGAAAATGAGAGAAATGCTCAGCTTCTCTGTGGCTCCTGTACCCAAAACATAGAACCTCCATGTGCCCCAAACTCACATAGAAGAAAGGGTTTGCATTAAATGTTATCACCATCAAGCTCTGGTATTCCTCCCAAAAATATAGGGGAAGGCTATTATAATTATGTAAATCAGTTAAGGAAAAGGCACTTTTTACGAGACTCAGTCTCAGTGTTGCTGCCACAGAGCTTTCTGAGATGAATGAGTTCCATTCACAACTGAGACAAGTTTCATTCAGTTATTTGTTACATCTTACTGATGACTTGTAACTTCCAGTAGGTGAGGTTTTTTCTTAATTAATGGAAAAAACATTTCTTGACTAAGATTTTATCTGAAGCCAATTGATTCCAGAAGTGCAAAAGACAAGCAGTGTGGTGGGTGATCACTAACCTTTTCACAGTACCTGGTTTAGTATGGGGGAACGTTTATTAAACAATGTTAACTTGACCTAAGACTGACTTTGAAGTTTGATCTCTAGCAGGAAGACCTATCTAATGATTAAACCATGGAATTAGGCTCTTAGGACCACAGCTAATAAAAGTTTTGGGTGCTTCTAATTGGGATGCTGCAATTCTTCATTCTAGACACATCCTGACAACAGTGAAATCCAAGGACTGAGGGAGGTGATTTAAAACCATTCACTGGGCAAAGACCTGCTTCCAGCCACCCCAAGGAAAGGATTAGTACAGGAGCAAAGGCTGGACTCTGACCTCCTTAGCGGCTAGGTGCCTGAGGGAGGCATATGAGGTGACTCGCAGCAGGGCAAGATTCATTGAACCAGAGAGGGAGGTCTTAAGGAAGCTAACTCCACTTTTCTCAGCTATGGTACGCAGCTGAGGGCAAGCAAGTTCTGCTTTTGGAGGGCTGTTTTCCCCTGGGCAATCACAGAAGAGAAGAGTGGGAATGACCCTGAGATCAGAGACCAGGACCTGGGGTTCCCCACCCCACTGGGGCTGTGATTTAGAAAGTGAGGTGCTGCCCGGGGAGCGCAGGCTCTGTCAGGAGGGGAAGGGAAAAGGAGGTCATCGCTCACCCCTTCTCACAGCAGACGGAGTCAGCTGAATGGATGGGAGCACATATTGCTGGCTCTTTTTCTCTTCCCTAGCTGTAACACAAGTCTGGAAGCCTTAGAGAAGCCATCCTCCTGCAGTGGCATGATAGGGCTCCCAAAAATGCTTAGGGCTTGCCTAGCACAAGAGAAAGGAAGCACTGTTTAATGTGTTCTAATGAATCTTTAGAAATCTTTTCTGTAGCCAAATACACAGCTTTTAGCATGAGCTAAAATAGTTACAGTAAAGCCAAGAAGGAAGCTTAAGAGTTTAACAAAACCAGCTTAAGAATATGCAAATTTGGTGAGAATTTTTTTACAATGGATTTAAAAATAGCTGTCAGAATACCCTTACCATTTGCAGTATGGTGTTGCATAATGATTTTGGCGCCACCACCAAATTTTAGACACTGAGGCCTAGATATTTGAAGACATTTAGATACTCACTCCTATGAATGCAGCAGGGGCTTGGGATGAGATTCAGCTCCCTAGGCATAGACGGCTAGAGCCTTTTCAAGTGCCCAATGGTACCCAAATCACCTGCACAGGACAGGCAGACATGACAGGGTACCTGCAGGAATCCTGTATTCTGCTAGAGAGGCAGCTGAGGAGGACACCCTATGGGCAATACGATGCCTCCTGGCATTCACAGCAAGCACCTGAACCACTTTCTAGGTTTTTGGGGACAGTGTTTGCTGCAGGTGCAGACATGCCCACGCTGGCTCTATCAGTGATAAAAGGAAGACTAGGGAAAATGTGGGCCCTCTACAGAAGGAAACAGGAGACCTGGTTACCCAGGATATGGAGAAGGCTGAGCTACCCAATGACTTTTTTGCCTCAGTCTTCACCGGCAAGCGCTCCAGCCACACCGCCCAAGTCACAGAAGGCAAAGGCAGGGACTGGGAGAATGAAGAACTGCCCACTGTAGGAGAAGATCAGGTTCAAGACCATCTAAACAACCTGAAGGTGCACAAGTCCATGGGACCTGGTGAGATGCATCCACGGGTCCTGAGGGAACTGGCAGATGAAGTGGCTAAGACACTATCCATCATATTTGAGAAGTCGTGGCAGTCTGGTGAAGTTCCCACTGAGTCAAAAGGGGGAAACATAACCCCCATTTTTAAAAAGGGAAAAACAGAAGACCTGGGAAACTACAGGCCAGTCAGTCTCACCTCTGTGCCTGGCAAGATCATGGAGCAGATTCTCCTGGAAACTATGCTAAGGCACATGGAAAATAAGGAGGTCACTGGTGACAGCCAGCATAGCTTCATGCAGGTCAAATCATGCATGACAAATTTGGTGGCCTTCTATGATGGGGTTACAGCGTTGGTGGATAAGGGAAGAGCAATAGACGTCATCTACTTGGACTTGTGCAAAGCATTTGACGCTGTCCCGCACGACATCCTTGTCTCTAAACTGGCGAGACATGGATTTGATGGATGGACCACTCAGTGGTTAACGAATTTGCTGGATGGTTACACTCAAAGGGTTGCGATCAAAGGCTCGAAGTCCAAGTGGAGATCAGTGATGAGTGGCATTCCTCAGGGGTCGGTATTGGGACCGGGGTGGTTTAACATCTTTGTCAGTGACATGGACAGTGGGATTGAGTGCACCCTCAGCAGGTTTGCTCATGACACCAAGCTGTATGGTGCAGTCAACATGCTGGAGGGAAGGGATGCCATCCAGAGGGACCTTGACAGGCTTGAGAGGTGGGCATGTGCGGACCTCATGAAGTTCAACAAGGCCAAGTGCAATGTTCTGCACATGGGTAGGGGCAATCCCAAGCATAAATAGAGGCTGGGCAGAGAATGGATTGAGAGCAGCCCTGAGGAAAAGGACATAGCGGTGTTGGTTGACAAGAAGCTCAACATGACCTAGCAATGTGTGTTTGCAGCCCAGAAAGCCAACCATATCCTGGGCTGCATCAAAAGAAGCATCACCAGCAGGTCGAGGGAGGCGATTCTGCCCCTCTACTCTGCTCTCGTAAGGCCCCACCTGGCGTTCAGCTCTGGGGGCCCCAACATAAGAAGGACATGGACCTGTTGGAGCGAGTCCGGAGGAGGACCACAAAGATGATCAGAGGGATGGAGCACCTCTCTTATGAAGACCGTCTGAGAGAGTTGGGGTTGTTCAGCCTGGAGAAGAGAAGGCTTCGGGGAGACCTTATAGCAGCCTTCCAGTACCTAAAGGGGGCCTACAAGAAAGCTGGAGACAGACTTTTTACAAGGGCATGTAGTGATAGGACAAGGGGTAATAACTTTAAACTGAAAAAGGGTAGATTTAGACCAGATATAAGGAAGAAATTCTTCACTATTAGGGTGGTGAAGCACTGGAACAGGTTGCCCAGAGAAGTTATG
The DNA here is from genome assembly GCA_024606505.1 of Aquila spilogaster. Taxonomy (NCBI): domain Eukaryota; kingdom Metazoa; phylum Chordata; class Aves; order Accipitriformes; family Accipitridae; genus Aquila; species Aquila spilogaster. The sequence continues at coordinate 72,749,881 of JANHGO010000063.1, read as the reverse complement.
GATGCCTCATCCCTCGAAATGTTCAAGGCCAGGTTGGACGGGGCTTTGAGCAACCTGGTCTATTGGAAGGTGTCCATGGCAGGGGGGTTGGAAGCAGATGATCTTTAAGGTCCCCTCCAACCCAAACCATTCTATGATTCTATGAATGTGGCACTGAGCAGCCTGCCTCAGCCCTCACTGGGGACTTCTGCACCACACTGCATTTTGTGGGGGAAGATGGTCAGTGGGGAGGATCCATGTCCAAATTCACAACTTTGCAAGGGAGGAATGTTTTTATTCTGATCTGTGAAACCTAAGTGAAAACTTCGATCCTAAAGATTATATTTTATTATGTGTTGATAAAGCACCACAAAGGTTTTCAGTGCTTTATTAAAGGTTTTTAATATGGATGATTGCATATATCCCAGCCAAAATCTTCTCCATCCTACATAGGTATTTATCTCAGCTAGCAGATTTTGTTTGCTCAGATCCAAATTAGAAAGTATTTAAAGCAGATAGCACATTTCTAAAAATATACTGAATTTACAATGAAGCTTTAACATTCTCTTGCTAAATTTCACACATCTCATTTGATTTCTGAAGAGAAAAGGTAAACACAGAAATTTCCTTCACCAGTGCTCATGCACATTGCTTGCAACAATAAAAGAGGAATATTTCTCATATTACTACCACATATTTTAAGTAGAGAACAAATGGCCATTCCCTTTACAGGCAAGGAAGTCAAATTCCTGACTGCAGTTTGTGCCTTTTTTTTTTTCTCTTTATGGGTAATGTAAGCTCCTATGCAAATTGAATGGCTGCTGTTCAGACCCAATTGAATACAACAGGGGAGGATGGGACCAAATTAATTCTGTCTGTCTTAACAGGACTTTTTAATAAAATTTACTTTACATGACCCTGAATCTTGCCAGGTTAAATTATCACTTCAGCCATGTTCACATTCTTGTTAATGTATTTTAACTGCAGTGCAAAAGGTTAGGGTAATGGGAAGAGCTGAAAGCAGAATGGTTACAGTGAAACCCAATTGCTGCCTCTATTTTGATAATTTTCCTTCCAAGTGATAGTCCATTAAATCTCTAAATTGCTTTATTTGCTACTTAAGAAAGTCTTTGCTTAGTCTTTGGGTGTCAGGAACTAATGAAAGAAGCCTTAGAAGAAAATCTGCAGATTCTGTAAAAGTAGAACTAATATGACATGCAGAGCTTGTACAATATTACAATTTTTGACTTTGTAGAAAGTGAGACAGCGTATCATAAAAGGTATTTTTTACAGAGATTATAAATGTTTATTTCTCCCTTAATTTTAAAAAAATAATAGTTTCAAAATTCAGGTTTAGCAAAATGTCCTAGTCATTACTTTAAAAAAATCAATCTCCACATTAAATACAGTTGGTACCTTAGTACCATTCCATTGTTTTTTCTACTGAACAACAGAATATAAAAAGGTTTTCAGTTTTAGTATCATACAGGTCTACCTTGATTCGTATCACAGAATCCAATATAAATAATGTTTTGAAATACTCATCCAAAACTTAAAAGGACTTCTGTAAATCAGTTTATATGATACCTCCTCTTCCCCACACCTGTTCATCTTTGCTTGATATGGCCTTGGAGCTGCTAGCGCTTCACCTCTTCTCCATCTCATGGTTCTTCCAGCTGCAGTGGCTTACTGCAAATACTTTTAACCTAATTGGAAAGATAACAGGAATTACCGCAACCATCTGATATGCATCTCCTGAGTTAGCTGCTCATAACCAAATGTTATCAACACTCATCAGCTGAATAGTTAAAACTGTCATTACAGTTTGATGTTTGAGTACATTATGCTCTCACATTTGTGTATATTTTCCCTTATATCTGCAGTGCTGTCCCACTTGAGAAGAAATATAATTTTGTCTGGTGTTTAGGAAGCTACTTCTATGGAGCATTAAAATTTGGTGAAAGAGCCCAAGATGTGCAAGCATGTTGGGATTTTGACATTTCACAAGTGGGTCTGGCTTTCAGAAAGTGCTAAGATAGATACCCTTAGGAAAAACTGAGGCCCTGAGCCATCCACAACAGGTTTAAACTAATGAAAGAAGAAAAGATGACTGTGTGGTCTAATGTCTGTGCTTGGGACTATGAGAGATTTCAAATAAGGAAAACACAGGGTGCCAATATAATATCAGAAAATATGCGCAGCAAGTTTTAAACAGAATTCTTAATTAGTTGCAGAAAGAAACAGTATACAAAATATCTGTCAAAGGCTGCAGAATAAAAATTCAGTTATTATGTTAAAAAAAAAATAAAATAAAAACTTGGTTTTATGACAGAGTGGGAAAGTTTTAGCCTTGTTTACAGTTCCAGAAATATCTCATATCAAATTTATAGGATAGTTTTAGTTACAGCAATTCTTTTTAAAAGAGCCTGGCCCTAAAAATGTAACAAGTCAGTAAAGTAGTTGTTAGAAAATACTATTTTCCTCATATTTAACACAGCATTCTGTTCGATGCATGCACTATACATAGGGCTCCATTTCTGTCCTAGGATGTGTGGTGTTTCCTATCACCTGTCAAGACAGATCTTGTGGATAGTGTGTACTGGCTTGACTAGACATTAGCAAGGAAGCTTATTTCAGGTAACATATGGCATTATGAAATACATATTCTACTTGCTCTTCTGTCATGACACTTGAAGGTATAGATGTTAATGAAGCACCATAAATCAACAGGGTAGCTAGATGTAAAAAAAATGGGCTCTTGGTTTTATTTTTGTAACGCCCCCCCCCCCATCCCCCAATATGAGTCAATTAAAGCTATGCTGACTGAAAGACACAAATTTCCCTGTTTGTAGAACGAAGCTGAATGCCGATCTGGGGTCTGGTTGTTATAACTAGTACCTTGGTAGTCACTGGCTGCATTTTAATATAAAATTTAAGCAGCATATAAAAATTTCCACAGGACCATAAAACAAGACCAGTCTAGAAACTTTGGGTATGACCTCTGGAGGTCATCTGGGACAACTTCCCTGCTCAAGCAGGGCCACCTAGAGCCGTCTGCCCAACACCATGTCCAGACGGCTTTTGAATATCTCCAAGGATGGAGACTCCACAACCTCTCTGGGCAACCTGTGCCAGTGCTCAGTCACCCTCACCATAGAAGAGTGTTTCCTGATGCTCAGAGGGAACCTCCTGCGTTTCAGGTTGTGCCCATTGCCTCTGGTCCTGTCACTGAGCACCACTGAAAAGAGCCTGGCTCCCTATTTGCACCCTCCCTTCAGGTATTTATAAACATTGATGAGATCCCCCTGAGCCTTCTCTTCTCCAGGCTGAGCAGTTCCAGCTCTCCCAGCCTTTTCTCATAGGAGAGATGCTCCAGTCCCTTCATCATCTTCATGGCCCTTTGCTGGACTCTCTCCAGTATGTCCGTGTCTCTCCTGTACTGGGGAGCCCAAAACTGGAGCCAGCGCTCCAGCTGTGGCCTCACCAGTGCTGGTCACTTTGGCACAGACTCGTAGCAGCTACCCTGGGACAGTCTTTTCTCTTACCATAAAGATTATTTGTTGCTGTCAATTTGAGGATTAGTAATGACCAAAAGCTCAGCCCAAAAGTGTGGGAGGAAAAAACAAAGGGGCTGCGGGGTTCAGCATTGACAGGACTGTTCTGTCAAGAAAAAAATCCTTGTTTCCTTAGTTGTACTTAGAAGGTTTTTTGATATAGATTGAAATTATTATTCAGGTCAGTCTGACCAGTCTGCTGTTCAAAAGACTTTTCCAACACATTTTTACAAGTTGAATTCTCTATAGGCTCACAGTAGCACAGTCTGAACTGCTGGGTTTTTTTCCTTTTAAGTACCAGGCAACAGCTAGCTAATGCTGTGCGCCATTATTTTCCTAATCTATATAGCCTATATAATCTGTACGAGTTCCTTAATATTTTGCTATGTGAAGCAATTTCATGAACTATGAAACCCAAGAGCCTGCAGACAGTCAAATCCACTTCCACAGAGCAAAGCAGTGTTACTTAAACACACATTCAAATACGTTACTGAATTTGGAAGCAGCATTTGTGGCCTGTCGTCCTTGAGTTATCCCCTCACCGGGAAAATAGAGCGTAGAATCATCAGTAGAAACAACTTGCTATCAGCAGGATCATGATGCCCCACGCTTCTGCACTATTTTTACTGTTTCAGAGTTTGGAGTATTTAATAGGAGCATCCTGGTCCAGAGCAGTGCCCCACAGATTCAGTCTCCCATGAGAGGAGGACCCAGCCCACTGCTCTGGTTTGACACAAGAATGGCTGTTGCGAGGTTGAATTGGGTGGACTTCTTGTTCCCCTGAGAGGACACAGCCTTTGGGCAACCATCTCATGGGACCCGCAGCCCCTGAACACGGGAGGCTGCCGTGCACCTGGCCCCCCAGTCCTGCTCTGTCATCCAGGTGGTTCAGCGGGGGATGCTGCTCACAATGATATGGTGTTTTATCAGCTTCTGCAGTTAGGCCCACAGAGATGCTCAGGTGTGTTGGGAACCTTCACTCCCCCTTAAGCACACTATGGAAAATTGGTTCTGGAAATTACATGGCAAAATGAAGTGACCAAATTGCTGCCTACGCTTTCCTTTGATGTAGCACCACACTGGAGGCTACAACGTTTGCTGCCACCCCAGTGAGCAGCCAGCCCTGTTAGGTACTCCACCTGCTGCTTTCTCACACCATAAGAAGTGAAGTGGGGAATGCAAATGCAGTACATTTGGGAAAAGAATTTCATGCTGAGATGAAATCACCCTTTCAGAATTATTTTTTGGGCAGGGAAGAGTAATTTTTTTCTTTTTTCCTAAAAAAATGTAACCAAACAATATAACCCTACTATTCACAGTCCAAGTAGCATGGAGCATTTCCTGCATGAAAGCTGTGCCACAGTCTCTAGGCATACCTTGGAATAAAAAAAAAAAATATCTAATATCAGCCAAGTAAATGTAACTGTATTTATCTTAACAATAACCTCTTCTTTGTGACACACCATTATCCTTTCCCTCCTTGCAACTTCAAGAAAGAGCTTTGGAAAATATGTTTTTGAAATACCTTTGTGTGTGGAGCTTATTAAATTAGTCTGTTCCTTTCAGTGTAAAAAAAAATAGATTAAAACTCAAGTCATTTCATGGTCTGAAAAGAGTGTCAATAAAAGTGAAATAATGTTTGTACAGTTTAGTAAGGCGGGTTAACCTTTTGAAGAACACAGCAAATGCTTTGTGGAAAAATAAATTACATTCACGTGTCCTTTTGGCTTTGCAGAGGTAGTTTTGTAATATATCATGAAAGAGCTGCAAATACATGTATTGAATGGCAAGTATGCTGTTCTTTGCCCTGTGGCAGGTTTAAGAAAGGCGACAGTCAGAGTACACTGCAGAACTGTCTGAGAGATCGGTTGCCATGTCAGTTTTGATATCTGTTTTGGAAGAATTTTGTCTGTCTCTAAAGCAGTGTGATCCTCAGTGTACAGTAGCTTTGGAAGTGTTAGCTAGTCCACGTTGTGCTGAGCACACTGATGCTTTGAAGTGTCAAAAGCTGCTTGAGATATTTTAGCAATATATAAGCCCATTTCCTTTGACAGAAGATTCAAGACAAGGCTGTGGGAGAGTGAAATTCTTCTGGAAGATTACACCCATTGCTATATTAAGTGGCGGAAAATCTTCCAGTCACTCTAGCCTTTGAAAATGATGATCTAAAGTCTGAGTCAATGTGCTCGTATTCTTCCCCTGACTGGGTGGCTGAGCCTCAGGAAGTGTATCCATTGAAACAAACTGACTGTGGTTGTAGGAAAGGAAAGCTCTGGGCTTGAAAGATCCAAGAAGTGTGTCTATCCAAAACGGGGAAGGCAGGGGAACCTGGTACAACATGGAGAACTCCGTCCATTTTGATCATTTTCCTGCACACAATTGTTCTGTTCCCTGTAATAGCTTATTGTAATCTAAAATTAGCTTATTATGAATGTATTTTTTTCCATTCTGTTAATTTGAGACTTTTACAGTTAGAATTCTTAAACCAATGTCATTTAATGTTCAAAAAGACAGAATTGCCGCTAATTAAAGATAACAGTAAATCAAACACATAAACCAATCACATGCTGTACTGAATATGATTACAACAGCCAACATATTGAATACTTGAGATATATCCTCTATTGCTGATGGGAAAATATGCTGTATTCTCTGATATTGAAGTTTCCGCCCCCATGTTCAGGTAGCATTTATCCATTTTTTAAAATACTGTCATCCTGCAGATTAGTTGCAGGCAACAAGGCTTTTCATAATTTGGCTCTAATTTCTCATTATGATACAGCACTTTGTCTTAGGCACTGCATTGCAAGCAATAGCAAAGATTTACTTTCTACCAGTAAATGATGCACAGACACCAGAGCCAAATCTTTCTATTGACACTGTCTATTTAAACAACTATGGATGGTCCATCAACCCCCTGTGCTAACAGAGAACAGCATACAGCTCTCATCATTATTTTTCTTCCCAGTTTTCTTCATCCTCCAATTTCGTTTCCCTTACTGAAGGTTATAGCAGGCCACAATGGAGCAGAGCTGGTTAATAAGCAAGGCATTAAACAAATTAATTATTTAAGTTTGGAAACATGCTAACTCAATCAATTTGAGAGGAAGTTTTAGGTACTGAATTAACTGATTAACATCCAAACTTGTGCATGTCTCTAAAGAGTCAGTTCAGTAGTATTCAGCTCCCTGTCTCAATGATAGGCAGAGACACATATTATCTTGGCATCAAATTAAATGCCAATTTAAATCTGCTAGCTGAATTCAAGCTCCCTTTCAAGAAAATCTCAGGATATATGAATAGATGCTCAATAAGACAAAGACTCAAAGTCTGTTGTTATAACAGTGATGACACTGATAGTGACTGGACTGAACTTAATCCACGGAATACACCATTAAGCTCAAACTTAAGCTCACTTTACTCCATGTAAATTAAATAAGAATTTGTAGAGTCATGTAAGAAGTCGTCAAGAGGGTCTAATTTTGTCTCAAGGGTGACCCTCATTTGTGAGGTTGTGGATATACACTTGAACCAGCATAACAAGAATAGTCACACTGAAGTGTGAATTTTCGGAGAGGCAGTGACATTCATATTTCAGACCATTGCTACTAGCACTGAAATAAAATAATAGAACAAGGATACAGCTCCTCTCTTGGAGGACTTACGAATGTTTTAGGATACTTTGGCTGCTGGCACATGCTAATTAAGCTAGAATGACAAACATAGTCTTCAAGTGGTTCTCTTTGTAGATAGTGTTTATTTGTCCAGCTTGCTGTAGCAAAACTAATGCAGAAGCCAAAGCTGTGCTAAAGACATACAAGTGCTCCTGTGTAAGGAATATGTCTGTTCCCTTTTAAGAAGCAAAGCCACCTTTATTCTCACTTATAATGGACTCTGACCTTGTTCTGAAAGTATAGGAGCGTGCAAAAGGAGTGTAACTTTCTCTTGCCAGTTTTGCTTACCTTCAGGGCTCCTTGAGCTGTCAGAAGAGGACAGAAACCTATTGTTTGTGAGAATCAGGCCCACTGTATTTAATAGCACCGAGGAATATTAGAAATCTGTTCAAGAATTAATAAATCAGGCAAAAAAAAGCTAAGCATTAATTAGATTTGGAGTATATCACACATCTCCCAGATCAGCGACCTTATAATTAAAAATGAATTCACAGATTTCAGTTTTCCCTGTATGAAAGAGTCATCCACTCTATTTTTATCTCCAATTGTTCTTGGCAATCTGCGCCAATCTGGGAATGCTCTGGATTTTGGTCCAAAACCCTCCAGTAAATGACCTCATTAAAAATATAGCAGTATAGCATAAATTGACAGAAAATGGTTGCAGCTTCCAAAAGGCTAAATCTCCCAATATACCCAAATACTTTGGCAGCTGGGGCCAAATGCAGGTATAGGTGGAGGGTCTCTGCTACTTACGGACATAGAAGTGTTATGATTTAAGCCTGGCTTTTTTTCTTGATTTATTCTGGTTTATGCTGTCACTCAATTGCAATGAAGGTCCTGCTAGGGCTGCTTTTCCAAAATGAATGTTTAAAATCCATGAGAATAACCTGGGACAGCTCTTTATTTTGTAGACATAGCCTTATTTTTGTAGCTACTTTTAATTATCATGATATTTGTTTCATGGATTCAGAAACATGTGCAGCACCATTTGTACGAGAAGTCACTTCTGTTTGCAGAAAGCAACAAAAAAACCAGTGACGATTTCATTCACATTTCTCAGCATGTGTGACTCAGAACTACAAACATGGCTATAAATAACATGGAAAAATGTAGATTGTTACTAAAAGCTAAGGGCTAATTCTTCCTTAGAAAAAGATCACTAGTGTACCAGCGTCCCTGTTCTGTAGCTCAGAGCACCAATATATTACATCTTCAGTGTAAACTGCTCAGAAATCATGATGTTGGGACAGCATTTAGGAGTTAAGATTTCCTTTTGCATTTTGTATAAAGTCAAGCAAGAGCAGGACAGATTCTTTTATTTTACTTCTATGACCTAATACACCTTCCCATATTTTTATATGTTTAAAGGAAATTATTTTATTTTAAAGGAACATAATAAAAGCTTATTTTGGAAAATGTATGTTTACATCTTTAAACAGAAATGCCTACAATTCTGATTATGTGAAGTCATTAACTGAGTATTTTCCATTTTTTTCTGGAGTATTTATTCTGTGCTCTTGACGGTCCTTTCGGCACCATCTCCTTCAGCATTTCCCATTACAGCCAATTATTTTATTATGTCAGAGTAATACCCTGGAGTGCCTTTAAAACAGAGGTTTCCCTGGGCTCGGGAACTGTTCTTGCTGCAAGGAGCTGATGATTTCATTAAGCAAGATGGAATAAGGGCTCAGACCTGAAATCCCAGTGCAGGCTTGCTGTCATGTGCCGTGGCAATCCCGAGGAAAGCACCGGGGAGCCCAGCCGCCCAAGCAAGGGTGCCTTGCTGCCTGCCAGGGAGCGCACGGCTTCCTCCATACTCCGTCTTGGTGCTCCAAGCTGCAGGCTGAAGGGGACGAGGATGCCAGCCCGTGCGCACGTGGCTGCCTGCTTGCTCCAGCACCTCACATTGAAGGTACAGCCCAGAGGCTTCCATGCTTATTATCCAAGACCCAGTGCACGCTTTTGGGCAGTGCTGGGCTTGGCATGCAGAAGTGCTGGTCCTCAGGTTGCGAGGTGTGGTGGGTCAACCTTGGCTGGCTGCCGGCCACCCATGAAGCCGTTCTCTCCCTCCCCCTCCTCAGCAGGGCAGGGAGGGATGGATTAGTGCAAGGTGTGATGAATCCAGTGCGGCAGCAGGTTATCTTCTCTGTTGCATTTCTTTCATTTTCCCCTCAGACCTACCAGTCTACCTGCTTCCCTTACTTGATTAAAATTAAATCAGTTAAAAAGTGATCTTAATGTTAGTTCAGCCGAAATCTGAGCTGGGGCCTCAGAGTGCTTCAGTGAAGCTCATTCACAGTCATTTCTCTTTCTTTGTTTTGTTTTTTTTAATGGGACTGTCCTGTAATGCACCCACCTTTCCTCCACACAGAGCAGTAATCCTTCTTCACTCAAGGCAAGAACTATCGCCACGGGTCTTCTTTCTCCACGTGAGATCCCACACAGCATGGACATGCTTTGAAAAGGGTAATTTAAGCATCAGCGCTCTTTCACGGTGCCTGTTGCTGATCAGGAATGGCAAGATGAGATCCTCGTAGGTGCCAGACAGAAAGAGACAGCATATACATTTGGTGTTCCTAAAAACGAGAGAATATGAGTGCACCACTTAGGCTATCTGTCCTCTGATCACCTGTATGCCTTCTTACCCCCCCTCCCTTATCTCCCCCATTTTCCTATTCCACAACTCAGCTTAATGAGCAGGGAGCTTTTGAGGCAGTAAAGGAAGGGAAGAAAGAGAAGACTTGGACTGTGGTGGGATTGGTGTTACCCCTTCAGCATCTGACTGCCAAAAATAATGGCCCACAGAGCCCACCCCACTCCCTTAACATTTTTTTTGGGAAAAAACAGTCTCTCCACCTTGCTGAAGAGGAGTGTATCTTCATCTTCAGTACTGATGTGCAGACTTCCAATCCTGAGTAGGGAGCCTTGGCTTAGAGACTCATGGTAGTGTGTGAACATGCCAGGTGAAGGAGAAGAAAGGTTGGGATCAGGGCAAGGGAGGTGTATGCTGTCCCTATCCAAGCACACAGACAGTTTTTAGGAAAAACCATGCCTTGGAAGTGTATTGACTTTTTCATGGAGCAATTCCCAGGGGAGGTAGAACCACAGCTGCTGTGCCGGGTGAGTGCCTGTCTGGATTGCATTTGCTCCGCCACCTGTTGCAAATGGGAAATTATATTGTCTATTGTAGAATCAATGGCAGATTTTAATAGCAAGTAAATGAGCAAGGGCATGGCTGCAGCTCTGCTGGCTCTATTTTGACCAACTGTAGCTCCATGAAGAGAATGCCAGGGGAGAAGAAAGGACCTAAGCCCTGGTAAGAGACTTTTGAGCAAAATGGAAGAGAAAATTTGCTGTTTACCCATACAGATAAAGAATAAGGAAGTAAATAAATAAATAAAGGCTCCACTTTCATTCTTTTCTGCTAGCAGAGATATATCTGAACTCCAGTTTTCGTTCAGAGGATTGCAGTTTATTTCTAGACACTGAAATTTATACAGAAACCAACAGGTTTTCCTGTCTAAATAAAGTATGGGAGAAAAAGCTGTAAGGCATACAGTAGCCTTAGAAATCTTATATGCATGTTACAGTGAAGATGGGAAAAAACCAGCTACTAATGCCTAACACGTTGCTGAATAATCCACTCTGTTACCATGATAGCTGCACTGGTACCTTGAAAGAAATCATGCTTGTGTGAATGTGGCATGATGAATGACAAAAATAACCTTGGATCCTCAAAGAGCTGGAGAAAGAACTAATCAATCATGTTCTGTTTCATTCTTTTAAAACAACTACTGTTGCTGATAACAGGTAAGTAAATAGAATTTATTCTCCCAGTGGAGGAAAGCTGAATTAGTTGCCTGATGATAAGCTTCCATACTGTGAGCAAATTGACTGTTTGCAGATACTTCAAGCTCGAGGGTATGTGTATGGTCGGAGGTATTCTTTCTGATGAAGCAGTGCATTTGGTTTTAAAGGCTGTCCAGCTGATGATGCTCACCCAGAAGTGATTCGCAGGCTGCATTTTGGTGCCTCCCTCCCTCCCAGACCTGGCTTGGCAGCTCCAGTGCTTTCCATTTGGCCAGGCATTCCCTGCCTGGGAACCCACGTTAAGGCTTCACAAACGTGGGAGTCAAACCCTTCTGAGTAAGTCTAATGCTGTAGACACTGGAACAAACCTTCTGTAAGCTCCCATATGTGGAGTGAATCTGTTCGGCCCAGGGAAACGGGGCTTGGGTGCTCACACCCAGGTGACTGATTGACTGAGTAACTGTGAGTGAGTGTGAGTGCAATTGCGGGCAGGGGGAGTCTGCCTCTTGGCTCACGTACTTGCCACAGGCCAGATTTCACAGCAGGTCTAAAGTTATGCATTATTCAGGTCCTGAAAGTTTCATGAAAATAAACAGTAATACAGGTCAAAAGACCATATTAGTGCTTCCTCTAAGGGGAAGGCTGCTGTGTAAGTTCACCCCTTACAATATCTATAGGTCAGATAAAATAAGTAATGCCTGATTTGCAGAGTAAAAAAATAAAGCAGAGATGAGGCAGCTTGCAAATTCAGAAATCCCTGTAGGAACTGTCACTATGAGAATTTTATGAATTATTAGTTACTCGTCACGTCATTCCTCCCTTCTGCTTCTCCTCAGATAGTTCCCCTGTTAACCTACTACAACTCAATAAATACATTTAATTACTGTGGAGCAAAATACAATGCCTGCTACAGAAACATGCTTTACAAGAGCGGCAAAAATTGTGAAGACTCACTGCCCTGTGTGTGGAATCAGGCAAAGGTCTTGTGGATGAAATATTACATGATCACTTAATTAAAGACTGCCTTACAGTGAGCACACACATAGGGAGTGTACTGAGTCCCTGTTAATTCTGGATGCTTTTCTTAAATTCTGAGTGCTTTGTTCTGCAACCTTTTCTTTTCTTTCTTTTCTTTTCTTTTCTTTTCTTTTCTTTTCTTTTCTTTTTTTTTTTTTTTTTTTAATAGAAAGGCTCATTTGGAGTTGTTCTGGAGGGCTTAATGATTTCTTCAAAAAACAGGCATACATCATTTGAACTTTAGCAGCAGTATTGTTTATCCCCACAAGTACAGCATAAATCTTTGCTTCCTGATCATTTTTGCTACTGGAGCAGTGGGGGGTTGTGCTAGACTGTAAGCCGGCTGTTTGGAAATGAGGAAAGGTGAGATTCACACATTGTTATTGGATTTCTTATTGACTGACAGCAGAAGGGTGGAGATGCTCCTCGGATCAGCCTGGCTTCTTGGAGGGCAGAAGACCCCAGTGGCTACAGACCACCTGTCTCCATGCTCTCTCTTTTCACTTCCCTTTGCTCTTACCCATATTATTTGGTCTTTTATCTCCATCTCCACCACGCATCCCTGCATCCCACCATTTATCCCATATGCACTTATTCTGCCTCTCCAGTCCTACTCTAGCCCTCTTTTCCCACGAACAGGTCCTCCCTCAGCAACGCCACCTCCTCAGACGCACCCCCTTTCAGGCTCCTTCCCACCTTCAATCCCAGGCGAGGGGGGTCCTGCCCCTTCAGCTGGTGGGAGCCCTCACACAAGTGTGATGGGCTCCCTCCTTCCAGGGCTTGCACTTGCACACAGCCACACCTGGCTGTGGAGTAAGCTGGCTGCAGGCAGCACTTCAGAAGAGAAGCTGCCTTCCCCAAAGCTCTGACAATGACGTCCAAACTGAAATAATTCATTTACCATGTGGGCCATGGTTAGGAACAGTTAACGGTGAGGCCAGTGCCCTGCCCAAAGGAAGAAAAGAAGAGAATGATTGTAATATTTCTTAAAATGTCCAGGACAGTAGATTCTTTCCTCATCCCATCCACCAAAGCTGTTCTGTTGCAAAAACACTGTAGGGAAAAGAAGTCAGCTGGCAGAAGATGTTTTTTCACATGGGTCGCTCCCCTGCCATTACTGTAAAAGGCAGCAAA
>JANHGO010000063.1:72709942-72726907 GCA_024606505.1 Aquila spilogaster | reverse complement strand
CTCCTCTCCTCTCCTCTCCTCTCCTCTCCTCTCTCCTCTCCTCTTTAATAAAAATATAATTTGGAGTTATTCTGGAGGGATTCATGACTTCCTCAAAAAATAGGCATGTATCATTTGAACTTCAGTACTAAGCAACATTATTGTTTATCCCCACAAGTACAGCATACATCTTTGCTTTCTGATCTCTTTTGCTACAGGAGCAGTGGGGGGTAGTGCCAGACTGTGAGCCAGCCGTTTGACAATGAGGGAAGGTGAGATTCACACATTGGTATTGGATTTCTAAGATACTGCCTGACAGCAGAAGGGTGGACGTGCTCCTGGGATCTAGAGGGAAGCAGTGGTTAGAGACCCTCCGTTTCTGTTCTTTCTCTTTCAACTTCCCTTTTCTCCTCCCTTATTATTTGGTCTTTTAACTCCATCTTCCTCCTTCACCCAACCCTGCAATACAGCCTATGTCACACATGTGCCAGGGTAATGGACTCCTCCCAGGGCTGTGGAGCAAGCCAGCCACAGACAGCGCTTCAGAGGATGAGCTGCCTTCCCCAGAGTCCCACTGAAAACAGCCAAACTGAAATCATTCATTTATGATGTGGGCCAAAAGGAACCATTAATGGCACAGTCAGTTCCCTGCCAAAAGGAGAAAGAAAAAAGATGAGAATGATGGTAGTATTTCTGAAAGTGGAAAGGAAAATAGATTCTTTCCTAATCCCATCCTCAGAAGCTGTTCTGTCACCAAAACAACAGGGGAAAAAAGCTCATCTGGCGGAAGGAGTTCACATGGATCACTTCCTTGCATTTACCGAAACAGTCAGCAGAGACTGCTGGTCTGTGCCATGGTGGGTGCTGCTCTCTGTGCTGCCTGGCGTAGTGAACCTATTTTGGGCAGGGAACATCTTGGAGAATCAGTAAAGGCAAGAACTTGCTTGGCTCCTCCTGCAATCTTTTTGCAAAGAAAATGTTTTCTGCTCAAATCTCCTGTGTATTTTCTAGGACATTTAGATGAGCCTTCACTCCAAATTGATGGCTTCATGGCCATGTTCGCAGACCACTATTGCAGAGTCAGTGAGTTCTGGGGCTGCCTCAGCAGTGGAGCTCTGAGCCTGGCTGAAAACAGGCATTTTGTGATTCTCATCCTTACAGAGCCACAGAATGCTACAGAACCATGATCCAGACACTAAGCTTTCATTAAAAACAAAACAAAACCCATATGTAAATAGAATATGAAGCAGGTCATTGTTGCCAATCAGAGTTTGCAGACAGTCTGAAATAATAGCTCTGAGCAATATATGCTGCTCCCATTCTTCTCAATGTGATGCTAACCAGGAAATCTAATTATCACAATTTAAATGTCAGCATCATTAAATATTTTGTTACTGAATACTCAAGCAGAAACATCCAGCTAATGTGTTCTTATTACATTCCAAAACCACCTCCCACAGTTTTCACTGCGAGCCAGATGCATTGCTTGTCCTCTGCTCAGACACCAAAACCTCCAGATTCCTTCCCAAAATTCTTAGGTTATAAAGTAATTCGGTATTGTCAGTCCAACAACCTGGAACACATCTTGGAAAGGAACAGTTTGGGAGAAAGTAGATGAAATTTAGTGCTGATATATATAGCACAAGGAATATGTTGTAGGGACTAACATTCATTGCATTCAATATAACAATGATTTTAATGTTCATTGTTATATTCTGTTTGATACAATAAGACGTCCCTGATCACATTTATCTGGATCTGCCATGGCATTTCAGACAGTTTCATTCTAGTTTGTTGAGAAGCTGGTAACAAAGATGTTGGCTACAAATATCCTGCAAGACATGAAGGTAAATATTTGTTAGAAGAATAGCAGACAGTAGCTGTCAGTTCCTCGGTGTAAGCACTTTTCTGTGACTGTCACATATGCTGTGTCATTTCACCTGAAGTAAATGGCCTGTTAAAAACTAGCAAATAACCTTGTGATTTATTCTACCATCTATCCAAAGCCTTTCTGAGCTGAGGCTAAAGAAGCTTTCCCTGAATACTTGAATCAATTGGTCCTTTCAAATAAAGGTTGAACTTTCTGACTTACTCTTGATCAACTAGAGTAACAAACTTAAACACTTTAAGTTACAGATATACAAGTAGAAAACTGCATTGATTAATCTCCCAGAAAGCAATCCAACATGGAGAACCGTAGTACAAAAACAGACAATTTTTTTTTTCTCGATGACAGTTGTTATCCATAGGCTAAAGGAAAGCTAGGAAGACTTGAAGAATAACTAATAATAAATAATGAAGTTGCATTACTATGATTAAGCAACTGAAGTAAAGGAAAGCTTGAGAACATGACAGACTGGCAGCTTGGGAGCAGAACAGCAAGCAGGAGGCCTGAGGTCCATCAAAAGACCAGCAGAACTTAACTGGAAATGCCACCAGAAATATTGTGGGAAGGGGAACAGGAAGAGTACGAAAAGCCCAAATACAGTAAAGATATACAGTATTAACAGAATCCATGGGTCTGGTGAGGACTGGAGTATTGCCTGATGCATGGGCAAAAGTAATGATCACATCATGTACAATGCACACATGATGTAAGTGTGGACATATGAAGTTTAAGAGACAAGATTATAAAACAGGTCTGAAACGTGACTTCCAGCTTGATTCCCCTGCAAATCCTGTAGTGCATGGCTCTGGGCTCTGCTGAGGTGACCGAAGTGTGGACCATGCACAGCATCTCCTAGGCCAAACCAAGTCTTGTGGCTGAGGCCAAGCACCCAAACAGCTTCTGAACATGCTTGTGGCCAGGAGCTGAATGGTTCTGGCCATGCCACCAGTGAAACTCAGCCCTAGGAGCTTTTCCTCTAAATATGGTGTTGGCCAATAGGAGAGGCAGACCTAGAGGGAGCAGACAAGACTGCTGGTGGTGGAAACTGAACAAACACGTCTCCCATCATGGTTTATTTCCGCATGTTGAGATGAGACCCATGTTAGTGAAATATATGGCTCAATGGTGATATCATCTCAGAAAAGCAGATAAAAGATAGCTTTTCATGTCAAGGCAGGAGTACTTATCACTATCTGTTTTTCCTCTGGACAATACCACTGCTGTTAGAATCAAATGGAATGCTCTGTTCTTTCGAGTTAGAAAACTCAAGTTTCTTTGTGGAATCATTTCTGGGCAAGATTACAATTCAAATTGGAATTCCCTTTAAAATGAATCTACACAGTACATCTGTGTAGCTGTGCCAAACTTCACCAGCTTGCCAATTTGCTTGAAATAGGAAAAACATAGTTTGGACAAGTACCCACTCTGCGCTCCAATTGATCCGAGTTGTGGTTTTGGAAATAACAAATCAATGAGCACTTTAACAGTGCTCATTAACAAAGAGATTATTTCCCATCAATGTTATCCCTTTATAAAACTGGCATACTGTACTTCTCTTGCTATGTCCTCCATAGAGGCCTTTTATTGACTTAAGCTTATCAGATCAAGATGTCCTTTTCTCATTTTACTGATTCTTAAGCAAGAAGTATAGCATGTGCTTCTGATTACTTGGGCAACCTCCAATTGCTTATTGAAAGCTCTTTGGATGTAGCTTTGCCATAACTTTTGGGACAATAAACTAGTGAAAATAAGGACTGATATATCTACAGAGCCTGTAGATCCTGAAATTTGCAGGCCTGGGGAGGAACCATATAAGAAGAATTCAAATTGGAATAGCTTTGGGTTTCTAATGATATTTTGTTCTTGCTCTTCCTTCTGATCTCTTTCCAGTATGCCACAGCTCAGAACTGAGAGTATGTGTGGTCTCACCACAGCCATCCAGAAAGAGAGAATTAGTGGTCTGATCCTTGCCATGATTAAAGAAAACATGCTTGTAAAATAAATACAAATTGACTGGGATATGAACATTGTCACTGGGAAGGAAAATGAACCTCATTTTGAAGTGGTATTTAAAAGTCTACCAAGCCACAGAGGAAAAAAATAGAAAAATAACCAGATGTCCCATAGAGGGCCAGACCTGTTTTGCATCAGCCTACCAGAGCTCTCCAGGGAAGAAAAGTCTCCAGAGGTGAGGGGAATCTTAGTCCCTGGAGCCAGTCTGTGGCTCTTAGAGGAGGGTGCTGGCTGGGAGCACAGTATTCCCAGTTTTCCAAGTCAGTAATACTTTATTGTGAGCCATGCTGCACATACTTTTGCCATTCTGATCTTACCAGACTGTGAACTATTCTCTTTTTTAGTCCTGGGGGAATCTCAGAAAGGAGAATTATAAACAAACAAATAAAACCCCTCTCTTTGTTCCTGTGTCCTCTGACTCTTCAGTGAAGTTCTCCTCCTGTGAAGAAGAGGCCTGAAGTGGAGCTGAATGGATGAGCTGAGTTGAATAAATACATTTTGATGAGCCAGGATCTCAGAAGTCCTCAGTGGTGGAAGCTGCAGTGCTGTAGATCCAACAAAACACTTAAAAACAACATCCAAGGCTCTCAGTACCAGCATATCTGACTTATAATAAAGGTTCTTTATTTGGAATCATCCCTCTTGCAAATAAAACAAATGAGAAATCATTTGAGAAGTGATTTCATGAAAATATTTCTCCATTTTGAATAACATTTTCATCCATAAAAAGGGTATGAAATCAATGGTTGAGGTCTTTGTTAAGGTAAAAAGGGTTTGTAGACTTCAAGGTCCTTTGCTAAGCTCAAAAGGTTTGCATATGTAACATGAGGATGCTTCCATTTTGAAAACTATTTTCACTGAGAAGCATGTGAATTTTTTTAACCAAGAAAGCATGGGTTATTTGGTGTATCTTTTGTTCTAATAAAGCATTCCTGCAAATAGTTAATTCATGAAAACACAGAATGAATGTGTTCTTTCTCTCCCATCTATGTACCTTATTGTAATTTTACTTTGTTCAGCAATGTAGAAAGATATTTCTTTTTTTTTTTTTTGCCAAAATTTCTTTCTTTCCACGTGAATAAACATTTATATGAAATAGGTAGGACATATAATGCATATTTGCAAAGTTGTTTAAAATAGATTTGTTTGGTTTTTAAAATGCTTAGTTGTAGAAAATAGAGGAATTAGGATGCTATCTGCATCATTTATTTTTCAAGGAGCCAAAAATGCTGGCCAGAAAGTAGCAATGTCATGTTTACCTCTCTTAAGTGCCAGCCTGGTAGCTGAAGCCACTCCAAGATAATTGCAGGCTCTAGAGTTACGCTGAGGCCAACAAGGATTTGCAGTGCAGTGCAGAAGGTCCATCTGCAAGAGTTCAATTGATTGAGATAGACTTTAGCAAAAGAAAACGCAAACAGAAGAGTGGGAAGATGAGGAAATTCAATGGTTGGTTGTTAGACATTTTAATAAGTTTGGTTTTCGAAAACATCATGGTTGTGTTTCTAGACAGTACAAAAGTTCAATGGTGGGAATTCTTACGAAAATAACATTCTTAAATAACTATTGCACAATATTCATAGAAAGCCATTTTGAAGAAGAGAACGGTAGCATTTGTAATAGCGAAGGAACAGAAACCTACCCTGTACCTCACCCTATATGCCTAAACAGCTAACAAAGAGAATTCAGATGTATTTTCTTCACATTATTAATTCATTTTTATTTCCTATGAAGCCCTTTTTTATTATCATTTTTGCAAGGTGGAATTAATCTAAGCTAGGAAGAATGGTCCTATTTCTGTTCAGAAAATATATTTAGATAAGAAACAAACACAGAAGTCATCACCATTCTGGTAAGAGTTACCCAGATACACTGTTTGCTTATTGACTGTAGAAGATAGAGTTTTCAATTTGGCTGGAGGTGCACACAGTTTTTGAAAACACTGCTTATCTCTGTATGTCCAAAACACTTATGTGGGAACATAGAAACTTTCCCTCTTGTAATGCCCATATGGGAGATGGTCTAAAGCATATATTTGGTTTTGCCAAGCAATTCCTGCAGCATTGAGAAGAATCCTAAAAGGCCATAATGCATTGTCCAAACAAACTGCACCCCTATGGAAAAAATAAACACCTGTGTCTGACAGCTTGGAGGCTTTATGGTTCTCATCAGGATTAATATTCACTAGAACCATGCTTGGGCTTGGGGTACAGTGGGTGAAATTGCATTGGAATCTGACAGCATTACATCCACCTCTCTCAAGTCTGAGCTGGGCCGTTAGCATCTGTATCAGCCACATCAGCCAGGCACAGACTGGAACAAAATTTGAAATATATTTTAGATTAGCTGATGGTTTCCTGCCTGTAAGCAAGATGAAACAGATTATATCTGCAGTCCCAGAGCACTTTTTTCATTCTGGAATGGTAATACTTTCTAGGCCAGAATACAGTTTTAAACCAAGGAGCAGACAAAAATGGATAGTAAACTTTCCTAGTTTTTGATCGTATTGTCTTTTGGTAGCATTTGCTATAGAAATGTTTGTAGGACTGAGGTTATAAATCTAGAATTTTGATTATAGAATTCTGAAGTTAGGAACATTCCTATTTAATTCTGAGTCGCTTCTTCCCTGTTAATAGATGAAAAGGTTTTGCCAATGAATGCTATTGATTTTTTTTTTTTTCTATTATGGAGTTCAGGCAAAAGTATTTTCATTTGTCAGAGAAAACATTTCTGCAACAACAAAACTTGTTTTTAAGTTGAACTTTTGCCGGTGCTTCTACTGTAAAATCCTTGTTATTCTGCCGCAAAGGTACTCCGTAGGGTTTGTTCTCTGTATAGAGATTTAATTCAGAAAGGATAATGAATAAAAGTGATGCAATTTCTACAAGTTTCTGGAATGGGTGAAGGATGTTTTAATGTAATATAAATTGAAAGTTTGTGCACCAGACTTGGGCAAAGTTATCCTCTCTTGGATAGAGCAATTCATAGGATCATCAATCTGTCTGCAATGTGAGAAAAAGTTCCTCAGCGCTATCACACTGATTGAAACATTTCTCAGCAATCATCTTCCATCATGGTAACCTTTGGTAGTCAATACTCATCAGCCGTTTTCATTCTATCTTGTTATTAATTTGAATGGAAATCACAATCCTACTCCAGTAACCCGCTTCATTAGCTTTATAAATAATGAAATTTTAGTCAATAACATTCTTATTCAGAGGAACACTTAATGGTTATGTTTCAAAGTGATTTCGTTCTTTTAGATCCTTTACTAGGCAGGGTGCTCAAGGACTAAAACTGCATGCAATTTTTCTAAAGAATGTAATACATAGTAAAAACAGTTTTGTAAATACCAAAAATGTGAAAGATTCTCTTATCGAGCTAAAAGGACAAAGTATAAATGCCAAGTGACAAATACAACAGTAATATCAATTTTGAAGGCACAGAAATTCCACTGAACTGGCACAGCTGCAGATTTATCAAAGAAATGGTAACTCATAAAACACACGGCTGACCTTCTTCTGAAAGTGCTTATCACACTTATAAGATTTTATATCTATTTTCCCATATGGACCAAGACAAATCTCAGGTGCTCCAGGACCCATGACTCCATCATATGGTATGTATGGTGAGTGTGGACAGGTGTGGTGGGAAGCAGCTTTGAACAGTCTTTAACACACAAATTGTTTTGTGAAAAACAGACTGACAAAACAGATCTTAACCACTGCAAAAGAAGACGGTTTGCTAGATTAAATGTACTGCAGGACAAGGTACAGCACAGTGGGACAAAATACTGCAAATAAGACAGAGGAAGAGTTACAACTGTAACTGAAATAATACTTACATGAAAATGTGCATTGATTTTTATTCATTAAGAACTTCACATATTTTTTAGTCTTTATATTAGCATCACTCTACAGGCAATCATAGAACCACAGATTGGCTAAGGTTGGAAGGGACATTAAAGCCCACCCAGGCCCACTCCCCGCCATGGGAAGGGCTGCCACCCAGCAGCTCAGCTGCCTAGGGCCCCATCCAGCCTGGCATGGAGCCCCTCCAGGGATGGGCACTCACAGCTTCTCTGGGCAGCTGTGCCAGCACCTCACTGCTCTCTGAGTGAAGAATTTCTGCCTTATATTTAAACTAAATCTGTCCTGTTTTAGTTTCAAAACATTCTGCCTTGTCCGATCACTGTCACACTATGTACGTCAGTCCCCCTCTGTAAGCTCCTTTTAAGATCCCTCCTGCACTGTTAACATCCTGGGATACAATCCTATTGATCTAAATGTAGACAGTCATAAGTGATAGTCATTCAGCCTCACTCATAAAAAGCAAATTAGTTACAGGCAGAGTGTTGCTGTGTGCTTGTATTTTATTTATGCCTAATCTCTACATTAACACTCAAGTTAGAAATCATTTGTAAAGTAAATGATTGTCTTCTGTGGGG
Organism: Aquila spilogaster; assembly: GCA_024606505.1. Classification (NCBI taxonomy): domain Eukaryota; kingdom Metazoa; phylum Chordata; class Aves; order Accipitriformes; family Accipitridae; genus Aquila; species Aquila spilogaster. Next base: position 72,718,583 of record JANHGO010000063.1, on the reverse strand, counting down.
CCAAGTTTCAAAAGCTGTATCCTTTGCTTATGGACCCGCTGTCTTTCCAGAAACACTTGAAAGTTTATGGCATCAGTTGCAGAAAAGTTTTTTCATCAGATGACTGATACAGATGCTACTGGTGTCATAGAAGAAATGAACTTAGATCTATCCAGTTCATTGCTTCTGTAATTGCATGCACCTGATTTTAGTATGTGAGGTTAGTATATCGTATAAAGCTTGTCAGATATGTAAATATATTTGTAGTGATTGAGCCTAATTGATACTACTCTGTATTTCCTAATGAGTTGCCTATTGTTTGCAGGACTTACTTCATCCTTCAGTTCATTTGAAGTCTTTTGTTTTCTAAGTAGGACCCTCATGAATGTTAATAATCTCTTTCTTTTTATAATGTGTAAGAAGCTTATTTGCTCTGTTTTAATCATTAGTTTTGATCCCTTTACTTACAATTTAAAATTAAATTTTAAGGAGTTTCCACACTGATGCTTACACGAGACAAACATTACCTCAGTAAGGATTTACTACCTTCTGTCCTTCAGTCATTAACGTGAAGGGGCTGAACTCATTTTCTGGATTCTTTTACTAATACTCAAACCATTTGCTTTTCTAAAAATGTTTTCAGCTGTCAGGAGGTCTATCCCTTTCTCCGCAGAATTTGAAATCGGTGGGGCAATTAAGAACAGTATGGTCCAAAAAACCATGTATAAATCTGTTAGACTGGAGGTAACACCTGTGCTTCGAGCACTTTTTGTTTTGCAGTACAGTACATTCAGCAGGCTATCAATCTCTAGTATATGCAGTGCTCCTTTTGTAACTCACTCATGATAAGTGCTGTAAAAACACAGAGCAACCTGAACGGTTGTTACAGTAGCTATAACAGTAAGTGCCATAGGGAAATGATATAGTCAAAATATAATGACTATCAAGAAGCTCCTTTTCTGATCCTCAGAATGGTTTTGTTCTGGTCATCTTTATTTTCTACACTATAAAAGCCTAAGCTTTAAAAGAAAGTAGGCAGCTCTGACTTCCATTTACCCAAACCAGGACAAACCAGTCCTAAGGCAGCCCTGGCAGTGGACATTCCCAGCCCCCATAGCCCAGTGCTAACCCTGACCGAGGCAGCGCTGAGCTGAGCACTGACCCCTGGCCCAGCTCATCAATGGGTTATCCATCCTGGGGCAAGGAAAGGTGCGAGTTCTTCACTGGGGTTCGAGTTCCTGCTGCTGCAGCAGGGCTAAAACACTGGTACAGCTGCTATAGGGAGGTATAATTGTAAGCCTCACTATGGCACATAGATAAAAAGGGGGAAAAAAAGGAAGAAAAAAAAAGAAAGAGGGAAAATCAAAATATTCGAGGCTTATCTCTCACATCTGAGATCTGGGAATGCTTCCCACCTCAGTTCTTCCACAAGCTTTCCCTCTGAGTCCTCACATCAGGTGCTTGATAAATGGGGGAGACATAATGCCGCACTGTTGGAGTGCACCCAGAGGAAGGCCACAGAAAGGATCCAAGGGGTGGAACACCTCCCCTGCGAGGATGGGCTGAGAGAGCTGTGGCTGTTCAGCCTGGAGAGAAGGCTCTGGGAATAACTGATAGCGGCCTTTCAGTATCTCAAGGGGGCTGTAAGAAAGACGGGGACAGACTCTTCAGCAGGGTCTGTTGTGATAGGACAAGGGGAAATGGTTTCAAACTAAAAGAGGGGAGATTTATGTTGGATATAAAGAAAAAGCTTTTTACTATAAGAACAGTGAGGCTCTGGAACAGGTTGCCCAGAGAGGTGGTGGATGCTCCACCCCTGGAGACACTCAAGGTCAGGCTGGAGGGAGCTCTGAGCAACCTGATCTACCTGTAGGTGTCCCTGCTCATTGACGGGAGGTTGGACTAGATGACCTTCAAGGGTCCCGTCTAACTCAAACAACTGAAAGACTCTGGATATCCATGTCCTTAGTGACAGGGGATACTCCACATAAATATTCGGAATAAATATTCATATGTTTAAATGTGAGGCACCTGTTAATTTAGAGGATTGCAGTGTACATTTCAGTTTCTTTGCATTGCTAGACTTCTATGAGTGCTGGCACAGAAATGCATGCAAGGATTTTCACCTTCAGGTTGGAGCTAATTCTGCTGTACCAGTGGAAAAGAACAGACTACAAACAGCTCAGATGACAGAATTGCAATTTGTGTGATCAAATTAAAAAATATTCAGTTAAACTTTACAAATAACATTTTCTTTGAGCTTCATAAACGTGTTCACGAGGGATGACAGCTCTTCCTCATACAGAAGATGGACATGTTTAAGGAGAATGTAACAGCTAGCTTTGCTGCTACAGTATGGCACAGCATCCTGAAGGAATTTATCATGTCGCAGGGGTAGAACGCACTGAAGCTTCTCTTGAAGCATTTCTACAGACAGCCCCAGGAAATCAAGCTGTGACACACATCTGGATAGCTCTGTACTCAAATAGCATCACATTTAAAGACGAGGAGTTGGCAAGAAAAAAGCAGTAGCCCGTGAAAGATTACTCATTGCTACAAATTCTCAGTTCAACAAGAACCGTGAGTAGATTGAGCAGTTAAGTTAGGTAAGAAGGCTTTTTTGTCAGCAAATTTCTTTCACACCACAAAGTATCCAGACATAAAACCTCACCTGGAGAGTAATGTAAAAGACAGTTGACTAACATCTTACCATTTGGAAAGAGCTATTGCGTTAGGAACCTTCAAAATACATGGCAGGAAATGAGAAACAATCGTAGCATGGCATGATCTATTATTTGCACTGAAATAACAGGTATGGAAGATTGATGCATACAAAGAAATCAGAGCAGCTTAAAGAATTCATCAGGCTGGAATTTAAGCAGCTGAAAGAGTTATTCATACAAATTTGATGTTGCTTTACTGTTTATCCCTAAAGGAAGAAAGGTTTCATAACTTTGTGGGAGAAGCTGGATAGCTCCAAGGCTGTAATAGACATCTTTTTCATACTGTTTTGCAAGAAGTGTTCTAATTGATAGCAGGATGGGACTCTACCCAGCTTTATGGATGAATGATTTAAGAACTGTAGGTTATATGATGTTACAGTTAAATGAGAGTGCTCCTTGAAGGAAGTTGAGGTTCAGAGAGTTCTAGTTTTGCTTCAAGTGGAAATTGCTCTTACAAGTCAGACAAAATCTCGTTGTTAAAATAAAAAAAAATATTTTTCCCCTCCAAACACAGAAGGATCATAGAGTTAGGAGCTGTCTTCTTTGTGAGAACTTTCCCTGGCTTTTCAGGGCTGGAAGGGAAAGAGCTGTATATTCTTGGCTACCTTTTTGGGGCCACACACACACAGTCCATCTGGCTGCCTGCTCACTTTGTGCATCTTTGCAGCCACAGTCTAATGCAGAGCTTCAACCAAATCAATGCTGTTACCAGATGCGTTTCTGCAGGGCTCGGGTTATTACGGTGATAGGTCTCTCCCCATGATGCAGTACAACATCAATGCTCTGTTTCCTGTTTTGCAACCAATTTCCAGCAAAACCCCTCTAGTCACATAGCTGAGCTCCATATCCAGCATTGATATTATTGTGTTGTACCTTGGGTGGTGGCTCGTATTGTTTCAATTACCACTAAGCAAATGCATCTTTAATTTCTCTTTCATTTCGTTTGAAAGACGATCAGTATGCCCTTCCACTTCAGTGTGGTCTGCAGTTGTCTAGACTTCACACAAGCAGACAGCCACCAGTGTTGTCCAATGCGACAAACTGCAGCAAAAGCCTCTTGCATATTCAGGCCAACTAGACTAAGGACAGATGTTTCCCTGGTTTCACTGCATTTTCAGTTAGGGAATGATGAGCCATTAAATGGCAGAATGGCCAGTCTGCGCTACTGCCATCTCCTTCACCTTGACATAATTTTCTGATTTGAAACTGTCTAATTTGTTTTAATGGTGGTGTATGTGTTTCATCCCAACATTGGAACAGAATTTTTTTTTATCTTAAACTAAAAAATATACCTACTTTATATCACTAGTTGGGAGATCCATGTGGATTTATTTAATCTTTCAGATTAACGCAGACATGAATTTGATGCAACAGATGACAAAACATTCTCTACTTTACAAGCATAATATGGTTTTAATACGATGGTACGTTGTTAATGATGTGTAACATATTTTCTTCCATCAAAGTCAGAAAACAAAATGTCAGTGGAGTATTTTGCATTTTTCTCCTGAGGTTGGAAGGCACCTCTGGTCCAACCCCCACTTAAGCAGGGCCACTGAGAGCAGGATGCCCAAGACTGTGTCCAAATAGCATTTGAATATCTCCAGGGAGGACACTAAGCAACTACTGCCAGTGTTCGACCACTAGCAGTGTAAAAAGTGTTGGTTTTTTGTTTGTTTGTTTGTTTGTTTTCTGTGTTCAGATAGATAGAAATTTATGTGTTTTAAGTTGTGTCCATTTCCTCTCATCCTAGCATTGAGCACTACTGAAAAGACCCTGGTTCCCTCATCTTCATTCCCTCCCTTCAGTTATTTATATACACTGATGAGATCCCTTTTAGCTGTTTCTTCTCCAGGCTGAACAACCTCATCTCTTTACAACTCAGAAGCTCGTATCCCTTAATGATCTTCAGGGCTCTTCTCTGGACTCAATCCAGCACGTCCATATATCTCCTGTACTGGGAGGCACTCCAGGTGTGGTCTCATCAGGGCTGAGTAGAAGGGAAGCCTCACTTCCTTCCATCTGCTGGTGACCCTTTTCTAACAAGCAAGGGTACTTTTTGGCCTTCTTTGCTATGAAGACACACTGCTTGCTGATTGTCAGCTTGTTGTCCACCGTGTCCTTCTGCGCAGAGCTGATTTCCAACTCATCAGCCACCAGCCTGTAGAGGTACCCGGGGCTGTTCCTCCCCAGGTACAGGACTTTGCGCTTCCCTTTGTTGAGATTCCTGTCAGCCCATTTCTCTACCTGTCCAGATGACTCTGGATGGCAGTAGGACCCTCTGTTGCATCAGCCACTACTTCCAGTTCTGAGTTTTTTGCAGCTTGCTGTGAAGTTGCATCCTGCCCCATCATCTAGGTCATTAATGAAGGTGCTGAACACTACTGACCCCAATACTGAGCCCTGGGGCACATCACTAGTAACTTGCCTCCAGCCAGACTCCGTGCCACTGCTCATAACCCTCTGAGCCTGGAAGCTTTTATGTACAATTTGATGGACATACACTGCAGGTTGCTATTATACTGAAATTCATTGAAATTATTTGCTAAATTAGGAGACAGTCAAGAAATGAGGAAATCACAGTGACATAGCAATGGCTTCAATATTTGCAAATTTTTAACAAGAAAATGACATTGGTGAAAAATTGTTACTGTGACATGGTGAAAGAATGACTCTGAAGTAAATTCCTGTCACTGAATGAAAAGATAGTGTAGGATCAATTTAAATATCAGTTGGCGTGATGTGGCCAGTTACAGCTGTAGCCTGTTATAAATGACCAGCTATATCATCTGGTCGAGACCACTGTCAATGCTAGATTGAATGTTGAACTTTGTACACGCTTGGCATTTTTTCAAGTAGACTGTACATGTGCAGTTAATGGGTTAAACCTGTTTTAAATAAAAGTAATTCTGCAGTGTCTCAGACGACTCTGGAGAGAAGTGTCATATCAAACCACTCAGTGCTGGTACTTCAGGTTAGTCTCATTTCGGCTTCACAAGAAAAAAAAAAGCCAAGCCTTAAAGCATTGTGAGAGGCCTCACTGCACAAGGAAATCGATGATAAAGTGCTCATTGATTTCAATAAATCAGTTTCAGTCCAGGAACCATATATTTACTAGGGCAAGAACACTGTCTTTTTCCATCTTTTTATCTTTTTTTAAACACCACACACATTGACGACAGTATAAAAATAAGGCAGTGCATAGCTCTAATCTCAGCTAATAATGGGCTCCAGTTCTAAAGCCTTTCTCAGTGACTGGCAAATTACAACAACCGCAACCCTGGTCCCTATAACAAAACCCATCGATTCCAAGTGACCAGCTATGTGCAAAGCTGTTTTGGCAGCTGAGAGTTTCATTTACTGGAAAGAGAGCATTTCAAACAAATGCTGTTTGATTTAGCTGTAAGCATGCAAACTATCCGGTCAAAAACTTGTTGGGGACAGATGTGCAGGGCAGCAAGGAGCAGGTAGAACCATATAATCATAGAATCATTTAGGTTGGAAAAGACCACTAAGATCAAACTATCCCCACCGTGCCCACTAACCATGTTGCTCAGCACCACATTCATGCATTTCTTCAACACCTCCAGGTATTGAAGACTCCACCACCTCCCTGCGACTCCACCACCTCCTTGGGTGCCAGGATCCTGTGCTGCCAGCTCTTGTGCTGGTGCAGCTCAGAAAGTCTTTTGGCAGAGAAAATGTCTGCATGGTGCATTCATTCCTCCTTTTGTTGTGAACCCTCTTTCAACTCTAAATCTGCACCTCTGGGCTCACCCTCAGAGTGCAGCCTTGCACTGCTCCTCTTCTACAGCTCCATCTCCCCGGCTGTGCATTAATAAGTAGTGGCAGATGAAGAGTTATTAATTAGCCTCATTTAAAGCAAAAAAAAAAGAAGCCGCTGCCACACAAATAATTTGAAGGGCTCATAAAAAGTTGGATATATGAGGCAAGCCCACGCTCGGAAGTACTGATAGGTGTGGAAATAATGATGCTCTCTGGTGTAAATGGCCCCGCAGGGCTGTGCTGTAAATATTTCCCCTCGTCCATCACCCTGCAGAGCCAGCCCCCCAGAGCTCCCACGTCACAGGAGAAACAAATGTCCTCCTCGTCGCAGAGTTTCAACTTTATGTCACCTATTAGTATGAGTTGTCAGGCCAGGTTCCTGTAAATCAGATTAACATCCCTCTAATGCAGCCTCTGTGCAGGATCCTTAGCGCAGTAATTTCAGAGAGGGGTGCTGAGGACAGTAATTTTAGTAAAAAGAGACTCCTATGCGATGTGCTAAAAGCATTAACCACAATAGGAGCAAAAAAAAAAACAACAACCCACCTCAGAGCTGTTACAGTCTATTAAGTAAATACATAATGAATGTATGCAAACCACCTCCCAAATGTTGCTTTGGAAATATGAGCAGGAGTACTGGAAGAGGGTGAGTGTGATTTATTTATCTTTTACCTGCCCTAGCACTCTCTCATTTCCTGATGAACACAATAGCTTGGCACAACTTGAAGCCCCAAAAGTCAAATTGCTCTCGGCAGACATCCTGATCATTCCAACAGATATTTTAGGAGCTTGCCATTAGTTCCTTTGTTTAATTAATGCCTCCCCAACAGGGACTCACACGGCCTTTTCCCACAGCAGTGACACAATGCACTTCAGTCATTTTGTCCAATGAAATGGGCTGACCCCAGCATCTGCCACTGCACATGGAGGGAAAGTTCGCCCCAGGAGCCTTCCTCCTCTTAGCACACATTTTATAGCACGTTTTCTCTATGTTTTGTATTTTTCCAGAGCCCCCATGGCCTCATTAGAGATAAGAATACCATTATGGCATGGGTTGTACCCATAGAGGACATGGGTTAGTACATGTGGTAGTGATGGGCTGATGGTTGGACTAGATGATCTTAGAGGAGTAGATGATCTTAGAGGTCTTTTCCAGGTCTTTTCTGTGATAGAATCATAGAATCATCAAGGCTGGAAAAGACCTTTTAGATCATCTAGCCCACTGACCACGTCCCTCAGTGCCACATCCACACGGTTCTTGAACACCTTCAGGGACGGTGACTCCACCACCTCCTTGGGCAGCCTGTGCCAGGGCCTCACCACTCCTTCTGAGAAGAAATTTCTCCTATGATTCCACGATTCCTTAACTCTCTTGAGATAGCCAGTGCATTCCCATCACCACTTCCCTGCTCCAGCTGCCAAGCTGTAGTCCCCAGCCAGGGCCATGGCCCCAGTGTGACAGTGGGGACTTCAGTTTCCTGATATGTTTTGCAAAAATAGCAGAAAAATTAAATTAGGCTATTTAATGAGATCCTGCCTCCGGCTCTTGGAACCCATTGCGCCTTGTATATCAATTTGCAAAGCTGTAAAAGTCGATAACTGTACCTAGTTCCCCATTAAAAAAAATGCAGACAACCAGGAAATGTGCTTGCCACACAGCTCCCTTTATTGCAGGATCCCTCACTCAGCTGCCCTAAGCACAGTTTATCGCGGAAAATTATCTTGCACGTCGAAGAAAAATTTCCTCGTTGGAACTTCAACCTTCGCCATGTGCAGATGGTCCCTCCATGGACGCATCTCCTTTGAACCCCAGGGCTTCATGCAGATTTCAGCAATAACGAGCACCACAGGCTAACTTAAGGTAGTGTTGACAGGAGCAGAGAGCTTTGCTGTGGCTGCTGTGCTTTCTAAAAGTGGTGATGCTGGCTGCCTCCCACAAGAACACGTCAGCCGTGCCGTGACTCCCAGCCCTCGGCAGGTCAGGCTTAATCCTGGTGTTAGTGACTGGGGCAGGGCACACATAGCCTGGGGACAGCAGGCAGAGCGTTGCGCCTGCTCTGACTGAGATAAGCCGGGAATGGAAATCTTTATGCTGAGACCAATAAGCCACAAGGAGCAAATACTGGTATTTTTAAGATTATTAATGGAATCAA
>JANHGO010000063.1:72577838-72697101 GCA_024606505.1 Aquila spilogaster | reverse complement strand
CCGAGCCGCGCCGTGCCGGCAGCAGGAGTCCGCCGGGTGCTGCAGGTGGGAGCCCGGCTGCGCGGCGCGGAACTTCGGCGGGCCGGGGCTGTGCCCGCGCCGAGAGGCAGCGGGAGGAGGAGCGGCGGAAGGAGGAGATCCCGGCCGGGGGCTCAGGTGAGCAGCCGCTGGGCCCCGCTCCCCGCGCTGCCTTCCCGCGGCACGGCTCGGTTCGGCGGGTCGCGATGCGCGCCGGGGCCGCCGGGCTGTCCTTGGCTCGAGGTCAATGGGGAGGACCAAGGGGCGAGCGCCGTCCCGACCACTCCGCGGGAACCCGCGGCTCTCACCCTTTTCCCATTTATTTATTAATGTTTTAAATTTAATCTTTCCCTCCGTGTTTTCGCTGCCCCCATCCCACCCCCGCAGCCCATGCCCTCGGGCAGCCCTCTCTCCTTCTGCGGCGGCGGAGCGGCCACGGTGCGGGAGTGCGGCAGGCGGACCCCCTCCCTGCGGCTGTCCGCACCCGCGTCGCGGAAGATCCGCGCGGGTTTCGCGTGCGGAGCGGCGGGGGCGGCTGCGGGGGCGCGCAGCGTGTGCGCGCTGCGCAGCGCAGTGTGGAGCGCAGAGCAGCCCCGGGGAAGCCCAGCCGCAGCCTATGGGATGCTGACGCCCGGTTTGAGGGGGAGGGTGTGTTTGCGGGATCGGAGCGGCTCGTGATGGAGCCGCAAGCTTTTGCGCGCTGACGGCGGTGTCGGCGCGTCTATAGCGCTAAAAATATCGGATAGTGGGTATTGACATTTCTGTAGTAACGGCAGTTCGGTAGGAAAGTGATAGGAGCACGGGAATTGGAAGTAGCGTTGGAGCCCCGGAGTGGCTGCGGGATAGCGCTGAGCATCAGCGGCTCCGTACTGTGAGCGCGGAGCGGCGCCGGGAGCGTGCGGGAGCGCACGGGGCCGTGCCGGGAAGCGCAGGGTGCAATGCAGGAGCGGGAGCGCTGAAACTCTGCATTTTGTGCACAGTTCAGCACCGGGTGGCCATTTTTTCTAATGTTTCCTGACAGGCTGTTGGACGCCCAGATCCTTATCTGGGACTTGGGAAAACGTACATTCCTCCTCCTCGTGTTCCAGCGGGACCGCTTCCATGCGAAGCGTTTGCGTTTTTCTGAATCTGTAATCCATGGTTCTTAGGCAAGCTCTGAGCCTCGTTGAGACGTAGTGTGCCGTTCCTGAGATGGATTTTTTTTCCCCCCTCTCTCTGGAGTTTGTGCGCCGTTCCCCCGTTCCTTCCAGGGAAGGGTGCCGTCCCTGGCTGGTGGCTGGAGCTGTAACACACCGTTTGGTGCGCTGCCAGGTGCAGCCCTTCCGTCGGAGTTTGGGATAGGCTCAGGCAGTGTGCGGAGCATACTGAGAGGCTGCTGTTCCATCGCGTCCTCCATTTTTGGGCTATATTAGAGGAAATCTAAAAAACACCGGGTCATTGTTCCTCACCCTGTTACTGCATGACTTTCCAAGAAACATTCTTAGATGTACGTGTAATTCTTCTTGACATCTTTTTCTTTCTTAATGTTAGGAGTTGCTGGTCCTGTTTCCTGGTAGGGCGTTACTCTGGTATCCTTATTTTTGTAAGCTGGAAAGATTCCTGTGGATTCTGAATAAAACAGTTTTTAACATCAGAATCTCATTATTATGAAGGATTGGTATTGTAACACAGTGTCCTGAGGAGACACGCCATTAATGGTCCTAGAAAAGTACCCTTCCTCCCGTCCTTGCCAAGTGCCATAAATGTGTGCTATTAGTGCAGGTTTGTCAGGAAAATGGCCTTTTCTTTGACTTTTTTTCCTTTTTTTTCTGAACTGGGGAGAGCAGGAAAACAGGCTATCAGTATGTCACTGCTCTCTTGCCCTTCCTGCAGCAGCATTTATCTGAGCATATGAAGTCGCTTTAAGAGGTAATTGTCATAGAAGTCTCTAGCTCAAATATTGGTTGCACATTACTGCCCAGAAGTAGCTTAGGAAGGCACTTTACTATCGCGTGAAACCTTATCTGCCGTTCCACAACTTCATAACAAACCTACTGGAACATGAAATGACCTTGGAAAGGCATCGTTCAATCTGACACGCGGCATTCTCTTACTGGGAACAGAAATGCTCCACGCAGAGCTGATATTTTCAGACTGATGCTTTTGAATTCATCTTTTTTTCTTTTTTTTCCCCCCCCTCTTTGAAGAGGGAAAGGAGATGGGTGGAATATTGAATTGGAAGGGAAAATATTTTTTTAAAAACAAACCCACTCAGCTGAAGTTGAAGCACCACTCAGCTGGAGAAGAGGTATATTGAGAACGTCTATGTGATAGTGACACTTAAGTCACGGGTGGAAACAAGGCTTCAATTTTAATCAAAGGAAAACAGCATTTCAGTTCTCTGCCAGTTCTGATTTGCTCATTCATGAGCTCTTCAAAAGCCCAAAATATTAGCAGGACTACTTGAAAGCTAGTTGCGTGTGCTAAATGAAGAAAAGAAGTGATGAAGTCTGAAGAAAGCATTACATTTAATTGTATTGTTCTTAACATCATCATGTATTGCTTCCATTCTGGAAGTATTCCATATGCTTTCCTCCAGAATCCTTTTGGTCCCCCAAATGCTGCTCTTCTGGAAAGAATGCAAGAGCACTTGGGATTAGCAGCACATGTGTGCAGCTCCTCACTACCAGGAGTGAAGGGAGCCTTGCAGCTGGCAAGGAATTAATGGAGGCCATCTCCAGCCAGTAATCTTAACTGGTTTTTGGTGCTTTGTTTTAGTGTTTGCTTACTTATTCATTTGTTTGGATGCTGGACTTGACACTTCAGGTCTTGCGGAAGACTTGTGGACTCTTGCATGCCCATAGTGGTGGCTTTACCTCTCAGGAAGATGGTGCTCCTGAAGAGCAGCACCTGCTCATAGCCTCCAGCGCTTCAGCCTCAGGAGCTTGAGCTATGAGTGCCACCTGCTGGGTGATGAGCACATCTTATATAATTTATATAAATTTTTGCAGATGTATGTGCGTGTACATACATCTATGTACTACTTTTACATAAACATTAATATACATATGGCATACCTAGAGGTGTATAGCTTCTTTAATGGAGAGGTTCCTGGGAGGACCCACCAGACCTTGCCAAGAGCTGAGTTTCTCGTCCTTCTGAGGAGCTGCCACAGCCTGTGCTTTGTGAAACTCAGATGGTGCTTGGGTTTTATATTACAAGGGTGGAAGGGAGATGTTGATGCTACTGTTGGTTAATGTTGCCTTTGTCTTTACTGAAAGTAAGGGCGAGCTTCCAGCTGTACAGCTTGCTTCTCGTGATGTAGGCTGTCACAATCTGTCTCCCCAGTTGGGTCAGGCAAGCTGTGGAGGTGGGGCTGGAGACCTGAAATGGAAACTGAGTAAACCAAACTCAGTTTTATTGCTTGTGTGTTAAAGCTCCACAGTGCTGTCAATTTCATCATTTATCATGATGACTCTGTTATTTCCATAACATTTTGTGAGCAGCTCGTTTTGATACAAAATAGCACTTCTAATTTAATCATCTTAAGATGTATAGAATTTGCAGGATATTCCTAGACAGCTTCTTCCATTTTAAAGAACGCTTTTTCACATTCACACTTGAGTAACATTTGCATAGAGGAGTAAATTATGAGAGTCTTTTCTTGTGCAATAGAAGTTCCACTGACAGGTGGAAATCCAGCATACCTGCAGCAATGGTTTTCCAGTTTCCATTAGTTTCCTGTTCTGCTAGCTCTCTGCCTGCAATGCTGCTCAAGCATCAGTTTGGTTCCGGAACCATATCCTTCAGATGGATCCAGGGTGAAATCAGTTCAAGATGCATAGCCCTGTTCCTTGTTGGACAGCTGACCTCACTAAGGCTTTATTGTTTATTTATTTGGTGAAGCACTGGTGCCAGTGAGTCTTTTAGCCTGCCTGTGGATTAGGAATGGATCCAGGGTGAACCATAAAAGTTTTGTGGAAACTTCCAAAAGCTTTTAGCTGAAAAACCTGTATTGATGTACTGTGATAAATGGATAAAATGCTTCACATGGTTTTCAGAGTGTATGCCTCCACTTGTACAGATTACACTGGAGAATGTGTAGCAGTTACAAATGAGTTGGTGGAGCAGAAAGCAAGTAGTGTAATTGCAGAGTTCACCTTAAGGTGTGATGCAAGAAAAAAAACACCTGGCGCATAAAGAGGGATTATAGTACAGGCTTTTGAAGAGAGGGACCCAAAGTAATAATGCATAAATAAAGTTCATCGTCCCCTAAAATGTTCACAGTTAATTTGATGTTTGACAAATTGTGATTTCAGTGTCTGGTGAAAAAGCAATTGACCCTAAAATTGCTGCCTGAAGCTGAACCAATGTTTTCAGTTTCATAACCAGAGTCATGCAAAAATAGCATGTGAAGAGGAGCTTTGGGAATGCAAAATGGCTCTGTTGCTCTGTGGTCTTGTTCTAATGCATCTCTTCTGACCCTGACCCGAGCAATTGTCATGTAGTGTGGGCAGCAGATGCTGCTGTTCAAGGCAACATTCATCGCATCACGGCATATCTTTTTTCTTTCTCCTTTTTTTTTTTTCTCCCCCACAAACCTTTTGAGCTGCTAACGGAAACCTACCCATTACAACTTCTTGTTCTCACTCAGAAGTGCATGTGCAGTATGTCAATGGGGATGCTGCAATACTCTCCTCCCTAAAGAAGCAAGTTTGGCATCTCTCCTACTTGTATGCAGTAGGATGCCACCTTCAAGTCAATAGTACCCTTTTGTTTTGTTCCTGCTTCCTTTTTTCTGCACACCATGTTACCCTGCATTCCCAGCTACTCACCATCTCCTTTCCCGTTACCCCTTGACTTCTTATCTTCTGGCAAGTTCATCAGTGTTCATCTTGCTCTGTGTCACCATCACAGTCTTACTTTCCTTAGTTTAAAGTCCTGCATTTAGTCAGGTTGCTCAACGGCCATTACAGACATTGGGAGTATCTTGGAGTATGTCTGCTCTAGTGAAATTGTCTTCCCATTAAGCTTCACTTCCCTTGCAGGAGGAAAAGGCAGGTAATACCTGAGAGCTGTCTGCAGTTACATGGACAGTAACGATGCATGATCACATTTCTGGGGAATCTCAGTGCTTTACAGGACTGACAAACAAAATCAGAAGTGGAGGAAAATCCTTTGCAGCCTCTCTTCCCTCTCCCTGATGATAGGTTTCACGTGAAGGAGTTGGAAAGGCTGCTTTTGTAAAAGCACTCCTACAAAACTAGCAACAAAAACTGTTGGCCAACAAAATGATATACATGAACAACCAGCATCCTTCTGCAGTCTTTCTTGCTGTCTTACTAATGGGCTGTGGAAGCAGAGGAGGAGGTAGCTCATCAGCCGTTATCGGTAGGGGGCTGCAAATCAGTTGGCTGTGTCAGTTGTATTTCCCTTTTTGATACCTACAGAGAATTTTTCCTTCATATGACGCGGTTTCTGTAGTGATCAAAAAGGAACCATCCCAGGGTCAGTGCAAGAGGCTTGCTGCCTTCATAGCCTGCCTGCGGCTTCTGGAGATCAAAATGTTGCCATGACCCCTTCAGAAAATCTTTGAGTTGTGAGGGGTATGTGTGTTCCTGAGAACGGATAGGCTTGGGCCATCCACACTCTTCAAGGTATCCGATGGGAAGACTTCCCAGTCTGTTGTGAGAGATTTGCCAAGACCTCTGCCTCCCTGGCATCGTGTCAGCCTTGGTACTATTTGCACGATGACCAAAACCTGATGCTGATACAGCTGTGGGGATAACACAGTCGGCATTTCCTTCCTGGCCTCCTCCTCTGCACTGCAGGCTTCAGTGCCTTTGCTATCAGCTGCCCTGGGACCTTTTGTTCCTCCTGAACTTGCAGACGCTATCAGTTTCTCCAGTCCAAAGAAGAGCTCATTTTGGTGCTCTTACACGCGCACAGGCAATTTGTTCAGGTTAACCTACAGCAATAAGGATTTTGTAAAGATGTCTTCAAAGCAATCCCTCTCTGAGATAATAGCAGTAGTAATAATAATAGTAAACTAACTTGGTTGAGTGTTTTGGGACAGTTACCAAAGGAAATCAATTCTGAGCCTGGAAAAACTGTAACATCTGTTCTTTGTTTTTTTGTTAGTAGGAAAAAGCTGATGCCCGTTGTGGTCATTTCAGCTTGACAGTTTGCAGGTATATAACTAAGCAAAGATACATAGCTGTAGAATAGGCTTCATGTCACTTAACTGTAAAGAATGAATTATCAATCCCCTCTTCCTTGACTGAGGATACTGAAAATTATCAGTCATTTCTGACTGTTTTTCCTACCAACAAATCTTACATCTGATTGTCCAGGATTTAGAATTGTTTGCATCATGAAAGAACAACGTACCTTATCTCATATGTGATGTTGCCTACCTATTCCTGACTGAGGGGGGAGAAAAAATGTACAGTAGAAGAGCTGTTTTATTCTCAAAATCTTCTGTATGACGCCAGCCTTAACAGATCACTGTTAAACTGCAATTATTGTTTTATCATTATGCCACTGCTACTGTTCCCGTTTTCTTCCTTTTTAGAGTATATTGCAGGCTGGGGGGTGTTCAGTCCATTTAATCCATTCTCATGCAACCTTTACAGAAAGCAGTAGCGTTGTGTTGTTCATTTAATCCCAAGTGTTCTCTTTTTGTCTTCTTTTTCCCCTTCATTTTCCTGCTGATTGCTGTGACCGTGCTGCAACCATGGACTCGATGAATGACGCGCTGCTGCCTCCTGGGATATGGACAATTTTGGTGAGTCTGCAAAATAAGTTCAACTTACTTGGATTTTCTGGAGAGAAAGAGGAGTGTTTTCTTGAGGGAAGGAGGAGCATTGCTATTTATTGCAAGTTGGGCTTGACGAAAGCTTGGTCTGTTTTTGGGATGCTGGTTCTGTGGAAGCAACAGGCAGAGCTTACTGAATTGCAATGTGCTCTTCGGCGGATTCTTTTTAATTTTGTTTTATTGTTGGCAAAGGTGAAGGAATCCATGTGCAGCAAATTAATTTGAAATAGTGTCATTTTATAAGAGAACTTTAAAATGACTTTTCTGTAAGACATACTGTGAAGCAATGGCTTAGAACATTTTAATTTTTCTTTCCTGGCTTATTCAATTGTTTCTGCAAATAATTCAGATAGAAAAGCATGAATTCATTGGATGGCTTTTCAGAAAAATACTGTGCGGTTCTTTGTATTGTCCCTACTACTGGTGTTGCCTGTGGTGTTAACTTCCAAAGGTGATGAGTTGAGGATTTGTCTGCATTAAATATTGGACCAGAATTTCCTATGGAAGATTTCCATCCCAAGAAGTCAGCACTGAGATGTGTGAGAAAGAGCTCTGCCAGGGTCACGTTCTTTGCTTGAATGCAAATCATGTGGGGAAGCACCGTTGCTCCCTGAGGTTGAGACTCTGGTGTTTGGGTCTTTCAATTAAAGGTGACTGGGCAGCTGCAGGGAAAACATTTGCTGCAAATGCATCAGCCCTAAGATCTCCTCCAGGAATGCAACTGGAAGTGGCAGAGTTCAGCCAGCACTGTGCATGGGAGGAAAGCTGCCTCCGAGAGCTGGCTGGGGGTGGTTGGCAGCTTAGAAGCCTTGGGATTTATCTCTGAGCTACTTAGATGTTGTAGGAGTGACTCGTTACTACTAAGGGACTCAATCAAGGAAAACAGCTTGCCTCACCTTTCACCTGCGTGACAGTGGCCTTATTTACATACAGGCTTAAGTCTGAGTGAGGAAACTGAGGAGCTATGTGTGGCCTTGTGTCGTGGTGGCCCTGTTCTGGGTGAGGTGTGGGAGTGAGCTTGGGGCAGGGTGCGGGCTGCTCTCCAGCAGGCTGCAGCTGGGTTGAGCAGTTGCATGCCCTCTGTTTTCCTTTTGAGTCCTCTGAATGTACGTGCTTTGCCACACCAGTGTCTTGTACAGGTGCAAAGAGCCTGAGAATGGAAGATGGGACTGGAGTGTAAGGCTGTCTTCTCAGGTACAGTTTTGGAGAAATCTGAGATAAAACCTGGTATTCTATTTTTTGAGCATTTCCAGAGTATTGCTGCATAATCCTTTTTATTGATCCGTAGCTTATGCCGGAAAGCCCTGGTCTCAAGGCAATATTCAGATTCAGAGTCCTGGAGAATAATAGCACTAATCACATTTTGTGTGACCTTTCAGGCAGGATGAACATATGTTGCACTGCTGCAATTTTCTCGTTTCTTGCTTGCTTTTAGGTATCTTTGACCTCTCAGCAGTGTAGCTAGGAGTGCAGTTAGGAAGCCTTCTGCTTGACTGGCACAAGGCAATTCTTCTGTAGCTGTAGCAATGAAATCTGGGAGCGTACTGCTTCAGACTGCTACTTTTTGATGTGCTAAGAAGCCCTGATCAACCTGAGACAGTAATAGCTCTTGTACCCAGGAATGTAAGTAATGCATATTTATTGTGATGTATGCACTACAGAAAATTCTCTCAGTCTGAAAACTACCAGAGTGCATTCCTTGTGGTTTTGCTTCAGCGTGCATCTCTCTTTCCTTTTGGGCTGTTTTGTAATGTATGTGTACACTTGGTTCTTGTGCTGCATCCGTGTGAAGAGGAAGAGATGCTGCTTTCATGTTTGGAAGGGCTGTAATGTGAAAGTTTCCATCACCAGTGCACATCAGAGGAAAAATGATGTGATTACATGGACAAGCATTTCCACCCTGATTCTGTGCTTAGTTTTATTTTTCACTCTAGCTCTGTTTTAGTTGTATTTGAACTTTTAGCAAAGTTGAAGTCTGTTAATCTAAATTGAAGAGGAAAATATATTTTGTATAAGCAGGTAAATATCAAAGCTACTAGGGCCAATTTCTTTTACTGAAAGCGTAGAACTGATTGAGCATGGTGGTGATGGGTTGGTGACTGCACTTGATGATCTTAGTGGTCTTTTCCAACCTTAATGATTCTATGATACAATCCTAGCCTCCTCCCAAGTGTGCTTGGTGGAAGGACGAGACAGTGGGCAAAAGTGGAAATGAGAGAAGTTCAGAAAGGTTGCAAGGAGATACTTTTTCACCCTGAGAGGAGCCAGGCAGCAGCGCAGGTTGCCTAGGAAGGCTTTGCGGCTTCCATCCTTGGAGATTTTCATAGTCCATCTGAACAAAGCCCTGAGCAACCCCATCTGATCTCAGATGGTCCAACTTGGAGCAGGAGGGTGGACTAGAGACTTCCTGAGGTTCCTCCTGGCCTGAATTATCCTGTGATCCATTAAAAAGCATTTGGATTTAGCATGGCCTTTATGCTTTGAACACAAGTCAAGTAACAAGGCCATGGGGAGGGGTAGCAGCAAGGCTGGTGGCGACTTCTGCAGGAGGATGTAACATGCAGACGAAAGCAGCATCTGGCCAGGTTTCTTCTGGAATATCCCTGCCTTGAACATTCTCTGAGTGATTGGTTGCTCTCAGTTTTTAATTGCACGAAACAGTTTGCTCCTTCTGTTGAAACAGTGTGCTGTTTGCTATACTCCAGCAGTAGCTGTAGCACTGGTTTCCAAAACACTGGAAAAAAACCAAGTGACTTTTGTTAACATCAATTAACAAATTTCATTTACCTCACTGGAGCAAACTTTCAGAGTAGATTCTTCATGGAAGGGCAGTTAGACCTTGAGAGGCTTTCTTTAGTTGACTTTTCTTTTTTAAACTTCGGCTATGACTATTCCCATAGTTATAGTTCCATACTTGCTGGATTAGCCCAGCAAATACTTGAAAACAAACACACACTTTACAAAATAACCTATTAGCAGTGTATGGCTTATGAAAACACGAGTGAACAATTGTTTGAATCTTCCAGATTTCAGTTTTGGGGTTGTATTTCTTGTCTTGTTAGCTTGATATTTTTTTTTGTTCTTTCCTGAAGGGAATTAGTTTAATTTACAGATTGACTTTCCTGCTTTATGTTCAGAGACAATAAAGGTGAATACGAAAAGCAACAGGTGAGCAACTCCAAATGAGAATTCAAAGGCTTTCACTCCTTTATTTTTGTTTTTGAATTACTATCCCATCTGCTTCCACACACATAGCAGGTGAGCTGCCATTCCAACCTGCCATGCCTCAGTGGTGATCAGATGGGATCAGTGGGTGAGGTCCCAGGGAGGCCACAGCTTGTTTCTCTTTCCCTGTTTAGGGATTGAAAGCACCATGGTGATAAAGCCATCAGGACTGTTGCTTCAAAAAAGTAAAATTTCAGGGTTTCAACCTTAACGTTATTGCTCTGTCATGTGCACAGTGACTATCTTCAGAGCTATGTTCAAGTAACTATTGTGACTTAACGTGTGCTCTTCCTCTAGCCTCAAATACCGCACTGGATAATATTCCCTTTATTTTAGTTTCTTTTATACATGTGCAGTCTCTATTTCATTCTTCTCTGTGTGTGTTTGTTTTTTAACCATAGCTGTTCATTTTGAGTTGTTGCATGGCTAATAGTGCTGATGAAGAAGCATTTAGTGTGACACATAAAACCATAGCTGTAAAGAAAATGAAGCAGAGAAAATTGCAGTGGCAAAGGTTCCTAAATTATAGTTGTACAGGAAGATTGTGATAAGGAAGTAGTTAAACATTACTATTTAGTAAAACCTGCAACTACGGCTGGTACTTTGATTGTCTCCTCCTTTTGCTGGCACTTAATTTGTGGGGTCACTGAGGTACTTTTTCTGCTAAACCACTTCATTGAATCAAAAGCCTCAGGAAGCAAATAGGCCCGTGTTCCCAGGTGATTTTTAAGTCAAGTGCCAAATAAATACTAATTGTTCTCCTATTTTCTTTTGAAATAAATACTAGGTGCTTCCTCTACTCTCTGAGAGCTGGTGTCTGTGTTTTTCAGTATACCTGAATGAAAAATGTAATATGACTAAAAGAGGATATTCATAATTGTTGTATTAACATCAGAACCACCCGCATGCTTACTGCAGCTAAGGCAACGAGCCTGCAGCTTGCATGGCAGCAGTGTTTGCTCACTGGGGTCAGGTCTTCCACATAGCCCCAGCGTGAGTGAGAGTTGTCCTGCTTGTGCTGCTTATGGAATTGCTTGTTGGCAGTCATGTGAGGGTGAGCAAGTCTGTGACCTGTTGGCAGCAGATCTCATGTTGAAGAAGCTTTGGTTGGTTTCAAAGAGTTTCCCCTAGGTGTTGATGTCTCAGTAGTGATCCACCAGATCCTGAAGGCCAGCTTTTATCAGCAGGGATGTGGGACAATGTTGCTGTGCTATGTATGTCTTAGACAGAAATGGGCAGGGATGGTCTTTTACAGAAAAGACACTGTATTTTTTGCTTCTGGAACTTGCAATTGGATCCAGGTGAGTGAACTTGGCTTAGTAATGATTTCCTTAGTTGAGGCCTTCCCACATGAAGAAAACGTTCTGCAGCAAGTGACAAAGGCAAGCTCAGTTTGGGTTGTTCATTCTGTTTGAACAGGACAGGTTGCTGTTTATGGGGAAAAAGGTAGGCTTTTGTGGGGAAGCTAACTGCCTGCATGCTTATCTCAACCTTGATGAAGCTGTTACCGTAGGCTTGTTAGGAAAAGAGTCAGGTGAAATCAGCGGCCCAGACTGGGCAAAGGTTAAAGCAATCAGCGATAGCTCAGCTGTCAGCAGAATTGTATTGCTGGGAATGCATTCGAGGATTTGCACAACGTTATCATCTGCTTAGCTTTTAGATGTTCCTGCTAGCATGTCCTTTGGCAAGCTGAGAAGTGGTCAAGGGTTGTCTGTCCGTGATTTCTGCGTGCCCTTTGCATTGTGGAGTTGACCCAGAGCATGGCCACGTTATTGCAGAAGTGTCAGTTGTTTGCGATGAAGCTTGAGATAAATGCATTTCTACAGTTACAAAGAGGCTGCTGAAGTTGGAATTTTGGCGACTTAACTTTTTTCCCTCCTCATTACTCACCGGAATAGTTGTGATGATACAGAATGACACTGTATTTTTTTTTGTTCTTCATTTATCACTAGTTCAACATGTGATATCACTAGTATGAGATAGAGTTCTATCAAACATCACAAAGGAGTTTTCTTACTAGAACTAACAAAAAACAACTGAAATAGGATTCTTCATATTTAATTTATGTCTATGGGCATGTGTGCCAAATTTGACAGCCTACTGTCAAAAATACAATAATATCAAACTTTATCATATTTCTCTCTTGATTGTCTTAAGCCAGCATTATGTTTGTCATATGGAACTTTAAACTAAGCACATAATTAATTTGTAAAGCATTTCAAGTCTTATTCCAAGCTAATGTAAATTATTTTGCAGTTGCCTGTTATTGAAGTCTGCCTTTTTATGCAGAGATATGATTACTGGCCAGTATGTGATTTTGCAGTAGTGACGGTCACTGCAGCTGTTTGGTCATGTTTATGCATGACGAGATATCTCAATAGGATTGCAAGAATTTTGCAGTGAGTTTCATTTTTCAGTGTTGGGAAGTGGGCTCCATCTAGTGTTTAATTCAAAGATTAAACTCAAGTTCCTTTTCTTGAATGCCCTTGCAGTATGGGGAAAGGACATGGAGGAGGAATTATGATAGGCATGGCTTTCACTGATGATTCTCTAGAACAAGACTATTCTAGATACAGTCAGGATGCTAATGGCAACCTGCAATGCTGAGTCGGTTTCACATGAGCACTTGTTTCAGAGAAACAAAAATAATCCTAATATGAAATGGCATGCAGCTAAAGAAATTAAAACAGCATAACAATAATGTGATCCTGAAACACTTTGTCTGGTTACTATATATAATATATTTTCACACTATTTAACGTAGCATGTTAGAAAACAGCATGCTAGCCTATAAAATCAGAATTAGATAACTAGTTGAGGATTCTTTTAAGAAGCAATGAATTTTGAAACATATACTGTATACTAACATCCATTCAAGAGGATAATTTTCCAATATGTAATGCTTCTCTAAAGCAGCATATAGTTTTTGTCCATTATTTTCACTGTTTTCTTACAATTTACTTTTCTGTAATACTTGGTCCTTTGATAAGGGCTACTTAATATTTTTGTGTTAATGTTATTAAAATAGATATAATATTTTTGACCTAATTATTTTTATAATTGCTTCATGTCTCCAGTCCCATGGTGATAAATAATGTTGTAAAGCACACAGAAGGCATGAAGAGGAAATGACTGTTTTTAAACGTGCAAGGTAGTAGGTAGTATTAATTCATCCAAGCAACTGCTGTTTTTGTTGATACTGGATCATGCTGACCAAGTTGTAATGCCTAAGCTTGAGCACAGGCTTGCCTTCTCTGCTGACCTTTTACACTTTCAACTGTAGAACAGAAACAGGAGCTCTTAAATGTTCAGAGTGGAGGGTGCAGCAACAAATGCAGAGAAAAACTTGATCTACCTGAGAGCTATAGTTAATTATTGGTACAATGAGGGCTTGTCTGCTAGTCTTTTTAATTCCACTTCATGGGATTTTTGAGGCAACTCTCTTGAGCTTTTAGTCTGAGCTCTCTTGCCACCTTACAGCTGTAGTTTGAGACTGATGAGGAAAGAGGGAGGTGGGTGCTGGATCCAGGCTCTTTTTGACCTGCAACTTGGGAATGTGAAGAAAATCTGCAGGCCAGATCCTAACACAGCTTTTGGCTTGGTGCCTGCATGTCACTGCAGCAGCATGCAGTAGGGGCCAGAATCCAGTCCCACATTGCTGGCAAAAAGCCTATTATTATTTCATCTGTGAAATATTTGGGGCCTGGGCTTTTCAATTGACACTTGCTAGCTGAGCACGGACAAAGCTAACATGAACCATCTGGTGCCTGGAAGAAGCAATGAGATATGTGATATTGACCATGACCCTGAGCAAACAGGGAGCCCACAGGAGCTGTCCTTGCTCAGCACCCTGCTACCCAGTTCTGCCATCTTCTTCAGCTCAGGTAATGGCCTGCTTTTCCAGAAGGGCCTCCTGCTCTTCCCCATGCTGATTTATCGACAGAAGAATGTTTTTCCTTTCACTTTTGTAAAGCAGCATCTGTGCTATTGAGGGAAAAGACCAGGAGTGATGGGTGAAGGGGGGGACCCATCATGCTCTGCTTCTTTCACTTGGCTAAGGAAGAATACCAGCAGTAGTGGAACAGTGGGCAGATTTTTAAATATTATATGTATTATACATATATAATTATATATATATGCATGCATGCAATTTCTTGACTTTTTTTTTTTGCCATTGACATACTGGTGTGGTTGGTAGCCTCTGATTTTTTCGATCCCGTATCGGTGTAACTTTTTGTTTCTTAACCCCTCAGACATGGTACCCTCTGGGTGGGCCTTCTGAATTACCTGAGCCTGCTGGACAGGTGCTATTTTGTGACTAAATACCATCTTCTGTGAGCAAAAAAAGCCCCAATTTCTTTACCTGCTAAGATTTTTAAATTTAAAATCTTAAATAGAAGTAAATCCAGTTTTATTTTTTATCTATCCTGTGAATGGAGAGTGAAAGCAAATGTAAATTTGTGTCACTTGATGCTTCTGAGTCTCCCTTATACTGATCCAGAAGATAAGTAAGTATCTTTGTGGTGGTGCTTTTATTAATTGCTTATTTAGATGCAGTGGTTTCTTTGGAGTTTCTAAACAAGACTTGGAAATATTTCCACTGTACTTATTCTATAAAATCCTGGTCTTGCTTTAAACAAGTCCAATGTAGGTTTTTACTGTGCTTTCCAAAACCTATTTGTAAAATTACAGACTGAAAAGTCAAGGCAGTGTATTTCTTTTTGGAGTGCTTAATAATATAGTGTCATCAATTCAAGCACTACAGTTTGTGTTGTAACCACCAGCATACTTGTAGCTGTAGCCGAGATTGACCACAAAGGTCTTACGGGGTTTTAGTTGTTTGTCTTAGACAGACTTAAGCCTGGGAAGAAGAAAGAAAAGAAAGACTTTCCAGTAGCAGTTTGTATTTGCTAGGACTTATTTTTCATCACCGTTCGCATTTTTTCCTCACTTTTGCTTCCTCACCAATGTGCAGTGAGACAGAGACCTGAACCACATCTCTTTCTTTCCAGTAATTCTTTTCAGCATTAGCTGGGGAGCTGATGTGGTGTTACTCCATGTTATCTCAGTTTGTTTCTTCTGTTGTGCTAAATGTTTGAGGTAGAAGCTAAAGGACTGAGGAGAGCACTTGGGCCATTCAGGATCTGATTGCTGCTCCTGTGAACACTAAAGCA
This sequence comes from Aquila spilogaster, assembly GCA_024606505.1. NCBI lineage: Eukaryota > Metazoa > Chordata > Aves > Accipitriformes > Accipitridae > Aquila > Aquila spilogaster. The sequence goes on along the minus strand of JANHGO010000063.1, from coordinate 72,681,888 downwards.
TTTTATACAGGGTTGGTACTCCTGCTAGAAGAAGGCCTGGCAGCTCACTCTTGGAATGCCCTTGCCTAGCTACATGCCATGATAGGGCTCAATCGCATTCATGCTTTCCATAGCAAACACTGTTGCTGTTGGTGTCACTTGGTGAAAGGAGGTGGTTTGTAGCCCCAAATGCCCAATAGCTGCCATGTGATGTAAAAAACGGCGAAGTGGAAGAAAACGTAGAAGAGAGATGCTTTGTTTGGGTGAGCTGTTGTAGAGTTTATGGCAGCAATTAGAAAGAAAAGCAAACAAAGTCTTGAGAACTTGAGACTGGAAAGATTGTTCTGGCACATAGAAATCAGATCTGGAGCTTTCTGCTCATTTCTGTCACTGTGCTAAAGGGAGGAAAGTGTGAAGACAGAGATAGGGAGTGGAAAAGAGCAGAAATGATTAATGAGTTCAGGTAGTGCAAGTTATGAAGGTGTAATTAGTCCTGGCCTATTTAACTTGGAGGTGGGGAAAAGCCATAAATAAAGGGTGGAAATTAAGAGGTAAAATATTAAGAAGACTTAACTGTTTTGACTCAGTATCTCTGATTAAAATTAAGGTGTTAACATGTAGATGCCTAAGAAATAATCTTTCTTTTACTGTGAAGGTAACAGGCAGTGTACTGTGGAAGTAAATAAGAGTAGGCAGTTGACATCAACTAATTGAAGGGCTAGGCAGGCTATTTTGAGAGAGAAAGAGTACACTAATACATCAACTAACTAGATTAAAGGTGTTAAGATGACAAGATCCTTAATTTAGGTCAGTATTTCTTTCTGTGCAAAGGCAGACAGTGGTGGCCATATGGTCTGCTCCTCACTCCTAATGTTCTTGTGTGCGGTGAACGTTGCGTTCACGTTGTGATGGATGCCCAGAGCAGCAGTTGTTCACTACTCTTTCTTGTACTTTCTTCTCATTTCCCCCACACAAACAAGGTCCCAGTAGTTTAGGATGTAGACCTAGGCAGTGCTTATAGTTTTGCACTGGTTTTTGTTACCTGATTTGAACTCTGTTCTACCGCTTGTCTCTGCAGGGGAGCAATATCTTCAGTGATACTGAATCTCAGAGCTTAGCTGCACAACCTGTTGGGTCTGTGCCACTGTAAGCATGTGACCTAGGAAATTTACGAACTGGAAAGTGGCTGCTAGAAGGACAACAATTTAAGCTACAGGAAGGGAAATCTGGAAGACAGTTTTACTGTCCCGAGACTGGGAGGATTGGCTTTGCTTTCATCATTAGTTATCTTTTTACTCAGGGAAGAGGTGGATCCACTAACATCTTTCATTCTTAATGTGCCCATAAGAGATAATGACAAAAATCATTGTAATTTAGTTCTGTTCTCGCATGTTCTTCACGGTGAAGTGATTTGCTGTTGGTTTCCTCTGTGCTTATAGATGCAGTAATGGTTTTGGAAGGAGACCTTACTCTAATTTGTAGACATTAAGTTGGTAAGAATTTGCCTGTTGTCGCTGATGTAATTTCTTCTTTGTCTGACCTCATTCACCTGGCATTAAAATCATATTACTGAACCTCAATTTCAAAATTGCTTCAGCTAATAGGAAAAACCCTCGCTGTAAGTGTTTTGTTGGCTTGATCCTATCTGTATCCTTAATGTCCACTATGGGACTATATCCAAATCTTCAGCGCTGACAAGTGCCTTTTAGCTTCATTTATTTATTATGGGGAAAACAACTTAAAAGCTTAGTTATTAAAGCCACTTTTTAAAGGAGAAAGTAATGAAATTGCCCAATCTGAAGACACAGGTTATATAACTTGATATGGAACTTTAAGTAGCATTATTAAAGCCAAATATCCCCTATTAAAATCACTAGAGGTTCATTTTGTTTCAAAATCCAAGCGTAATACCTTCTAACATAATACTTGTCAATGCAGTGGCCAGAAAAACACTGCTCTGCCTACTGTGCATTGTACAGGCTACATGTACTTGTTTTATTAGCGTGCTTTGTTGGACCACCTACTCTTGCAATAAGTGTCCCTCATGCTTGAAGTCCAAGCGTATCTGCAGCTATTCTCCTTACAAAACTAGGTCAGAGTGATCTGATTGCTGTGTAAATAGCAGTATAAAACTGGATCAGACTGGACTATGCAACAGTAACACTTATTTTTTTGTTCCTCTTTTAAACTTTGTCCTCAAGATATAGAAAAGGGCAGCACTTACTTGGAAGTTTTGGATCCTAGAAGACCTGGGGTATTATTTGAATTTGCCCATACGTGTTCTCACATATTCAAAAAATAGTTTCCTGCCTTTCTTTTTTTCTTTTTTTTCTCCTTTAGTGCAGTGTTGATTTCCCGAGGCCTTACTTTTCTTTAATTCTGATTAAGGGACAAACCGGCAGTGGTCAGTACCGGGGGAAAAATGCTGAATGATAATGCATGGGTGAAGGAGAAGTTTCAGTAATTTCAGAGACTAGTTTACTTTCTGTTTGATTTGATTGCTTTCACGCTCTGATTTGCATTAGCGTGCAAATATTTCTTCCTTGCTGTGCTTGAAGTTGAAAAGGATAAAATGAAGGAAACTACCAACAAATGTGATGAAGACAAATCTTTTTCTTCCAAAGGAAAATATAAATGTTGTAACTATTAGGAAAATGAAGGAGTTTCTCTCAGAAAAGCAACAATCAAAAAGTCTTGAGTATTTAAAGATCACTTTGGTCATTACATCAAACCAGCTCAATCAGAGCGGGAAAAGTGCTGCACTGATAACTGATGGTGCTTCTGGGTGAGATACTTAAGGCATTGCTGTCACAAAAGTGTGTTTATTACAATGTCTGGTCTTGCCCCAGAGCTGCCAGTAGCTGTTTGATGCCAGCTCTGAGTGGGAGCAGTATCTCCTTGCCTCCCAGTCTGGCTTACTTCACCTGCTGTATTTGAATGGGTTATTTATTTTCAAATAGGAAATAAACTATTCCTTCTGGGATTTTTGGTAATGAGAGTTTTGACATCAGTTCTGAAATACACTTTTTCCCTTCTTCCAGAAAATTAAATACCAGCATAAGGAATGTAGCACTGAACACGAAATATTTTAAGAGGATTTCTAGTGCAGGGAATCGCATTTTTTTTCTTGTCCTGTACTAAGTCCTAACATCTGCCATTTTATTGTTGAGATAAACTGATCTTTTTATTACTTTGCAGAGGGAATGTTCCTTGTAAAGTCTTCGACTCAGTACTCAGAACAGCCTGATTGATAACTTTATATATAATGTAGTAGGGTGAATTTGATGGCTTCACTTTTAAAATTTAGTGTAGCTGATGGTGTAGCAGCACGGCTCCGTATCTTATCAAAATGACTTGCTGCAACACTTCCAGTTTTTATTAAAAACAAATAAAAACTGCTTGAATAATGTTAGCCAGAAGCTGGAGGGGTTGAAGGGTGTGTACAGAAAGATGGGTCATGATCTGGAGGTAAAGCAGAAGAGACAGAGGCTGCTATAAAACTTGAAGTTTAATTAGGCACTATTTATGCGCATGTGCCACGGTTGCTTAAGACAGAGTGTAGTCTTGTTAATGTCAAAAGGACTGCTTCAGTGCTTGAAGTTAAGCGGATTTGTAATTGTTTGTTGGATTTTGTCCCAAGCGTGTCTTGCAAAAATACTGCTTCTAATAAATTCCTACTACTTGATGCAAAGAAGAGGAAAGAAGACCTCTGAACCACTTACAAGGAGATACTGAGACAGAAACAGGAAACCTCCAAATGCAGTCTCTGTCCTGAAGTATATCCATAGCTGTACAGCAGGATGCTTTCCCCTCAGTGTCCTGTATTTGCCTCTCTTTGTCCATACATGTTTCTTGATTCAACACTAGTCCCCTTTTCCACTCCACTGTATGTGGGAGTCTCCTTTGGATGCCCCTCTTCTTCCTCTAAATGATCCTTCCTCTAAACTGCTCTTGACCTCTACTTGCCATTTTGCCTGGCACCTTGCTGCATGTGGCTCCACGCTGTCCCTTCAGACCCTCCTTTCATGCCATGGGGAGCCTCCCTTCCATACATCACTAGCTCCTTGTGCAGTTTTGCCTGGCATCGGATCCCTGAATGGCTCTGCTGTTGTGCTGCCAGTTTTAGCCCTTCTTGTCACCCATCTGCCATGGAAAGTTGTGTGGAGTGTAGGACTGATGATGCTGAGAGCAGTATAGATTGCTGGTTTTCCATGTGTTCCATTCTGTGAATATCTCTTCCAATTTAAATGCCACGTTTGCATCAGTGCTTTTTGTTTTCCTCTCTGTATGACTCTTGTGGCTCTCTTGTAACAAGTCAGAAGTACAGACTCCTCCGGTCTCCCCTTGAAATCAAAAGGAATCCTGAGATGCTGTGAGGGACGTTACTGATACCTTAACACAAACTGCTCTTTTGAATTGATTTAAAATTAAGAGCCCACAAAGCTTCCCTTCAACATCGAATGATTGTAGGCTGAGAACTGACTTTAAAACATCCCAGCAGTAGGATTGCATGGCTTGTTATCACTGTCTAGAATGGTCACTGAAGACAACTTTCACTCTTTAACCTCTACTGAATATTCCCTGCCTTTAATGAATGGCTGATGCCAACGTCAGATCTGCAGATGGCCCCTCAAAGGGAGAAAGAAATCATTGCAATGAGGTTTACATATTTATCTGCTAATTTGTACTATCCAAATGTTCATATTTACCAGAAGAGATCTTAATTATGTCATTTTAACAGTTAGATTTGTTCTTTTGTCAGAGCACAAAAGAATCCTCATCTGTCCAGTCCTTCACATTTCTTCTGCTGTTTTTTCCTTTTTTGAATCTTGAATGGGAATACACTAAAGTAAAGCTTAATGCTTTTTATTGCACTGTATGCCATTACCTGCATATGCAGTCCTCCTGCATTGAATAAATGTATCATAACTGTTGATGAAAACTTCTTTCCCTTCTGCCTCCCCAAGAAGTGGTGCTACTTACTTCTGTGCTGGTTCCCTTTTGGAAGTCTCATCTGTGTTCCTTCCAGTCACGGTCAAAAGGCAGCCTGATGATAACCTCGGTTTGATTTTGGTCACAGGGGGATAATACCCTGTTAGCCTACTGAATTAGTCTGGCAGAAGGCATGAGACCATTCTGACGTCATTTGGGATAAATTAACTCTCTCCACATCCTAGCATGCCATGTTTACAGCAAACAGCTCTACTGTTCCAGCAGGAGCAGGTCTTTGCCTTGACTGAGCTCCTCCTTCTGCCATCCCTGTTTCAGTTTGCCCTGCAGCTCAGCCCCTCCACACTCGTGTAGGTCTCTTACAGAATGACTGTGAAACACCCAGAGAAGCCCTTTTTCCTTCTAGGTTTTGTTCTTCTTTACCACACAAACAAATATAGTTCTTGTTTGCTGCCCTTTTCTAGGTTTTCCTTTATTCTGGCTCCTGTACAAAACAGAGCTAGAAAAATGCTGTTAATAGCTATCAAGTTTCCAAACCAGTACCTCACAGTTGGGGAATGACCCCTGCCATGAAGCTGCATCTGAGAGGGGTGCAGCTGCAGCTCCTTCACACTGTGATGTGCCTCCGCCTAGTAATGGAAGTAATGAAACACTAACGGGCTCTCCCATTAGAAGGAATGGCATTTTGCACTTATTAATCAAATCCAAACAGCCTTACTTCCAATATCAGGAGTTGGGCTCTTCAACGTGTTCTGTTGGAGCAGAGAGTGGTCTCTTCTGCACACCTGGAGCAACTGGAGTTACATAGTGGCTTCTTCCATGTTTTTCCTATCTGGGATGGTGCACTTTGAGTCCAATTAATATGTTTTTAATTTTTTTTAAATAGATAAATGTCCTTCTCACCTTCTGCCCCTTTGAGATAGGCTGTACCTGGTGCTAACTCAAGAGGTATGCAAGCTTTTTTGGGGGGGGGGTCTGAGACCAATGCTCAGGGCCAAGTCTGTGGGAGGCCATCATAGCAGCACAAGGCATTTAAAAAAGCAGTCTGAGTTTTCTGCTGACTTTTCCCAGGATCCTGTTCCCAGGGATCCGTATGATCCTGGGTGATGTCCGTGGCCTTTTGCCCAGCGGAGTAAACTTTTCTCTCCTTAACAGCAACCATCTGGGAGGACCGCTGGGAGGGGCTTCTGCTCACTGATTGGCAGACTGCAGCATCTCCCTGACCTCTTTCTGAGCTAAGTATGGGAGTCCAAAGCAGAGTATGAGCAGGTTTTTTTGTTTTTGTTTTTTTTTGAAATATTACATGTGTGAAGTTACTTCTGCCAAAGAAAGCTGCGTTTTGCCTATTTAAGCTGTTTTGTGTGTATATGCATATTTTGCTATACAGAATTAGGTAACTTCTGCTGTGCTGGTTTAGAAGTTTCCATGATAAAACTACATGTGTATGCTAAAAAATAAAGCCAGTTGGAAAAATTCTGTGTTATATTAACTAGCGAATGATGTGTTTAGATACATATGCTTGATAGTGATAAATACGCAGCACAACAGTAAATTGTTTTGTTTTGTCCATTTTGGTCACTTACAAGTAGTTTCTGTAGTTTAGTATTGCAATTTTGCTTCTCATACATTTTTACATCTCCCCTGTACGGTAACAAAAGCTACGTTACAATGTGCCAAGAGGAAATCTAAACCAATCATCAGGTCATAGAGTAAGGTCCACAGATATTTAGTCTTTAAAATGTTCCAAGAGTTCCTTCCCCTTTTGTTTTTTTTTTCCTTTTAAAATGGTATGTAAGAAAATGCATTGCAGAGAGATTGGAGTCTTCTATTCCCTCCTGATTTCCCCCTCCCCAAAACCATAAAATACATGCACCAAGTCCACCAGATGCTTAGTCTGTTATTTTAGCAGAGGTATTGCTGAAGTTTCTGTGTTGCACTTGGCAGATGTCACTACGGTGGCCACTGGTGAATAGGGCAGTTAGTATTTAGTGGCACTGGAGATCACTAAGGAATCGAGGAAGGAATGCTTTAGAAATGTCAAATGAGGTCCAGGAGCTGGTCACTTCACAGAGGAAGGAAGCTGTCTTTATTCAGCTCTGCAAACACTGCGGAGTCGTGGAAGTCTTCAAAGCTCAGTCGGTGTGGGTGGTGGCTTAAAACTATTTAACTCTTTGCTATGAATATTTGCAGTAAATATCTGCTCAGATGAAGTATAGAGGCAGTGATGGGTTTGTGTTTTGTTCCTCAATTATGTTCCCCACTATTAGTGTTTTTGCTCTATTTCCTCATTTGGAAATAGTCACCCACACTCTCTGCAAGTGTAATTGCTCTTGTGTAATGAGATCAATGGGCCTTCACCGATTTACAGTAGTAGAGAATAATTTGGCTCATTATGCTTTTGATGAGATACAATCTGGGAGGCTATCGTTGCACAGACAGACAGTAAAATAAACATTAAGGAATGGTAATAAAAAAGACCCTCATATGCTCAACCGCTGCGCTGTGGCACAAGGATCTGTCATTCCAGAGGAACTGAGCAAAAATATCTGTGGGTCATTGCCATGCTTCATCTGAGGCAGAAGGTTTTCTCTTCTTCCTCCTCCTGTTGCACTCAAGTCTGTTTTACCTGTCAAGGCGGCAAGGCTCTGGGATTTGGGCTTGGTTTTATGCATATCCTGGCAAAGGGCAGCAGCTCTTTACTCTGCTTTAACTAATGTTATTGAAACACAAACCCTAACAAAGTCCCTTAGAGCACTGCTGGTTTGGATGGGTGCTTAGAACCACAGTCAGGATTTGAAATGAAACGGGTCACCTCAAAATTGGTTGTTCCTGCAATTTGCTGGGGGGGAAGTAATCAATCACTCATTGACAGTCAGCTGGCTGTGGGCATGGATTTCACATTGCTGCAGTTTCTGTGCTGATACTCAAAATCTCTGCCACAGTGACAGTTCTGGCTACAGGCTTCTGCTGTCTGTACCTGGTGTTCCTTTGGGGAGAAGTTAAAGATGCTTCCTAGTTGTTTTTTTTCCCCAAAGAAAATGCATTGCATTTGTACTTGCAGTGACACCGGTGAACTATATGCACTGCATCCCCAGTGATGTGAGTTCTGGAAAGGGAAGTGAAAAAATTAAATGAAGCCAGTTGTGGTGAGGTGTGAAGAAGTGAGCGAGCAGCGTACGTCAAAAGCAGTAACATAGGTTATGGGGAGGTCCTCTTCTGTAGTTTGTCTTAAGAGTGAAGTTGTTCTTGTTTGTCAGGTTTATACATATCTCCAATTAGTGATGAGTTAAAACAGGAAAGTGCATCTTGCTGAAAGGCTCCTATTGAGATTTAGAGAAGAAGGTATGAAGGAGCTCTGCTGCTGGCCATGGTTATTGAATATTCTTTTCAAAGCGCCTTTTATAAGCAATTTGTTTTATTAAATACTAATATTTTCTCCCCTCTTCATAATGCTGTGTATGATAAATTAGATAACGTGTTACATTTCTGACTTATTCACACCTTGCTAATAGATTTTTCCTAGGCTTTGCATTCTGTGTGATGTTTTTACCAAGCATATAAAGAGGAAAACTGTGAGTTTCTAATTACAGTGTAAAAATTCAAAGTGCTTTGACATAAATGCCACTAATGAGTACAGTTGGGTTATTTCCATTCTTAGTAATTGCGGAGTTCGTTGCCTGTTTGGTTTTGCACAGATGAGGAATAAATCGTGCTCATGACATTAGAAGGTACTGTATTTTACAGACTTTGTAGGTTAGGAAGTACTTGGCAAAACAAAGATAGGTTTGGTGAAGTGAATAATCCTCCAGTCTCCTATTCAGGAGGCTTGGGCTTAATTTCTAGGCTACGCTACTTCCAAATAACCCTTTTCCTGCCCTCAATTAGTGCTGATTACCAGCCAGCAGTGTTTTGGCTGCGCAGGAAGGCTTCCCTGCCATGAACTGGGGGAGTGTTCTGTGTGCAATAACTGCAGATAAAACACGTACGATGAAAGGCAGTTGTTCAGCACCTTGAAGGTGCATGGCAGAAGTATGTAACAGGTAAGTTGCAGCAAGTGGAATTCCTGCTTGCTGTGTGCTCCAGATGATCACCTTGTTTGCCCAGAAGTTGCTTTTGAATGAGCCTTAAGAGTGATGGAGCCTGTGCTGCAAATGGGTACTCAGTTTGTGGAAGGAATGTGTTTGCAGGATCACAGATGGATTGAAGCTGTCAGGGCCCTCTGGGTCCCTCTGGCCCACCCTTCACTGCAGCAGGACCCCCCAGAGCAGGGTGCCCAGGCCCATGGCCAGGCAGCTTCTGGAGAACTCCAAGGGGGAGACCCCACAGCCTCTGGGCAGCGTGTGCCAGTGCTCCGTCACCTGCACAGCACAGAAGTGCTGCCTGCTGTTCAGAGGGAGCCTCTTGGTGTTTCTGTGGTTGAAATCTAAGAGAGACATATCTGTGCATCAGAAACATTAACTTGCTTAAAATGCACTAGATCTGGCTTGATTACGTAGCTTCATCTGATATGGGATGCAGAAAGTGCCACTTGTACTTTGACATCAAAGCCTTCTTCGTTCAGATCAGATATGAGCCACATCTCATGTATGGCTACAGCACCTGTCAGAAATACAAATTGGTAAAAATGGTGATCACTTCTCTTGTGACTACCAGTATGGGGTCAGGCCACCACCTTGTTTCTACCGCTTCCTGGCCTGTAGCGATATCTGGGCATAATCTCCTCCCAAACTCTAGCAACGGGTTACTCCAGAACTCCCTGAATGCAGGTGAGCTACTTGGCATTTGTAGACCTTTTTCATTTACACCATACATTTCAGTCATTGGACAGGGCCTTATTTTGTGGTGTACTGTACAAATTTCAAGAGAGGGGGGGAGGTTGTTTTTTTTCTCTGTCCCAAGGGAGAAGCTATATTCCACTCAGAGGTGTCAGCAAAGGTTTTCACACCTTCTTTGATTTTCCTGGGAATTTCAACAGGACTACAGTGCACAATCATAATTCACATGGATCACCGTCCCAGAGCAGCTCTCGTGTCCTCAGCAGCCTGCTCAGAGCACCCCTCACGGGGCTGGAGCTTCAGCACCTTTTCTGGCTTCATGGGTGTGTGACACAGGATGGGAAGAGCTCTGGGTAAGATGCTCCCTAAACATGCCGCTTCAGGCAGTTGAGGCTATTATCCTGAATAATGCTCAGAGGCTACCCAGTGACTAACACAAGTCTCTTTGGTGATAAACAACAAGACTTGAATTTCCACATGATAACTGGATGTTTCTTTTTGTTCCTGTAAACAAGCCACTGCTGTGCTCAGGTCGTGATGTGATCCTCCAGTCTTGAAGTTCATCAGCTCGTCTAGGTGCCTGCACTGTAAATCCAACATAGGGGCTGCTGTTTGCAAGTGCAGCTGTGGAAGCAGAAAATGATCACGTATGGGAGTGCGCAGAATAACTTTAGGGAGTTGATAAGCAGGGTTTAAAATGTTTTCAAAGAGTTACGTAGGTCAATTTCCATGCTCTTCACATTGCCTAAAGGTGTTGTTTTGAATGGGTGAGTGTTTTTTATTTTAGATTTCTTTCATTTCTTGCTGTTTAAGATTTCACAAATGAATATGCTCTGCTTGTGTGGAAAAAGGCAATACAGGCTCCAGATGTGATTTCTTTCTCTGTGGAAGTGCACTTAAACTTAGTGACTCTTTACAGGCTTAAGTCAGCCATTCTTCACTCTTTTTTTTCTTCCTTCCCTCCCTGACTTCTTAGTACCTAACTGATCAATTGTGAAAGTACTTCAAACTTTGTTTTCCTGTTCCTTTCCTCTTTTACTGGCAGCTGGCCATTCTTTTGGTGTGATGCATATCAAATTGCGGCTTACCAAGGCTCCTCAAAAATAGGTGCACAAAGCTCTTGTGTTGTAATGATCCTGAGGCTTGGGATAGAGTACCTGAGCTCTTTGGTTATGAAGTCATTGAGGACTAAGGTCTGAGAAGCTTTGGGAAATTTTCATTTCATCTAAAACTTGAAAAATTACCCCCCACGCCCCAGCCCCCAACTCTGATTGCATAGAATATCATTAGTCTGTTTCTGCTTTACATGCCTTTTTGAACAACCTTTTAGAATCATTTGCTTTAGAAAACTGAATGATGAAACAGTCTTGAAAAAATCAAATTGAAGGCTCAAATAACAAAGGGTGCAATTTTAATGTTCCTGCTGCTAATGAAACATAATTTAACAAGTCAGTTCAGTCATTTGGTTCTGAACCCCCAGAGTAAGGTTTCATTCAGTGGCTGTCAAATTTAAGATAACCTAAGCCTTACAGATGAAGCAAAGACCGTGTTTATAGCCCATTTACGCTATGAGCCAGACTTTCAATGTGGAGCCCTGCCAGCTTGTGCCAGATGAGAATCTGGCTCCATACAGAGAGCATGAGGTCTGTGTTCTGCAGCTTGTTTTTTGACCCTGACATCCAATCCAGTAACCACAGCTACAATTGAATTGCTGGCAAACAGCAATTTTTATTTTTCCATAGCAGAAACGTGTCAAACACAGATGAGGCTCATGTGCTATGCTGTGGGATGCTAGTCAGCCTTCTGCACATGGCCCTAGTAGAGGGCTAGATACCACACCTCCACAGAAGATAACTCTCAGACGGACATCAGCATGTGCAACTTTAATACTCTGGGAGAGAGCGGAGAATAAGGAAGAAGCAAAGGTGGCTGAAACACGGACCCAGGGATGTTGTTAAGGTATTTTGTTTGGGGAGCGAAGGTGTAATGGCCTTGGTGTGGGCAGATGGTAGCATCCCAGCTGAGATCACTAGCAGCTGTTTGTGTGGGCAGCACAAACAAACCTTTCTGAGGGAGAAGCCACCCACACCACTTAGCAGTTCAATTAAATATAGTAAAACATTAGATGGCAATTAGCATTCTCACATCAACACTTCGCTTCAGTGGTGATGGTTGAAGTGATTTACGATCCGTGAGCTTTTACCTGAGAAACAGTTCTTTCTGTATTGTGGGCAAAGTGCTGTTAAAACAGGAATCTCAAATGGATGAGTCAGCTAAATATTTTAAAAAACTAATGATCCGTTCCTTTTTACCAACATCCTGTGTTTTCTTCATCTTTCATGTCTCACATTAATTTGGTTCTCTCGGATGTGGTCATTTTCATTCATTAAGTACACTCAAAATGGTGGTGGTGCATTGCCAACATTTTAACAGGATGTTCCCTCAGAAAGTCGTCCATTACCTTCATTATCTCTTCAGAGATGGGGAGGAAAGGGAAAAAAAAAGAAACCTATCAGCGCTACGTACTTCACCTTGTTCCACAAACCATCGATCTTTTCTCCTTGTCCTGTGTCTGGCTTAGCACTTCTTGCTTTGCACTCATTTTGGTTACCTTCCTGACGTTAATACTCCCAGAAGCAGTGTGGGAAGAAAATCATCCTGTTCCTTCTGCAGAAAGATGCAGAGGGGACCTTTGCAGCTTGTGCCGGCAGTGCAGGTCAGTCAGAGAATCTGCTGCTGTTTTTTCTGCTCCGCTGGGCGCGGGGGAACAGGGGTCATGGATTTGGTTTGGGATAATGTTGAAGTAGCCAAGTTTCCTATGCCAGAGAGGGAATTGTGAAGCTGAATGGAGATTGGAATGGATCCTAGTGCAATCCCAGAAATAGTTGTAGACACTGAGCACTTGTCCTGCTTGAATCGCTGCTGAAGGAAGCACAGAGAATGGATATCTTGTGTAATATAGGCAACTTGGCTTTAACTTGGCTTCTGATTTTGCTAGAAAGGAGTAGTGAAACTAGCATACTGAGTTCTAAGGAAGGCTTCAAGAACACTTAGCACTGCATTGCTTGAGCTGCCTCTGAAAGCTGTGGAAGCTAATCAGTTCCCTGCCAGAGCAGCAGATGGCTCAGACCTGGGCTTGGATGGGCATCCAGAGGTGTGCTAGGATGCAGGTATGGGTGGTTGCAGCCACCGGGTAACTTTATGATCCAAAGAGCCCATTTTTTTCCCTTTAAATGTTATTCCCATTTGCTATTACAATGTCAAGCAAATAACTGAATTTTTGAGAGATTAGCAAGGAGGAACAACAAAAAGCTGTATTACTGAACTGGAAGGAGCCTTGTGAAGAAAGATTGAAAACCTTGAATGAGCCCAATGGAGGATCATCAAAATAGTAAGTAGACTGATGGACAGAATGATGGACCAAGAGAGGAAGGAGACGTGGCTTATGCATCTCAGAAGAGGAAATTGAAGGGATTTCTTGTGGATGGTGTATAGATAAGATGGATCAGGCTGACCTTGAAGGTGCATGGCAAGATACGTAACAGATAAGTTGCAGCAAGGGGAATTCCTACTTGTTGTGAGTAAACAAATTTCACAGTAAATGTGATCAAGTATCAGTGCAGGTTGCCCAGGAAGTATGCATGCTTCTCACGCTTGAAGATACTCAAAACCTGATGAAACAAGTATGTGAGCAACCTGATCTAACAGAAGGTAGCCCTGCTTTGAGCTAGGAGATAGGACCTGCTGATGTGCAGAGGCCCTCTCCAACCAGAATTATCCAATGGTTCAAATAAAATTTTGTGTTTTATAAAGTTCTTTGATTTTTAGCAGGTATGTCTGGTACTCTTTTTTTTTTTTTTCTCATGGAAAGTGCTTTTCCAGCCATAATTTTTCCATTTATGTAAGAGGAGTGTGTGCCTCATCTAGAGTGGAAGAGAGGAGATTTTATTTTTTCCCAAACTAAAGTGACCATAATCTCGTTCTCAGGAAGGAGTGGAGAATATATTGTTTTATCAATATTAAAATATTTTGACAGTCCTTTCTCAAAAATGTTATTTTTCTCATGGTTTCAGCCAAAGTCTGTAAGCCCAATGGGATGCCTTGCTTTACAGCAAGGCCATATTGCACAGAATATCGCATTAAAATGTTGTGTTTGCACATTCACAGAAACTGAATATAGTTCTTCAATGATGACACTTCTAAGTAAGTTCAGAAAGCTGAGGCTGGCTGGAAGGGAAAGCCTCAGAGTAGCAAGTATGACAAGGATAAAAATGTAGGGAAGGAAGGAAGCAGAACACAAAAAGCTAGAGGAAAGGCCCAGAAGGGGCTATCTTTGCCTTATCCCAGGTAGGACTCATTCATTAGTCTGTTTGAAAGCCAGCCAGCCTCCTACCTGCTTTTTGGGTTACAGCCTTACCCACAGAAGGACTGTAATGAATGGGGGTGAGGTAATGCCAGTGATGATAAAGTAGATTGGACTTGACTGATCGTTCAGTCCTACGCTTTTCCCCGAGGTCCCTGTTGATGCTATGTTATTTTATCCAAATTTTCCCTTTTCTGAAGTTCAAGCTGAGCTCTGAGAATCACTGTGCAAAAATGGTGAGCTGTAGCTGAAGCATATTGGTATTGTACTTGAAGACAGCGAGTGGCACAGGCACTCTTCCTTGGGTGGCACAAGCTGCGCGTCCCAGCGGATGCTTTTGACTTTAGTGTGTGCAGTTCAATCTCTTGAGTAAAGTAATGGCTGGGAAAATGGTGATTATCAGTATTAATGGCTATCCTTGCAGTGCTCATTTATCAGTGCTAAGCATACAGGAAGGAATGTGAGGAAATTGATAGTTCTGTATTCATAGCACTTTTTTAGATACCATTTGCTCTTTGCATTGGATAAGACAGCAGTTCCTTCCTGGCCTGAAAAAAAGTGGGTATGGAAATAATACATTGGTTGAAGGCAGCTTAATTTTGGCACTTCTTAAATACTAACATCTAAATCTTAAAGCTCATTTAATATATTCTAGTATGTAATTTTACCTACAAAATTGTAGTTACATTCCTATTTCAGTTTTTTAAAGTATTTTAAATGTTGGCCCTTGTGACATGTCTACCTGTGGATTATCAGTCTGTTTGCATGTTCAACATTATTTATGTAAGGAGGGGGCCACAAATGTCCTTGTCCTGCTCCCTTTGCTGTAAGAAAAGTAGAAATGTTCTTTCAGAGGAGTGGTCGGTCTTTTTGTTGCATGGGCTTCCACCATCCCTTTAACACCCCCTTGATAGCGAGTACATACTTCTTCTGCATATGATGCTGCCTTTATTTTTAGAGTTGCTTTCTTTCCTTCTGCTGCCATATCTGTCTGTAGAGTATTGCTCCTGCCAAGTTACACTTGCTCTAGACACAACATAAACAAAATTACATCTAAGAAATGTGAAGTTACTTGGATTTCTTGTGAAAAGTATTCCAGTGTTGCAAATCTTAATCCTGGCTGTCTAACGCAAGGCTTATCTGCTGTTGAAGTGTATGGGGCATAGTGTGCTTTAGCTTTTACCGCTGTCTGAGCCCTGAGATGGTACAGGAAAAGAATGAATAACATATGCATTTCAGTAGAAAAATATCATATTTTCATAGTGACACGTGAAAATGACCACTAGAATGATTGAAGAAATGGAGGGTGAAGAAAAAGGACAAAAATAGGTGGCCCAGATAGCAAATGATAGTAAAGACAGAGAAGATTTTACACCTTGTCCTCTGAGGTCTGTCATCCTCCTAAGTTTATGAGTACTCTGATTAATACTGTTAGCAAATCACTAGGAAAAATGAGACATTCTGAGAACGTAAAATAACTTGTGCTTGAGGAGATGTTACTTTGATGCTAAGAAAAGGAGGAAGATAAAATAGTTGGCTAGCGTTCACAAAGTGCCTGTTTTCATTCTGTTTGTTCTGAAGAATAAATACTTTGAGATTAAACTTCAGTTATATGTTAGTCAAATGTTGCTTTAACTTCTTTTTTTCTTGAGCAAGAGTCACAGAAGCAGTGGCAGTGATTTGCATGCATCCTGGTATCTGATCCAGTGTGGGCACAGAGGGACGTAGCTACGCATTGCACCTACCGTGTTAACAGAAAATCCCAATGAAACCCAATTTTTGCTAAGTTGAGAAGAATGTGTAAATGTTACAAAAAGACTTAGACAGTTGAGTACAAAAAAAAACCACTTTCACTGAGAGACAGCTGAATATAATAAAATGTTTGTTTTACTAATGCTTCTCTTCTGTGCTGCGTAGAACTGCCATGTTTCTGGTGCAATGAGCAGGGGTGTTGACTCTCCCTCACCTAGATGATCTTGTGCAGTTGGTAGATAAGTGTGGTGCCACAAGCAATGATAAAGGGAAGGAATTTGATTATTTAACTGCGAAACAAACCACAGATAGGCTCTAGTCCAGTAGGCCCTGGTGCTTGGGAATGCAGGGAGCTGCATTGCTGACAGGTGATGGTATTCTCAGACTCACCAGAATAAAACACCCTCTAGAGAAGAGGTCCCAAACTGCTTCTGATCCTATCTAATGGCAGTAGCTGCATTAAGCAAGGTATTGCCAGCTGGTGGAGGGAGGTGATCCTTCCCTCAGCACTGGTGAGGCCACACCTGGAATCCTTGGCCCAGCTGTGGGCTGGACCTGGGCATGGACCTGTGCACGCTGCTCTGGATGGCCCTGTAGGAGCAGGACATGAGCTGAACAGATTTGGAGGGCTCAACCAAACAGCCATTCTTTGATTCTTTGTCATCCTGAGTGGGTAATCCCAAGAAAATGCTGTGTTATCCTTGATAATATGCAGGGCCATATCTTGCAGTGATTTCAGACAAGAAATGGATTTGGTGGTCATTCACGTGAAATGGTAAATGCTGGCTGATCCAGTTGCAGAATCATTTCTGAAGCTCCCAGCGGAGCAGCTCTGGTGTGGTACAGGCTGTGCCCTGGTTTTCCTCTTTGCTGCTGATGGCTCAACCCCTGCTCTCATTGCCAGCCTCACTCTCTGCCCCCCTGTCCCAGCACAGGAAGAATGCTCCTGGGGCCATCCGCCTACAGCAGGAGAGGAAAATTAAGCTTGGGAATGAGAAATACTCCAGACCGTGCATTTCTCAAGTTCTCCTCCACAGGATGAATGTGGCAGGTTTGGTGCAAATATTGACTATTCTGTACCTGATGGTGGTATGCTGAGAAAAGTTTCATATGTGAAGTGCATCAGCATATTTAAAAATGTTTTTTATAATTTTAAAATAAAAATATGGATATGAAGGAATGAAAGAAAGACGGGTTATGTTACGGCCTTCTTGCGCTCCGCTAGCGCCCATTTAATTCGCCATTCTTATTTTCCTAATAGACTCCTTTCCCTTTTGCCTGAGAGCTATTTTAATTGAATTTGCTTGTTCTGCCTGCCATTTAGCTGCGAGCTGTCCTGGCTAAAAACAGTTCCAATGCAATAACAAACCAAGCTGTTTCGCTAAATTTCCGGTGTTAAAAGCAGCTGACCTTCATGTGCTGCTGGGGAGGCAGTGCAATGGGTCCGATACTGACAGCTGCACACGAGATGTGCACGGGAACTTGTGCACTGAACTTGGATTTGAAATTATTGTAATTGAAATCACTGCCTGTGTTAAACACAGTGGCCATCTTCTGCGTATGAGTGTGTGCATGCAGTTTTCAAGCATTGACTGCATTTAGAATCAAATTATAAAATGCTCTGTAATGGTACACTATAGTACATCTGGGAGGAGCATGTATTATGTATCAATTATTTAATTACTAGGCATAATAGAACCTTTTCCTCCTTCTTTTCAATTATTATGGGAAAAAAAAAGAGGCTATTTAAAAAAAAGTCAGTGAATGCAGCATTATGAGTATTGGCTAAAACATGAATAAAGGGATGGATGTCAAAATTTCATTTCCTATAATACATATTTGTACAACTGTACAGCTACTAAAACTGTCATCATCTAGCTTGCCAAATGAAGCAGTGAACTGATGCCCTGTTCCTCTTTGTCACCATTTCTGTTGGATTTATTGGGCTAATGCTTGGCCATCAGGAATATCTGAACTCACAAAGCGGGCACACTGTTGCATCATTAACCTGACAGGTTTCCCCTGTTTTGATGGTCCAGGTGTTCACTCATTGAGTTGTCAAGATTAGACCTGTTCTTTTCAGAAGGAAAATCCTATTTGCTTATGCTGAACCAGTCAGATATTATACACATTACTGATTGTTTTTTTTTTCCAGCTCTTATGTGCTCTCTGGGACTACTGATAGCCTTCCAGGCTTTCAGGCTCTTGAGTGAGTGATAAGGTTTTCAAACAGAGGGTTACAAAGCCCCTGTTGCTTCTCAGTGATTTGGTTTTCTTAAGTGGGAAAGAATGCCTCAAGATAAGGCAGTTTAGTAGTACCAAGAATAACCTACATACACAAAGGTAGAGAGGCTCCTTATTTGCATATCTGATAAGCTACTGTAATGCCTAACTTTATAAACAACACAACTGTTAAGGCAGGGAGTAGATCTTGCAAAATTTCATATAATCATCAGAGGCTGCTGGAAAGCAGGATATACATTTGGAAGCCTGTATGGAGAAGAGGGAGCACAGCTGCTGCTTGCCCCTGTCCCTGCCTTTCACTCCACTCTCAGGCTCTTGTTTCAGCTGCCTGGATCTTCCTCTCTACGTAAGAACCACCAAGGAAACCCACGTTGAAGTAGAAACATCCCAAATGCATTAATGTTAATTTTGGCTACTCCTCATTTAACACCTTGCGATACTAAACTAGTAGGCTGAAACAATTGAAAAGGGCAGTTCTCAAAGCATGTTCATTTAAGCCAACTGTACGGTCTAGCTCTGATCATGAAAATCATGGAATCATAGAATTGTTTGAGTTGGAAATGACCTTTAAAGGCCATCTAGTCCAACTCCCCTGCAATGAATAGGGACACCTACAGCTAGGTCAGGTTGCTCAGAGCCCTGTCCAGCCTGACCTTGAATGTCTCTTGGGATGGGACATCCACCACCTCTCTGGGCAACCTGTTCTAGTGCCTCACTATTCTTATCATAAAAAATCTTTTTCCTTATATGCAATCTAAATCTTCTCTGTTTCAGAATGAAATATTTTCTCCTTGTTCTATCAGAACAGGCTCTGCTAAAGAGTCTGTCCTCTTCTTCCTTACAGCCCCAGCTTAGATACTGAAAGACCGCTTTCAGGTATCCCCAGAGCCTTCTCTTCTCCAGGCTGAACAGCCCCAACTCTCTCAGCCCATCCTTGTAGGGAAGTGTTCCATCCCTTGGATCATTTTTGTGGCACTACTCTGTGCGCACTCAACAGGTCTATGTCTCTCCTGTACTGAGGACTCCACATCTGGACACAGTAGGTGAGGCCCTACGAGAGCAGAGTAGAGGGAGAGGATCACCTCCCTCAACCTGCTGACCACACTTCTTTGTTCATTCTATTGCTTACAACGCCTCCAAAAAGTATTTACTAGGAACCATACTAGATGTTAAGCTAGGTTGGTGCATTCTCACTATAATGATAAACATTGGGCAAACATTTGGTTTTCTCTCACTGTCACACACATAATTAGTTCAAGTTTATTTTATGTTAGAAAGTAAACATTACCACAGTACAATGAAAATTACAGAAAAGTAAAAAAGTATATACTATGGTCTATAGAGATGCAATGAACCTGGATAAGAGTAAGGGTGACAGAGCACTGGAACAGGTTGCCCAGAGAGGCTATGGAGTCTCCTTCTCTGGACATATTTAAGACCTGCCTGGACGCCTACCTGTGCAACCTGGTCTAGGGAGCCTGCTTTGGCAGGGGGGTTGGACTACATGATCTCTGGAGGTCCCTTCCAACCCCTACAATTCTGTGATTCTATGCTTAGGTCCAAATAGTTTGTACTGGTTCTTCACGGGGGAGTGAGTTATACAATGCTAAATTGCTGCTATTCACTAAAAATAAATCTTAAAGTTTTGGGATATTTTTTTTTTAAGAAATGTCATACGACTCAGCATGATTCATCCCACCTCCCCTTTCCATGTTTAATTTTCTTATTCTAGTAGCAGACTGTTGAAACACTCTGTTTCCGCTCTACAAGTTGCTTTACTGTTTCTTGGAGCCATGAAGCTTATGCAAAAACAGGAGATGTAAATGTCTAGGTGGGAGGAAGAAGGGGAAATTGAAACTCTTAAAAGGATCTTGTCACTTTTATTTTGTAAAATATATGTATGTAGAGGTATTTCTATAGAAAACACTATAGAAAATAGTAGGGGAACATTGGAAGAACTGAGGAAGAGAGTATATAATACCACTGAAGATATTGCTGCTGTAATGCAATGCTGAGCAAGAGATGAGAATTTCAGGCTGGTTTTAGCCTTGTAGCCTTGTCCACTTATTGGTATTTACAGTTTATCTGTTCCACAGAACTTGTGTTTCTCAGGTCAGATGCGTTACCAGGCCTTCATAACGTGCCAAGGTCACCATGTGCTGGTACTGGTGTCCTCCAGAAGTCATTTTTAGCCATGGGTTTTCTCAGGTAACCTGGGATATGCAGGCTGTGTCCTTCGTGTCTCCAGTTCTTTTGTTGCAGCTGTAGAGACTGCACGTCTCTTCCAGCTTGGTGGCCCAGAAGATGTCACCTGGAGGTGCTCATCAGGCTTACCCAAGTTAGATGCCCCTTAGCACATTTGTTTGCAGCTGACTTTTCCTCTCACATTCAACTTTGAGTGCATCATCTCTGTATACACAGTGAGCACTCCTTGCCTGTGTGTAAAACTCTGAAACATTTGTGATTTCATAAGCATAGCTATCTTTACTTTCAGTGTGCTGAACAGATTGTACCTGAAATATCCTCTAGTTAGTAAGTTTTACACGTGGTAAGCAACTGCTACAGTGCAAATTGGTGAGATTGAGTAGGATATCATACATTCTTGTCCAGCCACTCTGCATGCGAAGTTCTCCACATAGCCAACCATTGTTCTGGTTTTGATTTTAAGCCAGCCATCAGCCCCCTATCTTTTTCTGTAGCACCTTTAATCAATTAAACTGTTTTACAAGTTTCAGATATAAGAAAGCTAACAGGAAGTGGTTAAGAGCAATCAACGAAACAAAGGTTTTGTAATAACTTTGTAGTGAGGATGCAAGAGAGAAGAAGGCTGCCTGGCACAAATATGTGAGACCTGCTCATGGCACAGAGGGTGCTGAGGACCTAAAAGACAAGAAAACTTTCAAGATGAAACATGCTGCGTATTCTTAGAATAATTGCTCGGCTTGCATTTATATGTACTGTGTGATAACTGTTCTTTTAGGCAGGTTTTTCAGATTTGTTAATTGCCGGCTGAGCGCACTGAGTTCCCTGGTGGATGAATTCTATACAAACTTCAGACACGCCACGCAATGTGATGCCTGTGAAGTTGCAAAGTGAAGATTTTACTTGATTGACCTAAATAAAATTGATTATATCAGCTGGGACTTCTGTAAATGACAACGGGGAACATAATTTTAGCTTTAGAGAGGCTTTGATGAAAGTGAATACAATATCCATGCTGGTGACGCAGCCTTTGCAAGAGACCTTGCAATCCATGTGTATTTTGAGATCCCAATCAATTGTTGAAAAAAAATTGTGTTTTTTTTTTTTCTTAGCTTTATAATTTAGTCAGTGGGGAGTTTAATGTCAGAAGTTCTTACTTTAATCAAAATAATGGGTGTGTGTCAGATGATTTGATTTCATGGGAATTGTGGAATATAGAAAACTTCTCTGAAAAGGTAGAATTTTTATCACGTTATTCTAGGAAATGTTCATGGTAAGGTTAGTATCGTTAAGTGCAATGCTCTTCTTCTTTTTAAACATTTAAAAAAAACAAAAAAACCCAAAAAACTTGCCAGTGAGGAATTTTACTGATTAAATGAAAACTCTCTTAAATTCACTTAAGAGTACTGAACAGAAATGGTTTGACTGTCTGAAGGGTTTCGGCACCCTATGTAGAACCTGAAATAAATCAGTACAGTTGCGGTGCAGACTTGAGGCTGAGTTCTCCAATGATAGGCCTCTTTTATCTCCTACCTTTTCAGTTGGGTAGAACATGAGGATGAGAGTTCAGGTTTTATCATTCATCTGGATAATCAGTTTCAGATTCCTTCAAAGGTTGGCAAAATCCCCCAAGATGGAAATAAAGCAGAACTTTGTATACTTAATGCAGAGCAGAGAACAGGTGGTGCAAGGAAAGACGTGGAGACTCCATACCATAAGACACTGCTACAGCATCTTTTCTGTTACACGTTCAAATCTACCCTGTGTAGTGGAAATAACAGAAAAGAGTAGTGGTGGTGGTGCAGCCATAGTGGTCTGGAAAAGTCTAGAGGCCAGTCTTGCCTCTCTAAGGGAAATTTTTTGCTTTCAAGTGAGCTCAGCCGTTACTATCTTGTGTAGCTGTAGCTGGTCAATTAGCCTGTTTGACTAATCAAAGCATGTGTTATGACAGGCAATCAGTGTGTGCATAGCTGCCGATCAGCATGCCTATAGCTACTGCATATGGTTGCCCTTGTTTGGCAGAAATAGTGAAAGGGATGTTTGGAGCGCTGGGCTTGGTGGTGGTCAAGACTGAGCATAGAGGACAAGGAGCAGTAAAACCTAAGGAATGCCACCACGATGCTTAACTTTTTCTATGCTACTCAGCCTCTTTCCAGCTCTTTCCAACTTGGCTTCCCATAACATGAAAGGAACATGGAAGAGCAACTCATTGAAATCATCTGAGCCCTCTGAAGGCTATTTTATGCTTCCATTAATCTGGTTTGCTTACTTTTAATTTTTTCTTCTGCTTAAAAATAACTTCTTGAGTGTGGATTAGATGCTACATTAAAAACAGCGAAATAATCCAAACCTTCAGAAACACATTCAACATGAAAGTCCAAACAGGAGGATTTTGGTGCTTTTTATTCCAAAGCTAATTCAATAATAGAATTTTCTTGCTGTTGCAAAGGAAACTTTGAGCTGCACATTGTATAAATGCAATGCTTTTTATCAATGCCACTATATTTTTCCTTTGAGAAAATGTTTGTAGCTTTCATTATTTCTGCAGTTACATGTCTTCTCATGAGAAAACCACGTCTTAAAATGAAAATAACCCTTTCACAGCTATATTTCACTTGTCTGGCACCTCAAGTATCAGTGAAGTTGCACATACAGTGAGGTCTGTTTTATTCTGTTAATAACACTGGTATTTTGTTGATACTTGCTAACAGGTCCTGCAAGCTTTTCCTAAGCAGCTTCAGGGGTCAAGATACCGAAGTGCAAGTAGATGTGATCAGTGCTTAGCTTGTGGATGAAACACCTCTATCTCATCAAAGTCCTGATGACCAATACTGTGAGCCCTGATACTGTTACCATGATCTTATCTCGCAGCAGAGATTCCAGTTCCACTTTCGTTAGCTTGCTTTGGGAGAGGAGCTGGCATTGAAACCTTGAAGGTCATGGATGTCTGGCTGCTCTTACTGGGACTCTGGGACTTTAATAGGACCTTGGAAATAATGTGGTTGACACTTAAGCAAAATGAATTCACGTGTCAGAGAGAACACAGCCTGGATCTCTTTTGTTTGCAGTCCTTCTGTGAATGTGTTACTTTTTTGTATCTCGTTTGTAACCACTGAGAGGTGCCTGCCTGTAGCTGTCAACAGAGGCACTACAGTGGCCTCCAGATATTTTGAATCCATGTTTGCATGTTCATTGATTGGGTAAGGGACGGGAAAGCAGTGTGCCTTCCCAGAAAATTGATTTTTGAACCTACATCATTGTTTAGATTTCCATTTCAACCTCAGGAACTCCAGTGCACAAATTGTTTCCTTTATCCAGAGGCATTGCCAGAATTTCTACATTTATTTTACTAATAAGAACAAATTTTATACACAGAAATTTTGTGGAAAGGAAGCCAAGCATCTCTTACAAATGGAGGGTCCTTGTACAAGCTTGTGCTTTCCTATCAGGCTCACCTCGATTAACTTTTCTGAAGTGGCGAGTCAGTGTGATGCTCAAGGCATTCAGGTTGTCGCTGGGCAACTCTGTGCTGTGTGCTGGAGCAGACAGACAGATGTTTGCATACAGGCTGTTGGGGTCAGCTGAGCAAACCCGCTCCCAGAGTGCTGATTTGGAACAGCTGTGGTAAATTAAACATTTGCAGTGGGAGGCACTGTCCGTGATAGTTATTATCTGTGAAGCACAAAAGGCTTTTCAAAAGGGTGAGAGGCTGAGATGCCTTTTGTGAATACTTTTTGGTGCCTAGGACACAAATGTATATCATTGTTGTTTGTGAGAGTGTAATTTGTTTAGTTTGTTAAAGATGATGAATTTTCTTCTCTTAATGTAGCAGTGACGTTTTTGTGCTTTTGTGGGGTTTGCTTTTCAATGAGAGATACAAAACCAGATCCCCTATGTTGTTCTGGAGGTCTGTGTTGAGCTGGTCATTAGCTGTGTTAGAAAGAAACAAGTGGAATGTGCTGCCTGTGAGCATAAAATCAGTTATGTGCACATACAATCACAGAATCATTAAGGTTGGAAAAGACCTTTAAGATCATCTAGTTCTCCCATCAGCCCACCCCCACCATTCCCATTAAGCGTGTCCCTCAGTGCCATGTCTCCATGTTTCTTGAACACCCCCGGGGATGTTAACTCCACCACCTCCCTGAGCAAGCCTGTTCCAGTGCCTCAGCACTTTGAGAGGGCACCCTTCCTTTACAGTATGCCAGTAGATCTTGTCAAGGGGAAGACACAAAGAGCCTGGATCACAGCTCCTGTTTTTCTCACCTAGAGTACTAACAATGATGGTGAAATGCAGTGGAGAGAAATGTGTCCATATAGAGGGAAGTGATCGGTTTCTTCATTTCTCATTAACTTCACCTCACTTGTACTGTTTGAAGCCACGCCACTGCTCACAGTGTCCCATCAATCAAGGTGAATCTGAATGTGAGATTTCAATAGTAAACTGAATTTGAGTATCTTTAAAAGCTAATGCATTTTCGAAGAGCATAAGAAGCTACAGACGTGTTGTGGAGGAGCTCACATAAATAAAGGCTGGTGCCCAACACCACAGCCTAATGCCAACATAGGCTGGGGTGCCTGCCAAAAGAAGTAATCTGATTCTGCCGTCACCTCCACTTCTCATGTCACTCCCCCTGTTTTTGTCACTGCAGAAATACTGATGAGATCTCAGGGGGAATCATAGTGATCATATTGAAGAACTGATCAGATTTATGGTCTGTCCACTCTTTTGCAGTTTTAGCTTGGATGGATTTGCTTGTTTCCTCCCATGGACTCAGTAAATACTGCAGTGACTGAATGAAAGGGACAGGACAAAAGTGGGAGGGAATGGTCAGGAACTGAGGGAAAGATGGGAGCTTTTCTTGGCGACACAGACCTTTAAACTGGCTGTGAAACCATGGCAGGCTGCTGGACAGGGATGGGACACAGGGAGAAAGGGCTATGGACATAGGCTAGATGTGTTCACTCTTGAGGTGAACTTCTTAAATATGCTTTTTTAACTATGTTTCTTGTAATACTATTCATTGTACTTTAAATACAAGAACTTTTCTTAATTGTTATTAACCTTCATCTAGATAAGAGGTGAACTCTGTTGGGTGCTGTACAAACACTCATTACAGTGCCTTCCCTACCTGGTAAATCTTGCAGCTCAAGAAGATAAATGGTACAAAAGCAGTGTAAGGCTGTGCTTATTAACCTGACCATAGAGAGTGATTTCATTATAAGTGTCTTGAGGAAGAGCTGTCTTAAAAAGAGATTCGTTATGATTCAGAATGTCATTTCTGTCTCTGATGGTGCTTTATAAATATGTGCACTAAGTCTCCTTTGAGTCAGTAAGACTTTATGATGGAGGTAAATTCCTCTCTGAATTAGATACTTCAGGAATAGTAGAGGATATATGGGGCTGCAGGTAGTTCTGTAACTGAAATGCAAGACTGGTTTTAGTAGCATGGAAAGGGGGGACGGAAGGTATCTGCTTTCCTGTTTAATGCACCATAAATAGAAAGAAACAGCATGCATTGTGAGAATGAGAACAAAAAGCTGGCACTTCATGGGCTGAAGTAGATGGACTCAACAGAAATGACCTTAGTAAATGAGAATGGCTTGTGTTGACCTTGGTTGAGGTGGTCACCATCTAGGAAGCTCTCAGTAACAGGGTAGCCAATGGATAATTAGAATTGCCCTTGCCTCATTCATTGTTAAACTGTTTAGGAACCATACTTAATTAGCATTTGCTGCATATTGCATATCTTCTGTATTTATTTCCTAGACTCAAAGTATGTGGAATTAGAGTACAGTTAAATTGTGTTAACGATTATGCATAAATAGCATAAGTAGCAAAAGTAAAACTGATAGCAAAAGTAAACTGAAATTGAAAGCCTCATTGAGATAACTGAAATTTGGTACTCTGAAAACTAATTAACGTCTGTTTTGAGTACAGCCTCAAGTACGTCCCAAAACATCTTAAATTCATAAGACTTTGGTTACCTTTGGTTTATGAATAGGGCTGAAGATGGGAAGTAATCTCTTAATAACCCAGCTAATTCTCTCTGTCAAAAAGTAGCTACAGATATGAAAGTGGCAAAGGGCAGAGCTGAATTAATTGCAGTAACTCTTCACAGGATTTCATTTGCAGAAGCACTGGGGCAAAATTTACTGGCCCCAGAAGTCTTAAAATGGGGTGGGTTTGGCACTGACTGGCAGAACAAGACTTAGATTAGATCAGAGAACAAAACAAGTAAATCTCTACACTGAGGTCAACCAACCCATGTTGTGAATAAATATGGCCTCTGTCACTTGAGTTGCACTAAGGGAAAAATCATATCTCACCTGAAGGTTTACATCTTCTGTATTTGAAGCAAATGGTAATAGTGGCCAATCAGAAGTATTTGAGCATAACATTTGCAGTGAGCGAAGACAGAAATAGAAAGTTTGGTCTGATTTCTATACCTAACCTTCAGATGCTGTATCACAGCGATTGCTCTTAATTATGAGAATTTGGTTTCATTGCCATGCAGAAAGCGAAGCTGCATGAGTCATGGACAGAACGGCTTGCTTTTAATAAATTGAAGTGGATATGGTAATAAAAAAATCAGTTTGACTCCAAAACCATCTACTCGTCTAGACAGATAGTGCCAAGCCTGCGTCTGCTGAGAAACATCTTCCTAATACTTCTGTAATAATGCTACTACTTTTACAGTACTTCCCATTTTTCAAAGTGCTGTACCCAGTTAATTCACTGTTGGCTGCGCTTGAGACAGCCCTTTGCGGAGTTTGATAGCATTTTTGTGTCTTGCTTTTCTGTAATGTGCTATTTTGAATGCCATGGCCAATCAATTAGGGAATCACAAGAATGTTTTGGGCAACAGTTCCCAGGGCTGGTCAATAATCCTTGTCCCAGCTTTTCCAGGGTTGCCTATTCATCCTTTCCTGGCAGAGACCCTGTGACTCCCCATTCCCCTCCTCTATAAAAAGCCCTTGTCATGGCCAAATAGCCTGTACGGGCCCATTTTCCTTGTGGCTGCTCTTCTCAGACTGGTACTCTATGGTAAAGTGGATTTGCACCTTTCCCCACCTGTAATTTGCCTGCTTTGTGTCAGAGGCTCTCTTTACCTTTATTCTTTCCTGGCTTTTCATGCCAGGAACTCTTTCCTCCCTCCTTCTGTCAGGCTTTCCCAAGGAAGTTGCCTGAGTCCACTAAAGGGGAGAAAGTGAAAAAATGGGAGGGAAGGATAGAAAAATGAGTGGAGGGCAGAGCTTCCCACATGTTTTGCCTATTTCCTCAGCCTAGCATCAGTCTCCTGGGTGGCTCTGTTGCTCATATCTGAAGGGAAGATGCAAAGAGGTTGGAGACAGGCTCTTTTCAGTCATTCCCAGTGCCAGGACAAGAGGCCATGGGCACAACTTGGAACACATGACATTCCCTCTGAACAACCAGGCGGCACTTCAGTGTTGTGCAGATGACAGCACTGGCACAGGCTGCCCAGAGGCTGTGGGGTCTCCTCCTTGGGGATCTCTGTAAGCCACCTAGACCTGGGCCTGGGCACCCTGCTCTGGGTGGCCCTGCTACGGCAGGGCTGGGCCAGAGGGAGTCAGAGGGCCCTGCTTGCCTCAGCCATTCTGTGAGTTTGTGATACGGTACATGGAGAGAAGTACACTGCTTTGGAGGAGAAGATGACAAAATTCCTATTGTTAGGGCAGCAGTATAGTGGTAACAGAGGGAGAAAGAGGAAAGGAGTTGAATGGGGCTGGAGTCTGGGGAACACCCTGTTATGGAAGAAGAAAGAGGACGACCTGGCAGTAGCAGGTTGGGAGGAAGTTTCTGCAGTCACTGAACTGGAGAGGAGCTGGTCTCTGACTAAATGGCATGCAAGGAGTTCATGTCTAGAGCAGCAGGACATGAGGAGTTCAAAGGTTGTGCACTGAGGGGGAGCACTGCAAGTTGCGAGAGCATGACATCCCTTATCCCTCTCAAACTCATGCTGTTTTTAAATAAGTGAAATGTAGGAGTTAAAAAACAAGCAGAGTGCAGGCCAGCCCTTCTCCATGGTGCCTAGCAGGGTTGTGTGTCTGCTGCCAGAGGAAGGGCTGCCTTGGGCTGCATCAAGCCTAGAGCATTGGGTGTTTGCTTCTGATATCTGAGTCTGAAGCTCGACCTCCAGAAACACGAGAAAATAGCAGAAATGAAGCTATTGACATGTTGCAGGGCAGGAGGTCAGTCACGTCTTGTGCTGCTCAGGCTCATCATCTGTGCTCCTTTCATCGAAACAGACACTGCTACCACTCTGGTGAAGCATGGGGATTATTCACGTTTCCCACCTGTGTGGAAAAAAGTATGGATTACAGCTTGCTGGAAAAAGAAGGTTTTAAAATAATACTTAAAAACTGCTGATTCATCAGACATTAACTTTCCATGGAGCTCTGTCTGACAGGAGTCGGGGCACGCTGGCCAACTAACCCACTTCAGAATTAGAAAATAACAAAGAGGGAA
Organism: Aquila spilogaster; assembly: GCA_024606505.1. Classification (NCBI taxonomy): domain Eukaryota; kingdom Metazoa; phylum Chordata; class Aves; order Accipitriformes; family Accipitridae; genus Aquila; species Aquila spilogaster. Next base: position 72,653,132 of record JANHGO010000063.1, on the reverse strand, counting down.
GAAACAACACTTAGCAAGATTGTGAGGGCTAAGAGCACTCAAAGTCAGGCCCATATTGGCAATGCAGAGGTCCCAGCTACTTAATATCTGTTGCAAAGATTTCCTGCCTGAAAAAAGAGCCTATTAATACCACTCGATATTTTGAGGTTAAATCATTGTGCTTAAAGCTTTTAGGTCCTCAGATTAAAGATGCTATTAGATATGCAGTGTATCCACAAAAGGGAGCTCAGTGTGCTATTTTTGGGGGGGCAGATCCCTGCTCAAGGGCAGCAGATGTAGCCCCCAAGCACTCTGTCCCTATGTAAGAGCAGTGCCAGCACCTTCCTGTCGTGGGCAGTGCAATAGCTGCAAAGGGCTGAGCTGGTAGATCTTGCACTGATTTCTAATATTCATACTTCTTAAGTCCCCCAGCTCACTCTTCAGACTCTTATTTGATTCAAACTCCATCCTTTTCTTACTTTTTTTTTCCCCGTACCAAACCTTGTTAACTCTGCTGTATGTCTCAGCTGTCGGGTACATTCCCTTGTAATTCACGATGACTTCTGATGCTCCTGGTGAAGAGTATATGACTTGTTTTATTTAAGCTGCATGACTAGAGCTACGCCCTCTCTGAGCTGATGGCACACATTCTCCTTTTGAAGCCTCTTCCTCTTGTGCCTGGTGCAGAGCTCCAGATCTGCTAAGTGGCAGCTCTGCATTAGGTACAGAGCAACGTAGTTCTGCGGATCTGAGCTACGCGACATCCGCTGCTGAATGTCAAAACCTCTTTCCTTGCTGAAATCCCATGGAGATGCTGCTAATTAAAGGATATTTCTTCCCTCAGCCCTGATTCATAGCAGAGGCCTGAATACAGTCTGGATCTTAGCATTTTTTGGGGGGGTTCTGAAAATAAGATCTGAAGAGGGAATAAGCCTCCTTTACCCATGTGTTGCAGCAGCGTGAGGGTGTTGGGCTGTGGTTCTCCCGGAGGCAGCCAGGGCTGCAAAACTCCAAAGTCATTTTCAGTTTTACATTACCCTTTTTTGGGTCAGCAGCCAACGTGCGCTCGAAGCTGCATTTATTTCCGTATCGGTGATGATGCTGAGTGAAATAGGGGCCAGATTTTAAAAGCATGTGGTTCGTCACTGGAAATTAAGAGGCTGATACCCCCCACGGTAAAAATCCCGCAGGTAAATCAAAGCCAGACCTTGTCAGCACCCAGCTTGCCGGTTTCGAATTCCCAGGCACTCTCCCTGTCCTCTCGGGCCGGTTGCAACCGCAGCACTCAAACTCGCCTACGGAGCAGAAACCGCTTCGCTGAGCCACGAACTGCGCGGTTCCCCGGACGCAGGTGGGGATCCCGGTGCCCGGCGGGGGACCCTCCCTGCTGCTACAGAGAGCGGCGCCCCGCGCTCCCATTCGCAGCCAGCATCCAGCTTTTACCGCTTTCCGTGGCGTGGACTTTTTTTTTTTTTTTTTGGTGCCTTTCCTTTTTCCCTCCCTCTCTCCGGAGCAGCCTGCACAGACAGCCCTGATTTGCTGCGGAGCGGCGGAGGCTCGCTCAGGGCAGAGCCGGGCTGCGCTGCCGCTCGTTGCTGACGCGTGGCCGCCGCCGCCGCCGGGAGCGGCCCCCGCCCGCTGCTGCTGCCGCCGCCCCCAGGTACCGTCCCGGCCCCGCTACGCGCGGTGCCCTCCGCCAAGGGGAAGCGGAGGATATGCCCCAGAAAGGGGGTTGCAGATTGCACCCCTCTTTCATTTTTTTTTCTTTTTTCTTAGTATATACTGGTTTATATAGATGTATGCGGTGCTCGTTCCTAGGAGCCATTTTTGAAGTCAGCAGCCGCGGAGGCCCCGGGGGCGCGCAGGGGGGAGAGGCAGCGAGTGCTGCCCCCGCGCCGGGCGGGGAGCGGGGAGGGGCGGGCGGCGGTTCGGAATGGGGAGCGCGGCGGTGCGAGGGGGGCTGCCCGGGGGCCGTGCGTGCCGTTTGATTGATTTTTTACAGCGATTGCCATTTCTATAGCAAACTTCGCCGCTCACCCCCTCCTCTCCTTCCCCACCCGGCCTTGCGTTGGCGAGAGGGGACTCTCTCCCTCCCTCCTTCCCTCCCCCCCCCCTCCTTCCCCACGGGCCGTGGCTTCTGCAATGCGGTGGGTGTGGTTATGCACGGAGCACCGCACGGCTCCGGACCGCTGCAGTGCCAGCGCCACCCCCCCGGCCCCCTTCCCGGCCGGCAGCCGCGGGCCCCCCCGGGGGTCGGCTGCGCCCGGCGGGGCTGCTCCTTGCGGGAACGTCGCTCGGGGTGGGCCTCCAGGTGCGCGGCGGGGAAGCGGCGATGCCCGCACGGGGCTTCGGGGGGAGGAAAGGAAAAACAGCCGAAGGTGCGCCCGTCGAGATGCTTGGCTTCCCTGATGCGATAATTTTCCCGCTGCGGATGGGTTTGGCTTCGGAGACCCAGACTGGAGATGGAGGGGGGTGCTCTCTCCTTAGGGTTTCTTGGTTTTCATTTAAAGAGCTGAAACTTTACCAGGTACAGACACGCTGGAAAACTCCCACCTCATCATCATTACAAGTAGTGAAGCATATCCAACCTAGCTTTGCAGTTTTCTGATTTTTGTTTTGACTCTTGGTAGAGGAGAACACTTGGGATGATGCTCAGAGCTTCGGGCACTGCTTTGCAGTGTGTGCTTGTATTTGAGGCAGTGTAATTGCTGCTTGGTCAACTGGATACCCACTGCAGCAAACCTGCTTTAGCAGGAGTTTAAACTGGATGATCTCCAGAGGTCCCTTCCAGCTTCTGTGGTTCTGTGATTCTCTAATTTGTTGAACTCTATGTGCTTGTCAGTTGTAAGTTGAAGGGAAAGTGCCCACTTCGTTCATCTGAAGTCTTTGCAGTCAAAATAACTGCAAGTCACAGGGCTGCTTTCCAAACATGAGGTGTGTCCCATGTACATCTGTGGGTCTATAGTGTGGTAATCTGAACGCCACCTCATTCCTTTAGCTTTTAATAATTCCAGCATTTTCTGTGTCAATGGAAAGCTAAAAGATTTGTCTGTATAAATATATACACATATATGAAATATGTATATATGTAAATATAACTAAGTCTCAAAGCAACTAAGCAAAATACATTTTTGATCACTAAACGTTGATCAAATTTGATCACGCTTACACTTTTCCTCTAAAACTCTGGCAATTAGTCCTTTGGGGTTGTAGGAAAGGTGGGGACCACCCTACTGCATCAGGATGCAATGAAATCCCCGGTCCTGCCGCATCTGTATGTGCGCTCCTGTGCACAGATGGGCGAACGCTGCTCTCTGTGGGCTGGAAACTTTCAGCTCCTGTGCTGGGATGAGCCCTGCATGGCAGTAACGGGAGAGGAGAGCCCTGAAGCACTGCACTGGGGTGAAAGGCATGGGACTGCTTGCTCTGGATCAGGAAGGTTCCCGGAGCCTTCAGCTTGCCACAGACCTGCTTGCTGCAGAGGAAAATCATCATCCCCAGTGAATTGGCCAGCGTTAAGCATCCGTTGCCTTTGTGTCATCTGATGGGAGCCTGCTTCTGCGGTGGGCAGGTTCAGCCTCTGGGAGGAGAAGGAGGAGGAGGAGGGCTGGGGGCCGCAGGGTGGGGCAGGGCTGTGCCTCTCTTCTGGGGAACTGCAGCAGAGCTGAAGGGCTCTAATTTTAGTTTGGGTTTTCTTCTCTCTTCTAAGAAGGAGCAAGTGAAGGTGAAGCTGCGACTTACGTAATTCTTGAATTAAACAGGGTGAGGTCTTTTTCTGTCTGTAGGGAAAACCTTTGATGGCAAAGAGCTGCTGTTTGCGGGGTTTTATTTGAAGGCTGAGGGTTTTCTTATAGATAACGTGAGCTTGGGCTGTGGGTTTGACCCACAGCAGCATGCTATCACCTGTGTTTTGTTATCTCTGTTGTCTGGTGCAGTGAGCATGAGTTCTTTGGGGGCTCTGCATGGTGGGTTCCTTAAACCTGTCAGATGTCACTCGAGTGTATTTTGGGCATGATGTGGAGTTCACAGTAACTTCTTGAAATGTGTTAAACGTGTTATGCACAGGCTTGTTTCATGGAAATCTCATGTAGCGGTGAGTGGCTGGGGGTTGTCTCAGAGAAGACATCAATCCATTTAGGAGTGCTTATAAAAGATTACTTGGGTCTCATGAGATGAAGCATCCACCTTATCTCTTGAGCTCCAGCATTTTCAACATGAAAGCCTTGATAACTGTTTCCCATGTTGAAATACCCTCAGTGTGGCTGGGGACGTTATGCCTGAGTGTCTGACTTGTCACATTGCTAAGTGGAAATAGGATTGCAGAGTCTGAATGCTCGGAGTGTTTTATTCCGAGTTAAACTCTCTCTAATCAAGTGAAAATAAACATGCCTGTGTAAGTGAAAAATATGATTGCTGTCTGATAAACTGAAAATATGTTTATTCTGAAGGATTATGATGGATTGTTTTTATTTGGTGCAAAAATTAGAGAGGGATTATCTCAGTTCAGTAGCGTCTCTCTTTATTTTTAATCTCCAGTATTAGCCATTTCTAGCAGTGGGTAGTGGTCCAGGGCTACATGTGAATACGTAGCCCTTACTCTTGCCTTTGCTGGATGGAAACACCCAAAGAGAAATGCTTGTTTTCTTTGGGAAGGTCTCCAGCCAGCGAACCGAACAGCACCAGCAGTGGAGAGGAGGAGCATAACCACTCCTGTTGGCTTCAGAAAGAGAAATCCCACAGGCTCTCTGCTCCTGCCCTGCCCTTACTCATAGCTGTCACTGAAGGCAGCAGTGCGGAGGAAGGTTGCTCAGGAACTGGGTACCCATAGAAAAGCTGAAGTGAGTCAGGATTTGGGGCAGCTGAGTTAATGCAAGATGATGTGCCATGTAGCCGGCAAGCTCAGCGTCTTCTGCACCCTTTCCTGAATAACTGGTGTAATATAGTTTGTGTAATGGTCGGCTTTTTGGCTCTGGAGGAAAATGCCAGCTTTACTTTTTATGTGGTTTAATTTGACAATATTAGCAGAGCTGTATGTTTTTTTTAAGTAAAATGGATAAAAGCTAAAAAGAAATTGTTAATATTCTAAATCACTTATGAATCTAGCTGTATCCTACAGGACACAGCATATGGAAAGGCCATCCATAAATAGAAGTTTAAAAGGTGCATGCCAGTTAAAAAAGAGGAGGAAAACCCCTTTTTACGTAGATCCCTTCCATTTTTACCCTTTTCTTTACAGACCTTGGAAGTACTTTGTGTGTCACAGAGAACTCCTTTCAGCCGCTGTGCTACCTATCAGAACTCATCTGTTGGCAAGCCAAGGAACAAAGGCAGCACTGAAATGTGTACAAGGATCCCCTACCAGATGTGGGATCCTGCTGAGGAAAGCCTTTAGCTTAGAGGGTTAAAGAAGAATGTGGAAGACGGGGGACTGTGAGTGTGTGTGGGGCAAGGAATGAAAGAAATTGAAAGCATCTGTGGATATAAAGAAAAAAAATGGAGGAGGGAGAGTGTAAAGAGAAGAGTTAGTGAGATGCAGTGTTGGATACATGTGTGTGCATCTGTCTGTGTGCAGTGTGTGTTTGCTGATGAATGTGGTGGAAGTAACAAGTCATTGCACTACCTTAATGGGCTATAGGGGAGAACACACATCCCCCAGCCCCACTCCCCAGCATGGCTCCTGCCGCCCCTTCCTTTCCATGTCCCCTTTCCTTGGGTGCTCTCACTAGCGGGTGCCCCTTCCTTTGAGTCCCCCTGGCACTGCTGGTGGCAGCCAAGCTGCAGTCCCTGGTGGAAGTCACCTTGTTTACTCCTCATCAGTCTGAGGGCAATTATGTCTTAACGCTTCCTGGTTTCCTAGGACATACTGGCTGCAAATAAAATCTCATTTAATAAGCCAGTAAGTGCAAACAGGCTGTGGAAAAAAAAATGCTCCTCCAGACCTAGGAAACATATGTTTATACTAGCTGAGAGACTTGTTCTTGCATCCTGAATTGTGTGGGGCAATGTCTTTGTGCATCTTCCCTTGGAAATTGGTAACCTTGCCTACGAAACGAGGCTTGATCCGGTGTAGACACAGGCATTGTGACCTGACCCTACAAATTGTAGCTCGGATCAGGAAGCTGTAATCTCTTGGAGGACCCTGGAGATTATTACTTCACCGCATCTGCTGAATTCATCACTGTTCTCTCTCCATTGAGTTACAGCTGTTGTAGAGCAGCGCTTTGGGCGTGCAGTGCTCAGCCCCTGTGCCATGCGGGTGCTCTGGGCATTGGGGCGGGTACCTGAATGTTTGCATCTGGGCTGACAGAAGCATTGCTGTATGGAATTGCTTGCATCAAGAAACATGGTACCTCTGGTTGGTTCCTAGTAGTGATGCTTAACCGTATGGCATTAGCAAATACGAAGTTTGGCTTGAAAAACAGGAAGGTGTGATCTTAAAACAAACAAATAAAAAACCCCAAGTGATGTATTTTCAGTTTTCCTAGATGGTCTTGGTAGCCAAGGCACTGGCTGCACAGACTACGTGGTTTCCATGGGGAATTTGGCAGCTGCATTGGTCAGAGGGGCACAGGGATGACTGGGAGGAGAATGGGGTGGTGGCTCTGCCCATGCTCAGCCTGAATGTGGAGTAAAACATGGGTTTCAGCCCTGCTTTAGAGGTTGGTATTACACGGAGTTGCCTCTTACTGAGTAGTTCTCTGTAACAGGTAACTACATTTGCCATTTTATTTTTCAGTACATGGCTGATTTAACCATTTATCTCAGTAGGCAAATGCCAATGCAAAATCTTTGAAGAAGCTGTAGAATGTCAAGCCTAACTGCAGGGTTTAAAGATGGCCTGAGATTGTTGTTGTTTGTATTTTGGTATGTGTGTTGGAACCTACATTTTCCATTTCTTCTCGCTTGGATCATTCCAGAATACCGTAAGTTTTGGTTAATTATATGTGCTTAAAGGAAAACACTGTAATGTAGTTTCCATGTACTGGAGCATTATTCTGGTACAGCTGGAGCTGGCAGCCTTTCATTCCCTTACCACCTCCTTTTACTCCTAAAAATAGCAGCACACTACAGTGGGATCACAGGAGAGGCAGAAGAACGTTTCCTGAGCAACAGTTTTTGCTGGATGGCAGTTGAGGCGGCACCAAGAGCGTGGAGGAGCCAGAGGGAGATAGGAACAGGGAAAGACTCAAGTCAGAAAGAAACAAAACTGGGGTGGAAGGGATGGGGGAAGTGGGTGGAAAGCGTCCTGTGCTGACAGTGAGATGTGCTGCGCTGCCTGAGGAATCAGAGGACACCTCACCACCTGAATCATTTAGAGGTTGCCGAGACAGAGCACTCAGCAGCACAGTGCGGGGAGCAAATGCACAGTGTGGATGGGAGGTGGGGGCAAGATGACCTAATTTTCATCTCTGATTTGTATGATTTATTAAAGAGTTTTGCAGGCATTCTCTTAGCAGGCTTAGAGACGGAATTTGAGGCATGGCAATTAGAAGACTCGTTTAATTCTATGCCAGCGCACTGTTGGGGTTTGATCACTTATTTGCAGTAACAGTGGGAATCCTCCATGGGAGCAAGGAGAGGTGGTGGCAGGGCTCTGCTGGGTGTCAGTCCTGGTGCTGGCGCTGGGTTGGCTTCTGGTTTGGGTCCTGCCCTCAATGTCACTGATTCTGCGCCCACCTCCTTAAGTATACTTAAATATGTTCAACCGGACTTTCTGTCTGCATAAACTTTGTGCTTGCTTGCATTTGTACATAATTAAATTGTTAATTTAGTAATAATTATCAATCATTCATTAATGTTAATGCTGAAATACTCTTATTACTAATTTTCTTTGACGAACCATCCTTTCTCATAAGGATTGGAGATGAGGTGGTTGTGTCTGATCAGTGCACACTGATCAGAGCTCTTGCAAAGCCAAACCAAAACATCCAGAATTTCACAACATTTAAAGATCAAAAGGAGCATTTTATCCTCATTTGCTCGTGGTGTGACACAGATTTCTTGACTTGTTCTTCACTGTGTGAATTCATAACTACTTTTCTTAGACTCATACCAAATATAAAGCAGGAGTATTGTTCTTCGCAGCTTCTCTACTAGAATGGTAGTGCAGAGCAGTAAAGCCAGTCCTTTTCTCAACCTGAGGGTACAGTGATTGAGTTAAGGACTCTGAAGTCAAGAATAAAAAAGCTCCTTCTCTTTAATTTAATTTTATTTTTTTACCATCTTCCCACTGCTTTACTATTGGAAGGGACATAAAATATCTCTTTCCAGTATGGTGGGGGTTGGCCTCTTCTCCCAGGTGACAGTGATTGGATGAGAGGGAATGGCCTCAAGTTGTGCCAGGGAAGGTTGGATTTTAGGAAAAATTTCTTCTTAGAAAGAGCAGTGAGGCAGTGGCACAGGCTGCCCAGGGAGGTAGTGGAGTCACTGTCCCTGGAGGTGTCCACTGTGGGACATGGTTAGCGGGCATGATGGGGATGGGCTGATGGTTGGAATGGATGATCCAACTTCAGTGATTCTGTGAAAGCAGTCTGCCTAGTTCTGTACTTGCTCCTTCTCAAGCTCCAGTTTTGTTTTTATGTATCTCGTGTGCAGACATAATCGTGTTTTCCCCAGACCTTCGTTGTTTTGAATCCCCTCTGACTGCCTGTGCCCTGTGTTTCTCAACTCTTTCTTAACTCTTGCTGGTGTTTTTCTATCTAATAGCAAGGTAGCTGTTATGAAAGGACATGTCCCCTATGACCTTCTGATCCTCAGAGGTTGCTCTGAAGAACACTGGTCTGTGGATATCGATGCAAATGTATCTCTGTAGTCTTGTAAGAAATCTTGTGCTTTTTTTCCAAAGTGAAATATGCTGATGTGTAATAGATGATGCAGTAACAAACCAGAATGTATGTTATAAAGGTACTTCGTTCTCTAACTTCCAAGCAGTTCTAAGGAGATAAAATAGATACACTTAGTTCACTAAAAATGTTTTGCTTCATTCCTTGAAGTCATTCCAGGGCTATTGCTGTTCCTAATGGGCAGAACTGCGAGTTTGCTTGCTTAGTAGTGTCCTCTGAGCTTGTGATAATGTTCTAAGAAGAAAGATCTCTGCGAGATGGAACTTGGCACACAAACCAAGGTCTCAGCCAAGGAAATGCATTGTCTGTTAATTTTCTAAACAAAACTAGTTCAGCTGAATGCGAGTGCTTTTGCCTGTTTCATATCTGGTTTCCACTGGCTGTATTTTGATTTTTGTAATGTAGATATGATAAGCAATTATTTCTGCATGCGTGGCATTGTTTAAAAATACTCGTGGTTAAATGTTTCTTATTTAAATGTTGGCTGCTGAGTCTGAAAGAAACTGTCCAGAAATTCAGAAGGAGTAGCACAAACATTAACGAGAGTCTGAATAAGTGTTTGAATGATAAACAGGATTATTTCCTGCTTAAAAACATTCCAGTTGGAGAAGTTGGCTGCACCAAAGCTGCTCTTTGACTAGGACACATTTAAGCGCAACATCTTGAGACTCTCAAGGGAGGAATCCTGCTTTCTAGTGGTATTCGGCCTTTGTTTTAAAGCAATGCACTCTAACCTAGTATTCTGAAATTATGGTCTATGGACAACCCATTTTAAGTAACTCAGTGGAAATTTTTGGAACTTTTCTTTCTTTCTGAACTCTAGTTAGATTCTCCATAGGAAAATTATTTATCAGGAGTATTACAGAGATACAAAATTAGTATTGAAGTAAAATATTTAATGTCACTTAAGATAGCAACTCTGTAATATGTGTGGTATCTTCAGAAAAGGGTGTAGTGAGGCAAAACAGTTCAGTTACTCCTGAAGAATTTGCTTATGCCATTGATGGTAGTGAGCAGTGGAGTGGCCCTGAAGTCTGTTACATTGTGCCTCCTTGCAAGGAGAAGGCAACTGCTTGAAAACTTAGCAGGAGCTTGGAATATGTGCGGCCTTCCATGGAAAAAGGAAGGAGGGACTGATAGCGGGTGAGGCTTCCACTCAGGCATGGGTAGAAAACTCCTGGACCTCCTTAGTCCTTCCTGCCAATGCTCCTTCTGCTCCTTTGAAGTGCAGAAGAAACCCTCAACTTTATTCCTGTCTCCTTCCTGCTGCAGCTCCTTCTTCCCCACCTCCGGGAGTCCCTGCGCCAGATCTTCCTGTGGGTAAATGCTGCTTGATCCTTTGTTGTAGACACCACGAACGTTAAGAATTCAGCTTGTCAGGTGAAAATTTAAATCGCAGCAGACACACCTCTTGTAGAGTTATCCTGCGATTAAAACTGTCAGTTCAAGTGAAATGTCGTTTTCATGGGCTCCTAACCTTTCAAAGTATTAGCGTTTGAAGCTTAAACGTGCTATCCGCCTTCATCAAAATTCATCTTTAAAAATGTGTTTCATGTAAGGAGGGAGGAAAGTTTCACCTGTAGTTCACAGATAACTGCAAGTGTATTTGTTTCCATTTGAAATTTTGACCTTTCTTGCCTTGCTGCTAGGAGCAAGCCGGAGCTGTCCAAACTTTGAGTTTTCACACCTGTCTGCTGTGATCTCTTCGTTGAGGAGTGATGCTCTTAGACTTAATGAAACCAGAGGGATGTACCTTTTGGTAGTCTCCCAAAGTAGTCATGCAGCGGCTGATAAAGGTTGAGCAGTTATTGAAATATTTTGCTACAGTAAAACCTTAAGGCACTTAGCAAAGTTGGGAGGAAAATCAGCAACCTTGAACAGTGGAATAACATTTAAACCAAATGCATTCCTTTCCTGTGCTCCCACTTAGTTTAAGCAGCAGAAAACTTTCTGCAAGGGCACAACCTTCATCTCGCATGAACCCAGGCTGCAGCTTCAGAAACATGAAAGCTGCATCTGAAGAGCTGGGTTTATCTCTACCATGTGAGGCAAGTGCAACACCAAGGCATGTCGTGACTCCTAAACATGTTAAGAGGGGACAAGGGGCGGGCTGACCTACAGCGTTCCTCTATCAGTTGCTTCAGGGTTGTGCATCACTGGGGTTGCTGATGTTATGAATGGAGCCCACTCACTGTTTTCTCTGCAGACATGTCCCCACTCGGGAACTGATAATAGCTGGAGATGTGGGATCCTGCTTTTCAAAGCAGCGGGATCCAGGGTGCGTGGTTGTCCAGCCTTCAGGCTGAGCCTTGGGCTGTGCAGGCATCTCAAGCTGTATTTCCACTGGGTCTGAGTGTAACATGAGTTTGTGGATATTCAGTGTGGTTTTTGAATCCCAAATCCACAGGGCTTGTGGACCATCATCCTTATGAAGCAGGCTCCAACCTGCTCTGCTTAGTTGTCCTAATGGTATGAAAATCTACGGGGTTTGCTTCAGACATCCTCTCCCTTTGTTTTCCAACTGGGAAGCCAGTATTTTTCTCATAAAATATTAAGTCCTCTTGAACACTGCAACAGCAGCATCAAACAAAAAAAAGTTGTAGCAGAGTAGTCATTTACATGGATGCAGAGAGAAGATTTTCAAGAACGCAGCGCTGTTCAGTGTTGCAGTTCAAAGTAAGGTGCTTGGTTTCTCACTGCGTTTATTCAGAAAGTTTTTCTGAATCTTAATTCCTTCATTGAAAACTCTTGGCTTGGATCAAGAAGCTCAGTATGCCCTGGTAGATATGCAGTTGTTGCCAGTGGATTTGCTGCACAAAACATCAGAGCGCTTGCAGCTTTCACCCCTCAGTCTCTCTGCAATCTACCTATTGGCACTATAAAAATGTTTTAAGTTTAATTACTTGGCTATTTAATTTCCCTCATAAAAGATGAGACAACTTGTAAGTAAATGGAAGATTTTTGGCCTAAAACCTATAAGCGTAAGAAGCTTTGGTCCTAGTCTGTGGTCTTAGAAATTGGAAAAAGAGATTTCTAGGGACTGCTTAGAAAGAAATAATGGATATTGGTGCCATCCCTGAGCATGGCAGCTGGAAAGTTTAATTATAGGCTGGAAATTCAGTTAGGGATTAGGGAAAGTGTTAGCAGAAGGAGTGAATGTTACTGACAGCTGTTTGCTGTAGGCCTCAGAGCGGCAGCGTACGTATAGAACATAAAGCACAGAGCCTGAAGTGTGGAGGGTGTGAACACTCAGGCACTCCAGGTTGCTTGTTCCTTGACTCATGAGCTCAGTCTGTGTGAAGTCATTGTAGTGGTTTACAAGCAGAAAGATGAAGGCAAAAAAAATATCCTGTGTTTTGGAGCCCTGTACGTGGGCACTGGGGCCAGGTATAAACAAAGGGCAGGAGAAGAAGTGGAGGGGAGGGTCCATATCCATATAGAGTGAGGGGTCTGGTGGAAGGAGACCTGTGCAATGAGGCGTCAGGTGCTAAGGAGCTGACATCCCCGCCCTTTGTGTTTTTGGGCATGCTCTTTGCCCTGACTTTACTCCATTCCTAACTAGCACGCACGCTAGTGCCTGTTGAGACCTGTTTTTTTTGTGAGGAACCAGAGTATAGGAAATGGGGCCACCTGGAAATGTGCTTCAGGCTCCTACTGCAATTGAAACAGATTGGAAAACCCATGCTGCTGAGCATAGGGCTCACTGTCAGTGTACTGAGAATGGTGTTGCAGACTACAGTTGGAAGGAGAAGTCTACATCCTTTTTCCTTTAAAAGTGGGAAATATTTCTGCATCTGCTTAGGGTATTCTAAGCAGGATACTAGAAAAAATTTCTTCTCAGAAAGAGTGGTGAGGCACTGGAACGGGCTGCCCAGGGAGGTGGTGGTCACTGTCCCTGGAGATGTTCAACACCCATGCAAGTCTGGTACTGAAGGACATGGTTTAGTGAGCAGTATTGGTGGTAGGTGAATGGTTGGACTAGATGATCTTAGAGGTCTTTTCCAACATTAATGATTCTGTGATTCTACGTGTAAGTCCTGTTGTGCAGGTTAGCCACTGGTGCTGAGACCTGTAACGTTACATATGGCTTGGACAGTTATAGCCAATATAGTGTTAAAGATGAATCAGTCTTTTCTGTCTTTTTTTTTTCTCAGAACTGGAGTTTTTTCATTCAAGTGCATTTGGTGTGGTCTGAAAATAGTGTAGTTTTTGGTTTTTTTTTTCTGTGGTACAGGTTTTTCACTATATACATTCTGTTTGAATGAGGAGGAGTTAGGAGGGACATGTGCCAGACATAAGGTTGCTAGGTGCACACACGACTTAAGGGATCTACTTTTTAACACACTGCAGTTACCAAAAGGCATCCTTCGAGAGGACAAAGAATGATAACAGAGCTGTAGGAAAAAACCTTTTTATTTTGAAGTGTGTTTAAAACAGACACGCGATAGTGACATTTCAGTGCAGTTTCTATTCTTATGTAGAGGGATCATAATATATATGGAAAAGTTTGGATTTATCTCTATTGGCTGTGAATTTTAAGACACTGTTTTATTCAACTGCAGTAATAGATCTGCTCTACTTTACAGGCTTCTGTGGCCTAATGGTATACTGACCTGAGCGTTAAAGGAGTAAAATAAGGAATTGTTTTCCCTGTAAAATCAAGCTAATTGGAACATTTGGCGTTATTTATAATACATTTAATAGATTTATGGTTGTACATGATCTTCCTTGACAATGAAAAGCTTGCAGAGCACAAAAATGTGTGTATGGTTTAATAAGTGACAAGTGTCCCATATGAGACTGACGACACTGTAGCTGCATGACGGCAGTAATTCAGCCTTCCTGTGCATAATTCAGTATGACTGGTAATAATGTATGGCTGCAGTATAGAAAATAGTCCAGCTGGCTTCTTAAAAAATAGCTGCGTGATATTAATACCAAACATTTGCAGCTCTTGCATGCTTTCTGATCTCAGCTCCAGCTCTTTTTGCCAGTGCAGTTAAGTATATTGGTACCCTCACATGAATGGGGACAGTGGGCTCAGTCCAGCACGCAGCTGGGGTGGGTATGGGGTGTTCTGGGGACTGCTGGTGCTACTTTCCATTTGACGAGGGAGGAGAAAGGTATTTACACCTCTTTCTTTTTTGGAGAACTTATGTTCCTTGGGGAGTTCTCTGGCAGTGGAAAGAAAGCACTTCATGTGGTATTTAAAATGCTGGACAAGAATTCACAGCAGGCGTTTCCTGTCCTCTGGAGCATGGGCAGGGAGAAAAAGAAAGAAAGAAAGAAAGAAAAAAACCCAACAACTTATAAAACATGGTTCATGTTGGGAATGATGGAATAATATACTTCAAGCTGTTTAATTACAGTTTTGCCAGCATAGGTTAAGCAACACACTGAATTGCAGGTGAAATAATAGGAAAAAAAACCCTCATCTTTCCAAATGTGAAACTAAATGTGCTTTTGCGGGACCGTAAAAGACTGCAAATGGGGTAAAACAGTGGAGAGCCTTGGGTGAGTGTTTTGGGAGTTCTGCCTTCTCTTGGATGTTTGCCTGTGAGTGTGAGTGAGAGAAGGAATCCTTAACTCACTGTTTGCAGGCTGCTGACTTTTTTTTTTCAGTTGATTTTTCTTCCCCTCAGCTTGGAAAACCCATTAATTATAGCTGTAATTCTGGGACTTAGATGCTTTTCAGGACACATAGGCCCCTGCTGTGTTTCTGGTCTTATTTAGCACTAGTGGATTAGACAAAAATCTCAGAACTCCACCCTGAAATCTTGCAAGCTGCTTTTCTTCTTAAGAATTTGCACATATCCAAGTCCACACTTGTATCTACTTAAGCCAGCTGGAACTAGCCTTTCTGTGAGTTTTCAGTCATCTGAATGCCAACCATTGTCTAGCACCGGGTTTGTCACTTCCATGAAGGGTTATCCTATAGCTGCCTAGCAGCCAGCCTTGGTCTGTTTTCCCAATGGACACCAACTGCAGATACCAGCAATGGAAAGAGCAGACGTTCTTGGTGGTGTGACACAGATTTGGATTTTCTTCCTTCTCAGTCCATTGTGCTGCAGTCTCTTCAGAGGTCTGTATGGCATGGAACCACCTGCGTGGCCACAGTCCTGTGGGGCGTTTGAACCTCCTATGCAGCTTCTTGAATTCCTCTCCGCTTTTCCCTCCAAATGTGATGAAGTCACATCTGTTTCATTGTTCTCAAAACACTGCTTTTGCGCTGGAAGAATGTAGTCAGAATTATGTAATTATTACATTCGCAGCATCATTGATGCTCCACCTACTTGTAACGCTTGGACAGCTTGCACGAAAGTTAAGAAACCATCATTGAAGCTGGTCTTAAAATGCAAGTTAAAAGAATCCCACTCAGTCTTCTTGTTTTCTGTTTTTCAATTATGAGTTTGTTTCATGAGCATTTTAAGATGTCCTGATTAACGTGAAAACACAGTTTTTACTGACCATTTAGCTTTTGGTTCATTAGGAGCTGAACTAAGCATTTGCCAGTGTATCGGAAGGGAGTTGACACTTCTATTGCAAATAACTTCTCCCCAAAAGCACTACTTGTGTTGAAACAGTTTGAGTTTTGGCTTGCAGCCATAGGTTCACCTAAGCGTGCTACAGGAAGTGACAGGTAGACAGAAGTAATACATATTTCAATGTGCTTGACTCGGCTAGAGACTGTAAAGTGGAATAGACTTTCCTTTGCTTTGCTAGCAGATGTGAGCTTACTCCCAGTTTATTAATAAGTTATGGCACTGCCAGCACTGCCACTCAGGTCACCTTAATATCCCTGCAGCTCTTGAAATCAGATGAAAAACTGGAGTTCCTGAGGTTTCTTAAAGGTATTATCTGCTCTTGTAAACCTACTATAGAGAAAACGTGCTGAGATGTCAGCCCAGCCAAGCAGTTGTTAATAACACCTGCTGGGTACCGAGGTGGGTATTTCTTGAGTGGTTGTTTCAGCAAAGGATGGGAGCTAGAAGTGAAACTGGAAATATTTCCTGTAAGTATCCCTAATACTTTAATAAATAAAAGAGTATCATGGCTTGACTGTATTTGAGATATGGGGAGCCACAGTTGTTGTAGCATAAATCATGGGCACTCTGTCACTGAAACTAGATCATGTACATTAATGAATACATTACTTGTTGGAATGTCAGTCAGCATGAAAGAAGAAACTTCTAAAATATAAAATGGAAAAAAATCCAATAATAAATATCTGCCTACTAGAATTCTTTTTTGCTTACTTTTTACTTAATATAATGCAGTTAAGATAGCCTTCTTCCCCGTGGGAGATCTTCAGCCAAGAGAGAAAACAATGTAGGATTATAAATAAATCACAGGTTAAAACTAAGTTGATAGTGTTACAATATTGTGAAGATGGTGAACTTTTGAATACCAGGAAGTGTGAAGAATTTTGTTTTAAGACACGAAGCACTCTTTACAATCTTTTCAGCACCGCTAAGTTCAGTTGATCCTGAGTTGAAAGTAGGGCTTGAATGTTATTGCTCGGACAAGAGGTGGACTGATTGGAAAGAGAATAGAGGAGGGAGAGTCTAAAAGACTGAAAAAAAAAAAAGGGCTAAAAATAGGACTTGCAAGAAGAGGCAGAGGAGAGAGGAGTCTTGAGGGGAGAACAGCAGCCGTCTGCAAGCTGCGGAGCCATTGCACACGTCCACCGTCGTCAGGGCAAGAAGTAGTGTGCTTACATTTCAAGTAGGAAGAATTAGGTCAGACATTTGGGAAAATTTTCTTGAACAGTAAGGCAAGAGAGTCAGTGTACATAGTACATTTTCTGTGGGGAATAGGGAAACTTTATCATTATAGGACTTCAGTATCAAGTGGCATGAATACGTAATAGCGTGAGTTTAGAGAAGGCGCTTGAAAAGGGACTGTGAAGCGCTGATGTCAGGATGCAGGACATTTTGAAATGAAGAGCAGCATAATTAAGATAGAGCAAGTACCTGATCTGTTTATTTTGTTGGTGTTTTTTTCTTACTTGCGTGGCTGCCTCTCTAAAGTTTGGCGGCTACTGCTGGAGGAGTATTTAATGCTGCTCTGAAGTTGGGGAAGGATTATTTGGTTTCCTGCTTCTGTGCAGATCTTGTTAAAAAAGGGTTTTGTAAGTGTAAAGATAGATTTGTGTGGCCTCAGCTGTGGCAAAGCGCATGGATATAGTGCAGGCTGCAGAGAACACAGTCGGTTGGACCCCAGCTGCAGGGCACCACTTCCCCGGGGCATTGATGACATCTAGGGAGTGGGTTGGATTACTTCATTCATTTTTTAGTTCAGACGTAATAACTGTATGAATATTGGCATGGAGATTTCTGTCCCCACAGAAAACAGGCTGCAAAACAGGGGAAGGAGAGGCAAAATTGAACTCTGTCATTTATCTATCATCAACCGCAGCTACTAGAATAAAATTTTGGTCATTGAACTGCGATTGATTGTGAAACAGGGAATAATTCTATTTCCTGCATGTGTAGTGATTCCTGAGAAGATTGAATTGTACGTTATTATGATATCAAAATGATTTGATAAGTTAAGCTTCAAAATTATACATTCTTTCTTGGGCAAATTTTTCCCATGAGACTGTTACCTTTTTCCCCATGACACCACGTAGTGCAGAATATAAATAAGTTGAATTTTACATGCTGTGATCTGGAGGGCATTGAAAGAAATGGACTGGCATGAAACAATCAGTAAATGTAATGCACAGCAGTCCTTTGTCACATGTCCAGGGAATGTAGCATTGGCTCCAACACAGAGTCAGCAGGAAGGATGGAAAAAGTCACTGTTTATGCACCTATTTCACTGGTTTGGGCACTTTCCTGATTAATACAAGAGACAAGTTTGAAACACAGCACACAGAACAGACGTTTATTTCTTAATTGTAGGATTCTTCCTTAAATTAAGGTAGATAGGATCTACCCAGTTAAGAGGGTTTTTTTAACCTTAAAAGCAGAGTCAAACATTAACCAGAGCTATGTAAAGAAAAAGGAAATGAGAAGGCAAATAACATATGTTGTAAAGTCATGTATTACTGAGTTAGGAAATACCAGCATCTAACTAAATTACCTTCATTTCTGGTTTCAAATGATCAGCTTGACATTGAATCAATTTCTTTTTTAAAATGCTCAGTCTCTGTTGAGTAGCCTAAGATGATTTCCAATGACTTTTTCCTTTCTTTTTTTTTTTTCAATTTCCAATGATCTAAAAGCTGTAAGGAGTTTTCTTTCCATCTTCCTCTTCAAGGATTGGTTCATTCGTTCTCTCTCTTGCTTTTGTGGCTAAGCTACGTCACTACCATTTTCTTCCTTTCCACCTTCTCTCTCTCTTCCTACACCATTTTTTTCTGATCACTGTATTGTGAGGCACTGCAAAACACCTGGCTGTCCTCATTGCCCCAGCCACTTCTGTTCTCTCTAAGATGCCATTTCTTCTACGTGTCTAAATCCAAGACAGTCATACATGTTGAGGAAGAATGGCCAGGTCAGGTGACAAGCATCTTCAGAGGACGCGTAATCCAATAAAACATTGAGTCAGGAGTTCTTAATGTAATTACAACTGGGTGTATGGCTTTCTAGGGTTTGATGGGTGAATAGAGTTACATCCTCTTTAAAGATAGCTGTTTTCTTTATCAGACTGTTTTGGGTGCTGGTCTTCACATTTGCGTGGTTTAGAGCAGCTGCACAGATAGTATAAGGTTTTGACTTCACTGGGATGTTGTGAAGATATAGTATGCTTGCTTTTAATGAGCTGTGGGGTTCATCGTGCAGTTGGCCCTCAGGATATAGCTCCAGTGCGTGGAAAAACATGTGCATGAGCTCTCTGTGTTTCGGAAACGCACAACTAAAATGGTCCCAAAACGCGTAACTGATGTGTAACTGAAGCTGGGAGAAAATCCCGCTTACTCAGTGGTTTTAAGTTAGATCGCTCCACGATGCAGATGCCTGGATCCACCGTAAATATTCTTGTCATTCGTGCTTTTCCATGTTGACCGTCTTGTTCCTAGAAGTCTGCACTCCCACCGCACCATCTGTAGGATTTGGTTTGCATCCAACAAATCGTTCAACAGCTGGTGACTTGGGGAAGCTGAATGGGTGGAGTTGCCTTTTTGACAGTGCACAGGCAGTGGGGAGAGCTGCTGGTATCCACACTTGAGATTTTTTGAAGGCCAGGGGGACACTTTGTAATGCATTTTTGCACAGGGTCATCTGGCAAGGGCTGGAAGGATGTTTTTTGCAGAGACCATATGAATTGGTGTCATGGGCTAGCCCCTCTGCCAAACAAATGGTGGTTGTATAGTCTGTAGCAGGCAATAAGGCAACTGAGGAGCATGAGTTCTGGTGTAAGAAGCTGACTGTCTGATGCCACATCTTTGGTTGTTTAGACTCACAAGGTTTTAATTTGTTTGAGGAGCCAGTGGTTTCCTGACGTGGTGCTCCCAACGGGAGAGCTTATCACTTGATGTCCGTAGGATGTGTTTTACGTTAAAAACCAAAATATGAAGTGAATAACCTGTTTTAGGAGAACCGATGTTATTACAGCTAAACACACTGTGATGCCTCGTAATATAGCCTTGCTGTGATGGACCCGTTTAACGTCACCAAAAGCTAAAAAACGGGATGAAAAATTAGTGTGGTACTTGGTGAAAAATGGAGCCAAATGGAGGAGGAGAGCAGTAGACCCCGGGCCTCAGAGCTCTGCACACACAGAGCAGTCTTTATTTAGGGACGGCCCAGTGCGGATTCAGGCTCTGCTCACCTATTTTTTCTCTGCCTGTAACTTTTTCCTTCCCGTTGTGTCTACCTGAATTTGATGGTTTTTTTGGTGATTTTAATCCTGTGTTCACATAATCGTCTGGAAAGCAGCCTGCAGCTCCCCAGTGCTAGCAGGGGGTGCCATGGGGTATGTCTCTTCCACTGTCATTCTTGCACTCTTCCCATCTCCATATCTGACGGCCACCTTAAAAGAAATAAAAAGACTCAGTTCTGGGCAGGTTAGCAGGAAATACTGAGGGGAAAAAAACCAACAGTTTTTAATATCAAACCACTTTTGCAATTAGCAGGCTGGTGAGGGCTTAGTTCAGGGGCGAGCAGTCCTCTAAGGCTCCACGGACATTGCACAGTACACAGTAAAATAAACTCGATTCTTTGCTGAATTCCAGTTGCTAAGATGCTCATGAAACCAGAAAATAAACACATTGATGATTTAAATTCATCTTTTGTTGTTTGTTTTGACTTGTTTTACTCCTGAGCTTTCCCATCATCTAAGATAAAAAGGTAAACGATTGGTGGGAAGGAGTGGGAAGGCTATGGAAGTGGTGGGCTGGATGGTCTGCACCTCGCCTTTTTGATTCCCATCTTCATACGAGGCTGGGAGCACAGCCTGGTTAGATACTGTATGAAACTGAGAATAGTGTTCACAGGTGCTACAATATTTTTGCCTGAGGTTGGAGCGATAATCAACCACACCTGCCATGTCTCAGCAACTTGTGCGCTTCTGTCTCTCTGTATATATATATATTTCAAATCCAAAATCGATTCTCTTTTCTGCTTCCTGTAAGAAAATACAAACTTTAAAGATCTATGCCTGAAGCACACCCAGTCTCTGTAGCACTCGCTGCAAGTTTTAAATAGTGAATGATGCGCAAGGGGCCCCATGTGAATGTTTTGCTCCAGAGCAATTCAGAAGGTCAAAACTTCATGTAAATGTAAGCCAAGTAACCAAAGTCACTTCTCTGCAGAAAATCAGAGTGTGGCATTGAGGGCTCTTTCTTGCCCTTTTAAGTTGCTGAATAAAGTATTTATCAGTCGGTTGTAATCACAGCACTGTGAGCAGCTTTGCTGTATTCCCTTTTGCTTGGATTTTTAATTGAAATGAGGGAGGGGTGAAGTTGGGGGTGTTTACATGGAATTCTCTGATCAGAATCTCCTCTTCCTTTCTCACATCAGTTCCCCGTAGCTTCCAATTATTTCAGCAGATTCTGGGTGTAGGGGGAGGTGGAGGTCTTTCCAGAGACTTTGGTGGGTGTTTGCTTGCAGAGTACAGTTCCCTTGTTCCTCTGGCAAATTTCTGTCTTCCTATGGAGAAAAGCACTTGGATCAGCAGGATGTCCAGAAATTAAGGTAGCCTTGGGATGTTCTGGGTGATATGACTCCCAGAAGATGGTCTGGTGTCTCCAGGGAGAAGTGTGTCTTAGTCATGCTTTTTGAAAACCTTGTGTACAGGAGAGTCAAAAGACATAGCAGCCATTCTAGATTTTACTGTTGTGGAAGCGACCCATCAAGAGAACAAAACAGATCTGAATAGTTTCACTAATTCATAGAAACGAAAGGAAAATGAAATAAAAATGTCATCCTGTTCTTCCAGTGCTCTGAAGCAGAAACAGATATGTGCATCTTCTGAATTTGGAGTTGCCACCTCAGGTGGAAAGAGTAGCAACATCAACAAAATATAATTGCTTGTGCTTTATAAGGTTGCAAACAAAGAATGTTGATGTTGCTGTTTATCTGTGTGTGTAAGTTTCCAGTGGTGACTGCACACAGCTATAGACAGCCTCCTTTTGACTGTGATAGCTGGTATGTCGTCTACTCTAAATTCCACTTGATGCCAATCAAGTTCTTGCTTGCTGTCAGCAAATTCTTGATTACTTTCTGTCTGCAAGAGGCTTGTATACATTGCAAGGCTCTTATCAGTTCCCTTCTCTCTATTCATTTTCCCAGAGTAAGCAAATTCAACTCCTTAAACCTTTTTCCACTCATCATGTTTTCTAAACCTCTTACCATTCTTCCTACTCTCTCCTTGATGCTAATAAATACATTTCAAAAAATATGAGGCCCCAAATGAAATACAAAGTGTCATATGCTTCACTCTGGAGTTGAAGAAGGCAGAATAGCCCCAGTTGTGTGTCTGAGAAGGAAACTGGTCTTGCTTGTGTGACTTCAGACCCTTATGTCTAGCCAGTTATTCCTCATAGCTTTTCACTTGCGATGTCCCCATTCTTGTTGCAGTTATCCTTACAGAATGTAGCCTATACGTGGTTTTCTTTCAAGCTGCTTTTCTGATCTTGAAGTCTATGAGAGTACTCCTGTAGTATACCCCAGCCTCCCATGGTGCGATACTGAGCGCAGCTTGGGTACTTGCCATTCATTCATTAATGCTCTGGGACAGGCTGCGATACCTCAACTGATGCATTCTCTCAGGTTGTCATCGTGCTGCTGATAAGTGTTCACGGCACTTGGTTTGATTGTGTTTTGTTTTTTTTTTCATCACTTGTCCAGCCTTCTTTTTTTCTTTTTTTGATAATTTAAACTATTTCTGTGGTTTGTTCATGAAAAAGTCATGTGGGGACTGGTTTAAAAGCTTTGCTAAAGATAGACTCTGTCATCTGCACCACTTTCTGCACTTTCTTTTTATCAGCTGAGACAGATGCCCTGTCAGAGAGAGCAAGAGAGACATTACATCAGTTTGACATCACATTTTGATAAATTCATGATGACTTCATTTTTTTTTTCCAATTGCATTATTTTTATAGGGTTAGAAATCCTTTAGTGGTGTGTTTCACTACCTTCTATTAAAAGTACGCTCTAATTTCTGACTTTTTTGATTTTACCTTCCTCTGTAAGATCAGGTGCTATGTTAGGTCTTTTCATTTATTTGAGACCTTGTCTAGCCGGTCTGGCATCTGCAAAGCAGTGGCTAATGGTTTAGAGATGGTTGTTGGTGGTTCCTGAAACACTGTAGGGACATTTTTCAATGCTTTCTGATGACTTGATAACCCTTAATTTACTGATGTCTTAATCTCTTATTTCCTTATTCCAGCCTGCACTTGCATATCCTCTGTTAGGTTGAATCTGTGTTAGGTTGAGTATCTGATACAAGGTAGCTTCTGTGAAGAGGCATTGAATAATTTAGCCTTTACTGTGCCACTTTTGTGTTAAGTAAGGTACCCGTTTTAATGTATTTATAGAATTTTTTATCATTTGCTGTGCCCTTGTTGGTTGTAAGCCACTTTGCATTTTAGTCTTCATCTCTCCTTTTATCTATAGTGCTCTTTTATGATCATCATATTAGTCATGTGTCCTTGGTTCTGCTTTGGAGTACAGTCCCTTTTGTTGTTTTTTTTTCCTGTCATTTAAAAGCTCCTGACACTTCCTATCTCCACCCTGGGTAAGAAGAGCACAATCTCTCCAGGAACTCCCGTTTCATTTTCTTTCATCAGACCTTGTGGAATGTAGCAGCAGAGGTCCACACGTGCCTGGGATGTGGGAGGTTTGGGTCCTTACGGACAAGTCTGCCATAGTCTCTTTGACCTCTCTTAAAGATGTTGGGTGGTCATAGGTGCCTCCTCTGTCTCCTCCTGATACCTCACTCAATTATTATCTCAGTTTTTTCTTCTTTCATCTTCATCAAGAAACTCTAAATAAATCTGTATCATGCACTTTTCAAGAAGGACAGACAAATAGTTTCAGTCATGCTATATCTTGTAACACCTCTACCCAGCTTCGCTGTTATGTTAATTCCTGCCTGTTCTTTCTGAAGTCTCATCTGCACAAACGCTTTGGGTCTCTGACTTATGCCACCATATCTTTTAAATCCCTGGTGCCATAATTGGAGCTCATCCTGATATTTCCTTATGTTTAGCAGCTTTCTCTGTCGATTTTCTTCTTGTCTCTCTTGTTATTACCTGTTTTGATTTTCATGTCTTGCACATGTGTTTTTTTGCATGGGCTGATTATAACGTGTGTATATGTTTAGGTTATATGCATTCATCATGTTGTTATGTTTAAGATGTAATCTTAAGCTCCTAAATAGGACCAATGTGTTTGTGAGTATAGGGGCTGGAGTCTCAGAGCTATTACAGACGGTCTTCGTTAGGCTTTTTGTGGCCTAGGTGTCTTCTCTGCATGAGGGCAAAATTCGTGAAAATTAAGACTATCAAAAAATTTCTCCTTTTCCTGATGAGAAACTAAGGAATGAAAGAAGCTGATACTTAAATCAGTTTCATGAAAACAGTTCATATTTGAAGCCTAGAAGACAACAATCTGGCATATAAGCTTTTCTTGAATCATGTATTGACATTTCTGTTACTGTTCTCAGTGGCAGCATTCTTCTCCATATGGTCTTCTCATCAGCATCTCATCGTTATTGTATAAATATGTCTCTCATTATGTAGAACATTATTTTTAAAATATGGAATCATTATTATATTATGTAACTTCCAAAGTTGGATCTTTTCAGTGATTTATTGTACTTTTCATAAATTGTAATTAAAGAAGAACTTTCCACAAAGAGAATTAATTAGATCAAAGAAGCATTTAAGTGTAAATCATTAGTCTTTGTATTACAGGAAATAGTTAGTGGCTATGTATAGTTCATTTAATTATACTTGGTTCAATTTTGTTTAGTCACTGTATCTTGATTTGTTTTGAAGTTAATTTGCAATTTCTTCTGTAATGTGATTTCAGTTTACTTAATATATCAGATATATATAAATACATGCTACTGAAAATAAAGATTTATTAATGACTTCATGGTAAATTAAACCACAGACTCTGCTGTAAATTGGCTGTGAATTCAGTTGCTCAATGTATGGGTGACACAGAAGATCTACGCTCTAAGAATGGGAGGCAAGAAGTCAAATGACTTCTTAAGTGTATGGATATATGTTGTAGATTGCAACTCTCATTTTATGGAGGGAACCAGATGACAGGGGATCATAGAATCTTAGCATGGCATGGGAGAGGTGCTCCAAATCCTCTGATCATCTTCATGGCGCTCCTCTGGACCCTCTCCAGCAGCTCCATAGTCTTTTTCATGCCGGGGCCCCCAGACATGAATGCAGTACCCCAGATGGGGCCTTACAAGGGCAAAGTAGAGGGGAATATTCACCTCCCTTGCCCTGCTGGTCACCCCTCTTTTGATGTGGCCCAGGATAAAGCTTGCCTTCCGGGCTGCAAGTGCATTGCTGGCTTGCATCAAACTTTTTGTCCACTAGGACACAGCCTGGGCTTGATCTGGTATTATTGGTAGATGTGAACATGGTTTTGGTTCCCATATGAGGAACCATTTTTCAGTCCATGACTGGTGAGTCATGGACCGGTGGTACTGTCTCAAATGGCAATATGTTGATAGCTCTAGATAATAATGACTGGGTATGTTAGAAGGTTTTAGGATGCAAGCTTTGCACAAATGCTTTGCAGGTTTAGCAACTCAGATGAAGTGTACTTGCTTAGTGAAAGGGAATGAAAAGATACCTTATCTGTAATTTGATCTCATAAAATTACTTTCAAGTATGCCATGTGGTTTTTTGAAAGTGTTTTTCTTACCTTGATCATATGTTAATATTTCCTTGATTATTAATTTGCAGTGGTCTGTAATGCTTATATTTTAAACCATTACATTACTGAAAGTATATCTATTTTAAACTTAGTTTTTAAGGTTGAGTTAAGCTAGTTCTTGGCATAATTTTTCTTTAAACAATAAAAAGTTGATTTTCATTCACACTGAATTTTGTATCCAAATTTACTTTAGACTTAGAGTAATGCTAATGCATTAGCAGCATCTGTATTAAGTTTAGACTAAACTGATCTTTTGGAATCTTTGACTGTGGGATTGTAAGCCAAAACTTAGATATCCAAGAACACATCTGGGTTGCATAGTATTACCTCATTTGTGTAGGGTAGTGTTCTTAGTTTCTTTTCATTAGTTTGTTTTCTGTTGGCTGGAAAGAGGAATTTGATACAGGGCTTGTGCTGGCAGCAGAATAAGTTTAAGGGACTTCAGTAATGTTTTTCTTCCTGTACTGGAACTCACATTGGAAGTCATGATTTTGGTATATAACTAGATATAGTAAATAAACTAATAAAATAGAACTGACAAACACTCAGCCAATTTAATTTATTTGACAAGTATGAAGACGTCACTAACTATTCTGTCAAATGCGAATTTCATCAAAACAAAAATAGGGTTATATTTATATTACTAGATTTCTTGAGATTACTGTTACTCCTTTCAGTATGTACCTGCCTCTTCCTATGAATATTGTTTTGCCATTTATAAAGAAGTGAAATGCGTGAGAAGTTTTTTACAGATAAACAGCTGTTTTCTGAGGAAAGCAAAACAACCTATTGCTTTGCACTAAAAGAGAGAGAAATGTTGTTTTTCTGTCTTGCGGCTTACGTATTTTCAGCCTGTGCTAGATGGAATGAGATGCATCTTAAAAATCTGATGAATTCATAAGAAATTGCTTTAAAAATGTGTTTGCTTTGCTTCTATTTACATCTGTAAGATAACAGTGTGAAATTAATAGTATTCTTTTCTCAGCATTTGTTGCTAAACATACTAGTGTGCGTAGGGAAATAGAGAAGATGTTTGGAAATGGGTAACCTTGGGTTAATTAAATCCATCTGGTGGCTGACTAATGACAGGAATACTGTATCCAGGGAATCATTTAATGCTACAAGATTTGATAATGCACCAGAAGTTTTCCAACAAAGCAGTCTTAGAGCAAACTAGGACTTGCATGTAACTGGAGTGAAAACCAGTCCCGTAGAGCTGCTCACAGGATTGCAAAGGTCTGTTTCAGGCAGAAATGTCCCAGAAGAGCAGAGGAACTACATTTTTTGTTCCTCAGGATGCAAAATTGTGACTGGGATGTGAATTAAAGCTTATTTTCAGTTCGTGCTGCAAGGAGTTGACTTTTGTGGGACTAATTTAAATGGATATGTTTCCTAGCTCACTAAAATCCAGGAACAAATATCTTCATTAGGAAGGAAGCTGCATAGGGTGAAAAAAAAATAGCTTCTAGAGGCACTGTGGTAAAAAGTGAAGAAATGCAGAATTTTAATTTGTGTCAGCTGGCAAGATATCTGATCCTATGTAGATCAGTGCCTCAAGATACTGTTGTTGACGGTGTTTTAGAGCAGCAGCTGTGATAGTTCTTTTCTGTTACAGTGCTCTAACTGCACGTAATATCAAGAGGAGAAAGAAGACTTAGTACTAACACCTCCACGCGTTTATACAGTTATACAGTTTGTCATCTGTATTGATGGTTGGTTTTGTACTGATTTTGTAGCTGTAAGTTAGCTTTTTGATACTTGCTAGTTCAAAATTTCTGGAAAAGAAAATCAAATGTATAGTTTGTTGCTACTGAGTTAATTATTTGATTAATTTGCATGTAACGTTTTCTTGCACTTGTGCAGAACGTGGTCTGGAGGTGGGGGAAGGAACTTCGGAAGTTTGAGGAGACCTGAATGCTTTTAAAGCAAGCCAACCATTATAGCATCCATTGAAAAATAGTTTGTGACATGTTGATCTGACAGATGGGCAAAACAAAACTGAGAGATTAACGTTATTCTGTAGTTTAATTTTTAAAGCATACAAAAACAGTAGCTTAATAGAATTGAAAATGGAGAATGAGTTTGTTTGCTCTACATGTGAGGAACTTGCCTAAGCTTCCTTTGTAGCGAGTAGAACAAAATAGCACTAGTAAGTGATTTATCTCAGCTTAAAGCAGACATCTAAAATAGGTCAGATGAATCATGCTCTGAAATGCCTGTTTTTCTCCTCTGAGTATGTGGTGAGTTTAAAGTGACCATCTCAGATGTGTACATCCAGAGTTGGATTAGATGGATACCTTCCAGGCTGTCACATTTTAGAAGTCAGTGGATAGTTACTACTTTTCGTAGGTGCTGAAGACAACTGTTCAAGTAATACATTTTTAAAGGGTGTTTTTTGTACAGCCGTACCAGCTTAAGTGTAGAAATTTATGATGGATTCTTAATTAAGTGTGTCATATTTTAAGACTTCAAAAATGTACCCTGAAACATAAATCTACTGCATACGTTGCATATTTTGCTCTTGTGAGTGCTGGTGTACAGCAGGTAGGACCATGCACCCACCTCCACATGCACACTGCAAAAACTGAATGCAAGCTGAATGCTGTGAATTGACTGTATGGAGAATTGTGTTACTGGAGACATTAGCCTTGAGAGGACACAGTACATAAGTGAGTTTGAAAATGCAAATTGACCTCATTTAAAATGTTTTCTGTCAAGCAATGCAGCTTCTTAATCATTCTGACAACATCAGAAAGGAATCCTGTTCTTTGTCTTGTAATCTTCAGCAAGTCTGTTTCTCCTAGTAAACATTGTAGTGTAGGTTAAGAACTGATAGTGACTTCAGAGCAGATGAATTAGCAGATGTATATTCTATGAAACTGTATATAATTATACAGTAGCTATGGTTACCAGGTTAAAGAAATTATGACCTGATGATGAACAGAAATAGATTGCAGCAGGCTGATTCAGTTTTGAGTTGCTTAAAAGTGAAATGCTTGAGTACATTCTTTGTTATCATGGACTTGTACATGTAACAAAAATCTGAATATGGTCTATTTCCTGGACTGACTCTGTCTGCTTTTTCAAATTCTTGTTTTCATGTGGAATTGCAGCAGTTTCTAAACTTGTTTTGCTTCTATATCGTTTGAGAATTGAGTGCCAAGCAGATGTTTGTAATGAGGCTGTTTAATTTCAGAAGTCAAGGTTTTGAATGAATATTGCTAATATCTTGACTTACCCCTGGACATTGCTGAGTTCAGGCACAGTTATTTCATATTCAAGAATAATCATATACTCACTTTTTCTTTTTTAAATCTAGCTCTTAGAATGTCTGAATGGAAGTATTTCTCTTTTTTTTCTTTTTTTTCTTTTTTTGGATACTCCGTACCTGAAAAAGAAGTGACAGAAGTGTGGGTGAATTATTCAAGCAGGATGGGCAGAATTGGTCACGAGGACATATATGTTTGCACTGCTCTTGGTGGGCCCATTTCAAATGTTTCCAGCATCTGTATTGCCTAGAAACATCAAAACTACTTGAGTCTGTTTGCAGAAGCAGTGCAGGTGTTGAGGAGTTCAAGCCTTGTTGACTTAAATGTACAGAATGAAAGACTGAATGTTTCTAAAAGTTTTCACTTGTTCATGGTTTAGAAACCCAAGCTACAGTGAGTTGTGTTGGAATTTAGGCAGTAACACCAGCTGTTTTCAGTGTGTTACTCTCTTTTAATGAATTACGAGCTAGGTAGAATGGCACCTCTGCATTTAACATCAACGTAATTCCTTTAACACTGTCTGTATATTATAATGTAGACTAAGATTTTGTGACACCGTGCTCTTTTCTAGATCACCGCTTGCAGATGAATGGCTGCATGATTGCACTCAGTTGGTCTGCTCACCTTGTTTTCCAGGATAACCAACCATGACGACAGAGTCAGGATCAGATTCTGAGTCCAAGGACAAAGAGCAGGACCAGCAAGAAGCCCCTGCGCAGCCAGGGGCGGCAGCGGCAGTGCCACCGCAGGAGCAGCAGCAGCTGAGCGAAGAGCAGCAAAACGCACTTGAGCAGTTCTCAGCTGTGGCAGCACACAGCACACCTGTGAGGAAGGAGCAGGTAAGGGAGCTGTGTGCTGTTGCTCCTGGGAAGTAGTGAGCCTGTTTGGTGTAATGTTATGGATTTCCATTGGTTGGTCTTCTGCGTTTAAGTGTAATAACCCTCATGCAGGATGTCTGGACGTTCATGTCTTTCTGCCTTCAGTGTGCTTCTTTAGGCCAGTCTTACTAACTAAGTGAGAAATGCTTTCCATCTTACATTTGCATTAGGTAGCAAACAGTGCCAACTTTTAAGAAGCTGAAAATATTTTCAGAGTTCATTTTTTCTTTGACACCTGCTGAAAACTGATTTCATGCTTGCTTGTCAGATGTGTGAGCCAGGAAGAATCTGTGGTCTCTTAAGCTTCTTGTAGTTCTGAAATGACTGCGTTATAATTGCTTTAACTTTTCATGTAATAGGTTTTAGAAGAGCTATCACATGATTTTTCCATTTGGTTCATTGTCGCACTTATTAAATTTGTGGCAGCCGCTTTCTTCTCCCGTTAACAATTTCCAGTCAATAGGATTAACAGGCATTGTTATTCATTGGTAAGTGACACAAAAATTAATGAGGTACCTGCAAATCACATCCCTTAGATCCGTAAGGTTATGACCCCCCCCCCTCTGATGACATTCACCTTTGAAGAGTGGAATAAGCTAGTCACGCTCCTCCTCTGTTCTTTAAAAAAAAAAATCAGGTACTTTGTGAGGTCTTGTTATTTTACCTAGCTGGGAGGCAGTGCTGGTGGAGCAAGCAGAGGTCAGACATTACTTAATATCATTGTGAGTGTTCCCACAGAAGCTGCTTGAGGCTGGCTGTGTTCTTGGGTTTTAATCCTTTTTCTGCAGAACTACAACCCAAACTTGCTGTTGGTGAGGGAAAAAAATAAGAACGAGCTGTTTCATATACAAGCAAAGCCTTTAATATCTCCCAGATTTAGGGATGCATACCTAAGTTCTTGGGAGAACAAGTGTTTCTGGGACCAAATTAAATGAGATGTCTGACTTCCTTTATCCCAAGATGTAGACATGGCGAAACAGGATTTCTGATATTTATTGCTGTTGAAGATCAGCCTTTTTTTTTTTTGGTTGCTAACCGTTTCTATCAGTGATAAAAACTCTGATCAGCCTCTCTCCATCCCCACCAAAGACCTTTCTGCTTTTGTTTCCACATCTACCAGTTATGAACTGGGAGAATTTCAGTCTCTGAAATAAGTCAGAAGTTACCTGTAGTTAGTCTGGGGAAAAGAGACAGGGCTGCCTTCCAGGAGAGAAGAGCACTACACAAACAGATCATTAATGTAAAATTCAGTTCTGTCAGGCCTAGGTATAAGTATTATTATTTTTTTTTTCTTTCAAACCGCTTAAAAGCAGTACTGACCAACAGAACTATTGGCAGCGGGTTCATTAAAAAGCCAGAAATAGTGAGATTAATGGGTATCATTTTCTGTCTCGCTGTCATTTGTTCCTCTGCTGTGGGATCACTGTGGAGAAAGCTTGTGGTTTTTATTATCGCTTGTATGAGAGAATCTTAGGAGGAGAGATTGAAGTTACTGATCCATGACAGTGACTTCTTGTTTTCATACCATACACATGAGAAAGAACATCTTAATGAAAACAAAAAGGCTTCTTCACAGTGGGATTAGCAGTTAATACAGAAATGAATTCTTTCTATCAGATATGATAATGTAATCTTACTATCTTCCTTTTCTGTCTACTTGAAGAGCAAGAATGTATCACACATGTTGGATGCTAACATTTCTGAGCAACTGTCATGAATAGGTGGGATTCATGTGTCATTCAAGTTTGGTAATATCATTTTGTACCCGAGTCAAAAGCTGTGAAGCATCCAGGATCATTACTGTTGAATCCTATGACTCCAAGGGCTTGATGTGAGAGAGAATTCCAGCTTCAGAAGGGGATGAACATACTGTGTCGTAGTAAGATATTGTAATGTAAACAAAGATGAAAAGCTTATGCTCTAAAAATACAAACCCTGAAGCAATTTGTGCTGCACTAGAATTTAGCCCATAACACTGAAAATGCAGTAGAATCGTGGTCTGTTGCAGGAGTGAACGGGATGCCAGGAAGAATGCAGTTATGCTTGCAGAGTTCAGAATAATCCACTGAGTATGTGGGGTTTTCACTGGCCATTTTTTTTTTCCTAAATAGCACAATGTCAGGTTTCTTTAGGAAGAAGAGCCTTAATTCACTCTGAAGGTACCTCAGTGCCTGAACATGTCAGCGTAGTTCATGAGATCTTCTCTAATAGTTCTTGGCATGTGTTGTTCTCCAGACAAATGAGAGAAAATCCATTGTATGATTTTAACCTAGACAGATTCTCCTGATCTTAATGTCGGTGGGAGTCTAACAAACAAAATTATGTCAATACTGTATTGGTTTTAAAAAATAAATTTATAAATAAGCAAATGTCTGCTGTGCTCTTGAGTTACAAAGTGTCTTCATGAAGGAAAATAATCAACAATCCCTAGTGATTCAAAGAAGTTGTTTGCAGGCTGAAGAGGCTTCTAAAATGTAAAAGGCTGCTGGATGCCTGTGCTGTTATGGATTTATCTTTCAAGCTGTTTTCCTATCTTCTTTAAAAAGATTAATTCCATGCAGTTGTTTTTGGTTGTTTTTTTTTTTTTTTTTAAGGTTTTTTTTGGTGCTGAGAAGAAGTTTACATGAGAAATCTAATGAGCCACCTGCAATGATGGCGTAGTTCTTCCAGCCCTGGAATGACTTTTGCACCTGCAGATGTGCAAATGCATCTTCTGTGTTAGATTTCCTTAAGAAAACATTCAGAAATCGTCAGATTGCCTCTTCCCATCAGTGCTGGGTCCCAAGGAGGAGACATCTTGAGCCTTATTTTTCCCATGGTGCGTAGGCCCAACTGCTTGCCAGCTGGCCCCTGTGGTTGTAGAGAGGTGGCTTGGCCTCAGGGCTTGTTCAGAGCTTGGAGGCACTCTCCCTCTTTGTCATGGCCACGGTGAGCATTAAAACCCCAGCAAACAGCTAATCTTGTGATATACACCGTGCCTTCATCTACTGCCAGCCTTCGAGGCATGCAAGGACCTTGATGTTTGGACATCCGAGTGCTGGGAGGAGAAAGTCCTCCAGGTCTGCGGATAGACAGGGAAAGAGCCAGCTGGTGGATTTTTAAAGCAGCTTCTTTGTTCTGCTCCGTATCTTTCTTGTCCTGCTTTCTTTTTATCTCCCCACTCAGGAATACCCAGCAGACCTTTGCTCTGCCCTCCCTTGTGTAGCGAAAGGAGGAGCATGGGACCACAGTTGCATCTTTGCTTTGGTGGGAGCTAGTGCTCTGACTGATTTCAAATGCCCCTTTTCCCCATTCACCTAAATAAAAAAGGAAAGCTTACAGCTTGTTTGGATGAAATCTCTTGGGAAAGTTCTCTGTGATTTAGTGACATGCTGTTGTTGCTGGTTATATGATGCAAGGTTGTTTTGGTCTCAAAGCAGATTAAAGCCTTTCGATGGATTTGCTTTTCTCTCATGGAGGCTTATTACAAGCAGTGAATGGAAACAGATGAAGGATTAATTTATATTATTTCCAGTGATGTTTGTTTCTTCTTACACAGAAATCATTCAGAGGCAGAGCTGTTATTTTTTTCTATTGCAGTGAGATAACAAAGATTTTTTAAATATATGTTTTTAAAGCTCTAGCTTAGGTATTAGTGCACTCCTGTTGGGATTTTGCTTGGAGGCTATCAGGGGCCTAACTGATTTGAAAGGTAATGACTGCAGCATAACGCTGTTGCTAGGAAGGGTGAGGGGTGAAATGCAGTAGAGCTCTTCTGGCTTTCATGTGATGCAGTGAAAAGGGCCATGAGCTGTGCTGTATCGTGGTAACTCTTCCAATGGTCTGACCCACAGATAAGCCCAAGCAAAAGTAACTGTAATTGTTTTTTCTCTACCTTTTCCCCTGCAGAATATTTGTCTTTCAAATGTTCTACTTCTTGCCAACTTAAAGGACTTACTGAGCATCTGCAGAGAGCAGAACTCAGCCTTTCGTCTTGTAGTTACCATCCATTAGCCAGCCAGCTGCACATAAAAGATGTTCGGCTTCTTATTTCCATCCTGTTTGCTTAACCCTTTGCTTGGATGTTTGGAGAGCCTTTCCACGGCGCATCAGCACCCCTGTGCAAATCCTCAATGTCATCGACTGATCAGGCCTCTGTTTCAGGGCACCTTCTCTCACAGACAGCAAAATTAGTGCAAACCTGATCGTCTTTTCCTGTTCCATATGACACTGTGAAAATACTGTATGATTTAGTAGATACAGGACTTTAAAGTTATAGACTGTAGGGATATTGGTTTGTTACAATGTTTACTCAGTGTTCAGCATTTTCAGTAGACCACCAAAAAAAAAAGGGTCCAAGGAGTCTAAGAGGGATTTTCTAAGTATGAAAGAAGTAGAAACCTAAATTATTTTCATGGCGTGTCCCCCCTCCCTAGTTATTCTGTGCTTTTTGGAGTGAGTAGGAAGTGATGTAGGGAGTCTTTTCAATAGCTAAGAAGAGTCTGCTGTGCATCATGGACCCTCTCATCCAATCACCATTTTAAGTGCTTCATCTGCCAAAAGCAGAGTGTGTAATGCTTTGTACTGCACGATTGGTTTGTCTCAGTTATCTTTCTTTTTCTAGCCCACAGACAAAGAACAGGAGTTTGCAGCTGCAAGTGCAAAACAGCTTGAATATCAGCAGTTAGAGGACGACAAGCTCTCTCAAAAATCATCATCAAGCAAACTTTCCAAGTCTCCTCTAAAGATTGTCAAGAAACCTAAAAATATGCAGTGCAAAGTGACGCTCCTGGATGGATCTGAATATGCATGTGAAGTAGAGGTAAATTGCTTTTCCCTCTGTTTTTTTTGCTTTCATTCTATCTAGAGGAAAATATTTGAAATTAGACTTGTAGGTTAATATTTAGAAAAAAAAGAAGCCTAAAACTTTCCCAATTTAAACAAAAATATGGATGGCCAGATATTTCACCAGTGCCATGCACATAGATGCTTCCATTATTTTTCCTGGAGACAGAAGAAGTTGCAGAGATTTTACCTTCAGTGGGGAATAGCGAGCAGTCCCTGGAATAGCCAGGGACTATGGATTAATATTATGTTAGCATATGCCACTACAAAATGCAGAAAATAATTATGAACAGTAAAGCCCATAAAAAAAGGAAGGATTTTGGTCTTGTAGGACATCCCTTTTTCCTTGCATACTGCTGAGTTGAGAGTTGTCTAAACAGTAGTTTTGACCATCGTGAGATGAGTGAGGGCAAAAGAGATGCCATGGGGACACAAGGAGAATGTCAATTAGAGTGTGGAATTTCATGTGCTCCTCTGCTGCCTGAGAGTCATAACTGTGTGTAAACATCACTGGTGAAAAGCTGCCGCTGGATTTCCATGAAGGAACTTGCCTTTCTTCGGGGACTCTGCCAGGAGTCACCTTTTGAGAGGAGGGCAGTCTTTTCTGCACTGCCACTTTGGGACTGGTTGGTCTGCAATTGCTGGCAGACCGATGCTGGGAGGATGTTATTCTTTGAGCACCAGAAGACTATGGAGAAACAAAGGCATCAGCAGATCTAGCAAGTTTGGGTGGCTTTATTTCTCTATTCAGCTGTTCAAGCTATGTCACCACAGTTGGACAGTGAACCTGTCTGTATTGAGCCTGCTCTTTTTTGGGAGGTCAAGCACATGAGACTGAGCTCCAGCCAGAGCAGCATCCTTCTGGCAGGGGGAGGATGTGTGTTAGAGGCCTCAGCATTGCCAGCTCTGTTTTGGGTAACTGCAGAGTTAGCTCTAAGCAAGAGCTGTGATTTTATTGCTCTTACAGCATCTTAAGAGTCATACTTTCGACTGTCTTCTAGTTGCACTGGTCAAATCCTCTATTGTTTCCATCAAACTAGCAATACTGTCCTGGTCACATACTTCATGACTATGTAATTGCAGTTTCTTGACCTCTAGTCCTTGTTTTGTCTGTTAGAGATAGAGAGCAAACCGTTAATGTGAAAGAATGATTGTACTGGCTTTGATGGGAAGAGTGAGACTTGTTTCAGCTTTTGCCACTTGGGTAGAAAACCTGAGTCACTTCCTGGAATACAATCAAGCAAATTTTGCAATACAGGAGTTCTATAGAAATCTTGTCTGCAAGGCTGAGTTTTATGAGGGTATAAGATGGAGCGGTGGGGAGATTTATTGTATTAGACTCTCACTTCTGCAAAAAGAAATGCTGTGAATAATACTTCACTTTAGAAAGTTTCAATTCTGTAAACTTGAACTCTGTTGGAGTTAGTGTCAAAATGCTAGCGTATAGAAGTCATCATTTTTTATTGCATGTCAGATTTGTCTGCTTTGTAAGTTTTGAATAACTCTTGAATAATGTCCTATATATATATATATATATATTATATGCATTTTTTCTGTGTAGGCTGTTGAAATATCTTGCAGTTGTGTTCACTGTCATCAATAAGGCATTTGCCTCTAAGATGGCTAGATGTCCCAGGCAGAATGCAATATTGATGAGAACAGAGCTCCCAAAAGGATGTCTTCAAATGACAAAGCTGTATATTGTGATGATGAGCAGACCACAAGGTGTGTCAAAACAGAATTTAGCAGTGAAAAGTCAAACAATTTTCAGTAAAGAAGTGCAGGTACAGTGATGTGTTTACACACCTTAAATGAATGACTAGACTTTGTGTTCTTCCTAGGTGGTATTGTCAGCTTCTTGTGTTTATTGAGGATGCAACTGCAGGTACCTCTACAACACAGCCCACTCTTTGGCCCATGGGTACATCCCTAGGGAAAGCTACTTTACATGTCCATAAAGCTCAACTACAGTGAAAAGAGTCCTTGCCCAGCCGAGAGAAAAGATGTGGTGTTCACTTGCTTTATCCGCTGGGGAGAAAAAGTACATACAAAGGGTTTTAGTAGGCTGGGGAGGCTGAGCATCTGTTTCTGAACGCATTTCAGAAAATTATGTAGGAAACTGAAGGTGAAGTTCTCATCTTGGGTAATAATAAAGTTCTGTTGCTTTTTCAACAAAAATCTGGAGCTGCAGTATGAGAAACAATGTCACATTTCAGAAAGTGATATCATATTTTTAAAGTACTCCACAAGTGAACCTACTATATCCTCTTAAACTGGAAAAAGTGTATTTTGGTATATTCAAAGATCTAACAAATTTCAGAAATCAGTGAATTCCCCAAAGTGAATTCCTTAAAAGATGGAGAAGCAGGAATGTGCCAGCCAAACATCTATTGTTTCCATTGCTTGTGTTTTACCCACATAAGTGCATCTTTCAGTGTGGACAGCGTTAGGGATGTGACAGTTGGTGGAGTTAGAAAGTTCATCCCATGTTGTCAGCTTCCATTTTGCAGCTCTTCATGTCCTGCTTCTACCTACTGAAGTCTAAAAGGCAGTGTAATCTAGAAGGACTGGAAATTTGGAAATGTCCTTTTGAGCTGGAATACCGGCTCTGTCAGTGAATTTTGTTTTGGAAGTGAGCCAGATATTTATATCTCTAGAAGTGTATTCCCTAGTCAGGGAGTTGGGGATCATTATAGAATCCATCAGTTACTCTTTAGAGTGGTTGCAAGTGACAAATGCTTTTATATACATTAAATATTCATATAATTTAAAGGAGCTTATTGCTCTCAAGTAGAGCACAACCTACAGCTTATCAATTATGTGTTCATCCAGTTAATGACCTGACAGCTGAAATGGCACATACTCAGAGATTTAGATGCTTCTGAGATGGGTTTGGTTAATTCATTATCCCTTTGCTGTCCTTTGTTTCACAGCTCCCTCTTTCCTATTCCGTATTCAGTGCTGAGAGTCTTCAACAGCTTCCATTGTTTCTTTCAATCTCTCTCATGCCCAGAACATTGCACATGTGACACCAGGGTTTTTTTATGTTGTATGGGATATATCTGCAAAGCACAGGGTAGTGGAGGTAACTTCAAAGAGGAGGTTAACAGCAGTTCATCTAATGTGTTATCCTTTCAGTGAAAGGATCTGAAGTAAATGTGAGATTAAAGATCTCTCCCGTGGCCCTACAATATCACTGCCAGTGTGTTGTATCTATTCTGACCCAGAAAGTCTTTCATGCAGTAAGACATTACAAGCCAAAACCAGGTTAAATAGCTAACCCAACCTGTTAATTTATCCTTTTCCAAAAACATAAAACAGAAGCATTACCATCTGTACTGCCACCGCACTTCTCGGCTGGGAGCCAATGGATGGGATCAGCCAGCTTATTTAAGAGCAGTAGTTCCTTTCCAAGGTGGAATGGATACCTAATGTCGTTTTATGTGTCCAGGAACAGCTGTGGGCTTTTGGAGCAGAAGTGTTTGTTGTACACTGATGTTCTTACTAACAGTGTCAAAGCAGAGCTGCAGCCTAACATGGTTCCCTCATGCCTTGAAACAGCTGGAGGTTTCTAATGGGAACTCAGAGGAGCTGGCACAGTCTGAATGGATGCTGGCTGTTTTCCACTGAGTTGTCCACCTCTCCAGGAAGCAGTTCTCCTTGCACTGTTCATGGTGCTCTTCCACCTGGCATCAGAACCAGAAATGTTTTGTCAAAAGTGGCCAGGTCCATAGTAGGGGCAAAAGCTGCTCTGGCAAAAAGAATGCTAAGGACTTCTTTGTTAAGCGAGCTATGTCTGCATTCTACATTTATCTTTAGTTCTTCAAGCCAGTGATGCAAGATCATAGAACCATAGAACCACTAAGATTGGAAAAGACCTCTCAGATCATCTAGTCCAACTATCCACCAACCACCAATATTGCCCACTAAACCATGTTTCTAGGTACTTCATCTGACCTTTCCTTAAACATCTCCAAGGAAGAAGATTCAGGACTGCAAATTGAATTCAGCTAACCTCAACAAAGGCATTAGTTGAGGTTTTTCTGAAGGTATGAGGAAATAAGCAGAAATAAGTTGTCTGAATTTCTCCCACTTTAAGTAAGAGTTTTTGAGTGCTCTACTACATTTACACTATTTCTGGGATTTATTTTTCTCCTCTTCCCTCTCTGCCTCATCTTATTTTTCTGTTGTCTAGACTGCTGCATTTTAATTAAAAGACTGAATTGGAACAAGCTGTCATCCTCTCCCTTACATGTTGCCTAACTTGAAGTGTCTTTTTAAAACAGGTTGGAATTTGCCTTCATGATTTTTACTCTAAACATATAAGTGTTATTAATCACAGTGTGAGATCAGAAAGCAATAACAATCTTAAATAAAAGAAAGGCAAAATAGTTAGATTTCATTTTCAAGGGCACAACTGGCTGAACTCATTGGTAGTTCATACTCTTCATTCTTCTTCCACTTGAATTTTATGATCAAACAGGAAAATAGTAAATGAAAAAAAATGTTCCTGTAGCAACCTTGCTGTAACATCACTGCAGCACTGTGCCAAACAGGTTGAGTTGCCATATAATTTGTATGCAATGGAGAACACTGAAATCTGATGTCTCAAGGCGCATTAATATACCCTCTGTTCTTGGTCAGTGGGAGTCTGCTGAGGTGGGGGGAATTGTTGCAAATACACTGTTGTGTTTTTTTTCTATCCAATTTTTGCAGTCCACTACTGTATTCTGCCCACAGCAATAGCCATTTGTACACTTCTCTGAAGAGCGCCCAAGGAGACACTGTGTTTTTAGCAGTATGTTTCCCCGCATCTTCAGGAGACTTCAGGGTACCGTACTTGAATGGGAAAAGTGAGGTGTTTTATTTCCATGCATTTGAAACCAGAATTTATAACCTGAACAGAGGCAGACTGAGATGAACAGGTCGCTCTCTGCCTTACACAAGTGTATGCTAAAATTCCTTGTTGGAGGCAAAATGTACATGAAGTGTGAACGGCTTCTCATGTAGCATTAGAGCATTGTTTCACATGAATTTTTCTTTTTCCTGCAAAAAAGTGAGTGTATGTGGATTCTTCCTTAAAAAAATTAATCATCAGGGATGGTTGTTGGACAAGTTGAAAGGAAAGGGAATAAGCTCTGCTACTGTTGTCAGAAACTGAAAAGATTCAGTACTGCACGTGATT
This sequence comes from Aquila spilogaster, assembly GCA_024606505.1. NCBI lineage: Eukaryota > Metazoa > Chordata > Aves > Accipitriformes > Accipitridae > Aquila > Aquila spilogaster. Next base: position 72,613,799 of record JANHGO010000063.1, on the reverse strand, counting down.
CTCCTGGTGTTCCACATCTTGCTTGTAATACCACCTCTCGAGGATAACTCTTCCTGTGTCTCTGTGTTGTAGTGGCAGAAGGAGCAGCCCTGCTGTTCCTTTGCCCCAGGAGGTGTCTCAGCACGGACATATGCTCTGCTTTGCCATGAACAGTTTAATAACATCGCCTTTTTACCCATTTTGAGGTAGACTTGAAGGTCAGGGAGGAAATTGCTGTAATAAGATGCACTCCGCTTGCTGAAGGATACAGTTTCAGTTACCCCCTGCATGTTTTAATTGTTTAATGAATTCCACACAGTCTCTTGCAAACGACCTTACATGTGAAACTTATTACTGCATGCAAAAGGGAATTTTTTTTAATAAGTCTTTTCCTTTTGACCTACTCGCTGCTTACATTTCAGTTAATTTAATATGAAGAGATTTAGGTTAGGTTTGGGTTAGGTTTTCTTCCTTACCCGGGACATGTTTCACTAAATGTGACTGGGCTGAGATGCATCGTCGGCATTATACGGAATGTTTTCTTCCCCCAGACCCGCTAATTAGGGCTGACTTAGATTAGCCAGGGGATTCAGCTAAGATCTATGTTACCTGACACATGTCAGTAGGAGTCTGAGTATTGCCTGAATATGTTCCAACTGGATAGAGTTAATATAGAACTCCTCTGGCTTACGTTCTCAAAATGCTGTGTACTGCTTTTTATAAGTTAAAATACTTGTCAATTCAGGAAGCACGGTGTTCTGGAAGTCGATACTCATGTTGTCTGGCTCATAATAATGAACTATGAGGCTGAGCCAAAAAGATTTCTTGCTTCAGTTATTAAACTGAAGGAAAAATAAAAATGTTTGTGCTTGCTTTTAGTGCATTTTAAATTTTCTTGAGGTTTTTCACTGAAGCTAAAGAAATCTGTTCTTTATTATTTTTATTTTCTAAGACATTTCATGTTGAACCCAGCATTTTTGAAATGCCACAAGTTGGAGGATGCTGGTGTGGCTCTTCTGGGGTTGCAGCATTTCTTCTTTGCCCAGAGAAGCTCAACTCCTCTGGGTCCCCCAACTGGGAACATCTGGGTTGCATGGTACTGAGAGACAAGGTCTGTAAAAACCTGATAGGAAAGCACACCTAGATGATTAGACAGCTGGGTCTCTTGTATTTCCTCCAGTTATTATACAGGTATGTTACAGAGACTGAAGGAGAATTGTATCATAGAGTCATAGAATGGCCTGGGTTGAAAAGAGCCTCAAAGATCATCTAGTTTCAACCCCCCATGCCGTGGGCAGAGTCACCAGCCACTAGACCAGACTGCCCAGAGCCACATCCAGCCTTGCCTTGAATGCCTTCAGGGATGGGCATCCACAATTTCTCTGGGCAACCTGTTCCAGTGCATCGCCACTCTCTGAGTCAAAAACTTCCTCCTGATATCTAACCTGAATCTCCCTTGTCTTAGTTTAAAAGCATTCCCCCTTGTCCTATCGCTATCAGCACATGTAAACAGTCATTCCCCCTCCTGTTTATATGCATGTATTGGAAGGCCACAATGAGGTCTCCCTGGAGCCTTCTCTTCTCCAAGCTAAACAAGCCCGGTTCCCTCAACCTTTCTTCATAGGAGAGGTGCTCCGGCCCTCTGATCATTTTAGTGGCCCTTCTCTGGACCCGTTCCAAGAGCTCTGCATCTTTCTTGTGCTGGAGGCCCCAGGCCTGAATGCAGTACTCCAGATGGGGCCTCACAAGAGCTGAGTAGAGTGGGACAGTCCCCTCCCTCTCCCTGCTGACCACCCCTTTTTTAATGCAGCCCAGGATATAGTTGGCCTTCAGGGCTGCAAGCGCGCACTGCTAGCTCACGCCCAGCTTCTCGTCCACCAGGACCCCCAAGTCCTTCTCTGCAGGACTCTTCTCCAGGATTTCTTCCCCTAGTCTGTATAAATACCTGGGATTGCCCCGGTCCTAGTATGACACCTTGCACTTGGCTTTGTTGAACTTCATTAGGTTCACATGGGCCCACTTCTCCAGCCTGTCCAGTTTCCTCTGGATAGCTTCCCTTCCCTCCATTGTATTGACTGCACTGCTCAGCCTGGTGTTGTCTGCAGATTTGCTGAGGATGCACTCAATTCCATTATCTATGTCATTGATAAAGATGTTGAAGAGCACTGGTCCCAAAACTGATCCCTGGGGACACCACTTGTGACCAGTTTCCACCCAGACATAGAACCATTGATCACAACCCTTTGGCTGCAACAGCCAACCAGTTCTTAATCCATCTTTCAAATCCATACCTCTCCAATTTAGAGAGAAGGATGTGGCGAAGGGACCATGTCAAAGGTTTTGCAGAAGTTCAGGTAGATGACATCTGAGAACCAAGTATTAAAAGCAAGTCACTCCTTCAGATGTTGTACCAAGTAAACAGCAAATTGGGCTTTAAATTCTACATTTCAACTGAGCAGAGGACGTGGTAACAGTGAGAGCAAACACCAAAACTTCTAACAAAAAATAAATAAATAGTACGTTTGCTCTCCACATCCGTTTCTTGCATCCAGTCCACTCATCTCTTGCCTTTCATTAATAGATTCTGAAAATGATTTGAGGGGTTAAATGACGCATTTAGGAGACAAATGTCTTCATTTTGATAATTTGGAGACACTAGACATTTTTTGTAATGGTGTAAACTATCAAGAGGGATTGCCCTACATTGATGTACAATTGCCCTGAAATTGCATTTTTTTAGACAAAAAATGATTAACTGAAAATCTGTGGGTGATATTTTGCCTCCAGATCCCTCCACTTGGTGAACCAGTTGGAAAGGAGCTAGTCGGGGGCTTGTTTTCCATCTGGCGAGCTTACATTTGTGTAGTCAGTTGGGTTTGGTCACGTACACTCAAACCCAAATACTGCAGGCCAGTTGCTGGATTACCCGGGGTAATCTTTTACCCCAGAGTAGAGATCTCTGTGCTCCAGGGCCTGTTAGCTTCAGCATTGTTCCTGCTCTTTGTTCTCCTCAGTGGGCAGGAGGAGGGGTTCCTGTCCTCCTCACTGTGCTTGCTGATGGTGTCACTGGGGTGAGACTGCATCGATGCCTCTACATTTGTCTTCTCCAGATGCATTGCCCTGGGTGATGCTCACCTCGGCAGCCCTGTGGCTTCTTATAGGGATGCGGCCAGCACCCAGCCACTGCAAGTGTTTTTTAAGCTCTACTGCAATATGAGTCAGAAACATCAGAAATGGAAGGCTTCTCTTACCCCTTTTCCCTTCTCCATAATGATGGTCAGATGTTAATGTCTCCTGCTATTTCTGCAGTGGATACTCTGTGTCCATTCCCTATTTATCCCATCCATTCCCATTCTCCCATTGAAGTTGGTTATTGTCTTGACACTCACTTCTGCCAAGCTTTCCTCCTCTGAGGTGTTTACTGCCCCTTTTCTGTCTTTCTTAGGTGCCTCTTACTGCTGCAGTTCCCAACCATGCTGTCTAAATAAATCTCCAATGCTGTTGCTAGTTGATCCTATTTTATACCTACTGTCCCCATGTTAACGCTTTGTTGCTATTTCCAGAACAAAACTAAGTCAGTGCTCACTTTATCATGCCCTAAAATATTAGGTGCCTCATAAAATCCTAGCACTTCATATGGGTGATTTTTTCCAGGTGACCCCCACACAGCATTCACTGGGCTGCTTTTATTGTTTGTTATCCCTGTCTGCTGACAGAGAGAAGAAAATATCAGAGATGGGACTGGGTAGCCTGCAAATCAAAGCTGTGGTAGATAGGGAGGTTTGTCTCTTGTGTCCCTTGGTCAGTTTTGCTCTGGCAGAAATGGGTTTGATCCAAAGTAGATAAAGCTTGAGTGTGGCTTGCAGCCACTGAGAATAAAGTAAGTTGGGACTAGATTATCTTTGAGGTCCCTTCAAACCCAAGCACTTTTATGATTCTAAGTTATCTCTCTTGACAACGGGAGCACTGATGATGTGATGCTCTTTAAGGCACCCCAGATCTGAAAGCCTGATCCTCATGCCACCTCTCCTGTCCCAAGAGTGGCTTTCTGTGCTATGGTTTTTGTGTGATATTTTTTCCCTCTAGCCTGCTAATGTAGGTCAGGGAGAGCTCTGTGGCTTTTAAATTCATATGGCGAGATTACTCCGTAAATCGGACTATGTCGACAGTGGAGCTTTTTTCAGTTGAAAATAAACCAAATGTTTATGCTCGATTTTTGCTCATAGCTGCCAATAACTGTATACAGTGAGGGTAGTGGTAGGTTCCCCTTGGTAATACACTTGTGCACATTTTGCGGTCAAGCTCGCCTAAGACCAGGTAGAACAAGGGAAATGTTTATATTGATGCCCCTCACTGGGAAGCCTCAGCTGCTGTGTGAATCCCGGCAGACCTTCCTGAGTTACTGCAGACCTTCTTGCAGGAGGAGGTGGTGCAGACAGAAGGCAAATGGATTGGCTGGATGTCTCGTTAAACACCAAACCCAAAGTATCTGTGTCCTCCAGTGCAATGAGCGGTGGTGATACTTTCATTCTTGAAAAGCCTCCAAAGTCATGGAATATGGTTTATTATTGTATGAAAAGATTTAGCAAACGTGTGAGACTAATTCAATTCTTATCACACTTATTACTGTTTGAAAAATAATATCCACTGCTTTTTCCTGGAGGGTAGTGCTGCTGGTAAGCTGCTATTAGATCTCAGTTTTTGCCTTGTGAATTCTGTTGATGCGTTTGGAGTGCCTAAGCATTTGACAGTCATCACATTAGACATATATTTCTGTGGCTGTTTTGCACATAACAACTGTGGCTGTTACCCTTTGACATACAAAGACGTGCTCTGAAGCATTTATTATTTCTCAGGTGTTGCCTTTTGCTGCTTTGCATTGCCACTTACAAAGAGCAGGCTTTCTTCATAAACATGCATTCTGTGTGTAGTCTACCTCTCAGTGCACTTAGAGCTCATGTGATAGCAGTGTTAGAGTGATCTCTGCTGCTGCTGCTGCAGAAGGCAAAGACCCTAATTTGGTTCGATTCCAGCATCAGGACTAGGTCACCAATCTTCTTACTGGGATTTAGCAATCGCCTGCTTTTCTTTTTTTTTTTGGATTAGTGCTGGCTTTTTAGGATTGCAAGCTCAAACTGTACTAAAGAAGATTGCCCTGATAAAAACTATGCCATGTTATACAATGTCACCAGCGCTAGGTGCAAGTATGTAACTATAGCATGCAGGTATTTACCCAAATACTTGAATTAAATACTTAGGTGGTAGGTGCTAAAAGTGGCTGGTTTTAGCAATAGTAACACATTCCAGTGCGCTGTACACAATAAATATGAAGAAGCTGGTAAATTATAGTATTGCTATGAAGGGGAGAAAAAAAAAGATCAGTCTTCACTGTATGTTGAAATACCTTCTAGGTGACTGTAGGTTTCTCTTGTGTGGCATTCATTCTCAAGCAGAGATGGAATACTATTTCAGGTTTAATTTCAAACTTTTTGATTACATTAGTTGCCTACAGGGATGTATGGGCAGGTCCACGCATTAAAATGTTAATAAAAAACTAGGGTGTTTGGAGAGTTTGAATTAGCATGCAGCTTTCAGGCAGAGCACTTTGTATGAAATGAATTCATATTGGGGAAAAAAAGCCTTTTTATCACATCTTTTACTAAACTAAAGCTTTCTGGAATCGTTAAGTTTTAATTCTCTCCGCATTTGACTGAAGTGTTTCTTTTTCCCATGTATTGTGTTTGGGTTTGTGACCTGGGATACTTCCAAATGCAGCTTACCAATGAAATTCAGTTAGTAGCCATAGTTAAGTACATGAAAGATTAAACACAATTTCCTTTTGGGAATAAAAAAAAAATGAATGTTTTTTGCTTAAAACTTATTATTTTCTTTGCCACTCAAAAGGCTATCAGAAAATTCCTGTTCAGTGTATCCCAGCTATGCTGCGTAAACCAAGCTATGCTTACAAACCGAGTGGAGAGTGTTACATTGATAAGTACATCCAAGAGACACGCATCCTCGTACATATTCATTTATAATAGACTGTGTATACTAAAACAGATTTTTCTCTAAGAAATATAAAATAGTTGAAGTAAGAAGACTAGATGCATTCATTTCTTTTTTCTTTCAGTTTCTATGAGTTTGTCTGTATCAAATTATCCATATAGGAGATGCAATAGGATGTTTGTTGTTTGCTCTGTCCTTTTGTTTGCTTTGTCAGTTTGTTGTACAGCTTTCTACAAGTAACTGCTGCAAGGTTTTTGCTCTGTAGCAGAAGTGACTTTCTTTACAATATGTTGTGTCATGCATAAAACATCCTTCTCAATATTTTTGACTTTCTGAGGAAACAAAATGTTGGTTTTCTGGAATTTTCAGCAAATACAGCAAGGGACTTAGAGGGCTAAGCTCCAGTGGTTATGTTTTGTTTTTAAACGACCTCGTCTTGCTACTTATATACATGTTGTCTGTGGGATACACTTCATTAAACCAGGGGAAAACTTGCTGATTTTCTGCCACTTAACACTGCAGGAGAGATTCTCCATCCTATTTTTCTTCCTGAATGCTACCCACTTATGCTCCTGCTGAGGGCTACAGTTGGGAAATCATAGATCCCCAGAGAAATTTGGAGATTCTTTTCTCCGTCACCTTTCTCTTTCATCGCCTTTTCCCAGTGGAGAGAAACTGGAGGAGATTAAGCAATGCAAGAACAAATCCTCTGAATACAAAATTACAAACGTGTGGAAGGGCAATGGAGTCAAACTTCTTTGGAATGGCTTTACACATTTATCTTCCTTGGGAAAAATTAACCCTCTGCTATTTTTTGTTTCCATTTCCTAATGAAAGTACTGTTTAGTTTAAAAAAAAAAAAAAAAGTCTTTTCTGTTGGAAATGTTATGGCCTAAAATGCGATGATTAGGCTTTTGTATCTCGGCCAGTTCAAACTCTTCCTCCCCAGAATATGGGAAATGTCACAGTCAGTAGATTTTTATTTCACATGAAGGTAAAAATAGGTTCTTTACCAGAATTATTGTGATTGACTCTCCATAGATGGTGACTTTTGAGGTCATGGTCAGCTGCTTCTCCACATTTGGAATGGCACCAAGCATTTACGTATGCATAAGGTTGTATATGTGTGCAGGTGCAGATATTATGCATGTTAAATTATGCACTTATTGGCGTATGCACATAAAATTCTGACATGTTTACAAAGTTTAGATCCCTTCTACGGAGATAGGGTTCTCATTACAAAAATGAACTAGGAAACTTGCATGCACTTGTCTCCTTTACTCACAAATGAAGACTGCACAGGTCATGCTTCTTCCAGGATTGGCTCAGTTTTTGTGGACAGTGGGTAACTGGTGAAGAAAGACTATGAATGCTGTCAGAAGGCTGGAATTCAGTGACTCTGAGGCTTACTGTGGATATCTCAGCTGGGGGAGTTTGTGGGAAGAGTGCTTGCTGCGGCAAGTACAAAGTATTCCTGACAAACAGCTAATCATTTACACTTGTTTGTGTTGCAAGAATAATTGCTAAAGCTGCACGGTGGGGGGTATGAAAGTTACCCTTTGTGTATGATAGTTATTTGATGCCATATGCATCTCAAGTTCTAGGGGCGTTTTCCTGCGTTTGCACCATGATCGTGGTTTGTGCAGTGTAGAAACTGAGCTGTCAACAGAAAGGATATTTAAATTGAAACAGTAACATGAAATAAAATCAGTGGTCTGGACATAGTCAGAAGCTTTTTCATCGTGCATTCTAAATGAGAAAAATTGGCTAATACTTCTCTGCCAAAAGGAACGAGGGAAAAGGAAGAGGTGAGTACAGTCACATGCCAAAGTGCATTAGTCCATGCAAGACTGGAGCCAGCCCACACGTTTATACAGTGTATTGTTGAGATCCATTGGAAAACGCAAATGATAATTAGGAATGTGAACCAGATAACCTCAACATCATTTAAAATCCAATTATTTCTACCGGGATTTCATGATACTAATCTGTTTGTTCTTCTTCCAACGATTGTGCCCACTGGAGTTATTACAGTAATTGTATAGAAGTTTAGGCCAGGCTAGTGCTAGTGTTGCTTGTTCACTGGCAGCGTGACAGCTTGTCTGAGGAAAGCAGTGATGTTTGTGCAGAAAGAAATGTGCACTTTCCATTTGAAACCCAAATCCACAGCTGTGATAGTGGTTTGTCTCTCTGCTCTCTGGCTGAATAGCAAGGAGGCAAAGTTCCTGCTCAGTGGGGTGCATGACCTTGTAGCTACTATGCAGTGCAGATGCTGGGTATGGGGTGGCACAAATGAATCCCATTATAGCTCATTGGCTGGGAGACTCTGTCCCTGGATTTCCCTTACCTATAAACTCACTCTCAATGTGATTGCTTGTAATTGCTTTCAAACAGCACACACATACCTTTGTGCTGCAGACAGCTTCCTCCCTCCCTCAGCCTTTGCTCAGCATTTTACATACACGTGAGACTGCAGCATTGTCTGCAAAAATAGCGCTGCTCTGAAAATATGACACTTCGGGGGCTGCAATAGCTTTAATTTCTAGGAAGTGGAGGGGGTTGTTTTCTGCTCTTCAGCTGTTCATACTATTTCCCTGTCAGTGAGAGGAGGGTAATCTGCTCGTGAATAAAAATAGAGCATGAGAGTAGACTAACACTCTGCGCTTTTGTCAGGTATACAACAGTTAACCCCTTAGCAGCTTTGGAGGCATGGGGGAGTGCCGTCATCCCAGATGTGTGGGATGGAGGGGGCAGGGGAGGCCAAGTGGGCTAGCACCTGGTCTGAGCAGAGCAATGGGCAGCACTGTGCCAGGTCCCCTTGTCACTGTCAGGACATTTGCTGCATTGTTAAACCTGGGTGCCAGAATGCCAAATGGGCAAATTTTAGGTGGTTGGAGATTCAGGGGCAGTGCGGGATTACCAAAACAGGAGCCACAGCACCTTGAAGGAGATGTTTTTGAGATGTGGTGTCTCTTAGAGGCAGCAGCTTTGTATCGTAGAGTCAACGAATCACCAAGTTTGGAAAAGACCTCCAAGGTCATCTAGTCCAAACGACCACCTAACACCAATATTTCCCCACTAAACCATGTTTCTTAGTACCACATTTCTAAACGTTTCTTGAATACCTCCAAGGACTGTGACTCAACCACCTCCCTGGGCAGCCCATTCCAATGCCTGACCAGTCATTTGGAATCCTGATCAATTGCCTCTGTCATAATTAGCTTCCAGCTGGGAAGTACCATCCATCACGTAACATTTGAAATCTTCCACTTAGAATCATAGAATCATTAAGATTGGAAAGATCACTGAGATCATCTGGGCCAACTGTCAACCCATCATCACCATACCACTAACCCATGTCTCTCAGTGCCACATCTACATGATTCTTGAACACCTCTGGGGATGGTGACTCCACCACTTCCTTGGGCAGCCTGTTCCGATGCTTCACCAGTCTTTCTGTGAATAAATTTTAAACATGCAGCCTGAACCTCCCCTGGTGCAACGTGAGGTCATTACCTTTTGTCCTGTCACTGTTACCTGGGAGAAGAGACCCCCACCTCACCACAACCTCCCTTCAGGGATTTGTGGAGAGCAATGAGATCTCCCCTGAAGCTTCTTTTCTTATATCACAATAAATAGCGAAGAGGGTTTGTATGGTCTCTCTAACACCTGCATGACAAGAATGTTTGTGTTACATCCTTGTATTATGTTGTTAGCTGCTCATTTCTGATGCAATTTTCCTAGTTATTACAATATAGTAACACGTGGTTTTGTTAGCCTGATTGCTACAATTGAGGGCATTACCTACAGGTCCTGATAGACAATAAGATGAACAAGAGTCAGCAGTGTGTCCTGGCTGCAAAGATGGCCAGTGCCATGCTGGGCCCCATTGAGAAGAGAGCTAACAGCAGGTGAAGGGAAATGATCATTCCTCTCTGCTCAGTACTGGTGATACCTCACCTGGGGAGCGGGATCTGGTTCTGGAACATACTGGAGAGAGTCCAAGGAAGGGCCGCAGAGGTGACGAAATTCCTGGAGCGCCTCTCCTGTGAGGAGAGACTGAGAGAGCTGGGATTGTTCAGCATGGAGAAGTGGAGGCTCAGGGGGAATCTCATAAATCTCTATAAATACCTTAATGGATAAGTAAAAAAGACAGAGTGTTCTCAGCAGTAGCAAATGAAAAGAGAAGAGACAATGAGCAAGAATTGAAATACAGGAAATTCTATTTACTTTTTACTATGAAGGTGGTCAAACACTGACACAGGTTGCCCAAAACAGACTTTGGAGTCTCCATCCTTGAACATATTCAGACCCTATCTGGACATGATACTGAGCAACTGACTCTCACTGGTCCTGTTTGAGCAGAGGGCTTGGACTGGATTACCTCTGCATATTCCTTCACACCTCAACCTTCCTGGATCCACTGATTATATTAATATACAATACATATTTTTTGTCTGAAGTGACAAAGTGTGAATAACAGTAACATTTTTTTTTCATTTTAATAATATCCATTCATCTTAAATACATTACAGCTTATGGATTTAATCATAATAAAGGAAAAGTTTCTCATTATTTTTCTGCATTAAATACCAGACATTGTACCCAGATGTTCACCGGAGAGAATAATTGACTTTCTAATAATCTTGTTATCCTCACAGAGCTAAAATGAAAAACTGAGTTTTTGAGCTCCGTATTCAAAATGATGTACAGTATGTTACCTCAGCCTGGCCATCTCATATGGGACAGGGGTAGGATGGAGGGATATTGGCTGAAGAAGTTCCCTGAATTTGTGGATGAGTGCAGTGGACATACACTCTTGTTCCATCCACCACGTCCTTGCATTTTTTGCCAAAATACTCAATTTGAATAGAATCATAGTATCTCCCAAGTTCGAAGGGACCTGTTAGGATCATTGAGTCCAACTGCTGGCTCCACACAGGACCACTCAAATATCAGGCCATATGTCTGGGTGCATTGTCCATACACTCCTTCAACTCTGGCAGCTTGGGACTGTGACCGCACCCCTGGGGTGCATCTTCCAGGGCCTGAGCACCCTCCAATGAAGAACCTTTTCCTGATATCCAACCTGAAAGTAGCATTGACCATTTTTTCTCTCTTTTTCATTGCTCCAGAAAAGGGCTATCATCAGCAAAGATATGGAAGGGGAGAGCATCCCCTGAGTGTATTTAGGGTATTGTCTGGGGATGGGGGCGTGTTGGGCAGGGGCTTACTGTGGAGGAGTGGCAGAAGCCAGCCAGTGAGGGTAGGAGTGGAGGAAGGGGGAGTGTCAGATAGAGTCGGTGCTGGGTGGCCCGGAGAGCTGCAGAGCCAGGCTGGGGGTAGTGTGGAGTGGAACAACAGCAGCATGAATAGCTGATGTGGAGAGGATTGAGCCTCGGCTGTTTCTGGGGAAGCCAATAGGGACTTGGAGAGCCTTTTGTGACCTTCTGCCTCCTGAGGAGGAAGAGGCTTGGGTCCAAAAGCAGAGGAGAAACTGGCGAGGAAAGATGCTGTTTCTCCTCTGCCTTGGGTGTGGGAATTGCTGGTGGGTGCAGACCTGCCAAGTTTACTGCTGTTGGCTCTTCTCACTGGGAGCTTGACTAGAAGGCTGTTTTTTCTAATTTCACTTTTGGATGAGAGCTGTGGGCTTTATAAAGTAGCAGGAAAGAGTCTGTGAAAAGGTTAATTTTTGCTCTCTGACTTCTGTATTCATTTATACTGTTCAATGTATGTTTTGCATTCTTTCTATGATCTTTCTTTCCCAAAGCATGAGCAAAGTGTCTCTTTTTTCACATCTCTACATTTTCTTTCATCCAATTCATGCATGAAATGTAACTGAGAATTTTTCTGGAGGAGACTTTTTCCATATTGACCTTTCACAACAACTCTTCATTTGCATGGCCAGTATTTTATAGCATGGAGTTTGGCTGCTTTTTTACTAAAAACATTACAAAGGCACAAAGCACATTCTTCTGGCTTGCTGAGAATTGCTTGACATTTTTGATATTAAGCTGTGATTCACAGTAACCAGGAGACTTTCATTGCCTTGGTCTTGTCACGTCAAAATGGTGGAATACAAAGGTTTAGGGTGGGTAACTTGACCTTTTTCTACTTCTCTTCCCATTCTCTCCTTGCTGAAGCAATGATACCCATACCTTATCTGGTATGCTAATTTGGGTACTTGGTAAAGTAGAAGTAATTAACAGGAGTGTGGGAGGTCTGCTCATTTCCTTTAATTATGTATTCCCAGCTAAACTTCTTAATTTCCTTTGGATTTATGCAGATGCTGCCCCTCACTGTGTTTTTGTGCTTTACAAGGGCACCAGTGGCTCCATTTCCAGGCGGTGTGCATTCCTAAGTGATAGGAGCCCCCTAAATCCTGCTACAGTGATGGCTCTGACCTAGGAAGAGGCACTTGGGCAGCATCTCATCGGTCTTAATGCTGATGGACTTTTCTGTGAACAGTAAGGAAAGTTGTCTTTGTAAGGTTAACTCTCAGCCATCACCCAGGGAAGAGAACATCTTGCCCAGGGAAGGCTGCCAGGTACACATGGTGTTTCTGAAGCCCTCTTGCAGCACCAGCAAGATTTTCCCGTATTCAGATGCAGCAGGATTTTTGTGAGAAGTGGCTCAGTGTAACTTGGGCATCGTCCTAGGGAAGGAGGAGGACAGATTTTGTCACAGGCAAAAAATGAGCCATGCAAGTTATTCCAGGCTTCTTGTATTTAGTCCCACTTGCCCACAATGTGTAAAAATCCTGAGCATTTTTATTATGACACAGACACACAGAACTGTTTTGTGCAGTTCCCTGTTAAAGCATTGTACCTGGCAGCTGCTAGCTCCTATTTCTCAAAGCTGACATCTGTATAGCTGCACAGATCAGCCATGTAAAACAGCTCCCATGTTGACCTTGTGTGACTCCTAAAATAGGACGTTGAAGTGTCATGAATCAAATGTAAATGGCGCAGTGATGCAAGAAGTAGCATGTACAGCTAACCTGCTTATTTCTCACTATTTGGTGTAATGACTTAGTCTGTCACCAAGTAGAAATGCAAGCATTTGGCAATATATGGCATTGCTTATTTGCAGCAGAGACGTGACCATTTGGCTTGAGGGCTCTGGCTTTGTTCCTCTGCGCACACTAGTAGTGGAATTGTCTCCATGAAGCAGCAATACAAAACTGTCAAGCGTTGTTAGCTACTTCCAAGACCAGGGTGTGAAGAATTAACATTTGTTTGAAATTATGAAGGAGCTGGGGTGTATTTTTACTTCCTGGTCCAGGGCTGGATGCGTGTGACAAGGCATGAGTAAGCCTGGAGCTGCTTGCTCAAATGATGCTAGAAGGCACAGTAAATTAAGTTAGAGCAGTACTCTTGTTATACACTTCTGTGGCTGGTTTTTCTATCATCTGAAGAATACATGTTAGACTGTAACAGCCTCTCCTACGGTCTCTCTATCAGTAAAACTGTAGAGTATGTTTCCCAGTATCCTATCTAATGTACCACTGGCGCCTCAACAGAAATACTGATTTTAACAAAAATTAGGTTATGCTATGCAACTTACTCCTATGTTGTTCCTAATGTTTTTGCAGAATGTTAGCAAACCTCTCCATATTTTTATTTATTTAATCTTCTGTTGGCTTGTTATCACTTCTAAAATAGTTGGAGGCCAGCTTTGTTGGCATAGCCCTGTCAGTTTGGATTGTGAAATATTCACACACCCCAGCCAACACTGCTGGATGAGCGGCACGGTATGGGTGCAGCTGTACTGACGGAGCTGCATTTTCCTCTGCTCCGTTTGTATAACTCAGAGAGCTGATGCAGTACTGAAAATTCTTGTGCCCACTGAGGGGCTCTGGTGACACTGCCATCGTGATGGGGTGATGAGGGGATGCAGCTCCAAGTGGGTGACCTTTGAGGAATGACAGGCTGTAATGAATATATTTGGCGTCACTTGACCGCAAATGGCCACTGCGTAATGCAGACAGAAGACAGTGTCTGCAGTGCTGTAGATTTGTCCTCATTATTTTAATGAAGATAAATTTGGAAGAAGCATTCTGTCTTCTTTTGTTTCAGCATTCTGCTGGCTTTTGAAGTAATTAATGCATTTCCATTCTGCTTGAAGTCTTGTGTGTATGTTACAGACAAAGAAACTGACTGGCTGACATCAACTAAAATATTTATGTATGTGTGTGTGCATGTTTGAAATGAAGTGGGGAGATTTCCTTTAGCTGAGGTGCATGTAGGAAGCAGACAATGTCTGATGGCCCAAATAATTTTGAATTCCTTGTCATAACTAATGCATGTTAAAGTTGGCACAGGTACTTATGAGCAGGACATTTCTGTCTGTGGTTGTGGGGTTTTTTTTGGAAAATTCTTTCTCAGTGTCATGTATTACACTGAGAACTAGGATGACCTGAATTTTTACTGTCCAGTGTAAGACACTGTGATGCTTCTGCTAAAAGCTCTTGCTGTAGACAATGAGTTATCTTTTCATATAACATTCTAGCAATAAAGAAGGTCAGTGGAACACTGGGAAACTGCTTTTTTACCCAGTTTCATTCCATGTGAGATACTAGGCTCTCTCATTGATTTCTGTATATGGTATTTTTTTTTTCCCTGTATATTAGAGAGAAAAGAACCTTGGAGTCAATCCACAATATTACTGAAGCAAGAAATGCCTCCACATTTGGCTTTTCCTCTAGTGGATTGCTCTGATATCACAGCTCTGATAATCCATTGCAGGGAATATTTTGTACCATTGTTCGTTACCACTGTTGCAAACAGAGTACACCCTGGTTTACTGAGATATAGCCTCACAATAAATCTGAGGTTGCAGTTTCTGAAAGACAGAATAGATCTCTTAATTGATGCTTGAAACATGGCATGTACTGACTTATTTTTAACTCCACAGCAAGACCTGAGTTCTTATGAAAAGCAGATTTGCCCCGTTCAGCGGATTCTTATGAAGCTCCGAATCAATAGGTCTGAAAAAATGGATGAGTTGAAATAAATCATTTCTGGGTTACGTTTGAGGATTAAACAGAAAAAGTGCTATTTTGATGGTTATGTTTGTTTATTTTTCAAACGTGATTATTTTTCCCTCTTCATTTCCCACAGAAACGTTCCAGAGGTCAAGTGCTATTCGACAAAGTGTGTGAGCATCTGAACCTTTTGGAAAAAGACTACTTTGGGCTAACATACAGAGACACAGAAAACCAAAAGGTATCCTACAAAATGGTGATTTGCCTTTGGCATGTGGACATCAGAGCTCCCTCCTGAGGCAACCCCAGACAGTTGCAAACAATCCAGAAGCTGTTTTGTCTTGTCATCTAGTTGCAAATGTGTACCTCAACTCATTATTTTTTGTAACTCCTGAGAGCATCGGGCTTCCTTGGCTTCCCTCTGTGTGAGCATGAAAGAATTAAGTCATATATCTCATTCTCCTTCTAGTTTGATTTGTTCCATTACTGCCATCAATGAAAGTCGGTTTTATGTTCCTATATACTGCTAAGCATATAATACTAAAATGTGGCTTATTTAATATTAAGTTTGTGGTACAGATAGGCAGGAGTTGCTTCACTTCTAAGAAATCTTGACTTCAAATCTTGACCTAGCTTAGCATAGCATTGTTTGATTTGCCTAAAGGCATAAGCAATTGACAGCAGTAGTTAATCCCATTCTGTATTTCTATAGCTCAGGTTTAGCATTAAATGAGCTGTGTATTAACAGTATTAATAGAGTGCAATATGATCTAAGACTTAGGTAATATATGTATTATTGTGGACACACTGTGATGAAAGAGAGGATATCAAAAGATACTTTTAGTGCTGCATGACATTTTATGATAAATATCTTGAAAGAATCCAGTAACAAAACTTCTTACCAAGATGTGCCATAGTGAAGCAGAGGTCACCAGGTGAAGTTATTTTGTGCTTTGTATGGTCTCAGAAGTCTTCCCTGACAAGGCTGGAGTTATTGCAATCTCTTTAGCTCTTTATGTCAGGTGAGAACAACAGCTTTGTTTTCTAGGCTTCCCTTTGTTTCAGTTATATATGATACATAAGAAATGAGTGGGTTCTTTTTCTTCCCCTTTCTTACTAATTTCTAAATATGAGGATTCTGTTCCTGTTTTGGAAAGTCACGTAAGCAGATGCTTAAGCAGTCCATGCTAGTCCAAGATAACACTTTACCATATGCTTAGTTTTGCATTGTAATGAAAGTTAAGGAGATGTTTAAGTGCATTTCCAGAGAGGAATGCTTTCCTGTACTGGAAAGAAAAAAAAAAGCATTAATTTTTAACAGGTGGCTTGGAAGTGTTTGCAGTTCACCAGTTACTTTAGAGAGCAAAACAGCTGAAAACAGACTGACCCCAAATTTATTGATCAATAACATGCACATTTCTAACGTCAAAGTACTTAGCATCTCACCTCCATCCTCTGCCAGATGCCTTCCAGCCAGACAGTATGTGCTCACATCACATGTCACATTTGAAAATAGAAATCCTGATGCACCTTTAATTTATTGGTGCATAGTGTGCTTTTACAGAAAGCTTAGAAATAGCTGGAACTCCTCAGGCTCATGTTTTGCACCAGTAACTGCATTTGGACAGCTGCAAACTAGTTGTTTTTCTTGGGTGCAGGGGTGGTTGTGTTCTGCCTGTTTGATATTTCTGTAATATTTTTTCTGTGATACATCTGTTTTTCTTTCTTTGGACAAAGTGGAACTTTCCTCGGGGAGGTGAACTTTTTGTTCTGGGCTGTGCAAGGCATTTTAAATATTAATTTGATTCCATTAGAGGATGAGACAGAACTGTGGGGTTCTTACCTCCCCGTATCGCAGAGGCAGGGCTGAGGGGCTCTATGAGCATGACAGCTCTGGTCGCAGTGGAAGCAATAAGGGATCTCAGGCTCCTACTTGCCTCTGGAGGAATTTGGTTTCAGCCAGCAGTGCTTCTTGGCAGCCAGGGAATAGCAGCAAATCGCAGCGATAATCCCTGAGCTCTTCAGCAGGGTTTTGTGTGATCTCCTTGCAAAGCCACCAGCCTTGGGATAACATGGATGGGGGGCAGCCCTGGCAGTAACTCTGCCCCTGGAGGAGATGCCCTAAAGCTTACGGGGAGTTACAAATGGGTCAGTGTCCTATGGCACCCTTGCGTGTCTTCTATGAAGGTCAGTAGCAATCCTAATTCTACCTCCTGAAAGATGCCATTTCCCCAGCCCAGTGCTGCTCCAGAGAGAACAGGGTGGGCACGCAGGTTTTCTAGCTTTGTCTCATAGCACTGTTTTTAAAATGATGTTGACTGTGTTTTCTAACTCAAACTGAAGAAAGGAAACATTTTCTTTTCAGAATTGGTTGGACCCTGCCAAGGAAATCAAAAAGCAGATCCGAAGTAAGTTTGTTATCATTTGTATTTGTATTTGTATATATCTTTCGGTGGTTCTGGAAAACTTTTCCTTCTGGTGTACCCAGATTTTGAGACCCCAAATTTTGAGGAAAAAAAACCTCTTTGTCTCCGAACTGTTTTTATCTGTTTTCAACTGCTAGCACTGGGCACGGCCTTAGTTTCTCATCCAGTGTGGTCTCTTTACACATGGAAAGCCACATCATAGAGACCTGTGGGCTGCAATGACTGTTCCCTTATTGACCTCCATCATGCAAAGGGTCAGGCTGGTGTCCCTGGTGTGGTGCCCCATGACTTGGTGTCCCAAGCTGGAAGATCCTGGTGGCAGGTGGGCTGTGTAGCTGTAGCATCACACATTCCGTTGTGGTCACAACCCCTCCAAGAGCCATCCATAGGAGAGATGTTGTGTCAGTGTGAGGCACAGGGGCCTACCCCACTGCAACTTCCTGTGGGGAGAGGGCTTCTCTCCTCGAACCTCTGCCTACAAGGACCGTGCGGGAGGTGGGCCACAGACCCCTCATCCCCACCTACATGTAGAATCATGGAATCATAGAATTGTTTGACTTGGAAGGGACCCTCTAAGACTATCTAATTCCAACTTGTCTGCAGTAATCAGGGAGAGACCTACAGCTAGATCAGGTTGCTCAGCCTCATCCAGCCTGACCTTGAGTATCTCCAAGGACCGTACTTCCACCAGCTCTCTGGGCAACCTGTTCCAGTGCCTCACTATCCTTACTGTAAAAAACTTCTTCCCTATGTCCGGTCTGAATCTCCCCTCTTTTAGGGGAAAGTTTTCCTCTGAAAACATTTCCTCTTGTCCTTTCACACCTGACCCTACTTAATGAGTCTGTCCCCTTCGTTCTTATAACCCCCCTTTAGATACTGAAAGACTGCTATCAGGTCTCCCTTGAGCCTTCTCTTCTTCAGTCTGAACAGCTCTAGCTCTTTCAGCCTGTCATATATATATACATACACATATATAAGTTACCCATTTGCACTACTGGTGTTTATATCAAATCCAGGCACAGTGTTAGTACCCACACTGAGATATTATTGTGATGCAAAGACAGCACTCTAAAATATCTTCCCTTCCTGCATTTCAGAGGCTTGAACTTTGCTTCTGAAATGGATGTTCAATTCACAGAGAACCAGTCAATTTTTTGCTTCACGTGAATATTTTAAAAAGCCCTGCTGTTAAATTTAGCTGTCTGCTACATTAGAAATTCAGAAATGTCTGGAAGGAAAACTGTGTCAGGGCTGCCAGGCTCGAAACTTGATCTGCCTTTTTTTCACCCTCACTTTTTCAAATTGATGAGATGTTTGTGTGCGTTACTTTTTTTGGCAGGAAAACCCCAGTATTTTTGTCTTTGCCCGTTTTGTAAATAACCCAGTACCTGTGCTTTTACAAGCAAACCCGTCTGGTGGTTCACAGTTCTTGGATCAGGCTTGGCAAATGAGTCAGTCCCCTCTCTGGGATTCGAAGGGTTGAATCCTCCGCTGCTGTGAGCTACTGCACCTTTCCACTAGTGTTATTTTCATTATAAGTAAATGGTCAGCAAAGAAGAGCCATGAAAATCTGTGCTCCATTGTATGCTTTTTTTTAGTCCATGAGGAAGGTGGCTCAGGAGAGGAAGGTGCTGGAGACCTTCTTGAGTCAAGTTATGCTGATTGTCAGTGCGAGGAAAGCAGCTCAGCTTCAAACTGCTGATGTGAAACGCATTAAATATGTGCCCAAGCTGTGAGTTGGACAGTGAAAGGTTGTGACAGCGAGAGATTAACCAGGGCAGAAAAATGGAGTCCTGGATGTGGAATGGGGACAGTTGTATTTGCAGGAGATGACAGTGATAATTTACTTGCTCTGGAGAATTCACCGTCGAAGTTGGGAACAGGAAAAGTGTGGAAAAGTAGGATTCTTATGAACTATACTTTTCATAAATGGCACAAAAATACATGTATGCTCTATAGCACTCAGATATTCGTGATTCTGCTGCAAACAGTGGCAGTTTCTTCCCAGTGTCTGAGAAACAAGGCTGTCTCTGTGTTTATGGCCTCTGGTTGTGCCCCATTGGTTTTAACCTACTGTGTGTTATTTAAGCCCCAGTAAGTCAGAGGATAAGGCTTCTCACTTGGTTATCTGACCCAGTCATGTTTTGCATGGAGTGAGATTTCCTTGAGGTCTCTAAGTACCTCCAAATGCCCAATCAGGAAGACCTTACAGTATTTCCAGTCAGGCGGGCATTCACTCTGTCCAGCGTATAAACTTCCTATACCAGATATACTTTAAAAACCCGTGTTCATTAGGAGGTGCCTAGGTACAAGGTGCCTCTGGATTGAAGATCATGAGTTCATCAGGAGTCCCGTTTTTCACAGTGTTGACAAACAATTTCTTATTACACAGCCAATACAGGACTTTCTGAGGGAGACATTTACTTATTTCTAGTTAATCTGTAATCAGATTATTTTCTGAAATAATTTCTGAAATATTCAGTATATTTCAGTATAAGTGTCATTATTTCAGGTTTTGTTTCTTGGGTTTCTTTGGAACTTATGGTGGAAATACGTATAAGGTGTGTATTCCACAATGAAGGCGTCAATGAAAAGTCCCGTTAATGAGGTACCACTGTGGTGCTTGTTAGCACTTTCTGGTTTGGGGTTTGGTTGCTGCTTTTCATTTGCTTTAGAGACAAGCATTAATATAACCTCTCCCTTTTTAAAAAATAGTGTTCGTATTTACATTGCTGTAATCAGCACTTTTTGTTTTTCCAGTCTTTGTATTCTTTATGAACGACATCTAAAACCAATGCCCCAAAACACTTCTCACTAAATAGTTGCAGTGCTGCAAACCAATGTCGCACAGGTTGCCTAAACTGGCTGAAATTAGTAAGTGAGAATTCCCTCGTTCTGTGTTTAAGGCCAGTTTCCCACCACAGGCTCTGCATTTGTTCTTGCAGCATTCTGTCACCCAACAGTGGCTGGCACTCTGCTGCTCATTTGAACCCTACTTTGCTGTGTTTGCAGGGCCTATGTGTCTGGAATTACTGCTTTTAGAGCTTGTATAAGCTGTGTTTTCAGATGGTTAATTCCAGTAAATGCTTTTTTTTTTTTTTTCAGACTGAATTTTTATAAGTATTAACAGTGAATTGCTACTCCCTTAGGGTCCCCACCTCAGTGAAAATCTTACTAAATAGGAAAAGAGCTGTAAGATCTGATCTAATGCTGTAATTGTGAAAGGGAAAATTAGTATCTCCAGAACGATACACAGGAAAAAGATACTATATCCTATTCTTATTAATTTCTTAACTAGATTACTTTTAAATTCGCTGGCAATCAAATAGCATGAACATCTCCATTTGCACTCCCAATGCGCTTTCAGTAAACCTGTGTTCTCTTCCAGGTGGTGCTTGGCAGTTTGCATTTAATGTGAAATTCTACCCTCCAGACCCTGCCCAGCTATCTGAAGATATTACCAGGTGTTTAAAACATTAAATACATTTCTAGAAGGGCCTTAAAAGCTGTTCTTGAGAGCACTTATTCTCTAATTATCCAAGAAAGGGGATGTTGTGTATTCCTGTTGACTTGCTTTCTCTTATGAGCTTATGGAAAATATGTAATGCTTTGGCAGAAAGGACACTGTGAACAGTGTTTGGTCCTCTGAGCTCAGGCAGCATTTATTTATTTATTTACAATTTAACCCCAAAATCAAGCTTTTCCAATATACATGTCTTGTAGAATTTATTTTGATTTTCGCAGAGATGCCCAATGCTTAGTTTTGCCAACGGCAACAAGATTTTATTGTTAGCAAAATCATAACTGTGAAAGGAAAGAGGAGAACAAGCATGATTGTTAATTTTGTGTACCACTTGGCTAGGTGTGTGGTTGGTGTGCATGGTGTGATGAATGTGGCGATAATGAGCTCTGCTGAAGGGAAGGATTGCTTTTATCCCTGGTGTAATTAGTTTCAAGGTACCGAGACTGTATCTTTGGTAAAGATCTTTGGAACGTTTCCTTATTCCTCCCATTTGGTGCAAATCCCAGTTCTCTATATCAGCTCCGTGCTGAGGTAAGCCATGTTGGTTGGGACACCAAAAGTCATACCTCACCTCCAAGAAAGGACCAGTTGGCATCAGGCTGACGGCAAAGTTTTTGGAAGGGTCAGGATTTCTTTCTCACCCTTAAACCTCCCAAAGGAACTCCATGTCTTAACCACAGAGCCAACACTCTTCACTTTTTCCTGGTTTCTTCTGATCAGTGCTTATCACCATGTTTTTAACATCATTTACTGTTTAAATGTGTTTTTGAGAATGCTTCTCAGTTTACTAAAGAGACATCTTTTTTTTAATGGCTTGAAGTTTGGCTGCCCCTTAGGGAATGTTATTTTATCTTTCTCCTTAAAGAAAACAGTTATCAGTTAATTGTATCTCACTGATAGGTTATGTAAACCTATGGATAATTCTTCTTCTGGATCACCAAACAAAATGGCAACCCATTTTATCAAGAAATCCCCATACAGCTTTATAATGATTAATTAAGCTTTGCTATCCACAAGTTAGGCAAAGGGTATTTTTAATTCTTATTTTTAATTCTTGCTAATGGAAGAAGCTTTGGGCTTGGGCGTTTTCTGCCTCTCAGAAGTGGCTCTTTTGCTGGTGGGGCTGGAGGAGCTGTGCGTGAGCAGTGGCGGCACTCCCTTGCAGGTACTACCTCTGCTTGCAGCTGAGGGATGACATCGTGTCCGGCCGGCTACCCTGCTCCTTTGTCACCCTCGCCCTGCTGGGCTCCTACACTGTGCAGTCTGAGCTTGGTGACTACGACCCCGATGAGTATGGCAGTGACTATGTCAGCGAGTTTCGCTTTGCACCGAATCACACTAAAGAACTGGAAGATAAAGTGATTGAGCTGCACAAGAGCCACAGGTATGTGGATGGAGGCTGTAGGTGCTGCATTTCATTTCATATTCTGTTTCGTTAATATCGATGCTCAAATTGTTTTTTTTTTCTTCAGGGGAATGACACCTGCTGAGGCTGAGATGCATTTTCTGGAGAATGCCAAAAAGTTATCAATGTATGGAGTAGATCTCCATCATGCCAAGGTATGGACTACAGTTCTTCCTGCTGGGAACCCACAGTGCTCATCTTTCTCATGTAGCATAGTACTTGAATTTGCATGGACTCTGATTTATTCTTTCTTGTTGTTCTGAGACAGGAAGATGGGGAGATAAATCACTAGTCAGCGTGTGGAAAGGTGACTCCTGGGATAAGCATTTTGTAACTGGAACATTTAGCCTATAGACTATATGATGTTGCACATCAACACTCCATGCTGAATAAACAGCCAAACCCTTTGGGAAAAAAATGCCAAATGGGCACAGTAATGAGAAAGGATATTAGAAGCTATCTGGAGAGTGATCAATTGTCATTTCCTTCAGCTACATTTTGTAATTTAATAAGGCCAAGTATGGCATCTTAGTTAAATAAACAGATCCTTTCCAACACTGCAGAGAACTCTGAAGCAATCATTTAGCTGTGCTGAAGACCTAATCAGATTGATAGTCATAGGGATACAGTGGCTGATCTCTCTTCTGAAGTGTGGCCGTTCCAGTTGACTGGAAGGGCGGTAATTCTGCTGGAAACATTCTCCCATGATGAGGTGATTTCCCTAATGATCAGCAGGTTAAGTTAAAAACCAAAAATGGTAATTTCTCTTGTGGCCTGGGAGAGCCACCTGCCAGCTTTGTATTTGTGGCATTTTTTTTTGCCCAGATAAGTAATTACTTCTCACTCCACTCTTCAATTTTTCTTCACTTATCAAAGTAAGGTTAATGGATGTTAACATCTCTGAGGTTAGCAAGCATCCTTGGCAAATGAGTACCAAAGACTCCTGAGCTGTGCAGAGCGCTGCATTTTCTGTAAAGGTCAAATTGCTGTGAGCCTGTTTTTATGCTGCAGCAGATCCTTTCAAGAACTGAGATAAATCTGCAGTTCAGATCTTGAAAGGGCCTGCAGCCATTTCCCTGGGGCGTTTCATAGGAATTGTGCATGTGTGTTACAGAATTCAAGGCAGTCTTTTGTGTTCTCTTAATTACCTCTACTGAAAATGAAAAATCTGGGTATGGCTCAGTGGGCAGCACTTGACCAGGAGGCATGCCGCTGCTCTTCCTGTGTCTTGCAGATAGGCACAGAATCTTGAGGCACTTTTGGAGCAGAGATAGAAATGGATTGGTGAATGTCACTCAGTAGCTTTTTTTCAACATCCTTTGTCCAACACAAAGAAATCTGCAGAACAGCAACAAAGTGAGTTCCTGTTCTCAATGTTACAAGCTTCATTACTAAAATTTGACATAGCATGACATTAAGGGCTAAGTATTTTTCTTTTTAAATAGTGGATAAGGGCTGTGAAATTTAAGTTAGAATGTCCTGAGATAACCTTTCTTTTCTCCTCCTTACAAAGTATCAGTGTCCATTTTTACTTTTCTGTTCTTTATCTTGAAAGACTCAGTGCAGAGTAAGTTGGTAGGCAAGCCAATGTCTCTCTAAAGTAATATTCTTAATATTAAAAGCTGTGTTGCTAACTGAATTGGGTATGTCTGTGGATTGGGAAACTCAATAGTAATCTTGGAAATGGAGCTAGAAGAGGGAAAATTAGAATTGGCATGAGAAGTAGTGTTTAGTTTTAATTAGGTCTGCCGGTGTGATGGGATGGTATCAGGCTGCAGGACAAGTGTCTCTGTGGGTGCCTTTTTGAAGTCATGCAGTGGCAGATGTCTCAGTGTCAGTGTCAATTCATTAAGGCTGTGCAGGTATCTGAGGTATTCAACAGATGCTGGGCTTGCCAACCGCTGTTAAAACTAGCTCTCAATTAGCTAGCTCAGGGCTACAATTAAAACTGTGTTCAGATAGACAGATTTATCCTCTGGGCTGTCAGCACTCTGACAAAACCTCGTGTTCCTATGTGGAGCTGCAGGTATGAGCAGCTCGGTATCTCCTGATGTTACAGCAAAGAGTGTTGTGTTGTGCTACTGCATGGCTCTCAAAAAAAGCCAAATTCCCTTCTTACCCAGGTTTTGGTTTGCACCAATAATATCACACTGAAAAGCAGCTTCTGACACCTACATGCAAAAGGAGCTTTGAATGCATTGAGATCTGCTACAAAGGTGGAAAGGAGGAAGGAAAGCATTTCTCAGTAAGGTTTTGGGCAAGTATAGCAAAAGAAGTAGCCCTTCTGTCTGCAGTTATGCGTCTTATGTGAGCATGTGAGCATTTCAGGCTTGTTCCAGACAGTGTGATTACAAGCAATGAGAATTCATTTTTTTTAAAATGGATTTACTGTATTTAGAGGTTACTCTTGGCCTAGGAAATTGGCAAACTGAACTCTAGTGAGAAGATTAACTTTGTTTCTTTTCTAGAGCTGCACATTGATAGCACATGAGAGTTTTCCTTAGAAAAAAGATACCTTATCTTACCATCTTTGTTGGAACATAACATCCTTTACTGATGTGTTTTTTAACACTGGAGTGACTTTGTGGCACTAATTCTATGTTATATATCTGATTTTAAAGCGTCCTTTTTTTTTTACTTCAAGCTGCGCTGTTGCTATTTTTTATCTGACCACGTATGCCTTTGTGCTCATCTTAAACATAATTAGACTTCTACTGTGTGGGAAAACTAGCAGCGAATTATTAATTCATTTCTTGATTATCATAGAGTGACATCTTCATAGCTGCTGTTGTTGTAACTTTAAGTTATTTTAAAATAATTACCTAAGGACTCCTTTCTTTAAGATTGACATTTCTTTTCTCCAACACTATTAATGCTTAGCTAAATAAAAAATAGAATTATACAGGCTAGCGGTGATAGTAAACACTGAAGATTGGCTTAGACTGTTTGAAAGCTCCTAAAGGAAAGAGAAGAATATAGTTCTTACTTAAAATACACATCTATCTAGGTATATTCTACTAAGATTTTGGCCGAAGCTTTTACGATGCTAACATGTCTGACCTACAGCTTGCTTCCCTGTCAAAATGAGTTATAAAACACCCACATTTGAAATAACCTTTCTGGTCTAAATGCCCAACTTTCTGCCAGCTGGTCATTTCACGTACAACGGCAGAGAAGTGAGGAAGTGAAAATACTGAACATAGGCAGAACAGCATTAAAGAAGATAGCAAATCAGCCAAAACCAAGATGAGGTAACTACAGAAGAAAATTGGGTCTGATTCACAGCATTTACTCATGGAGAGTGGGAGATGCTGGGACTGGTAGATGTGTATGCTGTCCTACTTATTTTTGATCTTGCATTTATCCTAATGACACTTAAGAAGTAGTTGAAGTGTTTAATATGGTTAATATCATTATTTTAGTACCACATACAATGTAACTCCCTCCTTTTGTAGTCTTTCTAAAAGATAACTTCTGAAACACTGAGGCTCTCTCATTCTGCTCAGTGTTACTATTCCTTGCCTGAATGCAGTCAATGAGTAGAGTAGCTCTCAGAAATAATGTCGTCGTAGCTTTAAGAATTTAAGCATTAAGAATAGGTAGCTCAGGTAGAAACACAATATACAAGTATCTGTACTGGGATTTGAAGAGAGAGTTATTCAACAGTGTACACTGCCTGTTCTTCCAGGATTCTGAAGGAGTGGAAATCATGTTAGGAGTTTGTGCAAGTGGCCTCTTAATATACCGAGACCGACTCAGAATAAATAGATTTGCCTGGCCAAAGGTTCTGAAAATTTCATACAAAAGGAACAACTTCTACATCAAAATCCGACCAGGGGAGGTAAGGACATCCTGACACTCCTCAGTGAACTGACCTTTTTAAAAAGCCTGTGTTCTCATTGATTTGTTGATTTGTCATGTCTTTAACATTCCTCTTCATTTATATTTTTTAATTTGTGCTGATTTTCTTAGGAAAGATAGGTAAATACTTTATTTAAAATACAGGTAAAATCTTCGGTGTTTTTCTGTTTACATCCATGAACTAATGTAAACAGTAAATGTAACCATCTGCATCTAAAAAGCTCATTCATATTACGAATACTTTGAGAATTTAAGTAACATTTTGTTTTGTGGAGTGCTCATCGTCCACCATCATGTTGTGTATTGGATTAGTGTCTGTTCATCTTGCCCACTAAGACAGAGACAGGTCATACCAAATTTTATAGCCATATCAGATTGTAAATTTGGAGTCCGAGTCAAAATCTGGAGACTGATGAAAGCAGAGGCCAACATCCATCATTCAGCACTTTGCTGGCTGCGTGCATTCGCCCTTCCCGGCCCATAGAAGCTCCCGTTCTGACATGGGATGTGGTGTGAAATCTCGTACCGTGAGTGCCCTCTCGTGGCTCAGCCTCATGGATAGCAAATACACCGACAGTAACGTGTTGGTTTCCCTCATATTGAGCTGGCACTAACACAGAAATAATATGATAAATCCTAGCAAAAATCCCAGGAAGTGTTCAGGATCATCATAAGCAAAAATAGTGTTTCAATTTCAGCTGCTGATACAGCAATCAGTTTGCAACAGATTAAAAGAAAAAAACATATCCATTTTAGAGGTTGGAGCTATACAGCAGGACAGAAGTTGCTTGGTTGAGGACTGGCATTTCTCCCTTTATGCGATATTGCAATAGGAGTCCTGAGCCAACTACTGGCTTCATAAGCGACCTGGGAAATCTGCTGGGGCCACCACCATCACTGGGACGTGAGCTGTTGTAGAGTTGTTCTCCAGAATCCACAGTCCCACATCTTCTGTCTCACAACAGACACAGTTTTAACAACCAATTTCACATCTTGAGTTTAATTAAAAAAAAAAAAAAAGAATAGCCACTGATGTTCCCAATCTCGCACTGAAGCTCTCCTTTTGAGCTCTGCTGGCATTGGTATGTAGCTTTCTGTAACCAGGTCATAGTTAGTTCCCATGATCAGTGCAGTCCATTTCAGATCACGTTTGATGATAATGTGATGCACCGTCTCATGTGTTGCTTCTGTCTTCATTGTTTTTGCTGTTACCTGATGTGTTTCTCTCTTGTCAGTTCCCCATAGAGATCCAGGCTTCCTTACAAGTGCCCTTCTACCTACCTTTCCCTGATCACAGCAACACTATTTCACCTACTCAGCTATCCGCATGTAGTCATCAACATTGTACAGCAGTTGCAGCTGTCACAGCTTTTGCATCTGTAATATAAATCTGCAGCAGAACCTAGAGAGGTCACCCAGTGTCCCCAGCTAACTCTTTCAATTACCTTCTCTTCTTTTCATCTGTCTCAGGAGCTAAATTAGCTAAAAACACTGTGATATACTAACTGTAGCTCTTTCACTGTAATTCTCCTTAATACAAGGCTGCGTGAGACCAAATCAGTCCCAGGAGACTATTGCTCCCCTCCAGGCTGTTATCAGGCTTCTCACTGTTCTTTAAACTGGTGAAGTTAAAACAGTAGGGTTAAAACATTTATGTGTTGTTTGTTTTTTTCTGTCAGAAATTTCCTAAGTCTTCACTGATCATTCTGTTAATATAGCTCATAAAGCATCAGTGTCACCATCAAAAATCTTTCACTCGTTATCTCACTTTTCCTCGTAAAACAATCCCCAGGGGCTGTCTGTGGTTACCACTTGTGGTTTCCTTCTGAGACTGTAATCTGTGGAATGTGTATTTATATGATTATGTATATCAGCATATACTTTATCGTTGCAATGAGATTGTATAGACAGGACATTGAGATGAACATGTGTACCTTTGCACACTGTCTAAATATAGTCGCATTGCATCAGATATGTACTTTTTCTTTTTCCTACCTAGTTTGAGCAGTTTGAAAGCACTATTGGGTTTAAGTTGCCAAATCATCGTGCTGCAAAGCGCTTATGGAAAGTGTGTGTTGAGCACCATACATTTTTCAGGTATGTATGTGAATGTTGTTTCCTGAAGGTGTGCTGTAAGATCCAATGGAAAAGAACAGTACTGTCAGCAGAGACCAAACCCTTCAAATCAAATTGTCTTTTTAATGAAGAGCTGCCTCTGAGCACTCCTTAAAAATACTAAATGTTTAAATCACCATATGGTTCTTAACTTGCTTTATCTGTGCATGATAACATCAGTCACTGTAATTAAAAACCAAAGGACTCTTCTGCACACACATTTCTCTGTCTAGGTAGAATAATGTATATGGAAGATTACTGGGATATATGTGTTAGAGTGAAAAGGAAAAAAAAGAGCTTTTGACTTAATTATATAGGAGAACACAGATGGTAACTTGTAGTGTATTTTTTGGTCAGCTATGGTACCCAGTCCATATAGCTGTGATTTTTGCATTACTGAGGAATTTTGCAACCATTCGTATGCAGCTACGTTTTTGACATCTAAGAAGACCTGAAAATGGGTGTTCAGTACTTAAAATTCCCTCTCAAGTTATCTGGAGGAGTGAAGAATTTCTGTCCTTTTCTAAAACTGTTGGTTCAAGCTGGCTGTATGTTTTTATGAAACGTCATCTTAGTATCACAGGATCTAAAAAGAAATTGTTCGGTTTTCGATGTTTTCTGATTTTTAATAGAAAGACAATTTCTAAAGCATAAACTCTGTAGCAGTAGAATGGACTCTTCAGCAAACTCCATAGCCAAAATACAGAGGGTGGGAAGGATCTAACCTGAAAAATTCTGCATCCCTGTTAGTGAATGTGGCCCTAAATTCCTAGCTCTTGAGCTGAGAGATGTTACAGTATTGTATGTGAGACATTATTTGATACCGTTTTTGGCATAGACCTGTGAGATGCAGGTCCCAGTGGTGTTCTCCCTTCTGCAAAAGTAGTAGGCTGATCTGTGGAGGGTGTGGAGTAATCCCTGTGCGCTCGGTGTGTTTTAGGCTCCTTCTACCTGAAGCACCTCCAAAGAAGTTCCTCACACTGGGCTCCAAGTTTCGCTACAGCGGTAGGACACAGGCTCAGACGAGAAGAGCCAGTGCGCTCATAGACCGGCCCGCACCTTACTTTGAGCGGTCTTCTAGTAAACGTTACACGATGTCTCGCAGCTTGGATGGGGGTAAGGTCCTCTTCATTGGCTTGGTCAGAAGTTACAGTCGTGATGGTCACTGCTCTAAATTAGATGTAAACCTCTTGTAATTTCATATCCCCTGAGCTTCTGCTGAAAGGAGAATGTGAGTACTTGCACGTTCACTGCGTACCGGTGATGGAGGTTGTATCAAAATAGCCAGCCCTACTACTCCTAATGGCCTGTGCACCACACAGCTTGTGAGGGAAGAGGGACATGGCTTACAGTTGTCTGCATAACTGGCCTTGGAAGTTAGGTCCATGAGATCTTGCAATGGGAGTGTTCACCTGGGCAGTAGAGGGTAAAGCGGTAGAGAAATGTCTCAGATGATGGTCCCACTTTCAGCAGGGCATCTTCTCTGTTGTCCTGGAGCCTTTTATGAGCTGACTGCCTGCAGTGATTTCTAAGGAGCCACCTCCCTCTTGGGAAGCCAGTGAGCCCCAAAGAGACAAGCAGGAAACCAAGTCCTTGCCTTATGATTTCTGCTCCCTTTCAGGAGGGAGAGATCTGACACCAAGACCTGACAGTGTTACTGGGAATGCAGCCTGTGGGTTGCTACAAGCAAGCTGCAGATAAATAATATCCTAAACTTACTGCAGTTACAAAGTGTTTGTCTGCAGGACATTTTGGGACCCTGCTCTTCATGGGCCCCACTCCTTGGCCTCACCTCTGCAAAGCACGTTCCTGCTTGGGAAAAGAACAGAGTACCAGTTCTACCAGACTGGGCTTGCCCACTCAAACGAATCTGGCTTCAACACTTCGGCAGGATTTACATGAGCAACTGGGTTTTGTTTAATTTGGCTTTTTTTTTTCACATGCCATTTTTGCATTTAGGTATGTATTTAAATACACAGGTGAATTATTTTCCTTCACAGAGTAATAACGCTAACATCTTAGTCTGATGAGCCCTAGAAGGCTTTTTACATACATCACTTTTGAGCATGTAAGATGGAAAGTAACACAGGCAGGTTAATAGTAGGTCCCCCTCCTCCTCTCTTTCTGTGTGGTTCATGGAATCAAAGTTTGCTGCTCCTCCAGGTTAGGCCAACATGTGATGCAGAGTCTCTGCTACTTCATCAGCTGTTTTTGTCAGCTATTAAATAAAAATAGGTTGCAATTTATTTTTGTAGAAAAAAAATATTGAGTCTAAATTTAGAATCACTGTGATTTAAAAAAAAAAAGTGAATTCTCCTGCTGAATATTACCAGTGAGTTTCAGTGAATAAAGCTGATGGTGGGGAGGGGGAGAAGCGTTGATTTAAAAGTACTAGTGACAAGCCTTCTTTTCTCCCCCTAAAGGTGCTGCTTGTCATTAATTATTTTGGAACCCTCTAATTCTGATGTGCTTCTTGCTCGTTACCAAGCAACTGGTGACCTGATTGCTGTGCATGTGTCTCAAAGCAGAAATTACCCTTCTGCACTATTTTATTTGTAACATATAAACAAGATGTCTCCCTTTACTTGTTTTGCTTTCTCCCGCCTCCTAAGCTCTTCCCCAAGAGACAAAATATCTGAAAGCTTTTCCTGAGCATTCGTTAGGCTCTGCAAGGTTTTTATTATGGTAATTTGCCTAAGTGCAAATGGGGAAAAGATTTTTTTTTTTTTAATTAATGCTTATGATTTGTTCACTAATCTTTTTACTGTAAGACAAACATGCCAATAATGTTCTGAATCATGATTAATTACACTGCGATCCTGGCCCTGTGGTTTGCTACACATGCAAGTAACTTTGCACGTTTGATTAGTCCCGGGGAACCAGAAATTAGTTGCAGAGCAAAGAGCAGGACCTGGGTATATATTAGTGTTTGTATTACATTCTGTCTGTATATTCACTCTTTATTTTGAAATCCTTAATATACGATTAAGTGCAATGAATTATCGAGCATTCACATCCTAGAATATTCTGGTTTTATCCATTGAATTGAATGCCATGACTTTCCAGAATTTTTTAGGATAACGAGCTCACTTAACTGACAGAATTTAATACTTGATAATAGAAAGATCAAATTTCTTGCTTCTCAGATACTTCATGTGTGTTACATCAATACTGTCATTTCCTGCAGTGCAGTGCATTATTTACCCTGCATTTGATCTGTACCACTCTATTCTGACAGACTAAAAAAAAAAAATCTCTTCCATCCCCATGGCTGATGTTTTCCCATATGTTTCCTGCCTGATATATACAGCAATGCATTATTTTTTTCTGATGTTTTACTACAGTAGCAATGGCTTGCTAACATTTAACTACTGTGTAATGCACACATTAGCTGCAGTAATGTGTGTATATGCATCCATAATGTATGTTTATGCATATAAAAGCTAAAAGCTTTATTTCAAGTGAACAGTTTATTTAAATGTATGCACATGCTTCTGGTTTCCTGACACGAGACGTAGCTTTGTTTTCAGCAATATTTGAATGTTTTACTAACCCAGCCTTTTAATTTTATGCAGCTTCTCAGCAAAAGCTATTTCAGACTTTCCCTCTTTAAATATTTGCTTTTAGCATCAGTGAATGAAAACCATGAAATGTACATGAAGGATTCTGTGTCTGCTGCAGAGGTTGGTACTGGCCAGTACGCCACAACAAAGGGCATCTCTCAGACCAATTTGATAACCACTGTGACTCCAGAGAAAAAGGCAGAAGAAGAGAAAGATGATGAAGAGGGCAAAAAGAAAAGAGCAGAGGAAGTCACCCCCATCTCGGCAGTACGCCATGACACAAAGGTAGAGTTCTTAGGGTTTTTTTGTTAAACTGATCTGCCTGAAGAGTGCTCGGACCAGCACAGAACTGTTAGGGAGGGAGAAAATACTTACTGCAGTTAGAGGAACGTAGAATATACACAGTGTATGTATATGTATCTAAATGTTTTGAATCAATATTTGTTTAGTCCTTTTGCATTTCATATGATTTAAAAGCCAATTCTTGCCTCGGACTGTATTTTTTGAGAAACAAATCCATTTAACAGTGGATCCAAAAATAGCCTAGAAGTGCATATTTTGCTCTTTTGGTCTTCAGTTGTATTTTGACTTTAGCGTGACTATCACATTTTTTTTTCATCTTTTTTTCTCATTCCTTTCCCTTAGCAGTATATTTGCCTGTATATATTTCAGTGAGATTTTTTCCTATTAACTTTTGACTATTAGCATACTATTATAAGCTGATTATCAGGCTTACAAAAGCATTTACTTTATTCTGAAGTTTTCACCAAAGAAAACTGTTTTTTGTTGATGATTCTCTCTCTACTCACTTGTTAAATTTGGTTCATCTGTCACCAAGCTCAATCCCACCACCCCTGCACATACGTAACACGCACAGCTGTGGATTGCATCTACTGAGATACTAAGAAGGGTTAAATCAGAGAGATGGAGAAGATGCTGAATTTCTAAGATTGATGGTGAAGAGAAATGAGGTAGCATCAGAAAAGACAGTGTAGAATGTCCCCTTTCTTATACTTTGAGGAGAAAAAAACAATATGGAGTGCTGAATATAGGATAACATTCAAAAGTTTGCTGAGGGACACATTTACTAAGAAACATTTACGCTCTGCATTTGTGAGGATAAAACTTGATACCTTTATTCACAAAAAAAAACGATTATGAATGCCAATCTGAGAGCCTGAACTTTGAGCCTTATCATATAATGAGGTACATAGTGAAAGATACAGGTCCTCAAGTAAAGAGCTGCAATTAAGGTACAAAAATCAGAAGTGAACTGAATTTCTGGAACTGCAGATGAGAGAAGATTTTCTGCAATTGCAGAACTAAAAAGATAATCTCTGTAGAATTTAACTAGGGTTTCTTTGAAACTCCATTGGTTTCTGCATAGAGAAACATGGATGAAAATCAAATATGCAGAAAACATCCAATTGAAACTAGTTCTGTTCCGAGTGTTTGTTAATTTAGGTCAGTGGAGAGGTTCAGCTGCATTTCAAAGATCACGTGTTCCTTATAGATGGCTAGAAATAGTCAGAGCTATTTTTAGGAAAACATCTTGATGATACTTAAACGCGCACAAATGAATGACTTTTACTCCCCAGGAGATGGGTTCTGTTTAAACCACCTGTTAAGAGAATTTCAGTCCTGTAATTGTAGAGGGGTCTTAGTTCTGCTTCACATTGGACCTGCCAACAGTTTGTAATTCATTATAAAGAGAACAGAGTCTCAAGAAACACAGGACAAATTTGAAATCATATTCCTGTTTAAGGATATATATGTCGACATGCACTTTTCCCACTAGGATGTTTTTTCTTTGTTTTATCCATACTTTTTATTCATTATTCTAAATACTAATCCTGCAAAGACGTCCATAAGTGAATAGTCTGCATTAGCAAAGAAGAAATCTACTTTGGCTTTTTTGCCTTTACAGCATGAAGAGAAGTTCTGTGTATTTAGCTCATCTAAAGTCCTCTGAGTCCATCAGCATTAGATTTTGGCTCGAGTTTACTGCATGAAGCTCACGAAGAAGATATTTGTTGAAGTTAGGCTTGGTTTTGGTTACTGATTTCTGGAATGCAAGTTGCTTAACTGGTAGATTTATTTAAAAAATAAAATAAAATTTAACCTGTTGTAGCTAGGGAAGAGAGAGAAGCAAAATATTAGAAGGAAGGGAATTAACTCCTCTACATAAACATTGGGCTGAAATTCCATTCCTGCTGTTAGGATGCCTGGTAAAGATTAGGCTTAGTAGCTGGCGTTGATGCCATCTCTATCTAAAATTGAGATCCAGCTCATTGGCTCAGATTTTGCACCAACTTGTGCAGATAAAGGCTCTTTTGGCTTTGAAGTCATTTTGTTCCTGGGAGCTTGGAGTGTAAGTGCAGTTGAAACACCTTTGATAAGCCCTGCAGGAAGACAAGCGGTGGAGTAGCTCAGGTACGTGGCTTGGTCAGTGAGCCAGTTTGTCACTTTACCTAAGTGCACCTAATTGACTTTGGCCAAAATGCCAAAATTCCATGAGCAGCGTGACAGGTTAATGGCACCAGGGTGTTTTGGTGGTGACTGTTTGTGTTTGGAGACTAGTTGTGGCTGCCTGCTAGGAGGTGTGTTGTATGTCAGCTAGAAGTGAGTACCCTCCTGAATTACATCCCTCTTTTTGCCCTTGAGTTATCTTAAAGATCGGTTGAACTCCCTAAAAATGTTGCATTAAAGCAAATCCTGCTTGTTGGTAGGCAGTATTCTCTGCATTGTCGGAGTTTTTGTAGCAAAAGCAGTGGGTACATTATTACTTCTTTACAAGGAGCAGAAGGTCACTTTTTGACCACAGAGAAGCTTGTCTGTGCATGGGGCCAGCATGGTGGGGTGCATGGGCAGTGGGAGTTGGGTTGAGGAGCTGCTGCTTGGGTAGATATCAAACTAATACAATTTCTTCTGACCTATAGATTTATCTGCCACCAAAAGCAGAATATGTTTGGATTCGTTTTAGGGTATAGCATTTTTTTCATATGCAGTAATGTACTAATTTGGGCACACAGAATTTAAAATCTTTGGGATTTTAATAATTTTCAGTGGTGTTGTGCGAGGCATAGATGGGAATCATCTGGCCCCAACTCTGTCTCCCCATGACTCGAGTAAGGGCAGCATCACAAACACTGTTGATATTAGGAATATGTTCCCGTTTATTTGTTGCTCCCCATGTACTTCATGTTTGAAAGCTCCCTATGATTTGAAGAAAGCTGTGCAGTAGGTGGAAGTTGGCAGCACCGTCACCCCCACATATAGCTGTGAAGATTTGGGTTTAAATCATGTACTGCAGATGACTAGACAAATGCTGAATCGAGACCTTGCCTTTTGTAAGCTGTAACCATTATTCACTAATACATGTGGTGTGCAGCATGGAAATGTGCAAAATTGAACTCAGTTAAAAGCTGTAGTGTTGAAATACTGTTTATGATTATATATATATATATATCTTATTTATTAACACGGAAGAAAATTAACTAATGACAGTTTTCTTTTTGTCCTTTTGCTTTTGCGCCTTGTTTGCTGCTCTTTCTCTGTCCCCAGCCACCTTTTCTTGGCACTGACTCACACCACTCCTCACCGTCCCCGCAGCCTGGTCCCCATGCATCTTCAGCCAAGCTTCGCAGGAGATGCAAGGAGAGCACTCGAAAAAAGCCCTTAGGCTGTGAGTCACCCAAAGAGGGTGCTTCAAAGCACGGGGAGGCAGAGCCGGACTCCGACAGAAAAGGGAGAGTTTGCTCCGCGGAGCAAGATGTGGCTTTCGGCTATAAGCAAAAAGCCGGCAAAGGCGGGACACTGTTTTCCTTCTCCTTGCAACTTCCTGACTCATTCCCTTCCCTCCTGGATGACGATGGCTACCTGTCGCTCCCTAACCTCTCCGAAACCAACCTCCTGCCTGCCAGCGTGCAGCATTACCTTCCCATCCGCTCTCCCTCCCTTGTGCCTTGCTTCCTCTTCATTTTTTTCTTTCTGCTCTCTGCCTCTTTCTCAGTGCCATATGCCCTCACTCTCTCCTTTCCTCTGGCTATGTGCCTCTGCTACCTGGAGCCCAAGGCGGCCTCCTTGAGTGCCTCACT
>JANHGO010000063.1:72551857-72577738 GCA_024606505.1 Aquila spilogaster | reverse complement strand
CCAGAAGATACTCTGGAAAAAGATTTCTGTGCATTTATTTTACTAATTTCTATATTTTTTTTATTCCAAACCATTTAGCCCCTCAGTGTCTGGGAAGGTTAATAAAAATCCTGCTTCTACCGAGGGCCACATCTTGGAAGTTAGTGTTATCCCTGCCTACTGCTGCTCCAGGGAGAAAGGGGTGGCAGACCTTCGCGTGTTCTAGCTTTGACTCATAGCACTGTTTTAAGAATAATGTTTATTGTGTTTTCTAATTCAAATTGAAAAAAGTAAACATTTTCTTTGCAGAATTGGTTGGACCCTGCCAAGGAAATCAAGAAGCAGATCCGAAGTAAGCTTGTTATCGTTTGTGTGTTTATTTCAGGGGGTCTGGAAAAATTTCATTCTGGTGTATCCGGACCCCAAAAATCTGCACAAAAAAGTCTCTTCCTGTAAACTGCCATCCGTCTTTGCAAGGACACCGGACCCCTGTGGCACTGAGCGAGGATGTGAGAGGCAGAGGGGGCTCCCCGGCACGCAAGCAGGGCGTCATGGGCACCAGGCGCCCATCACTGCCCAGCCCCTCTGATCCACTGGGCTTGTTCATAAACAGCTGGGGTAACTCACCGCTCTTGGGTCGACAGGCCCGTCCCACCGGGGTGCCCCCAGCACCAGAGGCTCGGCAGCCCCCTCTCCCCAGCCCCTCACCCCAGCCCCGCTGCCCGCAGGGTGAGGGGACAGGCAGGACGGGGCCATGGCCCCCTTCTCCATGCCTCCCCCCAGGAGAGCGCGCTCCCCCCGGGGTGACACAGCCTATTTCACAATCTTCTTTTTTGTCCCGAGTCTCTGGCAAAGGAATTGCCTGCATCTTTTAGGTATTTTACCCCATAATGAGTGCAGGCGGCTACTGAGGCTTGTAACACATGAACTTGCATTGCTGAAATCAACTTGACATTTGCAGAGATGCAAAAACCTGAAGTTTGACATTACGCAACATAACCTTAGGGACTAGGCCACATATATAAATTATTTCTTTGCGTTACTGATATTTATATCGTATCCAGGAATGCTGCTCATGCCCCATCCTGAAGTACTTCACTGATGCAAAGATAGCACTCTGTCTAAAATATCTTTCCTTCCTGCATTTCAAAAGCTTGAACTTTGCTCCTAAAATGACCATTCATTTCACAGAGAACCAGTCAATTTTCTGCTTCACATGAATATTTTAAAAAGCTCGGTTGTTAAATTTAGCTGTCTGCTATATTAGAAATTCAAAAACCTCTGGAAGGAAAAACTTGTCAAGACTGCCAGGCTTAAAATTTGACCTGCTTTTTTTTTTCCTCCCTCACTTTTTAAAATCGATGAAATATTTGTGTGTGTGACTTCTTTGGGCAGGAAAGCCTTAGTAGTTTTTTTGTTTCACCATTTTGTAAATGATCTCTTCTAGCACTTGTGCTTTCACAAGCAAATACATCTGGTAGTTCACATTTGTTGGGTCAGGCCCAGCAAATGAATCACTTCCCTCTCCAAGATTCAAAGGGTTAATTTACACTGGCTGGAAAATTTCCCCACTTACTATGGGCAATCACACCTTTCCACCAGTATTATTTTCATTAAAAGTAAGTGATCTGCAATAAAAAGTAATGAAAATCTGCCTTTTTTTTAATCTCTTGAGAAGATGAATCTGGAAGGGAAGGTGCTGTCGACCTCAATGAGTCAGGTTGGGCTGATGGTCAATACAAGTAAAGCAGCTTGGCTCCACACCACTGATTTGAAATGCATTTCGTATGTGCCTGAGCCATGAGATAGACAATGAAAGATTGTGACAGCGAGAGATTAACCGGGGTAGAAGAGTCTCGTCCTGGACTTCAGGCAGGGGACAGTTGTATTTGCAGAAGATGACAGCAATAATTTGCTTGCTCTGTACAATTCACCCTAGAAGTTTGGAACAGGACAACGGTGGAAAAGTAGGGCTGTTACCCATGACACTTTCAGACACATACAGATATATATATATATATAATCCTGCTAAATGCTGGTTGAGTTGTACAACACTCATATATCTGTGATTCCACTGCAGATCAGAGGGTTTTCATCCCAGTGGTTGAGAAATGAGGCTGTCGCCATGTGCGCAGTCCTTGTTCTCACCCCATTAGTTATAACCCACTAACTTGCACAGTGGTAGGTGGAAGTGAGAAGTGAAGGCCCTTACACTGATATCTTAACTGTCCATGCTATACGATAGGCTATATCATAGGTTTGATATGTTTTGTGTGTGCCAGAGGAATAGATTTTCACTCTGTGGCCCCTTCCCTCTGTCGTGGGGCCAGGTGTCACCCACAGGCTCCATTCCCACCTCGGGGCAGGTCCACTCCCCGGTGGGACCATGCCCCATCCTCACTGCCAGCTTGATCTTCCTTCCACCAGTTGTTATGGCCCCAGAGAGTGGAAAAGTTCCTAAAATCAAGGAGCCCAAAAGTCTCACCAAGAGCTGATGGTAAATGTCAAAAGTCTTCTTGCACATTGAGCCTGTTTTCTCAGGTGTGTGGATGAGCAAAGTGGATAGGGCTTTGCACGGGATGAAATTTCCTTGTTGTCTCTAAATAAATACTTCCAAACACCCAATTAGGACAACCATGCAGTATTTCCAGGCAAGCAGACCTGTCCAGCACATAAGCTATCTTACCAGAGAGTGCACCAGATACACCTTCTAACCCCATACTCTTAAGGAGGTACCTAGACACAAGGTGTCCCTGAATTGAAGATCATGGGGAAACCCTACCTGTCAGGTTTATAAGGAAGAGTCCCATTTTTTGCAGTGTTCACAAGCATTTCCTCATTACATGGCCAATATGGACTTTTCAAGAGATATCTATTTGTTTCTAGTTAGATTTGTACGGCGACATCAATGTGTTTCAGAAAACAGAAGTGTCATTACTTTGGCTTTGGTTTCTTGACTACAGAAATACTGTAATTTATGGGGTAGAAGTACATATAAGAGGTATATCCCACAACAGAGGTCTCGGTAAAAAGTCTTGTTACTGAAAAATCACTGTGTTGCTTGTAAGAACACTGTGGTTTGGGGTTTTCTTACTGCTTTTTATTTGCGTTCAAGACATGCACTAGTATAACCTGTCCCTTTTTTCAGAATAGCATTTATATTTACATACTATGTTCAACTCTTTCTTGTTTTTAGTCTCAGTATTCTTTCTTTACAACTTTTAAAGCTAATGCTCCAAAAAAAAATTTCACGAACTGTGGTGACGCAAACTAGTATCCATCCCATGGGTCACCTAAACTTACTGAAATAACTAAATAAGAGTTCTCCAGTGTTATGTACTGTTTTTCAGTCATGCTCTCAGTGTTTGTCCTTGCAGTTTTGTCTGCACAATAATTTATGTCTGCTGGAGACAGAAGCTATGTGCTGAGACAGCACTCTGAGAGGATGCTGTGAGCTGGTTTGGGTAGCCCACTCCGGAGCCCATTCGTACTCCGGCTTGCAGTGTTTCTAGCGCCTCTGTATTTCGGGTTATTGGTTTTTAAAGCTTGTATAGGCTGTGTTTTCAGATGGTTAATTCCAGTAAACATTGTTTTCAGACCGAGGGGTTTTTTTAGTGTTAGTAATAAACTACTGCTCCCTTAGGGTCCTTGCTTCAGTGGAAATCTTACTAAATAAGAAAAGAGCTGTAAAATCTGATCTAATACTGTAATTGCGAGAGGGAAAAGTAGTTTCTTCAGAACAATGTATGGGAAAAAGATACTGTATCCTGTTCTTACGAATTGCTTGGCTGGGGTATTTTTAAGTCTGCTGGTAATCGAACAGCTTGAGCATCTCTGTTTGCATTTACAGTGTACTTTCAGTCAATCTGTGTTCTTTTCCAGGTGGTGCTTGGCAGTTTGCATTTAATGTGAAATTCTACCCTCCAGACCCTGCCCAGCTATCTGAAGATATTACCAGGTGTTTAAAACATTAAATACTTTCTAGAAGGGGCTTAAAAGCTGTTCGTAGTAGCGCTTACACTCTGATTATCCAAGAAAAGGAATGTTTTGTATTTCCATTGGCTTCCTTTCTCTTATGAGCTTATGGAAAACATGCAATGCTTTGGCAGAAAAGACACTGTGAACAGAGTCTGTCCTTTGAGCTAAGATGACTTTTGTATAATTTAACCCTAAAACCCAGCTTTTCCGATATACAAATTCCTGAGAGTTGATTTTAATTTTCACAAAGATGCCCAATGCCCATTTTTGCCAGTGGTAAGAATTTGTTATTGTAAGGGAAATCATAACTATGAAAGGGAAGAAGTGGGATGAGAATAAGCATCTGTGTAAATTTTGTATCTCATTTGACAAGGTAAGCAACTGATGTGCATGGTACAGAGAATATGGTGGTAATGAATGACTGCCCCCTGCTATCAAAGTCACTTAGGTCTGCAATCTGTACCTCTGCTCTCTGGTTTTGTATTCGGATTGCAACCACAACCGAAAAAAACCTCTCACCTCGTTGCCTTCTTGGTATAAGGCAGGACAACTTCTGAGCCATGATGAGTTTTGTACCATCAGCAAACTGTTCCCTAGCCTGTTGCAGCATTTTGCAACCTGTGGATATTTTTAACCTTCATTGCTTTGTAGACTATTTGTTGCTTTTAAGGTAGCATGAAGCATTTGGCTTAGATCAGAGGTCCCATGTGCTAGGCACTGTGCAGAAAGACAGTGTACAAAGAGTTCACGCTTCAATAGAGGTCTTCCAAAAGAAACAATTTTTTTCTCCTTAAATAAAAGAATTATCAGGTAGCTATATATCTTAGTGGTTTATGATGGAAACCTGGTATGTTTAATGGGTAATTCTCCATCTAGGTCACTAAACAAAGTAATAACCCGTTTTGTTAAGAGATCCTATGTTGCTACCCATAACTTAGGCAAGGTTTTGGGGTTGGGTTATTTTTCAAAATTATTATTAACCTTTTTAATGCCTGAAAAACTTCGGGCTTGGGAGTTGTCTGCAAATTAGTAGAAGAACCAAGGCCTCTTGCCGGTACTTCAATGGTGCTCCTTTGGGAGCAGCAGTGGAGGAGCACTTTCTGAGCCACCTTGGTGCTCCGTTGCAGGTACTACCTCTGCTTGCAGCTGAGAGATGACATTGTGTCAGGTCGACTGCCCTGCTCGTTCGTCACGCTGGCCCTGCTAGGCTCCTACACCGTACAGTCAGAGCTCGGCGACTATGACCCTGACGAGTACGGCAGCGACTACATCAGTGAATTTCGCTTTGCACCAAATCACACTAAAGAGCTGGAGGATAAAGTGATCGAGCTGCACAAAAGCCACAGGTAGGCAGAGGGCATCAGTGGGGGCTGTAGCCTGCCTTCAGGTACCATCCTGGTGCATGAGGAAATGTTAAAATGTGCTGCGGTATACTTAATATTTTTTGGACAAGACTCCTCTCTGTGTCTTCAGTTAGAGAAGAGCTTTGCAGCATGAAAGATAACAGGGTCTGCACTGGAGTTCTGGCTCTGGTAGGTACCCAGCGACCTAAGGGGTACGGCTGTAGTTCTGACAGGCTGAAAAAGTTTTCCAGCTGCTGGATTTTTATTTTGGATTCTCTTTCCTTAACGTTGATGCTAGAATTGGTTGCTTTTCCTCAGGGGAATGACACCTGCAGAGGCTGAGATGCATTTCCTGGAGAATGCCAAAAAACTGTCAATGTATGGAGTAGATCTCCATCATGCCAAGGTAGGTACTCTAGTTATTTCACCAGTCATCTTTCTCCTGTGCCTTAGTACTTGAATCTGCATGGAGGCCCTGATTTATTTTTTCTCGTTGTTTTGAGACAGGCATTTTGTGGGATAAATCATGTGTCAGCATGAGGAAAGGTGACTCATGGGATAAGCATAAATATATTTCGTAACTCTAACATAACTTAGCCTGTAGATTCAAAGATGTTGCACATCAGCCTTTCTTGTTGATTAAACAACCAAATCCTTTGGGAAAATATTGTATGGACGGAGTAATGAGGAAGTATGGTAGAAGCTGTCCAGAGAGTGTTCAGTTGTCATTTCATTCAGCTACATTTTCCAATTTAATAAGGCCAACTATGGTATCTAAACTAGATAAACAGATCATTTCTAACACTGGAGAGAACTTCCAAGCAATTATTTAGCCGTGCTGGAAACCTAATCGGATAGTAATGGGGAGACAGTGGCTTGTCTCTCTTCTGAAGTATGGTTGTTGCAGTTGACTGGAAGGGCAGTAATTCTGCTGGAAACATTCTCCCATGTTGAAGTAGTTTCTCTAATCATCGGCAGGTTAAGTTATGAATAAAACATGGTCATTCTTATTGTGTCTTAGGAGAGCCACCTACCAGCTTTGTGTTGGTTGTCTGTTTTTTTATGGGTTTTTTCCAAGTAAATAATTACTGTTTTTCTCTTCACTCTTCAAAGTAAGGCTAATGGATTTTAACATCTTTGAGGTTAGCAAGCATCCTTGGCAAGTGAGTGCTGAACAAAGAATCCTGAGCTGTGGAGAGCGCTGCATTTTCTGTAAAGGTCAAATTATTGTGAGCCTGGTTTTGTGCTGCAGCAGATCCTTTCAAGAACCGAGATAAATTTGCAGCTCGGATCTTGAAAGGGCCTGCAACCATGTCCCTGGGGCATTTTGTAGGAGCTGTGCATGTGTGTTCCAGAATTCAAGGCAATCTTTTGTGTTCTGTTAATTGCCTTTACTGCAAATGAAGAATTGGGATATGGCTCAATGGGCAGCACTCTACCAGGAGGCATGCCACTGCCTTCCCTGTGTCTTGCAGGTAGGCACAAAATCTTGAGGCACATTTGGAGCAGAGGGAGAAATGGATTGGCAAATGTCACTCAGTAGCTTTTTTCCAATATCCTTTGTCCAATACAAAGAAATCTGCAAAACAGCAACAAAGTAAGTTCCTGTTCTAAATACATTACAGGCTTTGTTACTGAAAATTTTACATAGCATAGCATTAAGGCCCAAGTATTTTTTTCACAATATTGGAGAAAGGCTGTGAAATTTAAGATAGGATATCCTGAGATAGCCTTTTTTTTTTTTTTTTTTTTTTAACTTCCCTAAAAAATATTACTGTCCAGTTTTACTCTTCTGTTTTTCATATGGAAAGATGCAGAGCAAGAGAAGTTGGTAGGCAAGCCGATCTCTCTCTAAAGTGATGTTCTGAATTTGAAGAGCTGCTGTGGTAACCAAATTGGGTCTGTCCATGGGTTAAGAAACCCAACAGTAAACTTGGAAACTGAGCTGAAGGTGGGAAAAGTAGACTCTGTGTGAGAAGTAATGTTTTGTTTTAATTAGGTCTGCCAGTGAGATCAGATGGTATCAGGCAAGGGGACAAGTGTCTCCGTGGATGCCTTTTTGAAGTCATGCCGTGGCAGATGTCTCTATGTCAATGTCAGTTCATTAAAGCTGTGCCAGTATCTTAGGTATTCAACAGATGCCGGACTCACCAGCTGCTGTTAAAACTAGTTCTCAGTTATCCAACACAAGGCTACCGTAAAAAATGTGTTCAAGTAGACAGATTTGTCCTCTGGGCTGTCACTGCTCTGGTAAAGCCCCCCCATTGGTATGCAGAGCTGCAGGGATGTGCAGCTCAGCGTCTCGTGCTTCGGACATTACAGCTAACAGTTTTCTGTTCCATGCAACCGCATCGCTCCTGAAAAAAGCCAAATTATTTTATTCAGGTTTCATTTTACACCAATAGTATCCCACTGAAAAGCAGTCTCTGACACCAACAAGTAACAGAAACCTGAATGGACTTAGATCTGCTGCAAAGGTGGGGATGACGAAAGAAGGCATTTCTCAACAAGTTTTTGAGAAAGTGTATCAAAAGAAGGAGCCCCTTGCACCTGCAGCTATGTGCCATATGTGAGCATGTGTGCATTTCAGGCGTTCACCAGGCAGTGGGATTACTGGCAATGAGACTTTGGGGTTTTTTTGTTTGTATACTCTGTATTT
Organism: Aquila spilogaster; assembly: GCA_024606505.1. Taxonomy (NCBI): domain Eukaryota; kingdom Metazoa; phylum Chordata; class Aves; order Accipitriformes; family Accipitridae; genus Aquila; species Aquila spilogaster. Next base: position 72,569,779 of record JANHGO010000063.1, on the reverse strand, counting down.
AGATGTTACTCTTTGCTTAGGAAACTGTGAGGGTGAAGTCCACTGCAAAAAATTAGCTTTGTCTTTTCTGTAGTACCTGACAGTGATACCAGATGAGAGCTTTTATTTAGAAAAAATCTACCTTTAAGGGGTGATACCATCATTGTTGGATCATACATCCTCTATTGGTGTGTTTTCTAACACTGGAGTGACTTTGTGGCACTAGTTCTATGTTGCATCTCCTCTGATTTTAAAACAATTTTTTTTGTATTTCAAGCTGTGCCGTAGCCTTTCCATCGTGACTGACCATGCATGACTTTGTGTTCATCTTAAAATGTAATCAGATTTTCACTCTGTGCCTTAAAGATGGCTTGTTGGGAAAACCAGAGGAAATTGATGAATTCATTTCATGATTATCACAGGGTGACATCTTCATAGCTTCTGTTGTCAGACTTTTGTAACGTTAAGTTATTTTAAAATAATTACCGAAGAACTCGGTGCTTTAAGGTGGATCCTTCTTTTCTCCAGCAGTATTAGTGGTTAGCTAAATGAAAAAAACAGAATTATATAGGCTAGTGGTGATAGCAAACAGTGAAGATTTGGTTTAGACTATTTGAAGGCTTCTAAAGGAAAGAGAAATGTATACTTCTTACTTAAAAAACCACGTAGTTATGGGTATATTCTGATAAGATTGTGGCCAAATCTTTTGTCGAGCTAACATGTTTGACCTACAGCTTCCCTATCAAATATGGGTTATAGCACAGGCACAGTCGCACACTTCCAACTGTCTGCCTGCTGGTCATTTCAAAGTGAAAATACTGAGCATAGGAACGACAGTGTTAAAGAAACTAGCAAACCAACTAAAGCCAAGACAAGCAAACTACAGAAGAAAAATCTGTCTAAGGATTCACAAGACTTAGTCATGGAGATGAGTGATGCTGGGAGAAGTAAATTTGTATGCTGTCCTACTTAACTTTCAATCTGGTATTTATGCTAATAACACTTTTTCATTATGCTAATCAAATTTTGCTATATGGCTAATGTCATTCTTCTAATAACATCTAAAATTTACCCCCTCCTTTTGGAGCCTTTCTAAAATACAAGGAAGCATTCCCAACTCTCAGTTTCTCTCACCCTGCCCAACCTTACTATTACTTGCATGAATGCCATCAATGAGTAGGGTACCTTTCAGAAATCAGGTCACTACAGCTGATGCATTAAAAAGACGTAGCTGAGATAGACACACAGTATACAAGAATCTGTAGTACTGTGGGATGTGAGGAGAGAAATATTCAACAAGCATTGTTTGCTTTTTCAGGATTCTGAAGGAGTGGAAATCATGCTAGGAGTTTGTGCAAGTGGTCTCTTAATATATCGAGACAGACTCAGAATAAATAGATTTGCCTGGCCAAAGGTTCTGAAGATTTCCTACAAGAGGAACAACTTCTACATCAAAATCCGGCCAGGGGAGGTAAGGGCATCCTGACACTCTTTAATGAATGAACCTTTTCAAAAAACCCATGTTCTCATTGATTTGTTGATTTGTCATGTCTTACAAGCCTTTAACATTCCTTTGCATTTGTATTTTTAATTTGTGCTGATTTTCTTAGGAAAGATTAGGTAAATACTTTATTTAAAATACAGGTAAAATCTTCTTTGGTGTTTTCTGTTTACATCCATGAACTAACATGAAGAATAAATATGGCCATCTGCATGTATAAAGCTCATCCGTATTATGAATACTTCGGGAATTTAAGTAACATATCACTTATTCATGGAGTGCTCGTTATCCACCATCACGTTGTATATTAAATTAGCGTCTGTTCATCTTACCACCAAGAGATGTTGACAGGCCATACCAAATTTTATAAGCATATCAGACTAGTACATTTGGAGTTGGAGCAGAAATCCAGAGGCTGATAAAAATGGAGTCAAGCATCCATCATTCAGCACTTCTGGTAGCTACAGGCATTAGCCCCCCCAGGCCCACAGGAGCTTATCTTCTGGCTCTGGAGAAGGAGATGTGAAATCTCGTACAGTGAGTGCCCTCTCGTGGCTCCACCGGATGCACAGCAAATACCTACCTCACGGGCTGAGCATGCCTTAACCCAGGAATAAGACAATAAATCTTAGGAAAAATCCCAGAAGGAGTTCAGGATCGTCACAGGCAAAGGAGTGTCTCCATTTTAAGTGCCGGTACAATAATTGGTCTGTGATAGATGAAAAACCCATGTACGTTTTAGAGGGTGGAGCTGTATAGCAGGGCAGAAATCACCTGGACGAGGCATTTCTCCCTTAATGCAGTATGACAGTTGGGAGTCCTGAGCCAATGTCTCCAGTACTGACTTTGTAAGTGACCTGGGAAATCTGCTGGGGCCCCCCCCAGCCCCAGGGCCCAAGCCTTTCCTAGAGTCCTAAACCAAAATCCACAAACCTGCATCTCCTCCTGCCTGTCAGCAGACACAGTTTTAGTAACCAAATTCCCAGTCTTGAGTTTGGTTTAAAAAAACCCAAACGTATAGCCACTGATGTTCCCAGTGCCTGCACTCCAGCTCCCCACCACTGAAGCCCTACTGAGCTCTGCTGGTCTTGCTTTGTAGCGTCCTGTGAGCAGGTCATGGTTCCTTATGCAAAATAATCAATGCAGTCTCTTTCCAAATCACATTTGATGATAGTGTGATTCACCATCCCATGTGTTGCTTATATCATCTTTATTGTTTTGCTGTTTCCTGCCTTGTTTCTCTCTGTCAGCTCCCCGTAGGGATCCAGGCTTCCTTACAAGTGCCCTTCTGCCTACCTTACTCCGATCACAGCAACACTATTTCACCTACTCAGCTATCTGCATGCGGCCGTCAACATGTTACAGCGGTTGTAGCTGGCACAGCTTTTGCGTCTGGAATATAAAAATCTGCAGCACAAGCTAGAAACATCCCTTAGTATCCCCAGCCAACTCTTTTCAATTACCTGTCTTTTCCTCATCCTCCCCAGGAGATAAATTAGCTAAAAACACTGTGATTTACTAACTGTAGTTCTTTCACTGTAAATCTCCTTAATCTAAGGCTGTGTGAGACCAGATCAGTCCCTGGGGACTATTGCTCTCCTCCAGGTTATTATCCGGCTTCCCACTGTTGTTTAAACTGGTGAAGTTAGAACAACAGGGTTAAAACACTTAAATGATGTTTTTCTCAGAAGTCTCCCAAGTCTTAACTGATCTCTTTGTTGCTATAGGGCATAAAACATCACTGTCACCATCAAAAACCTCTTGCTCATTATCTGGGTTTCCCCCCAAAAACGATCCTCAGAGGTTGCTGTTGATTATCACTCGCAGCTTCCTTCACAGGCAGTAGTCTGTAGAATATGTATTTATGTGGTTATATACATGAGCATATACATTCACCCCTGCAATGAGATGATATAGGTGGAGGAAATGAAGATGAACCTGTGTACACTGTCTAAAAATAGATGCACAGCATCAAATACATACTTTTTCTTTTTTCCTACCTAGTTTGAGCAGTTTGAAAGCACTATTGGGTTTAAGTTGCCAAATCATCGTGCTGCAAAGCGCTTATGGAAAGTGTGTGTTGAGCACCATACATTTTTCAGGTATGTGGATTTCTTTTCCTAAAGTTGTGATATAAAACGGAACAGGAAAGACCAATTCTGTCAGCAGAGACAAAACCCTTCAAATCAAATTGTCTTTTTGATCATGAGGTATCTCTGAGCAGACAAGGGAAGGTTGTTGCTTCTTCAAAATTCAAACTGTTTCACCCGTATTATTCATACTATTTCAGATAGATACTGAATGTTTAAAATCACCATATGGTCCCAATTAATCATTTTGCTTTATCTGTGCCATGATATTATCAGCCACTATAATTAGAGATGAAGGACTCTGCTGCGCTTCTGCACATACGCCTGTATAGGGAGAACAACTTATATGGAAAGTTACTGAGGGATGTGGGTAAGAGTTTTAAAAAAAAAAAGGACATTTTTATTTAACTACATATGAAAATACAGACAGTAGTCAGTGGTGTATTTTTTTGTTCACCCAGAATACCCAAATCCATAGCTGTAATTTTTGTATTACTGAGGAATTTTGCAGCTATGTTTTTGACATCTAAGAAGACCTGAGGAGAGTCTGGGATAGTGGAATAAATGTTGTAATTAGTTTGTGCTGATATAGTCAGCAAAGAGATACTTAACAATGGAAACCCAAAAGGGTGAGTTTTTCAGTGGTGTGAAAGGGCATCCAGTGGTTAAAAGCCCCTCTCAAGGTGTTTGGGAGGACTGAAGAATGTCTCTCCTTTCTTAAAACTGTTGGTTCAGGCTGTCTGTATGTTCATATGAAATGCCGTCTTAGCAGCAAAAGATCTAAAAAGAAATTGAGTGTGTATTTTTGGGGGTGTTTTCTGATTTTTAATGGAAAATCAATGTCTAAAGCATAAACTCCATAGCAGGAGAACAACTTCTTCAACAAACTCCCATAGCCAAAATACAGAGGGTGGGAAGGCTCTAACCTGAAAAATGTCTGCATCTCTGTGAATGACTACTGCCCGGCACTCACTGGGGATCTGTTCTGGCCCTGTCCTCAGGATAGCAGCACCATGTTAAATTTGAAGTATAAGAAATATGTCTGTATTTCAGCCTAGATCAGGGTCCCTGATGTAAGTAACATCTTATTTTTAGTTTCGGTGATTAAAAAATAATAAATCTGATTTTCAAGCAGCAGGAAGGGACTGAGTGATTCTTGCCCGTTAGGAAGAACTCAGCAACTCAGATGCGTTACCTAAGTGTTTTGTTGTGCTGTATGAGCGGCATCCTTTGATTCCCTTTTAGCCACAGACCTGTGAGGCACAGGTTATGATGGAGAGTGATAGCCAACAGTTGTCTCCTGTCCTCTGCAGAAATAGTGGACTCATTTTTGGAGGAGGGGGCGTAACGGTTACACTGCTCGGTGTGTTTTAGGCTCCTGCTGCCAGAAGCACCTCCAAAGAAGTTCCTTACGCTGGGTTCCAAGTTTCGCTACAGCGGCCGGACACAGGCCCAGACAAGAAGAGCCAGCGCCCTCATAGACCGTCCCGCACCTTACTTTGAGCGGTCTTCTAGTAAACGTTACACTATGTCTCGCAGCTTAGACGGGGGTAAGGTCCTCTCACTTGACTTTGTCAAAAGTTATCATCAGGTGGTCACTGCTTTAGATTAGGTATAAACCTCTTACCTCATCTCTTTGAGCATCGGCTGAGTGGAGGCTGTGAGCACCTGCACGTTCACTGCAGGGGTAGGGGAGGACGCAGAGAAATACTGTGCTAAAAAATGTACTGCTGTGGTCCTTACAAAGCGTTTGCCTGGAGGAGGCCCTTGGGAGCCCACTCTTCGTGGAGCCTCTCTCCTTGGCCTCACACCTGCAAAGCACTTCCCAGCTTTGGGGAAGGACGGGGCACCTGGACCTGCCCGCCCGCCCAAGTCAGGCTTCAACGCATTTGCAGGGTTTGCATGAGTAACTGTTTGAGGTTTGGTTTAATTTGGCTTTTTTCCTATGTAGGTTTTTCATTTAAGTATATGTTACAATTCATAAATGAATTATTGCCTTCGATTGAGTAATAACACTTGCTTCCAATTACCTCATGTCCTAGTTGAATGAGCACTAACAGGCTTTTTCCATACATTACTTTTGAAGTTGTGAGATGGAGAGTAACATATGCAGGTTAATAGTACGTCTTTCCTCTTCCTCTCTTTCTTCGCGGTTCATGGAGGTCACGGTTCTGCTGCTCCCTTAGGTTAAACCAGTGTGTGATTCAGAGTCTCAGCTACTTCATCAGCTGTTACTGTTGTCAGCTGTAGAGTGAAAAGGGGGTGTAGTTTATTCTTGTAGAAAAAAAGACTGAGACTAAATTCAGAATTGCTACAGTTTGGAAAAAAAAAAAACCAAAAAACAAAAAGGTGAATTCTCCTGCAGAATATCACAAACAAACTGCAATGAGTATAGTTGATGGTGGGGAGGGGGAGAAGCTTTCATTTAAAAGTACTAGTGACAAGCCTTCTTTTCTTCCCCTAAAGGTGCTGCTTGTCATTAATTATTTTGGAATCTTCTAATTCTGATGTGCTTCTTGCTCGTTACCAAGCAACTGGTGACCTGATTGCTGTGCATGTGTCTCAAAGCAGAAATTACCCTTCTGCGTTATTTTGTTTGTAACATCTAAACAAGATGTCTCCCTCTAGTCCCTTTGCTTTCTCCTGCCTCATAAGCTCATTCCCGAGAGACAAGAGATCTGAAATGCTTTTTCCCAGCATTTGTTGGACTCCGCAAGGTTTTTATTATGTTAATTTACATAAGTGCAAATGGGGAAAAGAGGTTTTTTAATCAATGCTTATGATTTCTTCACTAATGTTGTTACTGTAACGCAAATGTGGCTGTAACGTTCTGCATCACAGCTACACTGTGACCCTGGCCCTGTTGTTTGTTACAGATGCAAGTAAATTCATAAATTCTAATATCCTTTTGACTTAGAAATTAGTTACACAGTAGTCAAGAGCATATTAATGTTTTGATTACATTCTATCTATAAATTTACTATTTATTTCAAAATTGTTTATATATATATTTAAGTTTGCTGGATTATAGAATGTTTACATCTAAATTATTCTGGTTTGGTCCACTGAATTAAATGCCATCACTTCCCAGAATTTCTTAGGACAATGAGCTCACTTAACTGGCAGACTTTAATACTCAGTAATACAAAGATCCCACTTCTTGATTCTCAGATATTATGCCTGTGTTTCATCAATATTGTCATTTCCTGTAATGCAGCACATTACTTACTGCATTGTTATATTCTGACAGATTTCCAAAAAAATCTCTTCCACCCCCATGGCTGATGTCATAGCTGGTTCTCCTTATGTTTCCTGCCTGATAACTGTGGCAACGCATTGATTTTTTTCTGATGTTTTGCTACAGGAGCACTTTTAATGGCTTGCTAACATTTAACAACTGTGTAATGCACACATTAGCTACAGTAATGTGTGTATACACATCCATAATACACGTTTATGCATATAAAAGCTACAGGTTTTCTTTCAAGTAAACAGTTTTATTTAAATGTATGCACATGCTTCTGGTTTCCTGAAACATGACATAGTTGTGTTTTCAGCAGTATCTCAAATGATTTACTAACCCAGCTTTTTAATTTTACGCAGCTTCTCAGCAAAAGCTATTTCAGACTTTCCCTCTTTAAATATTTGCTTTTAGCATCAGTGAATGAAAACCATGAAATGTACATGAAGGATTCTGTGTCTGCTGCAGAGGTTGGTACTGGCCAGTACGCCACAACAAAGGGCATCTCTCAGACCAACTTGATAACCACTGTGACTCCGGAGAAAAAGGCAGAAGAAGAGAAAGATGATGAAGAGGGCAAAAAGAAGAGAGCAGAGGAGGTCACCCCAATCTCGGCAATACGCCATGACACCAAGGTAGAGTTCTGAGGTTTTTGTATTAAACTGACCTGCCTGCAGAGTGCTTGGAGAAACGCAGAATTGTGAGGGAGGGAGGGAGGACATACCTAGTTCCGTGAAAGGAAACTGGAATGTACACGGTTGTATGTACGTGTATATACATGTCTTGAATCAGTATTTTTGTAGTCCTTTTGCATTTCATATGTTGATATAAAAGTTAGTTCCTGCCTCAGACTGTTTTTTGAAATCTGTTTAGCAGTCTGCACAGTGTTTTTCACATAGCATTCAAGAGGTCTTTACGAAATACCCAAAAGTAGCCTGGCAGCAGTGCACGTTTTGCTCCTTTGGTCTTCAGTCGTATTTTGACTTTAGTATGGGCATCGTGTTTTTTATTTTTTGACAAGGCAACAAAATAGTTCTGTGTTCTTGTATGTACCTCTGTGCTTTAAACTATTGTATTTTTCCCATGTACTTCTCCTAATGCTGTTTCCTTGCTTGTATTTCAATAAGCATTTTTCTCTATTAACTTTGGGGCATTAATATACTATTATAAGCTTTTCTTCCTGGCTTACAAAAGCATTTGCTTCCCTCGTTTGAAGTTTGCATTGAAGAAAACTGTTTTTGTTGATGATTCTCTGCTCAGTTGTTAAATTTGATTCATCCCTCGCCATCTCCAATCCCACCACCACACATATGGCTCTGCATTATATCTACTGAGTTATTAAGGTGGGGTAAATCAAATGAGGACAGAGAAGATACTGAATTTCAGAGATTGACAGTGAAGAGAAATACGGTAGAATCAGAAAAGTTTGGGTATAAAATGTCCTCTGTTTCTTTTACATTGAGGAAAAGAAAACAGCATGTGAAATATTGAATCTAGGATATCATTCAAAAAGTGTACTATGGAATGTGCTTGCTAAACAAGTAAGATTTACCCTCTTCATTTATGAGGAAAAACCTTGATGTATACCTTTACACCCACAAAACTGTCATGCATGCAAATGTTAGAACCAGAACTTCTAGCCTTGTCATATAAGGCCTCAATGAGCTACATAGCTAAAGCATCAAGTCCTCAAAAAGAGTTGCAATTAAGGTACCAAAAATCAGAAACAAATTGAATTACTGAAAATTGCAGATAAGAAAAGATTTTCTTTTGAAAGTGTGTGCTGTAATTGTAGCATTAAAAAAAAAAAAAACCTCTAAAATTTAACTGGGCTCTTCTAGAAACTTCATTAGTTTCTGCACGGACAAACATTGATGAAAATCAAATATGCAGAAAATATCCAATAGAAACTGATTCTGTTCCAAGTGTTTGTTAATTTAGGTCAATGGAGAGATCAGCTGAATTTCAAAGATCATCTGTTCCTTACATATGGCTAGAAATAATCAAAGATATTTGTAGGATAATATTTTGATGGTTCATGCACAAATGAATGATTTCTACCCCCCACTCAAGAGGTGGGTTCTGTTTAAACCATCCGTTAATAGAGCTTCAGTTCTATAAGCCTATAGAGACCTCAGTCCTGCTACCGCTGGACCTGCTAATAGCTTTGTCATTCATCATAAAGAGAATAGGGTCTCAAAAAACACAGGACAAATTTGAAATCAAATTCCTATTTGAGGGTATATAAATTTTATAGGTAGCTCTTCAACTTTTCCACTAAGACATTTTTCCTTTGTTTTATCCATATGTATTTAAGTACCAGAAGTTATTCTAGATATTAACACTGCAAAGATGTCAGCAAGTGAGTAGTCTGTATTAGCAAAGAATAAATTTACTTTGGCTTTTTTGCCTTTACAATATAAAGAGAAGTTCTGTGTATTTAGCTCACATAAAATCCTGTGAGTCCATCAGCATTAAATTGTGACTTGAGCTTACTGCATTAAGCCCATAAAGACATTTGTAAGCGGTTTGAAGTTAGGCTTGGTTTTGGTTGCTTAATTTGGGAGTACAGATTGTCTGAACTGATAGATTGGTTTTTTAGCTGTTCTGGTTAGAGAAGAGAGAGAAGCAAAACGTTAAGAGGAGGGGAAGGAGCTCTTCCGTGTAAATATTGGACTTAAATCCCATTCCTATCATTAATATACCTGGTAAAGATTAGGCTTAGTAGCTAGCATTGATGCAACCTGTCTCTAAAACTTGGATGCTGCTTGTTGGCTCAGATTTGGCACCAGCTTGTACAGGCAAATGCTGTTTTGGCTTTGAAGTAATTTTGCTCTTGGGAGCTGGGAGGGGCAGTGGGGTTGAAATGGCTTTTATAGCCCCTTGGGGAGATGCATGGTGGATGGAGCAGCTTAGGCACTTAGGGTTTGGTCACGGAGCCAGTCTGCCACTTCAACTAAGTGCGCCTAGTTAACTTTGGCCAAAATGTCCCTGATCCATCAGCATTGTGGCTGGGGTATTTTGGTGGCAACGGTGGTGGTTGTCCTTCTAAGGAGCAGTCGTGGCTGCCATCAGTGAGCGTGTTAGGTGACGGTCACCCCTCCTGCTGAATCACTTCCCTCCTCCTACCAATTTTTTGTCCTTGAATGACTGTAAAGACTGGGTGAATGCCCTGCAAGCAGCATATCAAACCAAATCCTGCTTGTTGGGAGCCAATATTCTTTGCATTGTGGTAAAATTAGTACCAAAAGCATTGGGTACATTTTTACCTCTTCGCTATGGGTCAAGAGTCACTTTTTGACTGTGCGGAGATGTGGCTGTGTGGGGCGCGGACCCCTTTCTGGTCAGCCCCCCTTCAGACCCTCAGTGAGAGAGCACGGGGTCTGCCTCGCCAACGCCCTCAGCTCCCTTCTTTCAATGCACTGCCGAAGCGGTGAGGCGCAGCGTGGAGGGGCAGCAGGGCACGTGGCCGGTGGGAGGGCAGCCCCCCGGCACTGCCCGCTCCGGCTCTCGGCGGGCAGAGGTGAGGGCAGGGCTGTGGGGATGCCGGTCGGAGGGCAGGCTGGGTGGTGATGGGAGCCGTGCTGAGGGGGTGGCTGCTGGAGTAGGTATCGAGCTAGTGCAGTTTCTTCCGTTGGTAACAGCTGATGTATGGTTTTATGCCCCCCTAAACCAGAATGTGGGTTTTTTAGGTTTAGGACCTAGATTTTTTTTTTCTTTTTTAATTTTAAAGATGTTTAAGATTTGTAAAATTTTTTTACAATAGTAATGGAGGAATTTGGGCACATAGAGTTTTAAGTCCTTGGGTTTTTAGTTTTTACTGCTGAGGTTGTCCAAGACGGGAAGCATCTGGCCCCCACTGGCTCTCCTGCTGACTGCAGGAGTGCTATCACAAGCAGTGTTGGTATTAAAAATACATTCCCTGGTTTCTTTGTTGCTCTCCATGTACTTCATGTTTGAAAGCTCCTTATGATCTGAAGCCAGTCTTACAGTAAGTGGAAACTGGCAGCACCTGAAACTCCACATATGGCTGTGAAGGTTTTTATGTAAATCACTTGCTGCAGATGACTAGACAAATGCTGAATCAAGAAGTTGCCTTTTGTAAGCTATAACCCTGAGTCACTAATACCTGTGGTGTGTGGCATGAGAACATGCACCATTTTAACTCGGTGGAAAGCTGCGGTGTTAAAATACTGTTTATAATTTTTTATATATATATATATATATATATTATTTATCATCACGTAAGAAAATTAACTAATTACAGTTTTCTTTTTGTCCTTTTGCTTTTGCGCCTTGTTTGCTGCTCTTTCTCTGTCACCAGCCATCTTTGCTTGACACTGACTCCTACCACCCCTCGCCATCCTCACAGCCTGGCCCCCATGTATCTTCAGCAAAGCTTCGCAGGAGATGCAAGGAGAGCGCTCGAACAAAGTCCTTAGGTTGTGAGGCGCCCAAAGAGAGCGCTCCAAAGCACGGCGAGTCCGAGCCAGACTCTGACAGAAAGGGGCGAGTTTGCTCCGCTGAGCAAGACGTGGCTTTCGGCTATAAGCAAAAAGCCGGCAAAGGCGGAACGCTGTTTTCCTTCTCCTTGCAACTTCCAGAGTCATTTCCTTCCCTCCTGGATGACGACGGCTACCTGTCGCTCCCTAACCTCTCTGAAACCAACCTCCTGCCTGCCAGCGTGCAGCACTTCCTTCCCATCCGCTCCCCCTCCCTGGTGCCTTGCTTCCTCTTCATTTTTTTCTTTCTGCTCTCTGCCTCTTTCTCAGTGCCATACGCCCTCACTCTCTCCTTTCCTCTGGCTATGTGCCTCTGCTACCTGGAGCCCAAGGCGGCCTCCTTGAGTGCCTCACTTGCCAATGACCTGAGTGACAGTTCAGAGGAAGAGGTGTGTACCTCGGCATCGAACACACTCTTTTTCGTGTTCAGTGCTTCAGTCCTAACCAGTGTTAGATTGCTGCAATAGTGGTCCTACTTTCAGAGCCTCATTTCTGTCTGTGCTGATATGTTAGAAGGGGTGGTTTTGGTTTTTTTTGGTTTGGGAGTTGTTTTTTTTTCTTCTTTTTTATTTTTTTTCTTGTGTTGGGAGTGCAGCTTGGGGCCCAGGGTTAGGCACAACACTGTGTGGAAGTGGCTTTGTTTGAACTGTGTCAGCTGATGCAAAGTGACTTGCACTGAACAAATTGCCACTGGTCAGCTCTGAAGTATTGTATCTGAATCCACCAAGACCTTTTCGTCCCCCTATCACTTTACACTAGGGTTAGAATAGCTATCTAAATAGTGGGTATTAAGTACAGTTTCCTGCATAATTACATATGGATGCATATACATTATATTTATATAATTAGCTACCCAATAACAACAGGCACCCTCACCAACTTCAGCATGTTCAAAATTGAGGAGGACTCAGCTTTTTGCAAGAGGCTATCAGCCCGAGCCCAGAAAAGGCTTTCTGGTCCAGCAAAACCTGGATCTGGATTTTCAGCCTTCAACCCATCTCTGCTGCAGATTAAATTGTTTTCTTGTGCTTAAATCCAATATATCAGTGAGAGGTCAGATTGGGACAGCTGTTGCGCAGCTTTTGCGGGAGCATGTCCCATGGGCCATCTTGCCATTTGCAGTGGTCAGTTAGCACTGCCAAAACCAATGCCTCAAGCCACCAGGGTTATCACAGGCAGATAAACCAACTGCAGTAGGAGTCCCCAGTGGTTCTGGGAACTGCGGATGTGGTAGTATATCCAGAAGAAGGAAAGGAAACTGCTTGTTTAAGTAACAGAGTAACTGGCATCTGAGTTTTTGCTGGTGCCTAGTTATTCTTTGTTGACAGAATAAAATGATGAGTTCATTTTTGCCTTGTTTTTCTTTTTTCCCCTTCAACTTCAAATGCAGAAATACGGTTTTGCTTTGTATGTAAAAAGCCCCCAGATCAGATAATCGCAGACGAGTTGGCCGTTTGTAAAAAGCCATCTTGGCCACTTGTTAATGCAGTTGCAGGAATTGTCTTCAGTAAACCAGCTTGCACATCTAAACATTTGTGTAATCTGCTGCTGTTGGTTTTGTTAGACTTGGTGCAGGATTTCATTTCCTTTTTATGGAAAGCCAAAAGTCACATCAATTTATCTTGTAAAAACATTGTCTTTAGATGCTTTTGGCTCTGTGATGCCTAACAACTAAATAATAATGTGCAATTTCTGATAAAAGGCATCCAAAATGTTGCTGTCTCATTTTGCGTCCTCATTTTGAGATAGCATTTAGGTCTCAATTTGCATTAGCTCTGCACTTGGATTAATCTAATAGCAATAACTGCATTAATACAGTGCCAGCTCCAGAGGCAATAATGAGGCAGTGTTTATGTAATACATTGGTCTGTTCCTCTTTCAGAAATGAGCACTTCTTTTCGTTAGTAAAGTTAGAAAGTATTGAGCATAAAACCATGTAAAATAGGCTTTTTAGTGTTGCTTTTTTATGAGGGTGATTACTCTGGCAGTGCTTCCTGGCAGACAACACAGACTTGTGCCTAATCCAGGGGGTATTTCTTGTTCAAAATATTGCATGAAAGTGAGTATGTTTTAAACTCGGGCATGTCTGCATTACATTGGCAAAACAAATCACAGCAATTAGGATCGCACGTTAGAGGAGGTGCAGCCGCAGCATCTCAGGAGGTAGCTGCCTTCCCTTCCTGCTCGATCCCTCGCCCGCCCACGAGCCCCACCAGCAGCTGCACTACAGCCCGCCTCAGAGTTGAGCCCGACCTTTCTTACTATCCGCTCCGGAGGAGACCTGCCTTGCTCAGCCTTAATTCGCATTCCCTGCTCTGCGATAACCCCAGATCTTTATTTCAAGTAACTCAGTAATTCTGACTTCCAACTCCATGGCTGTTGATTGGCTTATTAGCAGACATGTATGTCGCAATAAAGCAAATTTTATGCCTTATTTAGGATTTCATTGCTGTTATGGTAAAAGAAATAGAACCCCACCCCCGCCCCCCCCAGTTCACAAAGGATTCCACACAGTGATGCAGAAGGCTACAACCAGTATCCTGAACCAATCTCATACCTTGTTGAGTTCTGTTCTCCCTCGAGCAGTGCATCTGGAGGCAGTCTGTGCAGTCGGAGACAGAATTACCCCTTAGATTTCATTAGCTTCTGTGTTTGTACCTTAGCAGCTAATATTTCTATTGACTTTTCTCTAATGTTCCCAGCTTTAAGTTCTTAAATGAACCCTACGTGCCAGACTCACATGTTACAGTGCCTTGACACAAATCTTTTAATTCCTTTTAAATGCCTAGATTCATTAATTACTCTTTTTTTTTTGTAAATAGGAGTGACAGTGCATAGATTTTTTTTTTTTTACATTGCCATACTTTTACAATTGCTTACAATGTTATAAAGATGTCAGACCCATCACTAAGAAAGAAAAAATTTTCTAACACTTTAGTGAAAGCAGTTTGACCAGCTAGGTAGACTATATTGGCATTACAGTTTCATTTAAAAATAAAAGTGGTCTGTCTAGTGAGTGGTTATTTCTTGAAAAATTGCATGTAACTTGCATTCATGCGCTTACGGAATAGTACAAAATGCCTGTTTATTCTTCTGCCTGTCATACAAGCAATACAAATTATTCAAAGGAAGGAATGATAGAAAACAAAACAATGAAAAAATATCAAAAAGGCAGTTTTATGAAACATTAGAGTTGTCAGAAAATGATAGAAGATAGGAAATTCAAAATTAAGACTGATACTCCATCCACCAGTAGGTTGCTTTTTTCTCTTGTTTCATACTGATGTGATTTGAGGATGAGACGTATTGTCCTAGCTTTAAATTACCTGCCTGGGTTACTTTAGATTATCTGAGGTCCACAGAAAATCACTAATCAAAACCAGAGCTTTCAGTGATGTTAAAACAACTTGGATGTGCCAGTCTGGGGCAGTAGGGAGCGCTTTCTTTACTTACTGGTTTTCCATAAGCTTGCATAACACCAAAAATAGTCATTTGAACTCTCTTCTCAGCCTGTAGTAACCTACACTCGACTCTATTTATTAAATCTCGACACTTGCATTCTCTGCTAAAATGTTCTTCGCAGTGTCGAGCAAAGCAGGGATAGATCAGTCTGTGCAATGCTGTGCTTTGTTTCATTTTTATCACTCGTACCTAGTAAGTGTTTTTTGGGGTGGGGGGAGTTACTTTTATTTTTATCCTGCTTTCATCCATATTCTTGAACGGAATGAGAAGTATTTTTGATTCTTTTAATGGCAGTTTTCTTTCTTTTTACTATTGGTAACAATATCGGCTGCTCTTTATTGGAACCAAGTGGGATCTGAACCTTACCATTACTCCACAGACAGACAGTAGATGGGCTGGGGATATGGTTATTTGAACTCTTTGGTAATGCAGACAGCCTCATGGTGTATAAATGTGGAGACAAGAACAACTTCTGTACAAATGAGGGGCTGAAAGTCAGGTGACTGTTAAAGTAGCCTTTTTTTTTTTTTTTAATTATCTTTTCCCCCTCCAGATATAAAAAGTCAACCACCACATTAATCTATATTGGCTAGAAAAAAAATCTGATGAATAATTTTCATTTAAAAAAACATTATGGGAGGAAAAGTTTGTTTAAAAAATATTAGCGCTTTTTTTTCCCCCCATTTTTTTTAAAGCCACCTGGCTTTCTTAAGAAAAAAATCCGCTATTCAAATAACACTTTTCCAGTAAAGTTTTGTTTGGCTTATAAATTTGTTCCAGTAAAGCCATATACTGTGTACAGTACGCCTCAAGTCTTCCTCTGAGTCTGTTCTGTTTACTAATATAGCATTTTATTTTGCTTCTTTGACTTGTGCGTGGTTTGAAAAGCAATGCTAATGCAGTTCACAGGGATGTTGAATTTAACAGTGCCCCGTGTGAGCCGTGTGTACTGATGAGCTGGGTTTATTCTTTATTCCTGCCTTCCTCTTGGGACCCGGTTACTTGTCTAACCAAATAGACTGACAGTGAGCAGACGGATACTGCAGCTGATGGTGAGACCACTGCCACTGAGGTTTGTACAGTCGCCGGCACCCAGCTATGGCAGGGGAGAGCGTTTTGCCTCATCCCTTCCCGACCCTGGGCACGAGGGCTAAACCATCAGGATCCCTCTCTGCGTGTGTGTGCACGTGCATGCAAGCGAGTGTGAACGTTTTGCTCGGGGAGCTCGAGTTTTCAGTGCTCCCGATGGGTTCCTCTTATTTCTGTGCTCGGTTTGGAGACTGCAAGGCCTCTGTGCCGTGCAGGTAGCGGGGCGGTGGCCCGGTCTCCCGCCCCAACGCCGCCCACCTGGACGGTCGTGCTGGCCAGATTGTGCCCTGGGTTTTTCTGTTTGCTTGTTTGCTCTTACAGCCTGCAGCCTGTGTGAGAGAGCCGGGGGGGGGAAGACAGTAAAAAGCAGTTTTCAAATTTTCTGGATAAAGTTATTTCCACATTATAAATACGTAAGGTTTTCCTTTAATGTAATTTCACGGGTCATCTTCACGTATTGCCACCAGTAGTCCGGGTATTGTCTTCAGAGGAGGAATGTAAAAAAACCTGTATTTTCTTTGCACTGAGAAGCCTCATATCCACAACATGGTATACAGACTGTGCAGGCAAATTCAACCCTACGTGACTCCAGTGAAGTGCATATAACACTTTCATAATTAATATGGTTGTAGCTGCAAACGTGAGCTGAATTTGGTCTGACATCTGATAGAAGACAGAGTCTTACCGCAAACACTGCTGTAGGTTTTCAGTAGGATCTCATTAATATTTCAGATTGTTAAAATTATCATCAAGGAAAAATTCTCTGTATGACAATGACACGCCGGACAATTTGGCCTTGGCTATGAATAGAATAGATTGGAACTAAGTTATAAAGTAATCAACAGATTTTCCCTTGGGTCATTTGACTAATTAGGACTATATGAAAAATTAACAACAAAGTAGTGGCACAAGCATTAAAAGAATCCAAATGGAGCAACAACATAAAGTCTGTTGAGATGAGTCAGGAGTACAAAATGCTTTGAAGTGCCTCTTGCATGCTATAGCTTCAGGCCTTGAGTCCTACAGAAAGTAAAACATAATCCTAAACCCGTGACATTTAAAATGTTCCGTTTATTACTCAAAAATGCATGATAATCTACCTAGCTGCCATCTTTATTTTAGGGGAGAAGATTTTGTGAACCTCAATTTTCCTTATGGATACCTGATTTTCAGAACGTGTGGTATACTTGCCATCTGAAAATTCAGCCCTCAGAAACGGGGCTGCTTGGGCAGGGCAGTCCTTATCACATTGCTTTTGAAAATGTGAGCTGGAGTGAACATGCTGCGTGTGCCATTCCAGAGGACCACCATTGCAGATAGGTCCTGAAAGAATATATACAGGCTAAATATGAAATAAAATTATATAAATACAGAAAGGGACTGAGGTTGGGGAAATAGCACTTTAAGCAAATAAAATGTGCTTCATTCTGTAGGAATGGTTGCGGGTTGTTTACCTGTGGTAAGTTTATGCAAAGCTTTGCCTGTGGCCTAGGAGATGTATATTTAAACTCTGGGATTATGGACTTCCAAAGAATTTGCTGTTGCCATTCGGTCCTAAATGACCCGCTATCTCGGTGAGAGGGTCCAACAGCTGCTCCCTAAACAGAGATCTATGAACATAGAGTGCACCAATATTTATAAAAGGAAAATGCTTAATACGCCTTTGTTCACAAATAACAAATTTGAAAAGAGGAGGCTTGCTCCGAGTTAGAACTGTGCAAAGTCAGCCAGTATGTCTGCTTCTCCTTAAGCCCTTAACATAGAGAACATGTGATTTTAACCTAGTGTGTTACTCTCACCGATTTTTGTAAAGCCTTCGGTCATACAAGTGGGTAAGGTGTTGTTTTCCGATCTTTCTCATGCTGGCAGTCGGATCAAGAGGAGGACGGAGATCTAAAGGCACAGGTACAGAAATGAAAGGTCCAGGTGTTGCTCAAGTATCAATGTTGGAGGTGTTCACCTCTTTCAGCATGTTACTGTCGGTTCTCTGTGAAGAAATGTGTAGAAACAGCATTTTGTATCCTTTCAATACTGTGTCCCTTACCTTTCCCTTTCTTT
>JANHGO010000063.1:72539341-72551217 GCA_024606505.1 Aquila spilogaster | reverse complement strand
ACAGAAACGGCTGTGTCTAATGAGTGGGAGAAGAGGCTTTCCACATCTCCCGTTCGGCTTGCAGCAAGGCAGGAGGAAGCTCCTATGATTGAACCACTAGTGCCTGAAGAGGTTAGCGTGAGCTGAAAGGCTTCACTATGTATTTGTCTATTCGTTTTTACTTATAATAGCTCTCAGTAAATTAGAGGCTGTAGTTAGAGGCCATCCCCACTTGCAGGTGCTCCCTTTTCTCAGGACTCAGGCTCGAGCAGCAAAGATGCAAGGAAGAGCAGATACCTTTTTGATAGATAGATAGATAGATATTTAGAGTATGAAATTCACTGTAAGCCACATGGCAGAATTGGGTCTCTCTGAGGGTGCGAAACACAGGCTTCGTTACAGGTTCAGTGAGCTTGAGGAAGTCCAGCCATGCATGAAAGAAACCATGAAGGTGATGGAGAGAAAATTTAAATAATGGTGACTGGTTGGGAGCAGTGGTGTAGCAGGATGGTTGGGGGTACGGTACCAAGCTTGACAAGAAAATACAGACCAAACCAAAGGGCAGAACTCTCTGTCTTCGATGACAGGGAAGAAATAATGATGATAATTAGACCCGCTTGGCCAGTTCCATAAGGGAACTGATAGTTGCTGCAGTCTGCTGGATACCATTTCATTGAAGACCCAATGCGGATTGCTAAGAGTATGCATTCTCATGTAGTGCACGTGCGTGAAAAAATCTTGCTCACTGTGCAGTCTTGAAGTATTTGCAAGAATCTTGCCGATTAAAAAGCTGCCTTTTATTTAGTTTGTGGGTAGATAATGAGATGTAGAGGTAACAATGTAACATGCATGTTGCTGTAAAATACATAGATCTTCAAAAGAGCAGAGAGTCTTAGTTTAAATCCAGTGGAGCAAAAAGAAATATGCTTGTGTGGTCTGCATGAAGATTAATTTTTTTATTCTATTGTGGACGGACGTATGGTTTCTGTCTCACAGGAATCATCTTTATGGTTACCACTTTGTTTTCAGCGTTACAGACCAGTAAATGGTCATAAAATTTGCTTCTGTCCCCCCAGCACTGGTGTAATGTTGTAAGAAACCCAGCAAAAATTGGCTGGAAAGTATAATTCGAAAGAGTCTTCTGCTTTCCCAGCTTAGATGTTGGTGTTGCAGACCCACAGCTCTCTAGGGAAGGGAATCCCTGGAGGCATGCAGGCAGCACGTCAGCTTCTCCTCTTAGGGAAGGGGATGTTGCCAAGAAAAAGGCCCCTTCTCTTCCCCCACGTTATACCCATCTAACCAGTGGCTGATACAGGCATCAGATATGCATTACAGTGGCCATCAAGCTGGATTAAAATACCTAAAAAGCAGACTCGGTGCCCAAAGCTTACCTTCTGGAGAGAGTGCTGAGGAATCTTAATGTTGCTCCTACTTTCTTGTTTAGGAATCGTAATAGATCCTACAACCATGTCAGTTTGGTTGTAGTTGAAAATATGGGTTTTCTTTCTTAAAAGTAAAATTTTAAGTATAATGAATGGGATGCATTTAACATATTAAAGATGTAAGGAACTGTTGAAAAGGAAGCAGCTGGCTAGCTGAGCCTGCATCAGAGGGGTGCAGGTGAAGGAAACTTATAACCCCACCCAGTTCATTTCATGTCTGTATTACTTTAGAAATTTAATAACAATTTTTAATCAAAATGCACAAGCAGTAGCAAAGCATTACAGTTATGTAGGCTTCACCCTGAGGAAACATATCTGAATTTAACCATTCATTTGGAAAGGAAAAGGGCAAGAGTTATCCTTATCTGGTATCTCTTCTCTTACTGGAAGAAAGAGACTTGCTCTAAAGCAATGTCCAGTCACTATATCTTATAAGCATCTAAGTAAACTACAGCCATCCCACAGAATCTCATCCAAATTAAGGTGTTTCTGTGGATAAATGTGAGTGGATTTGAGCTATCAAAGCTAACTCTGAGGTGACTTCTGGCACTATGAGACGCGTGCTGTAGATAACATCTGACCATCCTTTTTGGTCCCACTAAGTGGGATGGTTTCAGTTCACATGTCCTGCTGAGAGAATAATTTTTCAGGAAAGAACTGAAGCCGTACATAGGTCAAAATCAGCACCTTGATGTCTACTAAGAAAGGTGGAGGTAGTCAGGATAGAGAGCACGTAGAACTGCGTTATGTAGTAGCAGCTTCTAGTCAAATAAGTTATGTGTTTAACTTAGCATATCCACTTCAAAAATTTATTCAGTGCTGTTACCCGTAGCTCTTTAATATAATAAAACAAGAAGGAAAATATGCCTTTTCAAAATGTGTGCTTTGAGCATTTGGCACCTGTGTATGCTCAGTCAGTTTGACTTTAAGCCTGTCTAGTCACCACTTGGTTTCTTACAATAATAGGGGAAATACTTTGTTCTTCTTCAGTTATGAAAAATACAGTTTTAAATATCTACCATAATCGTGGCCAGATATCTGCAGAACATGAAAGCAATCATATTAACAAACTCCTTGACAATGTTTAGTCTGACCTGGATTGGATTAAACCAGCGCTTTAGAAATAAAGAAGTTATACATCTCATTGCAGTCAGGGAGATGAGCCGTTTCTCCCTTTCTCTCTCTCGTTTCTAGTTTTGTATCTTTTTTTAAATGTCTACCTTTCTTCTTGAGTGCATAGAGTATACATATTTAAAACAGTACCCTTTTATCATGCCAGTCATAGTATTTCCATTGGCATGTCTAATGAGTACACTAGCAGCTGAAGTAGGTAGAAAGAGTTTGGTGAGAAACCTGCTTTGCTCTGCAGGGGCTTACGTGCGCCAGCCAAATGAAAAAGGTGGCCAGCCTGGAAGCTGGGCTCAGAAGACTTAGGAAATTGAATCTTACCAACATTTAAAACTTTCACAGTCAGTCAAGTTGCAGAGTTACTCTTAACATTTCTCACAGCATTGCAAAGGCACTGATGGGGGGTAAAAGTGAGGAGGATTTTGGTGTCACACTATAGCAATAATACAGCAATGGTTAGCTTCCTGCGTAGGAAAAGACTCTGAGACCTCTTATACCTGTAAGGAGAAAGGGAGAGCTGAAATCTTTGTGGGGCACACCTTCTGCCTGCTTCAGCAGGGAAGGCTGCAAACTCAGGAAAGAGCTAAGTCCAGGGTGAAGGTGGAGGGGCCTGTTCTAGGCTATTGATGGAAGCCATGTAAGTTGGCACCAGACACAGTTAAATTAATTATATAAGATAAAATGAACACAGTGGATCCACACCCGGGTGTTATTCAATTTAGTGTTTTTTCAGGCTATGCAAATGGTACTCTCATGTCTGCTTTGCATTCATCACAGAGAGACACTGATTTCACTTCTTATTGGAAACCTCTTTGCTGTAAAATTATTCTGTTTAATTCTGTTTCCTAATTTACCATGCAATTAATAATTTGTAGAGTAGAGAAATATGATGAGCTATTGTAAAGTATAGTGGACTTCATACCCTCCGTTTACTAAAACCATTTATTCCCCTGACATTAGACCAAAGAAGAAAGAGAAAAATCAGAAAAACTCATATTTTTGCAGAAGGGAGGTACTA
The DNA here is from genome assembly GCA_024606505.1 of Aquila spilogaster. Lineage (NCBI taxonomy): Eukaryota > Metazoa > Chordata > Aves > Accipitriformes > Accipitridae > Aquila > Aquila spilogaster. The sequence continues at coordinate 72,547,650 of JANHGO010000063.1, read as the reverse complement.
CATTCCTTGAATTGCAGGTAAAAACAAGTAATACTTTCTTGAAATGCAGTCAGATAGGCTGGCAATGATTTATTATTTTATCTTTTTTACCTTTCCAAGTCCCCTTTTTTGTTTTGGTTTTTTATTATTATTATTTTGTAAGTTCCAGAGTGAATTGTAATCTGGGGGCCAAATTCTGAGGAATCCATCCCTTCCAGAGCTTATGGCTTCCTAATACAGACTGATTCCTCTGCTAGTTAGAAATCTATTTGCACGGTGCTGTTTGTGGATGTTGTTTGCAGTTGTGCATGCATTTCCAGCATAAGCCTCACTGAGAATGTTATGGTGAATGGGGCACTTCTGTCATTAGAATGAATTTCCTTTATACTGTCAAGTGAATTCAGATTATACTGAGTGATGGTGAACTTTGTATTCTTATTGGTTTTTCTATTAGCCAAGTGTGATAGCGAAGAAGCTGCAGGAAGGAGAATCTGCTGGCACTTTGGTTACTTCTCATCAAATCATTATCCAGAAAAGTATCCCATCATCCCTAGAGGTTATTTTTAATTCATTCGATTTTAAACTACCACATTTGCTTAGTTAAATACAGGAGTTAACGGTCTTAAGGTCAAATAACTGGATGCTGATTGCATAGTCAAAGCAAATCACATAGCATGTTTGCATAAGGAGGAAAAAAGATGCTGCATTAAGTTCCATTCAAAATCTTTAGGAGTATGGTGTTTACTGTGTTGTACTGCTCAATTTAAACAATCCTGAAGGGTGTTGATGTTATTCTAAAGAAAACAAGGAAATTCAGTGCAGACTACAGCTACATACAAATGCATACTATTCTAAAACATCATCAACGGTGTGTTTTGACAACTGGGGAACAGTTGAATGGGCTTATTTGCCCTATTTTTGTAATTTTTTTTTACTGTAGCATTATAAACCATTGCGATACATGATTTTTTAACCTCAGGATGATTCCAGTCGTCATTCTAAATGATGCACTAAAATGCTATTCTGTTTCAAATTAATACAGAAATAGTGCAGCAAAAGTAATTTTTTGTGTCCATATTATATGGGCCTCTAAGGGGAGGGAATATGCAAAGAAATCGTACTTTGCCTAAGGTGATTCTGTTTATTTGTTTGATAACTGCTCTAAGAGGTACAATGGTAAAAGTTATTATATGCTTTCAGAAGAGGCAGCATTGATTTCTTAAAAGTCTTCATACTTTAGTGCTCCTGAAGTACAGATAAACCTTCAGATATTCTAATTTAGCTTTTATATCTCAAATATAGGGCACTGAGGATTGGGTTATTATAGACAAAATACCCTCTGAGGTAGTTGATGCTGAATCGAAAAAAAATCTGGCATACAAAGTAGTGACTGTGAGCAGTAAAACTGCCTTTCCACCTGAGATATTAAAATCCAGTACCGTTCTAATGCAGAGCTTTGAGGACTTGGAAAGTGAAATACAATCCAAAGAGGAGAATAAGCAGAAAATGTTCACCCTAGGAAAGTCCTATGATACCGTATCTGGGAAAATTGTAACCATGACAAGTAAAGCTAAAGAGGGCGAGAAAGCAGTACAGCCTTCAGTAGAAGCTTTGCAAAAAATGGAAAGGGAAGTGCAAGAATCTATGAAAATCATTCCGGTAGTGGCCGAGTATGAAATCCTCGAGCCTGTCACTGATGAGAAAGCCAGGCGGGGATCCGACGTGCAGAGCACAAAAAGAAAGCTGTCCGACTCTCTGACACCCATAAAGGAAGCAGAATCTCATTTGCAAAGTCCTGAAGAGGAGAGTTTGAAAAAGACACTAAAGATGGACCAGGATTTGCAGTTACATGGTACACTGGGAAGCTTGCAGCTTGGCAAAGCAGAAAAACACCTTGGCAGTGAAGCTGTAAAAGCAGGGGCATTTGCCCGGAGAGATAAGAGCCTGTCTGAGTGGAGATATTCCAGAGAACAGCCATTTACCATTGCTACTGCTCACTATGTTACCGAGTCGTCTGCGTCAAAAGTAGTGGTAACAAGTGGCTTTGACTTCATGCCACGGTTTAAAGATTAAAGCATGACTTATTTTAGGCAACCCCCTCACACCACCCTACCTTTTGGTTCTCTTGCTGCCTGGCTTTATGTTGACAGCAGCCAACCCAGCTTATTTTTTTTCCCTCATACTTTGAATCCGTCCCACAGTCTGAAGCAGACTTTATATAAGGCTTTCAACCTTTCTGGTTTATTTAAAGATCCATGTTACTGAAATGTAGTATTGCTGCTGTGGCTTGTTAATAAAAGGAAAAAAAAAAAAAGGTTTGCTTGAACCAGCAAAATGCCAACGCTAACAACTATGCTTTGTAACTATTGCTTACTACAGCCATTGTGAATTTGCTCTGATTTATTTTCCCATTCTTTTCCTGTTTCCAACCTCTCTGCGCCCCCGCAACCTTCTCTCCCTTTCCTCCGTCTCTGCCTCCAGTTTTGGCAATTAGTATGTCTGTGCATGTGGGTCTGCCTTTCTTCTGTGTGTGACTCTACATTTCTTTGTCTATTTAGACTAAACAGTCCACCAGTGAAAAAACCTTGGATGGTTCAGATATCTTCAGTTTAATAGAGTCCGCCAGAAAACCGACCGAGTTCATAGGAGGGGTTACTTCTACTTCACATAGCTGGGCTCAGGTGGCCGCTTGATTCCCTCCATCAACGTTATAACCGCACACTAATTACTTTCGCTTCTTTCCTGTTTTTATGCATATCAGAACCTATATAACTAATGCATGTATTCGTGTGCCTTTTCCTTTGTTACAATAGACCACAATAGAAACTTCACCAAAAAGAAAAGAAAAACAAAAAAACCCCACGTTTTCTCTCATTTCACTTTGTTTTGGTCATTTTACAGGGTGCTGTATTTTGCCTTTATAAAACTCACGCAAAAATACCAATGAGAAAAACACTGACATTTCACTTTTAAAAATTGTGATTTTTGCTTTGTTTTTCATTTCTACTATTCTGATAATGTCCTGGGAATGAAGATCCATGCGACGTGAGAGAAATAAATTGGCAAAATGTAATACCCATTTTTTTATTTATGTTCACAGTACATTAAGCTGAGGAGTTATTGCAAGTAGTGTTGTCTGCTTCTGACGCTGAGAGGTTTTTTTCTCCTTCCCTGCAGAGAATAGACACAGTGACATCTCAGGAGATAACTTCCAGTGAAATGAAGCAAGCAGTTCAGCCACATCAGGATACAGTGAAGAAGGTTGTACAGGAGACCGTAGTTATCAAGGAGAGACATGGGATGGATGTGCATGCAAGCGGGGATGCTGCTAAAGTGGCCGGACTTGCACTGGATGCCCAGGCTGAGGCAGTGTCGGCGGTGGCTGCTGGTGTGAAAGGGAAGGAGGGCTCTGCTGGGACTGAGGGGGCGAAGGAGGAAAAAAGGGAGGAGGCTGGGAAAGCCCTAACCAAACAGGAAGGAGCCGCTGCTGCTGCTGCTGCTTCCTGCGAGCAAGCAGAGGAGCACAGTACAACAGTCCACCTTTCAGAGTCTTTGGAAAGAAAACCTCATTTTGAGGTAACTCGTTATTAAATCGGTCATGTCTGTGCTGAATTGTGAATCTAGGCAATAGTGGACTAAGTTAATTCCTGTCATGGCAAGTAAAGTGTACCAAGCTTGTATCACTGCATCTTTACAGCAGGCGGTTTGTTTCTCCTCTTATTTCCTCCTTGTGTGGCACCTGCAAGGCTTGTTGCTGGTTTCCATCATGGGTGAAATGCCATGCATGTTTTACCTAAAAGCGCTTTTCATGCTACAGAGAAATACCTAATTTGGTAGCATTTTATGCAACGGATAACAAGATTTCAGCTGGCGTTCTCTTTGGGAAAGTCCATCAAGATTGGCAAAGTTCATGTGTTCTCAAAGACATAAAATGTTGGGTTTTTTTTTAAATGCTTGGTACAATTGTAAATAAGTGTACTGTGTCTTAAACAACCCAGGTTCCTTATCTTAGCCCCATTAGCAAAATTTCAAGAACTGTTTTGCAGAGGGGTTAAAAAAACCTTGTCCTTGCTCTTTTCTCTGAGAGCTGAATGGAAGGCTAAGCCTGAACAGGATTCGTTCTCTGGTTATTTTAAGAAAATGTAGAATCACAGAATAGTTGAGGTTGAAAGAGACCTCTGGAGGTCATCTGCTCCAACCACACCTGCTGAAGCAGGGTCACCCAGAGCCAGTTGCCCAGGACTGTGTCCAGACAGCTTTTGAATATCTCCAAGGATGGAGACTCCACAACCTCCCTGGGCAACCTGTGCCAGCGCTCAGTCACCCTCAAAATGAAAAGCTGTTTCCTGATGTTCGGAGGGAGCTTCCTGTGTTTCAGGTTGTGCCCATTGCCTCTTGTAGTGTTTAGAACTTTTTTGAAGTTTGCTTTCATGAAAGCCAGGATAGTGCTAAATGTTGCCACCGTTATATACATATATGTGCCACTGTAATGAAGAGAATTTTCTTTTTTTTTTTTGTTAAATGCAAAGCACTTTTTAATTGCTCCCCTACCTTTTCCTAAGCGAAAAAAAAAAAAATGTTCTGAGAAATCCATAAGCTTTGCTAAATGTTCCAATTCCTTTTTTTTGTTCATGCAGTCACCAGTTGTGAAGACTGAGACTATCAGTTTCAGTAGTGTTTCTGCTGGTGGGGACAACCTTGAAATTTCAACAAAGGAAGTGCCAGTAGTCCATACAGAAACAAAAACCATTACGTATGAGTCTTCTCAGGTGAGAAATTCTACAAAAGCCAGGGTCTCATTTAACATGCCCTTAAGGAACCCATGTTTCTTCACCCATCTTTAAGTGTATGCCTTAGTGTAAACTGTTCTAACTTGTTCAAGTATTAAATATTAGCATGAGGAGGATGTACATAAGAATAGCTTATGTGAGGGTGATTCTCATGTCCTGGTCCTTTCGAGAACATTGATGAAACTACAGATTTTAAAGCCCAGCTTCTCATCTGTCCCTCCAGAAGCGAAGGGGACTCTCCAGATGCAGAGAGAGATACTGACACATGATCAACCTCATAGCAGTTGTTTCCCTACCATTAGATACTCACTTTATGAAGAACTGTAGAAATAGGGAAGTTCAGCCAGTCCAGTTCTTGCCTCCCTGTGCTCAGGAGCATGTTTTTGATGACTGGTTTTCTCTTTCGGTTCCCTAGGTGGATTGTGGTGCTGACTCAGAACCGGGTGTATTGATGAGTGCACAAACTATCACATCTGAAACCACCAGCACTACAACCACTACACATATCACCAAAGTGAGTCCTCAGAAAACTGGGAGCTTTTTTTTTCATGAGGGTGTATGTTTTCTTAACTTCAATTCTATTATTTACTTTAAAACATGGACACATGCTCATACTCTCTGGACAAAATCCTGTCTGTTTTGGGTACCTGTCTTCATTCACCTGTCTTTGGCTATACTGGCTTCATTAATGCATCACCCAAGGACTTGACAAGAGTCCTGAGAGTCACAGACCCTTAGGGTGAGTCTCTACAAGCACAAAACCTTGCTGTGCAGAGACACTTGAGTTAGCTGCCTAACTCTCTGGAACTGGAAGCAGTGTAGCCACGTTGGCATCATCTGCTAGCCATGAAGGAATAATTTGCCTGAGCATGAGGCTCCGTTGACATGACTATACTGCCTTTGAGTCCTGAGCTATTATCCCTGCACGCTGTTGAAAGCATATAGTAAATCTGTATCACGTAGTCATAACAGGACATTCAGTCAGCTCAGATGCCATGGTCGCGTTGCTGGGTGGTAGCCTAAGGAACTTGCCCACAACCAGACTGAAAGCTTATGGCTGCACAGACAAATGATGTTGGGTCTTCCAAGTTTGAAGATAGCATCTACATAACAGTTCCTAAGCAGCAACCCTCTTAGTGCTGTGACAGCTCTCCTGCCAATATTCGCTGAGGACAGGATTTCATCTTTCTGCAGTGAAATTCACCCTTCAGTAGGTGAGCTGCGCAAAGGCCATGCTACCCTGTATGTCCTTCTGAAGCCTGTATTTGGACTTAACTAGGTCTTGAATGAACTGTCTGTATGTGCATTCTTTTCTTCATGGGATGAATTTACCATAAATACATGCCATTTTTGATATACAAACATCTCTCCTGACGTGTGCAGATTGACTAGAATCGTAAAATTATCTGTGTTGGAAGGACTTCTGGAGGTCATCTAGTCCATTCAGAGCAGGCCAACTTCAGAGCTGCTCTGGTTGCAGTTCAGGGTTGTCCCCTCTGTGCATGCTGTTTGAGATAGTTCAGTCCAATCACCTCTGGGTTCCTGCACTGATCATTCTCTGGATGGGTAGCAGCACTCTTCAGAGTAAGTTACTGACATGCATTTGTTCCTCCCATCTAGACTGTGAAAGGAGGCATCTCAGAGACAAGAATTGAAAAACGAATAGTCATCACAGGAGATGCAGATATTGATCATGATCAGGTAAAATCTATAAACTGCTAAAGGCTATCCTGAAGACAGCCAAAGAGAACATTTCTAAACATTGCTTTAAAAGATACTATTCATACTGGCATGCCTTAAATTAAACTGGATTAGTAGTTAAATCAGTGATGGTATATTTCATATTTTAATCATTTTTCCTCATTTGTAAATTGTGTAATATCTCGTGAATCTCTTCACCTTGCTACTGATCATGCATGTTCCACCTCCTTTTTGTTTTTGCCCTTCTGTGGTTTCCTTGGGATAGGCGCTGGCTCAGGCAATTAAAGAAGCCAAAGAGCAGCACCCTGACATGTCAGTGACCAAAGTAGTGGTACATAAAGAGACAGAAATCACACCAGAAGATGGGGAGGATTGACCACAGGTAAGAGGACTAGATGATTTTCCTAGGCATTTACTGGGCTGGCATGTTGCAAATGTTGTTTTCCTACCATAATTCACCTCTAACTCTTTGCTTTCTCTCACTGGCATTTGCAAGTTGCATTTATGCTGGATATCAGTTCTGGTATTTGAATGTAAACCACATTCAGCTGTAAACATCTTTCTTCATTTAATGGTGCCAGCTGGAGAAAGAGAAACTACTCATTTGCTTTTGTTGGCTCTCTGGAAAGCCCTCATTGTCCATGCTTTGACATGGTCTAATTTTCTAATTCTGAAGTAAAAAAACCTGTTGTCTGCTTTTATGTCATTTAAGAACAAAAATAATTTGTTCTTAAAGGTATGCATTTTGTTTAAAAATGCCAAGGGAAAAACCTACAGCTGCTTTTTAAATGTCCCATGCAGATATGTTACAAGTTAAGCTTTAATTCCTAACTTGCAAAAGATATGGTCCAACTTGCTTTTGATTTTTCTTTGAAACCAAGTGAATTAATATGTCAGTATTTGGATGTCTTGGCTTTCTTGTATTTGAAAGAACATTTTATGTTTTAAAGCAGCATTGTTTATCAGGATAAGATGATAATGCAGCTTTTCTTGTGTCAAGCTTTTTTTTCAGTAAAGGCATGCTCTCCAATTGTGGCTGGCTAAACAGACGTCTTAATATTACTATATTTATTCTGTGTGCAAAAACATGTCATGCATACTAACCTGCTATGCAAAAGCCGTTAATGCCAGCACCATTGCACAAATTGCTTTGAATGCTGTATGCAGAAGGTGGGAAAAAAAGCTGCTTGTCTGATTTGTTTGAATCGATAGCAGCATTTTATTCTTAAAACAATATATATTCCCTAGCACTTGGTGTAAGTAACAGTATAATGCACAACACCATTTGAAGCTGTTTTGCTCTCCTGCTTGTGGATATAGAGACCCTAAAGAAAACCGAATTTCAGTTTCTGTTATTTATTTGGAAGATGAAAACAGTCACTGAAGAGTGAGTAGCTGTGATTCTTGTGGTATTCTGCTAATTGTTTCAGAGACAGTGCAATGTGGCTTGCTTACAAGTCTATTGATGTCACTAATTCCTTCCATTGGCATCAGTGGACTCTGGATTTGGGCCAAGTTGCTTACACTGGGATGATGCCGTTTTCAAATAGCTTTTGTTACATGAACAATTGACAAAATCTCTTTTGCAAGAGAGTAGTTGCTTCAAATAATTAACTCGGTTCTCTTTCTTGCAGGAATAACCTAGATTGCATACGAATCCAGACATGCACACCAGTAGGAATACGAGAGCCTATACGGAGTCTCAGTTCCAACCTGACTGACTTGTATCTGTCTATGGAAAATTTCAGTACAGAAGAATTGCTCTTGACCGTTAATAAAGAAACTGGCAGAGATACCTTCCCATAGAAAGCAATCTGAATCAGCAGCAGTTAAACAATA
>JANHGO010000063.1:72509823-72538551 GCA_024606505.1 Aquila spilogaster | reverse complement strand
CATTACACTGTCAGCTGCATCACAACACATGGTGAATGTATGTTTCTGCATAGTGAAATAAAAGTGGTAAATGCATCCAAAATTGTATTGTTCTGTGTCTAAAAGAACCTAGTGTTTCTTATGTTCAAGATGTTGAGTTGCATTTGTAAGGCACCACAGGTTTTAAGCATCTGCACAGTAGACACATTTTGTCTTCAGTGGCTGAGACTGCACTATGCCGACAGTTGGAGTTGCAGGGGACCCAAAGGGATGACCCTGTTTACCTTTGGGTAAACGATGTTTGTAAAGGAAAAGAAGCATTTGGTTCCTTCTGTTTTCTGTAGTTGTGTACTGTTCCATCGAGGCTAAATGAAGGGTTTTGTGGTTGCTTAGAAAGTAAAGGCCTGTAGCCCTTCTCTTTTGGCATTTTTGCTCTGAAACATGGATTAAATTCTCTCTTCAAAGCATTCTTTAATTTTCTGTTCCTTTTTCTTGCTCTTCTGCTACATCTCATTGACACTCCCCTGATAATTCAAGAGAAATTCTTAACAAATAATTCACCCTTCAATCTGTATCTTCTGGCAGGATTGAAAGAAATAGATACAAGCAGACTTTTCAGGACATAAAGGGCCACATTTGCCCTTCGTTGTTTACACGGGGCTCCCTCTCACTGAAGTCAGTGGATTTGGCTTCAGTAAAGAGCAAGGCTTGACCCAGTGACTTGTTAATAAATGTTTATTTTCTTAATTCAGAAAGAAAAAAAAAGTATATATAGAGAGAATAATCTGTAGATAATAATTAAAAATTATATCCCAAGGCTTCAAAAGCTTTGCCCTCGGTCTCTAAAACATCTTCCTTCCACCAGCCATTCTTCATGCCTTTAATCCGGAGTGCGAACTGGGTAATTTCCCATACTGCAGTCATTTCTTACCTCTTGCCTGATGAGTAACGCAAAGGTTACGGTCTGTTGTGATCCTCGGCTGACCTCTCTCCCCACTTGCCCTTTATATTTAGAGAAGAGTATGTCCTTGCCCTCTTTGGTGAAGGTAGGCTCAGCTTTCTGGTGCTGCTAGCGTCCTGCGGCAGCCATAGGTGGAAGAGGTGCTCACACAGCATCCCAGCAGACTTCCTTCCAGGTTCTCACTACTGCATCAGGAGTTTTAAAATAGACTCTGAAGCCATATTGATCTTCCCTCAGGTGCCCCTTATGTTGTCAGCTAAGAAACAGCATTGTATTACCTCAGAGAGAGGTGAGGCGGTTGCAAAGCCTTCTCTCCAGAGATAGCGTTATATTTTAGCATGGCTTGAGGAGATTGTACTTTGGTGATACTGCACAGTATGTATGCTGTCTAAAGATATTGTATCTTAAAAAGGTAGTGTCCTTGGAAAGGATGCTCACAGCTAAGATACGGCCTAAGCATGTGCAAAATATGAGGAGATGAGAGTGGACAGGCAAGGACATCTCAGTGCCGCTGTTGGCAGTAGACCCTTGTTTGGGGGATGGTTCCTGGGAGCGATAGTTTTGGTTTTTGTTAGAAACTGTTTCTTGGGTTGTCTGCTTAATGCTGTGCCACATGAAATAAAGAACACCTGCCTGTTTCTACCAACCAGCTTTTGTCTCTGACTCTCCTCATTTATTGTTGGTCTTTGTCCTGTGTCTTGATGTAAAACAGCTTGTAAAACAAACCATCAAATGGTATGTTACTTGAAAGCACTGTTACTAACACAGACATCGGTACAAAAAACAGCCTCATGTGTTACAACTGAAGCCACAGCTCCAGCACCATGAGAAGTGGCTACTCTGAATCACTGAGGTAAGGGATCACGATGACCAGGGAATGCTGTGCACACCATAATCAACGTAATGAGCTGCAGTGGAATTGCCAGGTCACAGCCTGAACCAGTGTTTGAGCACAAGGTGTGGCTAACCCAGGGAGCTCAGGTGCAAGCAATACACCTGAGTGACTGGAAGGGATGGAGGCTAGATCCACCCCTCCTCTCTCTTTTAAGTGTTAGAAGCGAAGGGAGCTGCATTTCTCTGAGATTGTGCTCCTTTTGAGTTGTTGCTGGCCGTGGGAAGGGGTGAGTCAATTCTTCTTTTACCATCTTGTTCTATAGTACTTGTATCCCAGGAAAAGGCTCTGTCATCACTTTTGTTTGCCCTACACAAGCAATCTTCACAACTGTAACCATTATAGGCACAGAAATAAACAATACTTTTGGCCTTTTTAAGGTCACGTGAAACAACATTACATTTCTCTCTCTGACATTTTTTTTTTTAAGGCATTGCTCTCCTGAACTGCGAATAATGATGTTCTGTGTACAGTCATCTTAAAAAATGTTAATGGGCATCTAAATCTAGATATTAGATCAAAGTAAGCATTTAACAGCCTAGTCCTATTCAACATCTTAGTCCTGAGGCAGATTTAAACAGCTGGGCCCCATTTTGACTTTAGACATCGCAAACCATTAAGAACAGTGATATTTCTCTAAGGTACTTAAGTCCCAGTCAACAACTCACTGCTTTGAGAATATGATTTCTGCTCTTTCCCATACTTAAGGAAAATCTTTAATTGGATAACATCACATTTCCAAGTCTTAAATCCACTTTACATTAGAGAGTGACATCTGGCTAATGACAATATATTAAAAACAGATATTAGAATCTCTTCTTTTACCTTCCCCTTCATTACGTAAAGAAGCAGAAACTTGTTTTCAAATGTTTTCTTTTAGTACTGAAGCTCCTCGAGTTGGTTCTACTGATCCAATATTTTGAGATGCCTTGGCAATTTATTTTACTCCTGAAACTCGTTATCTCTATTTAGAGGCTTCCAGTGCTGACATTTCCTACAGCTATGTGCTAATGAAATGACACCAAACCAGCTACCCCTCAGGTGGAGTGTGACAAAAAGTACTGTCAAGCAGGATCTGGGACTGGGTGAGCGTTTCTTCATTGAAGAAATGCTTTCTCTCTTTGATAACGGGAGATGAATTGAACCATCTCAAATCCTATAGATCCCAAAGTGTAGTGGTGGTTTGGGGATATCTAAATGGATGACTATGAGAAATGTTGCCTCCACTGCACGTTTTCTCCAAGAAAGGGAAAATGCTCTCCTCTCCTTAAATCAACAGATTCCAATGATGATATCAGTCTTACATTGTAAATGATGTTTAGCTGTATCTTTTATCATTGGAATTATGCGGCTTCAGGAAAGAGGTTGTCTGTGGTTGGCCTGAGTCCTCTCCGGACAATATAAAATGCCAACCTTCCTCATAAAAACTTGGTCATACACTTGAAAGGAGCACTGGTAGTTACGGATCTTCTGGTTCCGTCTCATAAGGATTTAGATTGAAATAAACAATAAGGCATATTGCTACTCAGTTTTTGTATAAAAATGTTTTCCACAGATCCCTGTATTTGTTCCTAAAATCAGATTATTATATTATCTTGGAACTAATGTTATGTTAGTGCTTGCTCACAATCTAAATTGCTCTGTATTCTGACATCTGATTCCCTCCTCCACACTTTTCCCTCTTTTCTCCTTCACCATCAGTCCTGCTTCTCAGCTGGAACTAATGGCCACCGCAAATAGCGTCAGCACCAGAATCTCAAAAATCCTGCTTTGAAGGAAGACCAATATGCTCACGTTATGCAGAAATCTCAGCTTTCTTCCTTCAGATCCTGCTCCCAAACGCAGCTGTAACCTCCGTAAATCAGTGACCTCACTCTTAACAGCTGGAACGACCATCATTCACTGTAAGTAGGATTGATGGCCTTGTCTTTAAGAGGCGCTACAGTGACACAGCCAAAAAGAAAAAGAGGACTGACACTAGAAATTATTTTCATTTTTTTAAACACGTGTGAGTTATCTGTTCTCTCTGGTACGGAACATAAATAAGAGCCATCTATTTCTTATTGTCCAGAATTCACTAGGAATTTCTTTCTCATTTTATAGATGTAACTGTGCCATCTGCTTCTGTGGCAGAGTGTGCCGTGGCTGTTTACTTCTGCACACAACCAAAGCTCTTGCAGTGATGTCTGCTAATCTGAATTGCAAAATCCAGAGCCTGGAATGTGTGGAGCTTTGGAACTGACTGAATTAGAAAGCGCAGTTGTGTGTTTCCACACAAGTCCTGCCTTATACTGGATTCAGTTGCCGCACATGTTGCTTTCATGTTCTGGGCATGTGATTTTTGGGGGATAAAACTGTATTATCTCGGAATATTTGAAGTAATTATAGAGTATAAGATAAAAGATGATTAGGAAGAAAAAAATGCATTGAAGGTCTCAGAGGACATATAGATCATACAACAGTGCAAAGAAAAAAATGAAAGCAATATATCTGAAAGTACAAAAGCAAGACATTAAGAAACTTCCAAAGCCTCTTCCAGCAGGAAGAGACCAGCTAATATGACGCTCTCACTTTCCTTAAAGAATGCTTGCACAGATAACTCGTAACTCCATAGGGTTGTTTCTCAGATGCTGGTTTTCTGACCAAGCTCAGTTGATAGATCTGGCATATGAAGGTTACTAAAGGAATTTATGTTCCTTTGATCTAATCTCAAATACATATACAACTCAGACAAATGTGAATCTTGTTACATAGCTACAGAAGTGTTGGCATTTTCTCCACTCAGCATCAGAGCTCCTAAATCCCATGCTACTAAACAACTACACATATGTATATGTATACATGTTCCCACAGAACATTATTTTTGACATTATTTCTGTGGCATCATCCTCAAATAACAGTGGGTTTTTTTTGTCTTCTTCCATACAAAATACCACTTAGTGAGTGACATGTCACATGATTTTCCTTTTCCTGCAGTCAGATGCTGTATGTCAGTACAAATACTTTCTCTCATATTAACTTAGGAAAGTGAATGTCTAACGTGAAACCACTGCAGTATGTGGCTTGCTTTCACAGAAATAAGGGGCTTGGATATCTGCTTTGGTGTCCTCATGACCGGATGGGGAAGCTTCTACAAACCCTAGGAAGACAGTCTGTAACAGTGGCTTATCCCATCACTTCATGTTTATTTAAAACTCTTCATCCATTTTTGCTTTCTTTCTTGTTCTCAGCCTTAACCCAACTATGTTTGATCTATCAAGCTCCTCTTTTCTCCATCTTCTCTCCGGGTTTCTGAGCAGACTGCGTTGTCTTCTTCTCTTTCCAGTCTTTCTGTTGTTGCATCCTCACCTCTGAAGTCTCAGTATTCTCTGTCCTACTGTCTTTACTACTCCTCCTTCACAAATTCAACTCCTACAGTCATGATACATCCAAGTGTGTATTTCTTTGCTTTCATATCTGTGTTCAAATGTCAGGCTTTGTTCATGCTCATTGCTGGTATCTTTCCCAAGACTGTTTTTATCAAACAGTACTTTCTTTGATTTTTATGGTGGTGTTTTTTTTTTTTATAGCCACTCTCCTCTCTCTTCAGCCATCATCCAATCCCTTTCAGAATGAGTCCATTCTCTCTCACACTGACACTTGGCCCTTTTATATTTTCTGGTCCATTAGCTTTGATGGTTTGTCATCTGCTTTCAGACCTTTCAAACCACGTCTCTAGTTTTTCTTTCTAACCTGTCACTGAAAAGCATGCACAATGGAAATCATGTAGATTATTTTCTTTCATTGCAATAGGCATTCTGTGGGATAGAATAGAGCAGAATGGAATGGAGCAGAACAGAATGGTTGTAAGGGATCGTCAGAGTTCATTGGGTCCAACTATCTGACCGCTTCAAGGCTAACAGAAAGTTAAAGCATGTTATTGAGGACACTGCCTTGAACACTGACAGGCATGGGGGACCAGCCACCCCTAGGAAGCCTGTTTCAGTGTTTGACCACCTTCACACTAAAGAAATGTTTCCCAGTGCCCAGTCTGACCCTCCCCTGGCAGCTCTGTGCCATTCCCCTCCTGCCATCAGTTCCCATGAGTGTCTGCTTCCCCTCCTCAGGGAGCTGCAGAGCAGTGAGGTCACCTTTAAGGCCACTTCTCAAGACTGGACAGTGCAATGTCCTCAGTCTCTCCTCCAGCCCTACTACCAGCTTTGTTGATCTGCTTTGGATGCTTCCAAGCAAGGACCTTCACATCCTTTTTATATTGTGGGGTCCAGAACTACAGACAAAACCCACGGTGAGGCCACACTAATGTGAGAATCTCCTCTTTTGATCAACTGGCTGTAATGTGTTCAGTGCACCCCACAATGTATTTTGCCCTCTTGGCTGCCAAGCACACTGCTGGCTCATGCTGAGCTGCTGGCATCAGCACCCCCGGATCCTTTCCTGTTGAGCTGCTCCCTGTTCCTCATCTCCCACTTTGTGCCTGTGTCCGGTGTTATTCCGTCCCAGGTGCAGCACCCAACACGTACCTTTGTTAAAGCTCTGTTTAGGTATCAGCTGCTGGACAGCATTTTGCCCTCTCTTAAATTTGTAAACACAGGTGTGTTGCTGATGGGTCAGAGTTCACTCTGACTCAGGACCAGTATTCCACTGGTCTCCATGACTTGTCCTCTCCATTAGATGCATACTCTGTTGTTGTATCTGAATCCCATCCTCCTGACTCTCCAACTGCTCTTTTACCATACCCTAAATCAGACTCTCTTCCTTTCACTCTGCTTTTCTGTAGGGATCTTCAGCATTCACAATATGTTTCCAATTTTCCTTTGCCCATCCTGACTGTCATCTAACCCACAAGCCTGGATTCAACTACTCCATTTTTGTATCTCACTGAAAGTAAGGTTAGTACTGTATTTCCTTAACCAAATTGTGAGCATTTATATAAAGCCAAAGCACTATTCAGTGAAAGCAGCTCTGTCACTCATATTACCACTCCTGTGTGAAAGTAAAATGGAAACACCCACAGGAAATGCGTTATTTATTAGTTTATTCCGATAAGGAAGTTATGTTGTCACTATGCTGACACCTAAACTGATCAGACTGGACAGGGTTCTTAGCATCCTAATTATATGTAGATGTCCCTGTTCATTGCAGGGGGGTTGGACTTTAAAGGACCTTTAAAGGTCCTTTCCAACTCAAATGATTTTATGACTCTATTCTATGATTCTGTGATTCTAAACAGTCCAGAGATAAACAGCTGGTTGTAATTTAGCAAAAAAAGAATTTACATAAACAAAAAGGTACCTTTGATAAGGCCCAGTGCTACAGAGCACCCAAACTTGAGCTGGCTTTCGCTTAATCTGCTCAGAGTGGGGGCTGAGGAATGTGGCTCTCTTTTTACATTCTTGTCCGCATGGCCACATGACCCTTACACAAATCTTAGGAATGAAATGAAATTATACATGTGACCCAGGCTGAACCAGTTAAGTATCAACTCATTGGTTACATGCATCGATGCATTTGTACTGAAATAATGCACCAGCATTATTTATCCCATCACGCCACTGAGCACTTCTTCCATGTATTTAATGCTGAATTTATGTATAAGTCTGGGTGTTTTTAGGACAAAGAAAAGTCAGGAAGAGATAGATAGGCAGAGTGAAAGTTCTGCCATAACCTTGTGGGTTATAAAAACCTTGGCTGATACCCTACATAGTCCATTTGTATTGTCAAGTACATCAGTCACTTCAGCAATTATAGCTAATGGGTATTGGGACAACAGTAGCAAAGGTTGGCTCTCTACACAAGTTCTACCATCATCTATCCTTGTTTGGCCAGAAATGAAATTAAATTGTAGAGATCTGATTCGTTTCTCCAACAAAGTACACAGGTTACTCCGAAAGTAATGCCTCCTACTTATTTCCATGGAAACTATAACCAATAAAAGAGCACAATAACACTCTTTGATAGAGCAAATTCTCAGCTACAGAACACTATTTGTCAATGCAGACACCACCATTTCACCAGTGAAAAATGAAAAAAAAAACCAAGAGCCTGCATGCTATGGTTGTAGAAATTTGCACCAGTGGAGTTGGCCTGTAGCCACTGTTGTCACTGCTGAAACGCACAACCCACTGCCTCACTGTGCTCACTTCCACTGTTTGGTCTCCATAAACATTCAGCAAGCATCAGTGAATTCCTCAACACATTTGCTTCATACGCACTTTCATTCAGACATCATTTTGCCAGACTGCCCTTCCTCTGTCATGTGTCACACAGCAACAAATATAATGGAATATTGGTGGGAAGACTCAGTCTCTACTGCCATGCCACCAACATCTGCTTCTGATGCTGTGGGCCAACAGAATAAAATAGGAGGCATTACTTTCGGAGCAGCCCCTTTAGATTTGGAACTAGTTTTTTTGTTACAGGAAACATAGTTTGTCAAAACAATCAAAAATGGCCATGACGGGGGAAAAAAAGAATACTACCATCTGCATTCACAAAATTCCTCAAACAGCAGCAGTATTGTTCACATTATGGTAGTGAGAAAATCAATTTCTATAACTGCTTTGAGGGCTAATGTCTTCTCCCACCTGAGGTAGTTAGTGAAAGGTTAATTTCACCTGAGTCTAGGGTTGGATCTCCTTCTGAAAACTGTGAGGATAAGGAAGATCTAGATTAGATTAATTAAGAATCATGGAATGGCTTAGGTTGGAAAGGACGTCAAAGATCATCTTGTTCCAACCCCCAGCCCACCAGGTCAGCTGCCCAGGGCACCATCCAACCTGGCCTTGAGCACCTCCAGGGATGGGGCACCACAGCTTCTCTGGGCAGCTGTGTCACTGCCTCACCAACTTCTGAGTAAAGAATTTCCAATGGAAATTGCTCATGGGCATTGGAAAGATGAAGTAGGTGGTAATACTTCAGGACCAAGAAAGCTAGTTCTTATAAGTCTCAGTAAGTAAACATTCCTCTAATGTCAAACTTTGTGCAGTATCTGTGGAATAATTACACTTTGTTCTTCTTTAAGCAATGGAGAAGGTGAATGTTTACAAAAAAATCCTTGTGGTTATTCTTAAGGGAGCCATCATGTGGAAGTAACATGGAAGCTTCCAGATATGTGCAGGTAGAATAATACGGTAGTGCTGCAGTACTGCTAGTACTGGATAGTTCTAGGCAGTAAAGGACTACCAATTAGGTGGGCTTTATACAACTCTTTTTTTAGGACTGTTATATAGGAGGACTCAATCCTAATCCAGGACTTCTGGAGAGAGAATGCAACCTATTTAGCTAAGTGATACTTGGTAAAATACTACGCCAAATCACTGTACCCTGGAGTAATAACACATGTTCTTAAACGCAACAGAGCATATCTCTCCTCATAGCGTGCGTCCTGGAAAAATAGCTTGATGGGCTCTTAGTGTTCATTACAGTCATGGAATACTAGTGTTACTGTCTCTAAAGAGAGTAAGACTTGTGATGGACTAATATCCATCCTCCCCCTGAAATAGGCATTTTTCATTTTTACAGGCTGTTACTTCTGAATTGTGACAAGTGCAGAAAAGGCCATCCCTATAATACTGCTAACTTCAAAACCATCTTTTCAGTGTATATAGTACTGAAATATTTTTCTAATCTTATGTTTTGATACTGACACCAGTCTTATTATTTTATTATGTTTTTAACATATATTTGGGAGATACTGGGGAAAAGAATGGCTATAACCAATGCCAGTTGGTATCTTAATGAGCCAGTCTTGAGCTCAAATGTCAAGTGGCAACTAGATAAATTACACAGGGCGTGCTCATTTGCATTTGTCCTTACATAAATACATACAGTCATTAAACAATGCAAATGTGTGTAAGTAAACTTAAAATATTTCTATACAACACCAGTAATTTTTCAACCCTGTATTGACTTACGTAAAGTGGCTATTGCTGAGACTCCAAAGTGATCCAATTCCAGCTGTCCTTGGCTAATGATATCAGTCATTAAATCTGTGCTTGGTCAAAGCAGATCTCTGTGTGCTCAGCAACAATGGCAAGTTACGTATCAATCAGCAGAGCAAGCACGATTGTTGGCACCAACAAGTAAAACCTCCTCATATTCCTCCTGCCTTAAACAATGTTTTGCTGCTGGAGAGAGAAATAATGATCTGTTGAGACAACAGTTATGTCAAAGACTTTCAAAGATGGATGCCTCGTCCTCTGCATCTATTTCTCCTTCAGAAGAGGAAAAATTAGACAGAAAGAAAAAAAAACAGCACGATTTCATTCTTGACTCCTTCGGGAAGACAGTGATAAAGTCATAATAGAAGTCATAATCCCACACAAGCTTTTCTTCTGGCAGGGCAAGTAATTGTGCTCAGAATATTTTGTATTGAAGAGCATTAGATCTGTTGACATCTTCTCTATCTGATTTGTAGCATTCTCCTCAGCAGCCTTCTCTATTCAGTTACACTTTAACTAACACTCTAGAACCGCAGAGGGGACAAACTTCCCTTTTTCTGTTTCTGCTTTCTGTATCTTTCTCCCACACCTCCAGCAGCTAATCTGTATTTTTCATTGTATGCATCGTTGTGCCTGTGAGCATTCATCACTCACTTTCTTCTCACAAAGCTTTCAGCTGCATCTCTGTCTTTCCTCTTTCAGCACAGCTCATGCTGAGCTTTGCTGCTATTTTCCCAGTAAAAGAAAACTGACCCAGATCGTAAGAGCTGAAGAGCTGACATACCAGTCTCCTGGATTTAAACTAAAAAAAAGCAATATCTCTACCACCTTGATGAGTGAAATGTCATAGACATCCACATCCATGCAAGGTGACAGGGAAATTTTTCTCATGCCTACTTGTCAGCCAATACACGTGGCCTGTTCAGAGCCTATCATGATGGCAAGTGGGTCTAGGGGTCTTTCCACATTATAAGTATCCATCTACTGGGTCTCACTGAGCACTAATCTTTGAGGGAGTTGAGCAGAAGCTGCCAAAAGAGAAGCTCAAACTGGAATAATGCAAACTCTTCCGCCACTGTTGTTTTGTTTTTTCTTTTCTTTCTTTTTGAATAGTGGATGTAAGATGTTTATAACCTTCTATCAACAGCTATTTCCTACAAATCCCTACAGCATTTGTAGTTGGTCATATCCTACTGCCATGCTACCGATGAGCAGAAGTTCATAAATGCAGAATGTGTTACTATTATTGTCACTAGAGTTAATCATAAAACAAATGTCAGCCTGAACTCTGCATATCGCATTACAAAAAAAAAAAAGGTATAAATGATTAATTTAATAGCCAATGGAGAACAAGTTTAATAATTACTTAAATACATTTAATAGGAACTTCCTTTAGACTAAGCTCAGTCATTTGGTGTAGAGACAGCTCAGCCTCAGATTTACATCTTCACATGTAAAAATACGAGTGTTGAGCTAGATAATCTTTAAGGTCCCTTCCAACCCAAACCATTATATGATTCTATATAGGTGAACGTAACGATAAAAATAATATCCCCAGCTCAAACACAACAAAGGTGAGAGAAGGTTAGCACCTTCCCCAGAAAGATGTAGCTGCTCCCAACAGGGCTAAAAACTATCAGGACCAATGAGAAAGGGAAATCTTCAGCAGTAAGAGAGACATCAGCTCACAAGTGGGTACAAACACACTGGGTGTGTCTGAATCTATTTGTGCTTAATTTGCAAAGAGATGCCTGTTCTGCTCACAGTCTCTATGTCCTGTCATTTAAGGGTAAACTCTTCTACATGCCCATGTTGTATGTTACACTACTGAATAACATGGTTTATCAGCTATGTTGTTTTCGCAGATCCCAAGATTACCAGAACAGTAAAGGCAATGTCTTTACTACTCCTCTCTCTTTACTGTTTTCTCTTTTCTAGATTTTGTACTTGGTGGCTTTCTCTGTCTTCACTGCTTTGCATCACTGTTAAAAGCTCAACACTGAAAGACAGATGAGAATTTTCTTGGTTAATAATTACCATCTTCACCAGATATGCAAGCAAAAAAGAACAAGAACTTAATAAAATTAGTGCTTTGAATGATGACACATCCTGCACTGAGTGGGTTCAAATACTAAGGTGGATATGGCATTTGTAACAGAAGTGGTAGAGTTTGTGAACACAGCTCTAAAAAGCCAAGCTGAGCAGATAAAGTTACTTGTGTTTGGAAACAGTAAATACAGGGTATCATAGTATGGATATATTCACCTTACAAGCCATATAATATGTTTTCCACGGCCTCATTTTAGGCAGGCAGAAGTATCCTGTGACAAATAATAGCTGGGTGGAAAGAATGTCATTTGGATTTTATATTATTTTCTGTCTCTGTCCCCCAGCAAGTACTAACAAGTCAGGCATGGCAGTGAGAGTTGAGAATCACAGCTTCAAAGATGCAGGGGGAAACTATCTAAAGACATGGAAATTTGTGATGGGGTATTAAAGAATGCATATTCCTTCCCACAGTACCAGATGGGAAAAGTGATGGGCTTAGGAGAAAACATAACATCTGCCTAAATCACAGGGATAAACAGAATTATTTGTCTTTTATAAGGGATAATTTAGTTTGGGAAAATAATGTCTGTAGACTCTAAGATCACACTAGCTCAAAGAGATCTGAGAGATATAACTCCAAATGAAGGCTATAACATACAGCAGATGCATAGCAGATAGATCAGGCTGTCCTGAAAGCAGGAACAGTCATTTGGAATGGAAGATTTATTAAGTGATTTCACTACAAGAACCAAATTTGTGAACAAAACTTGCAGGGGACATTAATTGTACTACTAATGAAAAACAGCTGGAGTATGACTTGAAAGCAAATGAAAGAAGGAAAAAGGAATTCTAATGTGGAAAATTTTGTTTAGACAGCAAACAAATCTAGAAGGTCCTCCCATTTCCAGATGCAATGCTTTGGTTATTTGTTAAACTTTATACAAAATGTATACATTCCACTGACATTAGAAACTACAATTATGTCTCCTAAAGCCTGCTTGCTCCTTGAAACCGTAGAACTCCAAATGCTTCGTGAAACAACTTGTGTAGCACTTCTCTGAAGTATGATCTTGCCTCAGAATTTTGCTTCAGAAGATGTGTATTTTTTAAAAGGGATTTTTCTACCCGATACCTGGCAGTAACCCAAAGCAAATGTCAGAAGAGCCTCGTAATTCTTATGTTTTGATCCGAGCTGATCAGTTTTTCTCCCGTAGGAACTAACAAGTACACAATCGTGGAATCTCCTAACTGTGCCACTAGGTTTAGGGAAATATATTGACATGATGCTTACTGATTTATTCCATGGGGCACTGAAGTCCGGTAAAAATAGAGAAAGTAATAAAAATTTAGGCTTGTCAATATTACAGTATATGATTCATCTTACCACACTGTTTTGACACCCTAGTCATGGGCCATGACTCCTTTTTGCAAGATACAATCCAAATACGTATGTGCATGTTTATAGAGAATTCCCAGAACAGATGCTAAACAGTATCACAATGGGCTGCCTGGGTGAACACAGAGAGAAAATGTATGGCCTGAGAACATGGGATTCTCTTAGCCAGAATGGTGGCAGTGCAAAAGACAAAAGAGAATTAAGAGTGGGAGGACCAAACACTAAAGACCTGCAGTGCAAAGATTGCAGAGGGAGAGGATGAGACGATACAAAGACAATGCAAAGATCAAAAAGTGGAGGCAAAACCAGTTCTCACTGCAGAGGTAAAGAAGAATTAAATGTGGAGAAACCAAGGATAACATAAATTTAAAGGCCAGGCCAGCTAAGAGGGATTAAGACATACGTTTTGGCAAGCAGAACTAGTGATGCAACATGACGATGGAAGCCAAAAGCAATGACACAAGAGAGTGAAGCTTAATGAGGTGGAATGGAGCCAAACATCAGAGAATTTTATTTCATGAAGACCATAACTGGGAAATCAGCCTTGTGAAGAGTTTTGAGCTAAACTTTTAAATGGAGCAGAGGTGAGGGTGAGGAAAAAGACAGCTATAGTTGGCCACCAACAAGGAGGTCACTGAACTCAGAGCATGTGGTGCCTTAAGAAGAGGAGAAAGACATTTAATGGAGAACTGTAAGACTAGAGACAGTGACATACAGGGCCCAGGTACTCAGGGGATAGTAAGAGAAGAGTTAGGTGAAGTCAAATGCTATGAAAGTCAGATGAGCTGAAAGTGCTTTAAAATAAGACTAGAAATGGAAATCTCTCACATTTTCATTCTGGTCTGATTTGAACAAGTGATATTAAGAGGGGGAAATGGCATCCTGTATGGGGCTGTATCAGGAGAAGTTGTATGGTAATGAGTACCCAAGGTTCACAGTGAAGCTTCACACCCAAGCTTCAATAGTGAAGATTACTGAAATGCTGTACGGATATCACGTAACTAAACAGAGCATGTTCTGCTACTGAAATAAATGAAATCTACAGAACCTATGTCAGTATAAGAGGTGATGTTTATAGCTGTTGTCGCTTAACTCTTGCTTCTGCCAAGTTTCAGGCTGTTTGAAAGACTTCCCTGAAATCGGGACTTTCATTACCAAAGCACCAATCATGTGGGCTAAGGTGCTTCTAGAGTATGCTAGGACTCATCCCATAGGCATCGATGGGAGACAGTAACAGAACACCTAGCAGAAACAGCTGCCATATTCCCTGATATTTAAAGTAAGAATTATCCCAGCACTTTGATTTGCTTAGATATGCATGGGAATTGGCCTGCTGTCATTTTATCAGCTATGACAAGATATAATTGCACAAACATAAGGCTGAATCCCCCCAAAAAACTTGTTTTACACCCATTACTACCCACACACCTTGCTGATATTGGGAGCAAATACGGGAATTTCTGAAGTTAGTCTGAAGGAAAATCTAAAGATATGCTTAAATAATCCCAATATCATTTCAGTTAATGTTAACATTACATACAGCACTCTCCCAACAGTATGTGGAATATCTTATTTTACCTTTGACAAGCTCAGAGAATGAAAGTCAAAATTTAGTAACAATCTACCACACATCTGCTTTATTTGCATTTATCTCCACCAAATGGGCATGAACATCAACAATGGCTAACAATATTTGGTTTAGGGAGAGATGATACTTAGGACAGAAAAGCCTATAGTAGTTGATACTACTACAATTCCCCTTTATTCTCCTTATCCCTTCCTCCTTTACGTTGCATACAAATACTGGAACTGAGAAAGTGCTGTCATAGTCATTCCTGTCTACGTATATTGTCTTTGAGAAGCTGCTATGTCTTTGTCAGTATCACAGTCAGACGGTTGGTATCTTGATTGCAAAAATCCTCTGTGGTTTTCCAGAAAGAGGTTCTTATTTTCAGAATGTATTTCTGTCCCAAGACCATCTCTCTGCATTCATGTCAAAACAAAACAGGAAGGGAAACAAAACTGCAGAAGCCAGAAAGTAGACAATGATTCTTAGCCGTCCACTTTGAATTCCTCGTATTATAAATTGAGATCGAACAATAAATACAGATTAGTTTAGTTGCTAATATATAAAATAATCAGACTGTAAGACTGCAAATTATGCTGCAGATGTACTATAAATGATTAATGTAACCCTACCTTATTTTGTAATCACAGCACATATCAAGCAAAAAGGCTTGCTATATTGCCAGAACAGGCTGTAGTTATACCACTATCAGCTTTGGCAGAGAAGTCAGTGGGCATTTAAATCCAAAATATGCATTAGGCAAAGCAGAATGAGTAATGCTTGGGATGACCATAAGGCATGACTGTTATTAAGTCTCTTTGAACTCACAGAGACTGAGCAATGTTCACTTGCTCCACGTAATTTGGCAGTCACAGCTGCTGGAAATATTTGTATGGTTTCTGTATCTCCGATGGACACTAGCTGTAAAACATAAACAGTTCAAGCATATGTAGCTTCTACTTATTTTCATGGGACTAATAATTCACATAACTTATAATAAGTTATAGAGTTGTGTTTCCTATAATACATGCAACTTGCATATCACTGAAGCACACAACCTGAAAAGCCTGCATCAATATGACATTGTGCATCAGTTTTCAAAATGCATACACTGGTACTGGGGACACAAACAGCTGAAAGAACCTTAATCAAGCAAGATGGTAAGAAAAACATGTTCGAGCACAAAGTCTGATAATCCTTTAACTGAAGAAGCAACACCACAAAGTCCAGTCATACTACATCATCCACTAGGAGAAGCAGCACACCACACCCAATCATCATTCTAGTGCTTGGCAGGTATATTCTATGGATCTCTTCCAGTTTCCCCCTTTTACACAAGCACTTCAGAATTGGAAAATTCATATGTTTCCTCAGTGTGCTATAACCTCCCGCTGTGGCAGACCAATTACAAACTGATTTTTTTTCTGCCATATGTATTGTCCTGTACCTTTTTTATGCTGTCAGCATTGCATCTCTATTTTGGTACTTTTGTTCACCTGCTGCTACTGAAGTTATGTTATCTTAACTTAGTATTTTCTGCTCATCATCTCTTTGATGTATTCATCTTTGCACTCTTCAACAATCTAGAAAACTGGAACAAGGCAATTTGTTGAAGATTACACAAAAAAAAAAATTGATCATAGCACAAATCTATTAACCCTTTCCAGACCTTTTCCTTCCAGATACATTTTTGAATGAATTAATAGTCAGAACTATTAATTTGGATGTATTCGGGAGATTATTCAAAATATTTATACAGGGGAATGTTTTGTGCAGATAAAATCACATAGAATCATAGGATGGTTTGAGTTGGAAAGGACCTTTAAAATCATCTGTTCCAACCCCTCTGCTATAGGCAGGGATGCCTCCCTCTAGACCAGGTTGCTCAAAGCCCCATCCACCTGGCCTTGAATGCTTCCAGAGAGGGGACATTCATAACCCCACTGGGCAACCGGCACCTGTTCCACTGTCTCACCACCCTCACAGTAAAGAATTTCTTCCTAATATCTAGTCTAAATCTACCCTGTTCCAGTTTAAAGTTATTTCCCCTTGTCCTGATGCCATCTGCCCTTATAGAAAGTCCCTCCCCAGCTTTCCTGTAGGCCTCCTTCAGGTACTGGAAGGCCGCTATAAGGTCACCCAGAATCTTCTCTTCTCCAAGCTGAAGAGCCCCAGCTGTCTCAGCCTGTTCTCTTAGGAGAGGTGCTCCAGCCCTATGATCATCTCTGTGGTCCTCCTCTGGACCTGCTCCAACAGCTCCATGTCCTTCTTGTGTTGGAGGCCCCAGAACTGGATGCAGTACCCCAGGTGGGGTCTCATGAGAGCTGAGTAGAGGGGCTGAATCACCTCCCTCAACCTACTGGTCACACTTCTCTTGATGCAATCCAGGAAACAGTTGGTCTTCTGGGCTGCAAGTGTACATTGCTGATGTGCACACATTGTTGATGTGCTGACAAATGATTGCTGATTATTCTTTTTTGACAATTCTAACTCTAGCTTTCCTTAAATATGATGCTGAATTCTGATCTCCTATAAGGCTTTCTCAGGTATTTCTTATGTGATGAAAATCATTCTTACCTGCAGTAAATATGCTTATGCCTCAGTAAATTTCTCTGTACTCACCAAATCCTATAACCAACTGTTAATCTCTTTTTCATACTGAAATATAACAAAGATATATGATCCCATTATATATATATATATATATATTGCTTTTCTGTGTGAAAGGCAATGTAACTGGAGATGGTGCCTCTTTTGGTACAACATAACCATCAATATGGGCAAACCTCATGAGAAGAAGGAAATAGAGGTGAAGTGGCCAAGGTCATGTCCTTTTAGAAAATAATCAAGAATAGAATGAAGTTTCCTGGTTCCCTGTCAAGTTCCCAATCCACTGCCACATGGAAATAGTTTTCCAAGTTATTGTTTAAAGCCTTTGCAATGTATTATTTTAATTTAATTTAAAGTAAGAAGCTAGTGAGTCTTACTTTTTTTACTTCTCTTTAAAAAATTAAAGAGATATAAGCTTGCATTAACTATTTGATCCTACACTTCCAAAAGCAAGTTATCTTAATCTGTTATCGTGGTAATTTTGAAATATAAGTATTTGGGAAAGATTCGAGTAGCTTCAATACATTTGATGGAAATAATCACTTAATTAAATACAGTTTTTCCAAAATCCACTCCTGGGAAAGCAAACAAAGACAGTAATAATGCTCTGTTAAATCTATTAGGGGGTTTTCTTTTTTCTATACTATCTTCAAATTAAATTGAGAGATAGTTTTGTTTGCATCTTCTAAGTAATGAGATTGCTAATTTCCAGTAAGAGTTTTGGATTTATTAGAATAAAACATTTCTACACCTGAAGAGAACTAGGATACACTCTGTCCTTAACACAGCATGACGCTGTCTCCAGTGAAAATCAATGGGAGCCATGTATTTACTCAGTGGCTTTTGGGTGAGATCTCCAAATATTTGGCAAAAAAAAACCAAACATTTGGTATAGAAAACAAAGGAGCACACTAGAATTTGAATGAAAGTCTAGATTTCTCTTTCATACTTTTACATATAACTTCTAATGTTGTGATTGTCCAGAGATAAAGGTAAGGTGATACTGTAAATAAAAAGACTTCCCTCTCTACCCAGAAAATGTACTTATGCTGTTATTTTACTCAGAAGTAGTAAATCTAGTTCCTAAAATCTATATGGATATGTCATAGAAAAGCATATCTTCATAAATGGTCTTAAAGGATATTTGTATAGTTCTATATATTTTTCTCAATTAAAAAACTTGTATTATTCCCTAAATATGAAGTGATGTGTTCAAAAATCCTTGATGGTGGATAAGTAAGTTAGTTTTCTCAACACTCTGCATTATAAATTACGGGTTCACATCTCATTCCCTTATGAGTGGCAGCATTCTCACTGACTGTAAGTACAACGCATTTTAGCAAATTGCTGGGCAGTGATTTTTCCCAGTATCACCTGTTTTCCTAACAGACAAATGGTAGTCTCATATTTGTCTGCATCTCAGCTAACACACATACATACAAGAAAAAAAAAATACTTCAACTGGGCTGTGACTAATATCCTGTATCTGCATTTGTGAATAGAATATTTGTTCTTGACATTATGTCACCTCCATACCCATGTTGTTTTTCAGAATTGGCAGGACAAGTCTGATGCCCTAATGGAGTATCCTCTCTCCTTGAAGATTAAGAGTTCTCATATCCTTGGGAAGATCAGAGTTCCACACTTCCATTAGACAGAGATACAAAGTGCCTTTTACTCTGCCAGCCCTTCATACAACTGGTTCCTCATTGCACCTAAAGGCTAACCCACATGAAAGAAGAGAATCCTATAGATCGCATAGATCAAGCAATAGAAGAGTCTGTAATTTTAAAATATTTAGGATTATAACTTTGGTAATGGCCCACGTTGAGATGAAAATCTAAGTAACTGAGCAGCTAAGAGTGCATCATAATGTAAATGCTTTAGGGGATCATAGTGACGATTACTAAAGTAAGCCTATTTCTGCCTTTATACCATAGGAGTGATCAATTACAAAGAATCATTTTTCTTTTAATGTAGGGTTTTGGCAGTTGAAGTATTTCATAGACTGGCAAGCTACACAGAACAATTACAATCATCTAATTTGACTTCCCATGTAAAACAGGACAGAATGTCACTTGCTAATTTTACTCTGAACCAAATAACTAGTATGTGACCAAGTGCGACTTTCAAAGATACTCATCTTTCACTTGAGGATTATAAGAAATGGAGAATCCATTAGTTTTCTTGCTAGTTTGTTCCAACAATTAGTCACTCCCCCTGTTTAAAAAATACATGCTTCATCGTCTATCTGAATGGTTTCATGGTTTCTGATTCCAGTTATAGGCAATTCAGGTTTTCCAGCTTTGGACTAAATATGCCTTTATTTAACTGTTATTTTCTCCCTATTAAGTTAAGTAAGTGTCTTTGTCACTGTAATCCAGTCATCCTAATGTATTCCATTGAGGAAGGGAAATAGCGTGTGCTTTTAAAGTGTCTCATTGCAAAACACTTCCTGCAGCCCCGAAAATAATCCTGAAGCTGTGTTTTTCTCCCTTTTCTTTTTCCTTGCATACTTTTCACAACAAAGGAACACGTGCTGTACTCCAACAGCAAATAAGAAATCAAACTAGTTGAATCACAAGCCCTAATTGCACCAGTAGAAGAGAATGCAGATGGTAAGGTGTGTGCTTCACCATGGGACCTGCCACTGCTGCAAGGCCACGATCCTTAATGGAAGCACTGAGCCTTTCTCCACAGGTGCTGACTCTGGGAACTGCTCTGACCAGCCTAAGCTGGGAGGGGAGCCAACTAGTCCCACCGCCTTTACCAGATCCGCACAGAGCAGCATCAGATTTGTGTTCCTCCTCTGACCTCCTCGCATCCTTAGCTGTTTCCCCCTTTTTTTTTTTCTATTTCTCCTCCTCCTCTGCTTGAGAAACATCTGGGGCTGCCATCTTCTGCAGCACACCTATAACTCTGCAACCAAAAACATCAGCAAAAAGTATCATAACTTGCTGATGCACATTAGTTACATTTCAGAGTAGGAAGGCAATGTGTGAGTCTTGTTTCCCTCTGATGGAAAGGTTGTAAGCAAGAGTAAGGACCAGAAGAACTTCAGTGTCCATTTCTGTGTATGCTGTTTCTTTATGTATATCTTTGTTTAGAAGGTAAGAAGATGGAAACTAGTTTGCATGACTGACAACGTAAAACTGAGACTGCCAGTCTGGGGAAGAGAAGTAGATACAGGAGATCTTCTATATTTGTCATGACATATCATGAAGGTTTTGTGTTTGTCATGGACATGAGAAAGTTGATAAAAACAAATATTAACCACTCAGGATAACTTTTTTTTAGCTTTCTGGGCTTGTTTATTCCCTCCAAATAAATCAAACGCTTCTCCCTTTCTTCCCCTTATCTAAGTTTTTCTTATTCTTAAGCAGGTTACACTCATTGATATTTAACAATTCTGACAGAGCACTGAGTTTTTTTGCCTCTAGCCCAAATCCAGCGCAGTCCAAATAATTTGGTGATGGTGATGTTTTCTTGGGGTGATATTTTTTTCCAGTGATCCTTAATGACTTTGCTACTGGATGAGATCAGTTCTGAATTCTGCTTTCATTATCATAACATTGTTTCCACTATTTCAACAAATATTCCTATTCAACAGTGAGATCAAAACGGAAGGTGTTAACGGGCTAAAAATGTTCTAATCTTGGAGAAAAGGATTGAAATGCGCAAAATTGAATATTCTGCAAAGGTGTCCTTCACTCTACAGTTTCCAATTATTTAAAAAGTGAAAGTTTATAGCTACCAGCATTTGTGCAGAAAACCCCATTAACACTGAACAGAATCTCATGCACAGAGCTGCACAATTTGTTCACTGTATGATGCCCTCCACCTTTATATCTTTAAGCATACAATTCCCAGTATACATTCAATTGTTTAGAACAACATCCACAAATTAACTGCTATTTGAAAAAGAAATTCTACAAATTCTGAATTTAAGCCCCTCTCTGCCATGGTGTTTATTTTATATTGCTTGTATTATGGCAAAAACGTGAGGAGGAAAGCATAAAAAATCATTTCTGTTATGCAGCAGCGTGGATAGGGTGAAGGCTGCTATTAGGAAGTTTGCCTTCGTGTTCTGTTAAACGAAGAGTCACTGTGATTTGGTAACCCCTCTATGCAGTCTCACATTAGAATATCATTCATTTATAACAAAAACAAAACAAACAAACAAAAACAACAAACCAGACAGAAAGTAAATAGTTCACAAAACGGCAGTTTCATCTGTCAACTGCATATTGAACAAATCTGCCTTGAACATAAAATATGACTGAAATGGACGGCACTGTACCAGTGTTATGGGACCAATTGGTATACATGCTTTGTAAATCAAATAGATACCTCATATGTGAATAAGAAATCTGTTCTTTCTGATAGGTCAGCCAGTCATAAGGAATTTTTTATACTCTTGTGGATCCGTTGTTTCTTGGGAATGTGGCTGTAACAACAACATTATCACAATCTGCAATACAAATAGGAAACAAGCACAGGAGCAGTTCCCACCTAATGAATATTAACTAATTCACCAAAATGATTTATATTGCTTTTATAATACATTGTTAAACACTCAAAAGTCAAGAAATATCTGATATAAAGCTGGATGTGTAATTGTATGCTTTTCTTCATTTGATACCATATTTGCCTGGGATGAAGAATCCACATGCTTGCAGCACTCTTTCTTTCTCCTCTGGGACATCTCATTTGTGTTCAGTTTCCTCCTTCTGTTGGTTTCAGTGAATGGCAGCAAACACTGCTGCTCCCTTGAGTCACTACCTAGCACCCGCACCACAGTACGGGGGTCAGAAATGCATAAGGCAGGAATATAATGATACAAGATGCAAGAAATTGAAGTTTTCATTATATACCTCTGTCATTTCGCAGTGGTAAGTGGCATTCGTCTTTCTTCTCTCACTCCCTGCACAGTTTGAATCAAACAAGGATGTCATACAGATTCAGGAGTTGGAGAAAACTGATAGGAAGGAAAAGGGAAATGAGAAGGTAGCAGTGATACAGGGAAGAAATAGTGAAAAATGAGTAAAGAAGTGGCACGCAAAACCCATCAAGAAATGTGTATTAAAAATGGACAAGGGGAGACAGACACAGAGAGTCAGACAGGGTTAGTAATAAGGTGTGCAGTATTAGTATTAATCTGTCACTAGACAGGACTTGTGTGCTTCCTAGCACAGGTGCAAACACTGGCACAGCTCAGTTGGTGGGGTGGCAAGATGGCCTCAACTTCTCTTCTGCTGATGCAGTGGAACCTAGGGTTGTGCCACCAAGCTCCATCACCTGTGCTCTGCTCCTCCTCATTTGTCTCTGTTTGTTCTGTAGATGCTTGAAAATACAGAATTGAGTAAATGATGCAAAAACATGACTAAGTCACATGTAAATTTGTGCTGGGAAATCTGCCAGGTTGCTATGGGTAACACACTCTGCAAGGAGCATCTGCTCAGTGACTGTCCTCCTCTGTTCTAGCGCATTCACTTGTGCTCTGTAGTGACATGGACAGTCCTTGCTGACATACGGAATATGCCAATAGGCTCAGTGATTCCCCTTCATGAATAATGGACATTTTGTATCTTTGTTTTCTCTTGCCAGCTCTGCATGATGAAATATCCAACCCCATGTGATATTCAAATATCACATGGGAAATCTACATCCTTGTATGATGACAATTTCTTCAAGACTAAGGTGGAATTTGAATACATAGCAATGTATTCATATCAGGCTATAATATTATGATGTTCGTATCATTGTAACTCATACAGACTTCATAAACACCACAAACGCACAAGAACACCCTGACCCTTAAATACACATTTTAAAGCTAGTTACCACTTTCAACACTTTAGAAGCAAATCTTCAGCATTTCCTGCCTGCTATCTCCAGTGGCTTGCTCACATATGGCTGTAGAATGTGGCACTTGTCATTCTACGCTCCCGCTATGCAGGATGGGCTTGTTCTAAACCAACAAGCTCATTCTACAAAGGTCTCTTTTTCCCTACAGATATCCCTGCAATGAAAACAGTCTGGAAACAGCCTGCTAGTTCAACAGTTCCACAGTACCTACAGTCTGCTGCATCACATAAAAAACAGCCTGATTATTAATCTCAGTGAGCTGAGTACAGGGTAATTTCATAGGAAGAGCATTTCACTCAGACACAGAATCGGGACATTTTTGCCTCCTGGTTACACTTTTTCTAGAGAAGAGTATTTTCCAGTAGACTGAAAAAACACTTCCTTTTGGCAAAGTGACATGATATACACCAGCCCACAGACATGCTGGTGGAGATGTATTATCCTGTTCTTGCATTTTCTTGTTCTTACATTTTACCTTCTATAACACATACTTTCAAACCTAGCTCTTTTTAGTGGAAAATTCTGTGATCTTGATCTTTTGTCTTCTTATTCTGAAGCCTAGCACAACATGCCCAGGCTCAGAAGGACACTGCAACATTTCAGAAGTTGTATTTCCACACAAACCATTTCACTGAACACTGTGCTATAAGGTTAGCATCTCACAGTTTATGAAAGCACAGACTTGGAAGATGGGCGATGCAGTGACTGCTTTTATTTCTTTCTAGAAGGTCACACATGTCCAACATTTTGGCTTGCCTGGGCTGCATGGAGTGAAGAGGAACTGTCCTGGGCCACATGGAAAATAATGCCTTCTACTGATTTCCATAGAAACTACATCAGATACAAAGAGCACAGAAACACTACTGGATAGAGCAAATTCTCATTCTTTGTGAAAACATACTCTATATGCCTATTGTAGGTAGGCAACAGCATTTCCATTTTGTGCTTTTGAGGAATCCACCTACAGCACATCAAAATGTCTCGAGCTGCACAATTTTAACACTGAAAAACTAAATGAATGTACTAATGGACAGTTCATGTATTGCATTGTGATTTTCAAATCTCTATTTAAAAGTAGACCGTGAAATCTTCATTCTACTCAAGTAGTAGACTATATGATGTAGGAAAAACTGCAGATTCAATGATTACAAAAAAAGAGTCCCTCCAGTTCTTTAACACGCACAATATAGTTCCATCCTTTTCCCAGCTCTGTAAATTCTACGACCTACCACAGTGGTTTCCACTAGTTAAATGAAGTAAAGCAAAGCTAATTTTTCATCTGATATAAAATGAACAGTTAATCTTCTAACATGAATAAGTATTGGAAATTTCACCACTTTAAGCATATGGAAGTTTCTTACCGTTTACACTGATATAGCAGATGTTGTTTTGATATACATATTTTTTTAAAAGATTTTTTTTTAATCTTTAAGAAATAAAAAAGATCTGAATTTTAATTTTTAATTCTTATGTAAAGGATTAAGAAGAGTAAACACAACTGTAGACTTCAGAACTATGTACATAAGTGTCTTTGTTTTAATATTACTGATGATTTATACATTGGGGTAATCTACACATTGTTTAGCACTATCACTACAGCCTCCAGGACTGTTTGAGATTATGCAGGGAATGAAAGTATTTGTCACAGGCATCTATGCCATTTGTAAAGTAAATATTCATACTAAGTTCCATGTTTTTATATACACTTGTACTGTATATTCTGCTTATGAAAACTGTTGTTTGGTGGTTGTTTTTTTTCTTTATTCAGTGCTGTAGCCATACATCTTCATAGTATTTCCTGACTAAATTACTGATTATACAGAGGAAGATCAAAATGATTTTATTTATGAGTTTACAGTATTCTAATAAGCAGAAAAGAAACCAATAAAGATTTATGATAAAATTTTGGAATATAGAATTTGAGAAATATGATAAAAATCCTTTGCTTATTCAAAGTAATACAGGTGTCAGGAATTCTTTTGACTTTTCAGAGAAGACCAATACAGAATATGTACTGGAACAAAGATTCTTTTATTTACTAGGATAAGTCTTCGGTGTTGGTTAAAAAAATGGTGATTCACATGGTTGTAGGAATTCTTAAGAATGTGGATTACATTTCACAGACACTTTACAAATGCAATAAATTAAAACTGAACTTCTGTTTTGCTATATGAGAAACAGCCTGAAGATAACTGAAATAAACCAATGTTGATGCACCTGCGTGTAGAAGATGATTTATCTATCGGAAGTGATCCAGGAGAAGATGACTGTGCAACGTTTAAACAAATAAAAAGAGAAGGCAAAAAGCAAAAATATATTCTCTCAAAAATATTGTTAAAACATATACTAGGAAAACACAATAAGAGATGATACTTAACTGAATAGGATAGAGAATGTAACTAAGGAGCAGGTAGAGAAAAATTCTCAACACGCCGTTAACGCAAGAGAAAACCCAACACAGTGCGGCTTTCACAGCCCTTACTAGCACAGATGTGGAACAGGACTGAGCGAAATATAATTACATAGAAGCAAATTGAGTAAATATATGATTTCCTACTACATTAATTAAGTTCAAAGAGAAATTGGTAATTGTTTTAATAAGACATGAATTTCATTGTTTTGATTTTTTTTCTCTTTTCAATAGCACTACAGTATTGTTTCTTGACTGTGACAATTAATAAACACAATAAATGCTTGATTTCTTCTCCAGTTAGGAATGAGAAAAAAAAAACAAAATTCCAGTAACTGCCTAAAAAATGAAACTGCAGACAAGATCTGAGAAGAACAGCTGGAGACACAGAGTAATCAACAAAAATGGAAGAAAAACAAAAAGGAGAACAGATACCTTTCACTGAACAGCTATAAAGTCACGCAATTGTAATAGAGCTAACAACAACAAAAAAACCTGAAAACCAACTCATCTAATGCTTCTTTTTAGTTGCGGTCCATAGAAGGTAGGGCTGCTGCCATCTTCCTGGGTTTGTATTGTAAGTGAGCTTGCTGTGGGTGGATTTTTTTTTTTTTTAATTTAGGTTATTGTAGGTATTAGGTAGGACTCAAACTATCATTGACCCCTAGAGAACACTCCCAGTTATGAGTCTCCAAGAAAACAGCATGCTGCTGATCCTAACTCTAAGCTCTGCTAAGCTGGTATTTTATTCCGTTTTGCTGGTTGATGACTGCTAGTATAAGTGTGGCAGCATTTTCTTGATCTTGGAGTTCCAAATGGTTTCAGTCAAGACTGTACAATGGTTTAGGTACACTTATGGCTTGCAAGCAGACGCAAGTATGTGCTCTCCCAGACTTTTTGCTTGTGATCAGAGAATGTCTCATGGGTGAAGTAGTGATTGGTGATTGTCTTTACTATACTGATTGTGGAGTCATTGAATTCACATTTTTCAGTGATAGAACTGCTACCAAAACCTCAACCCTGCATACGAATAGAGCAGATCTCAGGCTGTTGAGGGAACTAGCTAATGAGGTGCCTGGGAAACTGCTTTGGAGTCTCTGGGGTCCATCACTGCAGGTCATTTTTTGAGTACAACCTTCTGAGAGCACATGAACAGGAAACTTGACAATGTCCAAGTTTAGCAAGTAGGACAGAAAGCCAGATTGGTTTTAAATCTGTTCAGCCCGATGTTAAGGGCCAACAAAATAAAACAGAAGGCATTCAGAGCAGCCCTCACAAAATATATAATATCGTTTTATAGATAAGTAACAAAATGTTTTAATTTAAAATACTTTTCTTAAAACATTTTTTTTTAAAGAAATATAAAACTAGAGGGATATTTGATCCTGTTTTTGTGAAACTAACACACCAGTCTGTTTCGATGGCAGTGGCTGCAATTCTTAGTGAGGTCTCAAGGTGTTCATCACAGATTTTTGATGACATTTTACTCTTCCCATACTTCATCCTTGACAATAATTGTTCAAAACGTGTGCTGCCAAAAAGTAATGACATGAACAAGATGTGAAGCAAAGTCATCTGAGAAGAGCTCGACTCCATCCTCCTGACATTCACCCTTTACACATTTATAAACATTAACGAGGTCACCTCTTAGTCTCCTCCAAGCTAAAGAGACCCAGCTCCCTCAGCCTCCCTTAATCATCTTTGTGGCTCATCCTCTTCTCCTGTGTAACTTCTGATAGGACTAGAGGGAATGGCCTTAAGTTGTGCCAGGGAGATTCAGGTTGGATGTTAGGAAATACTACTTCTCTGAAAGAGTGGTCAGGCACTGGAACAGGCTGCCCAGGGAGATGGTGGTGTTGCCGTCCCGGGAAGTGTTTAAGAAAAGTTCAGATGTTATACTGAGGGATGTGGTTTAGTGGGAACTACTGGTGATAGGTGGATGGTTGGACTAGATGACCTTGGAGGTCTTTTCCAGCCTTGGTGATTCTGCGATTATGAAAGTCTGGCAAAGAGACATCATCAGATTTTGGAGTTGAATATGATTGCAACTCCATACACTCCATTTGAAAAACTGCAGGCCATGTATTTATATCAATCAAAAATGGTCTCACAAATGTAAATTTGATTATCTCCAGTCCCTGGAGATTTTCAAGGCCAGGATGGAGGGGGATCTGAGCACCTGATCTAGCTGTGGATGTCCCTCTTCATTGCAGAGGAGTTTGACTAGATGACCTTTAAAGGTCCCTTCTGATTCCAAGGATTCTATGATTCTATTTTCAAATTCCTTTGTCAAAACGGAAAGCACAATTGCCTATTCTGCACTGTTCTGAGCCCTGTGTTTAGCCAGTGTACCAAAATGCATACAATTACTTGCTATCACTTGTGACAGCACTGCCCTCCCCATGTCCCAGTTTCAGTCTACACTGTTAACAGTGCACTGTTTGGCTGTTGCTGAGTGATGGGCGTGTGCCTGGGGCCACTCCATGGGGAAGAGTGGCAGCCTTTGAATTGTATAGAGGGGATGGGCCACATTGCCAACTGTGTTGGGCTGCATGCGGTCCATGAGTTGGACATGCCTGTAGTAAGTGAATCGTTTCTCTGAAAGTCTAACCCACAGATATTTAAACAAGTGAAGCGTCACTAAGAGGAGCTCCGCACTGGCTTCATAGATATTTAGATGCACAGGACACACAGGAAGAGATACCATCCAGAGGGACCTGGGCAGGCTTGAGAAGCAGGCCCAAGGAAACCTAATGAGGTTCAACAAGGTCAAGTGCAAGCTGTCACGTTTGGGTCGGGGCAATCCCAGGTATGAATACAGACCAGGAGAAGAACTCACTGAAAGCAGCCCCGGGGAGAAGGACTTGGGGGTTTTGATGGATGAAAAGCTGGACGTGAGTCAGCGCTGTGCTCTCGCAGCCCGGAAGGCCAGCAGTATCCTGCGCTGCATCAGAAGAGGGGTGACCAGCAGGGAAAGGGAGGGCTGAGGAGCCGCGGCCCCGCCGCTGCGGGCACGACTCAACCCCCATCCCCCCGCAGGTTCACGCTCCCGCGCC